>HG992001.1:26710650-27910650 GCA_905220435.1 Amphipyra tragopoginis | reverse complement strand
GAGACGGTCCGCTCGATCAGGGGCCTAATTCTCCTAAAATAAATCTTGAATAATCACAACCGAACCAAGGCCGAACCGTTCATTCAAACAGTTCTCAATTTCAAAAGCTGTCTTATTGTTTGACACAAAAAATAAAATCAATCATTTTGAAAGTTTTCGAAAACAAAAACTGACTGACGGTTGTGGTTCGATTGCGTTTGGCAACAATTTATTTTAGGAGAATTAGGCCCCAGTTTTCGTGTACTAGACAACCCCTGCATAGCACATCTCACACATTTCACACTCTACTGGGGAACTTAACGCAACATAAACTAAGATGTAACTTGGAGATTTAATAAAAAAAAAACATACTTCGGTAATTCTGATTAAAATCTTGTTGGAGTGTCTCGGTTTTTGTGTATACTAAAAATAGTGTTGTAAAGAGGGTTAAAACTTAAAACACCCCCTTATTACGCCAGGGGTTAAAAACAGACAAAATCATAACTCAACGGAAGCCGGAACTTTGATTTGAAGTTACCACGTTTTTGCTAATCCATTACCATCGCTTTAAAATGCAAACGGCCATTACGCTGAACTCCGGTAATTAGTAGAGTACTTGTAGAAACAAAGATGGCGGATGCTGGCCCTTGTTTAAACTTGTACCAGAGGTTAACGACTCAACTGAGTTTATTAAAATCAGCGATGGCCTATCGTGGGGCGGATTTAGTTGAATGATTTGGCTGAAAATAAAAAGGCTTATTATTTTCCAGGTGACTAATAACTTAAAAGGCGACTAAGTGTTTGCAACTAATAAAATGAGGCGAGGAGCTATAAATAATGACTTGGCGACTAATATAATGACTTGGCGACTAATAATGTTAGCAGGGTGGTTAAGGGGAATCCCGACATGGATAGGTTAGGTTCGAAGGGGATGACGGGGGCTAGAGTGAGCGAGCGAAGCGAGCGAACGAAGCCCCCGTCATCCTCTTCGTGTTAGGTTACTTTAAACCTTGCAGACAGAAATAGGAGCCCCGCACAGCGGAGCTCCGTCGACTTAAGCTCCTTCAATGTAGTTGCCAACCTATTATTTTTGCTACCCATTTTAATTATTTTTAAAACCCCCTGCCTGCTTAAAATGCTACTTCACTGTAGCTGCCAACCTATTATTTTTGCTACCCATTTTAATTATTTTTAAAACCCTAAATCAGATTAGTTTGTCGCCGCGTTAAATACATGCCAAATAAAAATGGTGAAACATTCACTTCTGGTTTTATCGTTGAGTCCATTCATTCACACATTCATACATAATCTCACGCCTTTTTACCATGGGGGCAGACAGAAACTGCAGAACGCTACATGCTAAGATCCTTACATACTCCTTTAGCTTCGTTCACGTTCATACATCTTGAAATGGCTACGTATTAATACTTACCTAAGTTTATTCTAACAATTTTCACAATAACTACGGTCAAAAGACCTACTGTTTGAAATACCTAAAGATCGTTTCAACGATTTTTGTAATAAAGGTACAGTTACACATTCTCATAAAATGTCATGCTTATTAGCATGCTTAAAACAAGCGTGCTCTTCAAACTGACACATTTGCTTTTGTTTAGTATGCTTTTTTAAGCATACTTCAAGCAGACAGTTGAACACACATGGTATTTAAGCGCGGGCTGGAAGCTTCGGTATTCGACATTCTAGCAAGTTCTCTGCCAGTGTTCCAGTGCAGGTGAAAAATGGAAAACCAAGTGTTCCTCGCCACAGAATTGAATAAAATCATCATTTTGTTTGCAATACAATGTGTCCAAAAACGTTTGTCAAGAAAGAAAAAGAGAAGGAACAAAAAGATTTGGATTCGTGATTGATTAAGTAGAAGAGAAAAACTTGGAGCAAGTACCTACTCGATTGCTAGTAGAAATGCGAGAAGATATTGATGGTTACAAAAATCACAACTGATCGATACTAGCATGCTCAATAAGCAAACTTGGTCAGATGCGCTAAAAGCACGCCCCCTTCCACCCGCGCTGTAGGTAGCATGCCCAAAAATCGCACGACCGTCGATTTTTGAGCAAACTCGAAATGAACATGCTCATTCTGCCGCGCTAACGATGAACACAATAACTTGATTTTTGGACGATTTTGAGTTCTCGAATCGAGCGGAATTCGAATATACAAGGTTAGTCAGAAAGGGGGTACTAATCCGAAAGGGTGTTAAAGTACACATAATAATGAATAACTTTTGTTCTACAACTTTTCCCAAAAGTCAATAGTTTAAGAGAAACAGTTGTTCAAAAATCTCAACAAAAAAATGTCTAAAATCTATCTATCCCCAGTTATAATCAGCTGTGTTTACATTTTAGGTCATATTTGGGGTCGTGAATTAGAAGCACCATTTTCTAAATTTGTAACTAAAACAGGGATGAAGAATTTTTGAAAAAACTAAAATAAAAATAATTTTATTTGGAAAAAAATAATATCGAATTTTGAAATTTTAACACTTGCTTTCAAACAGTCATCAGCGATACTATAAGTGGGCTTCGGATTAGTACCCCCTTTCCGACTAACCTTGTATAAATTATTCAAAATTGTTCAAAAATCGAGTTATTAATTGTATTCATCGTTAGCGCGGCAGAATTATTAGCAATGTTTCGACACACATGCTACTAAGTAGCAATTGCTCAATAGTGGCATGCTTTCGTGCTAGTAATGAGCATGTGTACCTTAACTAATGAACGAAATCCATAAAGCAGAATTTATCTACGGTTTATCCAACTACAATTAATTCACCTACTGTTGATTTATCTGTGGTCTTGTGTTTGATTTACTGGTGATTTTGTATGTGTGAAAACATTTCTGCGAGCAACTTGGAAGTAGCGCTCGCTCGGCTCGCGCACGGTTGGTCACAGTTTTAACCTAACCTATTTCACCTAGTTCATAATGACGAATCATACAATCTGCCGCAGAAATGTTATTACCATTGTCTAATTATCTAGTCGCAGGCAAATTGTATGATTCATCATTTTGAACTCAGTGAAATAGGTTAGGTTAGAACTGTGACCAAACGCGCGCGAGCCGAGCGAGCGCTACTTCCAGGTTGCTCGCAGAAATGTTTTCACATATACAGCGCTCAGTTTTAATAAAATGCAGGCGAGTCGTCCATTAGGTATTTCATACATAGTTGAAATATCCATATCTTAAAAAATAATTAGATTAATCGTTTGTTAGTGCGATTAATTTTAGTTTAATCAATATTAAGTAAGTTAAACAGTACCTATTTGAGTCGATCAACATGCGTGATGAACATATATGAATCAACCGTAGTTATCTTGAAAATAGTTAGAATAAACTTAGGTATTATAATAGGTAGGTACGTAACCCTTGAAATACACGCACGCTGGTTGAGAGTACTACGCACCTGTCCTTTTTTAAGAACATCACCAATAACATCGATATGCGTCGTTGTAGGGCGTCCTCTACTGGCTTTTCCACTGACATCCGTCTTATAAATTCCTTTTTTTAATCGCCGTTCACTCACTCTTTCGTTTATTTGATACAACCAAGACACATTACAAGGGGATAGAACAAACACACTGGATATATTATTTAGACTAAGAAAATAATGGTAGGTAAAAGAATTTTTATTGTGGCGACAATTTTGCAAGATGATAAAGATGGAGAATAATTAAAACACCGGTTTTGACGGATTAATTATCATACTGTAGACACATGAAACATTATTTGCATTGCAAATTAAAAGACAGACACTACAGCCAGCCTTATAATGGGATATTTTTTTTTAAACTAGGTGATAAATAACCACAATTTTAAAAGTCCTATTAAAATTTATTTTTCTCTGATATTAAACATCTAAGAAAAGCAAAAAGCTAGTTTTAAATTAGTCAAACACCACGTGCGTGTCGATCTTACAACATTATTCGTGTAACAATTCCGCAACTATTGCAACTTGCACCTTTCAATCCAAATCCATCCCTGACCGTCAACCGATTCACGAATATTCCACAAAGAACGTTGACCCTATGACGTCGACTCAAAAAGCTATGATGGATTGCTTAGGGGTAATTCTGACTCCCTGTGAATCCAATCGGAAACAGAGGACGAAGGGTTGAAAGTATCGGGACAATTTTTTTTTTCTAGTATTTCTTTGTCGTGAGAAACTTTACTATTATTGATGACTTCGAAATGTCTTTAGTAATATTTCACGATGATTTAGAAAATCAGGTGTCCGTTAATTTGTTTATTTCCTTAGGGGCTGTTTCACCCAACTATCATTAATTGTTAATTAAGCTAAGGTCTCTAAACTTTTCAATAGCTAACATTTGCATTTCATCACCATATCAATAGTGACGAAATGGCCTAATGGCCAAGAGCCTCGACCAACACCTCCTGAGGCTCTCGTTAGGTGGCTTGATCAAGGGCCTGATATAGAAAGCAGTCCTCCTCGATACGGCGCGTATTGTGAGGAGATTCCTGTCTCTGGAGCCCTAGCCGCCGGTAGCTTGGACCCTGCTCCCGATGCCGGTGGATCCCTATTTTTTTATATTTTTAAATGTATATCATATTTTTTTATTTTGATATTTTTTCTCGTTGTTATGTATTTAAAAATGTAATAGATAAGAAGTTAGATGAATACAGGTGATAATGACAAGATTATTGAACAATTTTTGTGTAGGTATTTATACAGAGGCTTACATTACAACATAACATCACGCCTTGTATTCCCCGAAGGGTTGGGCAGAGGTGTACAGTACACTCACATTTCGCCGTTATGTTTAAGTCCCATGTAATAGGGGGCGACCCTATTGCCTTCAACCGGGCACAAATCCAGACTCCGGGCTGCTACTGAGAAATTCCTCACGGAAAATCTCAATAGCACTTTGCTCTACCTGGGGATCGAACCCAATACCTCACGCTCAGTAGTCCCACTTACGACTACTACACCAACACAACAGACAGTCCACTTATACAGGGTGTCCCTGGAAGTATGGATCAAATCGAATAGGCAAGGTCATTTCAAAACTTGTAGCAGTAAAAACTTGAGTAAAAATTGTTGCCAGACCAAAAAAGCCCTTGCAGTAAATGTTTTTTCTTATTGAACACATGTCTTCTAGCTGCGTAAAAGTATTACCACAAGAAAGGCCTACTGTTCGCCAAAGTCCTGAAAAAAAATGATAGCTCTGATAGTTTTTTTTATGATTTTTTTCTATGCAAATTGATTGAAAAAAAAAAACAATAATTGGTCATAACTTTTGAACCGTAAAAAATTGCACCGACATTCTCAGGGTTAAAAAGTTGGGAAGTGACATTGTCTACGCCCCTATTCGATTTGATCCATACTTCCAGGGACACCTTGTATTACCACAACGCTCAATATTGTCTTCATAGGTATAATCTTTACCTAGTTCCCAAATCTATAAATAAAACGCCTGTTTAATATCTCTAGTAAGATGAACGAGCCCGTAATGTATCATTCCCCCTTGTCTCGCCGTGGGGAACATTTTTCTAATAGTGGGACATTAATAGCCTATTACGAATGTCATAAAAATATTTGCTTCCCTCTAAAAGAAAATAGACCGTGAAACGTTTCCACTACTGGAAAACACTTTAAGGGTGAATATAGGTTGTTAGATATGGATGTGGGGTTAATAAACCATTGATTTTGAAGTATTGTTTATCGTGGGTTATGAAAACTTATAGTCCGAGATTTGCACATTATCTGAATTTTCTTCTCGATGGAATTAAGAGTCGTGCCAAAGTCAAAAAAATAATTAACTGGTTGTATGTAATGTAATTAATTTTGTTTAGATTTAAGTAGGCTTATTACACATTATTATTACTACTATATACAACGTGTTACATAATTCCCCTTACAAAAGAAAATGTTAATCAAGTAGTCTTTTATGGTTGTTGTCATTTACCTCTCAGAGGAAATTAGGTAAGAATGTAAATAACTTTCTGGGTAGTCTACTCTTTACTTTTATGTTTTCAGGGTTGCGTTTCAGTGATGATTTTATTTTAACATTTGTCCAAAAATTTTTTTTTGGCCTCTTACTTTTATTTTGAAATATTGCCAATAGACTCTTTACAAGAGACCTTTTAACCCCCTTTCGGCTTTAGGGGTATTTTTGTAATACGTTGTATTGTTTTTGAAGTTCACATTATAATTTGATTTTATTATTTACTGTACAATAATCTGCCTTAATAGTCTGATATTGTTTTGTAGTTATTATTTTAATAATGTCATTTTTCAATCTGTAAAGTATGAGCACTATGCACCAATTAATGATACACACATAATCATATCCATATTAATGCCCATTATCAGGTAGTATGAGTCTGTCATGCTCACTTAAATGTCCTGCTGATGGTGGCGTTGTATATCCGGTCGATGGGTTCTCTACAATATAGTTGAGCTGAGCGATGCGGATGTGCACGTCATGCTCGTGAACGGGTGCGGAGCCCTTAACTGCTATGGCAATCCTAGACGGCATATTTTTCTATTTGTTACTCTTACCTATGTGAGTTTGTTTCTTTCATTAATCTGCATTATTCTCATTCTATTTCTCACACTACTGTAATTGAATTGTCATGAACTACTATTTTGACAACAGTATTTCTTGGAGTTTCTTGCCGGCTCTTCTCCATGCAATCTACCTTTTGGAACCGTGCCCCTAGTTTTAACGTTATAAAAATGCCTGTAATCTGTTCTATTTGAAATAAAAAACGTTGACACCGTTTCTATAAAAATATCCTGTTCAAAGCGATTCCCTTGATGTATCCATATTATATCAATCTCATCCAAAAACGAATGTGAAAAACACATTGCATCAGAGAAAAATCTTGTCTTAACTCCTTAGTCCAATCTCGGTGTCAACGAGCATAATCTAATTTCACTACGCGATCACAGCTATAGAACGAATAGCAGCATTGCGCCAATTTCTCAGAGTGAGACTGAACTAGTCTGAACAATTTGATCATCAGTGCTGATTGCTTGATTTCTGTGTTGTCTTCGTCTTCTTACGCAAGACCCTGTGTGCCTACCGATGGACATTGCATTTAATGACTAATACCGATGCACCCAATGCTTAACTTACTGCACGACAGGTATGATTTTCTAATGTAGCAGACGGCCCCAGAATCTCCTGGGAACCTAGGGACACGTCTGTCACGGACTACTATTGAGCCTACGGCACTGCTGACCTACCAGCACTCCGCCTAGTCGACCTACTACTGAGCCTGCGGCACTGCTGACCTACCAGCACTCCGCCTAGTCGACCTACTACTGAGCCTGCGGCACTGCTGACCTACCAGCACTCCGCCTAGTCGACCTACTACTGAGCCTGCGGCACTGCTGACCTACCAGCACTCCGCCTAGTCGACCTACTACTGAGCCTGCGGCACTGCTGACCTACCAGCACTCCGCCTAGTCGACCTACTACTGAGCCTGCGGCACTGCTGACCTACCAGCACTCCGCCTAGTCGACCTACTACTGAGCCTGCGGCACTGCTGACCTACCAGCACTCCGCCTAGTCGACCTACTACTGAGCCTGCGGCACTGCTGACCTACCAGCACTCCGCCTAGTCGACCTACTACTGAGCCTGCGGCACTGCTGACCTACCAGCACTCCACCTAGTCGACCTACTACTGAGCCTTCGGCACTGCTGACCTACCAGCACTCCGCCTAGTCGACATACTACTGAGCTTTCGGCACTGCTGACCTACCAGCACTCCGCCTAGTCGACCTACTACTGAGCCTTCGGCACTGCTGACCTACCAGCACTCCGCCTAGTCGCTGTACTGCTTGCCTCCGGCACTCCGACTTACTGGAGGGAATCGCATCACTGCTGACCTTCCAGCACTTCGCCTAGACACCATACTACTGAGTTTACGGTCACCAAAATATCACTCTGTGTATTCATTAATTTTTACGTTCTAATACTCCGAATAACCATTCCATTTTTTAACGTGTGTTATTAGGGACTCTAAGTGTTTTTATCCATATTATAAAGTTGTCTTCTCTTAAGTGTTTTCCTTGTTTGTCCGGCTAGGGGTAGGTAGGAACCCTTAATATTAACTCTTCCTTACAACTGGTGTGGCAGACGTGTCCCTAGATTCTCAGGAGATCTTGGGGCCGTCTGCTACATTACAACTTTCATCGATCACTGTAACAGCCCTCGTAAATTTTGTCGCATTTAAATCACTTAGTTGCATCTTTTTGTTATTTTGCAAATGCTACGAATATTCTAAGGCAAACCACCAACATAAATAAAACAAAGTTCTAATCATAAACAAGATTTTACATTCCGTTTTTGGCACGTGTAGTCAGACTTGATGACCTTATTGAGATGATCCAAACCAGTCTCCCGTGTGGTGTCAGGTTTAAATGACCAAGCCAGGGGCCTAGTTCTCCTAAAATAAATCTTGATAAATCACAACCGAATCAAGGCCGAACCGTTCATTCAGACAGTTCTCAATTTCAAAAGCTGTCGAATTGTTTGATACAAAAAACAAAATCAATCATTTTGAAAATTTTCGAAAACAAAAACTGACTGACGGTTGTGGTTCGATTGCGTTTGGCAACAATTTATTTTAGGAGAATTGGGCCCCTGAATGTACAACACTCCACAGGTTAAAGGTTTCCGATCAATATACCGGATGAAATTTTTTACCGTCTGGAAAAGAATGGGTATAGGTGAAGGGAACGCCGTGGCATAGATCTTTTTTTTTTTTAATTGCCTTTTGTGTAATTTATCCATCAACAAATATTACTAATTTGAAGTAATTTTTCGTACTAAATCAATAAAAACAAAAATTTTGAAGTAAATAAATCGCTTTAAATTCAAATCATACACACCAGCGTATGATTTGATTTTCTATTGTAGGTTAGTCGGAAAGGGGTACTAATCTAATATACATATATACTAATAATCCGCAGGCCAAAGTGTCACTGATGACGGTCATAAAGTAAGTGTTAAAATTTCCAAATTCGATAATTTTTATTTTCATGTAAAATAATTTTTATTTTAGTTTTTCAAAAATTCTTCGTCCCTTCTTTAGTTACGAATTTAGAAAACGGAGCTTTATACGAGTAATTCGTGACCGCAAATATGACCTAAACTGTAAGAGCTGATCATAGCTGAGGATAGACAGATTTTAGAGTTTTTTTATGTAATTTTTGAACAGCTATTTCTCTTAAACTATTGACTTTTATTGAAAGTGGTAGAACAAAAGTTATTCATTACTTTACTTTGGGTACTTTAACACCCTTTCGGATAAGTACCCCATTTCTGACTGCCGGTATAGATATATGTAACGAGGGTAGTTCACTCATTGGGGGTACCTCGTCATCAGAGTCCAAGTTCGACTTGGTGTAGGCAGGAAATAATAGTCACAACACTGATTATAGTCCTCTATTTATTCACTCTCCATAACAAAATAATAAAATCTCTAATGATCAAACCGATGGAAACTGATTAAAGTACGGAAACGCGGTAAGTTCGGTGCAGGCTGGCAAAACGACCTCTCGCCCTCGTGTCTCACTACAAAGTGACTTCACTCAAATCAAATGCATCCAATGTCAAAAAGAATGACAGCTGACAGCTTACTGACAACCGTCAAACAAGACATGCCACGCCCCGCACCGACCTCACCCAAGCACACTGATTGACGTTTCCGACAATAGATGGCGTCCTACTACATTAACAATAATCAATAGTCATTCTAATAGTTGTGCTTCTGTGTTGATTCTGCGACATATGAATTTCATAATAAGTAAATGAAAAAAAATGCCGAAGCCTAGAAGGCTCTGTTCACCCTCAATTACAAGTAACTAGCTTTTGCCCGCAGCTTCGCTTGCGTGAAATGTTGTACCCGTTAAGTGACGATTTTCCATACAAACGTTCATCCCCTATTTAACTCCCTTAGGGGTTGAATTTCAAAAAAATCCTTCCTTATTCCTTGTCTACATTATAAAAGGAACCTCTGTGCAAAATTTCAGATTTCTAGGTCTAAGGGTTTGGGCTGGCCGTTGATGAGTCAGTCAATCAGTCAGTCACTCAGTCAGGACTTTTATTTTTATTTATATAGATAGATGATTATTATATCGGTAAGTTTGATCTTGGCCTGTATCAATCGGAGAGGCTACAGGTGTTACGGATTTGGTTTAGGTTATTAGATCAGTGGTTTTCGTGGCCTGTGATGATCGTTTCTCGATCATGGTATTCCTAGCTTTTCAGTGTTCTTCGATCACAGGCGGCACGTCTTCGGCCGGATTTGGCGCGTCCTCGGTAAACCAATTAGACTGCAGCCAGCGTTAGATAAGTTAGTGATAGCTGCAGCTGCATTTAGAGTGATTAAAGGTACTGAGCTGCCAACCTGCCGACTGTACGTGCAGTCGCCGTCGGCTGCTGCAATGGCGCTTGGAAGCTATTTCATATAAATACATACAAACCGTGCAGCTGCGGCCGACTTCATGTAGACGCTGCACGTGCAGTCGGCAGTTGGCAGCTCGGTTCGGAATAGTACCTTTAGATGCGCGGTTCTTACCGATCGCTACAGTGCAGTAAGCTGCACTGAGCTTTTTAATGACGAATGATTTGCTCATTAATTTTAGTTTCTAGTGATTCAACTTTAGGGCGGGCGTATACGTAAAAGAAACAGGTACACCTTCGCCCTCCCCGGACGAAGGGCATCCATGAGGATTTACCCAAGAAAAAAAAAAGGCAACCAGTGCCAACCTACCAGGTACTGCACCCCAAGTGTGAGTTTTTTTCGTTAACTACAGTAGTTGCGTCACGACAAAAATGTATGAAAATTTAGGCAGCACCTCTAGCGGCGAATAGCGAGACTAAAAAACGTGAGTGCGAGTTTTTTGACACTAAAGGTAGGACCGCACTAGGCAGAACTGCACCGCAGCGGAACTGAGCGACACAACGCGTCAAAATATTCTTTATATGAAATGATATGAGACAACACGCACTAAGCGGCAACGGAACTGCACTGCAACTGAACTGCGCGGCAAAGTTGAGCAACTGACCAAAAGTGTCGCAACCTGTCGCGACGTGTAGTTCCGCTGCCGCGGAGTGCGGTTCGACAAACTTCATTCCACTCCTATCGCTTTTCGGAATAGTGTGTCCATCCTTTGTATATGCGGCTGCATAATTTGTAATAACTCATTGAATTTATATTGAGACATTCTAAAATAAGTATGGAATGTTATTGGATCCTTCTTAAGTCGTGGCAAAAGCGTAAAATACTCGTCTTCTTCATATCGCGAGTTTGATATGTCATGTAGCCATATTCTTTGCTTTTTTCTTGCCTGTTCTTGCTCGATCCTTTCCTCTTCCTCGCACAACAAGGAAATAATAATCATATTATTATCCATTTCGTCGTTCATCTTGCTCAGAGGTTGCTTAGCTACTGAATATATTTTTGTAGCGCCGCTGCAGTTCAAGTGCGGCTTACTATAAAATGACGCGTCGTGAAGTTCAGTTCCGCTGCGGTGCAGTTCCGCCTAGTGCGGTTCTACCTTTACTGTAGTAATCTATTCGTAAACCTCGAAACTACAGTGGGTGTAGAATACTATCCGTCCTGTAGTTTTGCTGTAGTTTACTTACAGTTTACCAAAATTTTGCGAGTGTGAGTTGCAAATTTGACATTTCGTATAGTTACAGCTGTCAACGATACTATAAACACTGTAGTTTGTCAGTCACTTTGATTTCCAAGGTGAAAGGCTTGTTTACTATAATAGTTTTGCAATTTTCATTATTTATTCATAGTTAGTGTCGATAATTATGTCAATGTGTATTTTTTCTTGCTTGGAGCATGTTCGTGGCCTACCAGGCAAAACAACAAAGTGTTCAGATTCGAACAATTATATTGGAGTTTTCGTGGAGAGTGTCTTGAAAACGCATTATAAAGTAGTCTGAGTAGATTTAACAAGTAAAGACGGATCACGCTCATGATTTCTTCAAACGCTACTAGACAAGCCGTTATAAGTAAGTTTTTACATTTTTATTATGTACAGTATCAAATGCACATTGGTACCTACATGTAGTAAAAGTGCAATACAAGCCTACACAATGTGTTCATATCATTCAGGCTATTCATGATAATAAATAAATACACGTTATCATGGTACCTGCTTTTCAACCGCTTCAAATAGCGGTATTAAGAAGGCTACCAAAATCATTACTCCCGACAAACGAATTAGTGATTGCAATTATAACCAGCGCTCAGGAGTAGGTATGCTGTGCGGCTGTGACCCATCTTTTTGATATTATAACCCTAAGAGCAAGCTCCTACCTACCACTATGACAGTCATATTAGTTAATTATTTTGGTTTTAATAGACTTAGGTATAGTTAAAAAGAAAAAATCTGTAAATGACACAACAACATAATCGTTCAGGGGTGATTCTATCATTACAGTTTTAGCTAATATCGGTATGTCAGGATTGCGAGCAAGGTAAACACAGTAAATAAAACCAACATAGACTCTCCACCACTGAGAGTACTTGTATTTGGGTTAATATTAGTAACATTAACTAGATCACAGTATATTACTTAACACAATTATTACAAGATCATAAAATAAGGACAAGCTAATCAGATATAAAAGGTCAGACTTCTTCAGCTGTTCAACACGGAATGCTCCTGCTTCGTCGAATGACCGCCGCCTTTATAACATCGGGTGCGTTCATCCATATCGACGACTACCTTCCTTTGTCAACATTGCCCAGTGTTACCCACTAGCGATAATACGGCCCTCCTGCAAAACACACGTCCTCGTGTGTTGGTGGTTGGTGGTCGACGCACCATCAACCCCATCGTCAAGATTGTACATCAAGGCCTAACTTCAGTGACTCCTCTGGACCTTAAACAGAAACAAATAATACAGTACACATCTCGGCCACACCTGATCACTTATCTTTGACCTCGTCATTTTACTCATGTCTTTGACCAAAGTAAAATGAAAAGCATCCAAAGAATGTTTGAATCGATTAGAGCTTGTTATCCCATCGACGGCCAACAAGCTCATAACCCATGACTTAAACTAGTTGATATTCATTCAGTATCAACCTAGTTCTATATTCGTTCATAACTTCTCGTATCAAACTTACTTACTTACAAACATCTACACATTAGATTTCAACATTTTCACAATAAAACACTATCTCAGATGCCTATTAGACAGTTCTACTTTGGTTAAACATCAAATTTTAGTTATTCAATAAATCATAATAGGTACATAAACACACAATCTCATTATACACAAATTCATAAAATCATTTAAATACATTTACAATATTTTTCAGGGCTAAATATCTCATTATAGTTTTTCACAAATTCATAATACATACCTAAACACTTAAAATATTTCTTGGTTAAATATTTCAACGATTCACAAAGCCATAATACATAAACACTTAAAATATTTCATTCGTAAAAATCTCATACCTAATTATTCACAAAATCACAACATAATATCTCAATAATTTACAAACTCATAGTACATTTAACACTTAAAATATTCATTGATTCACATCCTAAATGTTTCATGGTTAAATATCTTATAATCATTATTCACAGTATCATAGTAGATACATAATTATAAACACTTAAAATATTATCTCAATTATTCACAATTCATTGTACCAGCATATAAACACTTCAAACTCATTGTACGTTAAACACTTAAAATATTTCAAGATTAAATATCTCATTATTCACAAACTCATAGTACATATCAACCCTTAAAATAATTCACGATTCAATATCTCATTATTATTCACAAAATCCTACATTCTTAAATATCTCAATTCTTCACGAAATCATAAAACAAACATCCTAAATGTTTCATGGTTAAATATCTTATAATCATTATTCACAGTATCATAGTAGATACATAATTATAAACACTTAAAATATTATCTCAATTATTCCCAAAATCATAATACTTAAATTAATAACCTTTAAAACTTTTCATGATCAAAATAATATCTCAATTATTCACAAACTCATATTACAAAACTGACATGATGTTTTAAACATAACATTTCTATATTGCGCTAATAATCCAACCTTTTTACAACAATACAATACATATTAAACACATCTTTAACGAAAATAAGTCAAATTATTTTTTATTTAAAATAAATTTGACAAATTAATCTTTAACGGAAGTCATCATAGTAATTATCATCAATAATAAATACAATTTCCTGTTTTCGTCTACAAAAAATACATTTTAAACCATAAGTAATAATAACAAATTACTTTTTAATTTCAATAAACTATTTTGTACCATTCTACAACAAGAATTATAACAAAACCAATCAAAACAAATATCAATATTTTCAAAACTTTTTCAAAACATTAATTCAAAACAGAATCTCATTTTCACTGCATTTTCATTTATCAATTAATAGCATCACCCGCCTTGGATTTAGCCAACTCATTTGGCATCACCCGCCTGGGATCCTGCTTTATCAACATGGCATCACCCGCCTTGGATCTAGCCATATCATGGCATATCCCGCCTTGGTTCCAGCCCTATAACAATTGCTTCGCCACGTTAGAGTTTCAGTTTTCCCCAGGCGAAGCCTTTGACCAACCCCGGCTGGCCAAACCGGGCGGTGCCAAAGATCAACCCTGGTTGCATCTCACCACAAACTCTAATACGACTTGCAATGTATTTTCCTACACGAATAAATACAGATGCCGTATTTATTTTCCACGAATAAATACAGATACCATCATATTTATTTTATACGAATAAACACAGATATCATCTCATTTATTTTACACGAATAAATACAGATAACATCTCTTTTATTTTACATGAATAAGCAAAGATATCATTAAGTATTTATTTTACACGAATAAATAACCTCTCATATTATATTTCCTTCCTCAAAATTCCTTCACACATAATAAAATGGTTGTGACTCACCGGATTTATCACATTTTCTCATTCTCACATTTCTCACCATTGTAATATCAATACAATTATCAAGTTTTTGTCAGTCCGTCTACAAAGGATTTTATTTAGGAAAATAGTTACATGTGGGTATACAATCATAATGTGGACTGGTTTTTTCTTGTTCCACTTCTGATGTAAATGACACAACAACATAATCGTTCAGGGGTGATTCTATCATTACAGTTTTAGCTAATATCGGTATGTCAGGATTGCGAGCAAGGTAAACACAGTAAATAAAACCAACATAGACTCTCCACCACTGAGAGTACTTGTATTTGGGTTAATATTAGTAACATTAACTAGATCACAGTATATTACTTTACACAATTATTACAAGATCATAAAATAAGGACAAGCTAATCAGATATAAAAGGTCAGACTTCTTCAGCTGTTCAACACGGAATGCTCCTGCTTCGTCGAATGACCGCTGCCTTTATAACATCGGGTGCGTTCATCCATATCGACGACTACCTTCCTTTGTCAACATTGCCCAGTGTTACCCACTAGCGATAATAAATCTTATTAACGCACATGTTTTTACTTTTACTTTTAGATCATGGTGAATGTGAATAGCAGTCGACACTACCTATGATAAAAACTAGAAGATCTTCTTGGTTGCAAAGACTCAATCATTTCAAATCGAGAAAAATTCTACCGAGATGTCTATCAATAAAAACATAGCGGCGATATTTTTTTGTAATTTCTTTAATATCAGATTTAAAAAACATGTCTTTATGATACAATCAAGTAAATTCTTATTCCCAAATGATTCTAGTTTTATTGCTATAGTTACATCGAAATGCTATAGGAAAGATAGGTACACACAACAATATAAAATAAAAGCATTTCTAGGCAGGCTTCAAATGTAACTTATAGACTATTGGAGTCCACTGCTGGATCTAACAGGTTTCTTAAGTTACACCACTACACCTAATTCTGCACTCAACATCACTGCGCTCGACTTTGTTACATCTTTACTAAAGACAAGGAGATTGCATGTTTCCAGTCCTCCTCGCCCACATTTAAATGCATATGGATCCATCTTCCATTCATCCTGATAGGGATATCAGTTTGATTTTACGCGCTTTTGCGGAAGAACACCAAAATTGTAAATCAGCCTTCTTCTAAACGTTCACCGTTAAAATATACCTCAAGTATTAATGTTAAGCTCCAGAAGATAATTTCTTAGTAATTTACCTAAGATTTCATAATTAATAGCATTCTGTGACAGCGAATGACATATTTGTTTGACAGTCATCTAGAATATTTTTGGTTGAGATTTTTAGGGTTCAGTAGTTAAATATAGAAAAACATCAAATTTCGTCGTTTGTCACAGGCAGATTAGTTTGACTCTTGACTTCTATGTTTATAAGTTAGAAAATTATAAATGATTATAAAGGAAGACGCCATACTTCAAGCTACCTATTGTAATAAACCCAATAATGTTTTGAACATCTTTAATTTAGCATAGAAACATGTATACAGGCTGGAAACGTTAAGTGTCAACAGGCAATTAATTTGTTATTTTTACAGATATTGCCATACTGTCAGCTAATATTAAAACTAGCTTGCCTACGAAATAAAATGACATGAATATCTTAACGAAATTAAATCGCTATTATGTTCAAAATATTATTTACACTACGCCCATGCCTTAAGTACGAAAAGCAATCTGTTTGAACGATTATTTCATAATTATACGTAACATCATTAAACTTTGAACTGATATTGGAACTTGGCAACCAAATGAATAAAACATCTCCAATGCCTTTTTAAAACAAAAGAAAATAAAATACTAAAAAATGTGGGAGTGCGAAAAAATAACATTTATTTGGTGTAAGGTTTTATTTTGAAAAAATATTAATGTCGCTTTATGCAGTAAGCAACTAAGTTTCGATACGAGTGTTTTTTTTTTAAATAACTTTATTTTGGCCGAATAATCCCATAAAAACCGTATTTTGCGCATAATGTATTGGCGATGTAAAAATAAAATTTTAGTCATAAAGCGATTAAATTAAAAAAAGATTGTAGTGTCATTTTGCTCCTTTGGCAACTTAGATTTGATATTAGCCTTACATTTTTCAATACTTAAATAATCGCCTGGTGTCACTTAACGTTTCCACCCTGTTCATAATTATTATTCTATTATGTATTGATATGTGTCGTGGTGGCCCGGAGGTGACAGCCCCGCTTGTTAAGCACCGGGTTGCTGGTTCAAATCCAGGCATGTACCAATGTGACTTTTTCAATATCTTAAGTACTTTCTTAGTTAATCTAAGACACCACTGACAAACGGTGAAGGAAAACATCGTGAGGAAACCTGGACTTATAGTCTGAAATCGCCAACCCGCAATGAGCAAGCGTGGCGATCAATGCTCGTTCCTTCTCTGTATGAGAAGAGGCCTTTGCCCAGCAGTGGGACAGTTACAGGCTAATATTTATATTTTTATGTATTGATAGCCGGTACGTCTCATTTGTAACGAAAACTGTACACTGCACAATTATTATTAATAACGTGTAGTATATTATTTGGGTATCTAGGTTGCGAATTAATAAGTTACATAATTCTTGGAATTGCTATACGGAATTTCACTTTATGCATGGTCACACACTTAACGAAAGGATAAACTATAAACTCCATGGTCTTTCGTGGGAAGAGACAATTTGAATGATGAACTATATACAGGGTGTTAACAAATTCGTGTAATTCCTTCAAACCACATGATCTATTAATGGTATAGATTAACCCCGCACGGGATTTAGATTGATAAAAAATAAATACAAAAGATTTTTTTCCAAAAAAAAATATGTATATTATTGAAAATTTCGATGCCATGCATAAATTAATGAAGGCATGGCGACACAGCTGACCGGCACAACTAGCGCGATATCGCTCCACGCTGTCAGTTAACTTGGAACGCTAAAATTACTCAGATAGAAAAAGTGACGGATTACTTTTTGAAAAAAAAAAATAGTTGTTTCTTAAAAAAACTTGTGCAGGGTCAATCAGTGTCACCAGTAGATCACGCGGTTTGAAGGAATTACACGAATTCGTTAACACCCTGTAGTGTGGCTAAATTAAGTAGCATTCTTTTATGTTTAATATACTTTACCAAAGTTGTCTGTTTAAATAGGTCGTAGTATAAACTTACGAAAACAGGCCTAGTGATGTCCTTAACGATCGAGGCTGTAGAAAAGGCACAGTAAAGGCAGTGAGGAAACTACACAGTAAACTGTAAAAGTAATGAGACTCGCACTCGCACGTTACGATTCGAAGGATAGTTTATAGTAACCTCGATTGACGGAATAGTTACGAAAACGTGTAGAAAACTACAGAACTCACACTTGGGGTATGGTCCGTGCAGGTAACCGCTACATAAAGGAAGCGGGTAGAAGCACGGACTGGATTTTTTTAACAAAACTACGCCTTGTTCCAAATACAAATTCGCGCAAATACATCAACAAATGACGGCTTACCAGCGCTGATCGGAGCAGGTTGGAACTTGTCGGCGAAGTTCGGAGCTTGTCGGCGCTGGTAGCACATGAGTAGCTGGTAGTCTCTATACTGTGTGGCGAACAGTGTAGAGACTACCTGCGCCGACTAACTGCGTGGACCAGCACCGACAAGCGCTGGCAGATCGGCGCGCCGGCAACCCGCTTTCTACGTGTATACGCACTTAGTCACAAGACTCGTAACAGTCTTCTGTAATTCTCTTACGAAATTCTCAAGCACTTTCTGCGACATTTCATATCGTAAACTAATTTAAAATCGCGGTGTGAGCTTGTTCTGAATTGGAAATTTTAAATTACTTACTTTACAAAATAAAACGAATTATCTAAAACCTGTTGTTCTTCATCATCCAAATCCACGTTATATATTCACATTCTACTTAAAAGAGTGAAACGTTTGACTTTGCGCGGGAGTGGACAACGGCAACGGTTAGAATAATATAAAATGAAAAATATGATAAATAAATAATCCGCAAGTGAAATAGGTAATATCAAATAAATAAAATAATAATGATTTTAATTTTTAAATATTTATAAATTAACAATATTTCCACAATTACAAAAAAAAACCTAGTAAAACCATAAACTAAAAAATAGGGCATCAAAATATTGCTACGAAACGCTGTCGTGCGAAAAAAATAATATTTAAAAATAATTAATGTATTACGATGGAAGAGTATCAGTATGCAAAAGTTCCGGATAACAGCGAAAGTGTTATAAAACGAAATAAAAATATCGGATGGAGACCTTTTTTGAAACAGGTACTTATTTACTATTAACTATTTTAATAATGTAGCAATTTGGGAGCCAATAAATACTAATACGTTGTTCGGAAAGTCACTTCGTTTTTATCCCAAGAGAGGACTTATTTGTATTTTTTCACAGCCAACTTCTCCCTTATGCCGCAAAATCATTATATTTATTTATTTATTTATTTATTTATGCTAATACGGCTTCAATAAGCCAATTACATTAACATAATAGACTAGAACAAATCATAAACACACTAAATAACGCAATAACGAAAATATAACAAATAAAAACAAAACAATTATAAACATTATATCAAATCGTCTTGCTTTCACAGAAGCTCAGACATACGCACATAACACTTTTAAAATCGTCCGCGAATAGATCCACGTTCGGGTTGGCTTCCATAAGGCTATTGAGCGCGGACAGAACGCGAGGAACAGGTGATGATGCGCGAGCCACTGTGCGGCATGCAGGCACGGCTAGCAGACGATGCTTCCGGCTGCGGAGATAGTTGCAAGGAGCGTAAAGACGAATCAGCTCATTGAGGAGATCAGGAGCATCTGTTGTTCCCCTACATATTTTAAGCATGATATTCAGCTGGTCATATGCTCTTCTGGTTTCCAACATATTATAACCTAGACATCCCAAAATAAATTTTGTTGGATATAAATATGGATAACATCCTAAAGTGGATTTATAGAGGAATCTTAAGAACGCTTTTTGGACCTTTTCGAGTAGAAGTGCATAAGTAGCCTCACATGGATTCCAGACACAGGAGCTCGCCTCCAATTTGCTTCTGACAAGCGTACTGAATAATAGTCGTATGACATGCTCGTTTCGAAAATCTCGTGAGTTTCTGAGAACAAATCCAAGCCTTTTGAAGGACTCCTTGGCAACGGTAGCGATGTGATCATGAAATGTCATCTTCCGGTCGAATACAACACCTAAGTCTTTCATGGTGTTCGACCTTGTTATAATAGTGTCATTTATTTTGTATTCAAAGCTAATATACTAAAGTAAATTATATATTTTGATAGCTGATATAACAGGGCTTGCTTGTGATAAGGTTCAATTCACGCACATACATATTCACGCAGACAGGGTTCCGTGTCAACAAATAAAAGAATAGAAGCGGTTTTAGGTATTAATTGTTGATTATTAGAATTAATTCGTTAAACTGCAATTACTAGAGAACTCTTTTATGGGATTTTGTTAAATTGTATTTTTCATTTCTGCTAAGATTTATGCAAAAAAACTTTAAAATAAAAGAAAAACCGACTTCAAAAAGAGTAAAATAATTACCATATTATAAAATTAACAGTTTTGAAGACACTGTCTTCACTATGAGAAGTGTACCGATTGCGAAATGCCCATTTTGCGTCAAGTGCACACTTTGCGAAATGCTCATTTTGCAATTTGAGTATTTCTTTTTATTTCTACTAAAACTAAACTCATTTTATCTTCACGAATTCATGTAAGCATATTTTTCGCAGGACTAGCTCTCTTTAACGTGAGTCACATGCTTAATAATGCTGATTATGATGTTCATAATATTTTATTTTCAGTTGCTGATCTGCAGCGGGGCATGGACGTCTGTGTTCTTAAGCGGCCTATGCGTCGGCGCACCTACTGTGTACATCGCGCAGATTAGGCGGGAAGCAAATAATACAAACATCATCACAGATGACATGGCTTCTTGGCTAAGTAAGATATTGTTTTAATAAATGAACGATTATTTTTATTCGCTTTTATTATTTTTATCATACCGTCAACAGTCCACTAGTTAATTTGTGTTTATAGTATTTCATTATCTCGTATCTCGAGGAGCTCGTGGCTAAATAATTACAGCCGCATAGACCGATCTTCCGGGTTAAGCCACGCTTGCCGAGGTTGGTCTGTGGATGGGTGACCATTTACCATAGCGAGTTTCCTCCGTGCCTCGGAAAGCACGTAAAGCCGTTGGTCCCGGCTGTCATTTTTAGATCTTTGACAGTCGTTACTGTTGGTCAGAAGCCAGAAAGTCTGACAACCAGTCTTACCAAGAGTATCGCATTACCCAGTTACTGGGTTGTGGAGGTCTGATAGGCAGTCGCTCCATGTAAAATACTGATATTCAGCTGCATCCGGTTCGACTGGAAGCCGACCCCAACATAGTTGGGAAAAGGCTAGGCAGATGATGAGTATTTCATTATCTCTCCAAGATTATGCATTTGAACCTAAGTAGTTACTGTGTTCAGGAGTAATTGGCCTAAATATTTATATAATTTTTATCATGGAATCATAAAACTGTAAAAGTGGTAAAACTATATTTTATCTCATTTATATATGGTGAGAGTGTCGTTAAAGGAAGCTTATCCAGAGAAACAAGCAGTGATAAAATGTACAACCAAACAAACTGTTATTGTACTGTTTAGGATCTCGCTTAACACTTTTAGATTAAATATTAAGAAGCAGTAGTTGAAGTATTGTTTATCAGCTGAGAACATTAATAACATGTCCATTTTATTTTTCAGCTTCCGCGTACGACTTTATTGGATTTCCCTTCGTGATCATCCTCTCTATCTTCACAAGATTTGTCGGCAGAAAGATACCTTTCATCATTGCAATTTTAGATACATTTGCAGCTTTACTCGTTTTGTATTTTAGCTCAAGTATCACACACTTAATGATATGTGCAATAATGCAAGGAATGTTCACTGCTTCACAATTGGTCGTAACTGTACTGATCGCGACTGAATATACTTCACCAAAATATAGAGGGATATTTCTAACTATTAAAACATCTTCGTTTTATTGGGGCATTTGGGTGTCAAATACAATAGGCACATTCTTTCATTGGAAAATTATACCACTGTTTGGGATGGCGTGTTTATTGTATACCTTGTTGACGGTAATTATATGGCCAGAGTCCCCTTACTGGCTGGCCAGTAGAGGAAAATTTGAAGAATGTGCAGCATCACATCGCTCGATAAAAGGCTATGATGAAGATGCAGAAAAGGAATTAGAAGCATTGATAAATTCTCAAAAGGAGTATATTGCTAGTCGTGAAAATACAAAACTGTCGGCAAGGGATCGCGTGGTGGAGTTTTTTAAGACTATCAAATCAAAAGAATTTTACAAGCCAACATTAATATCTATTGCAACTGCTTGTTTGGCGATATTCTCAGGCAAAATAATTTTTGCTTTATATGCCATAGATATTTTAAAGAAAATAACAAATAGTGAATCAACGGCTTACGTCGCAATGTTAATTTTAGATGGCGTCACTGTCTTGAGTATGTATGGAGGTTGCGCTTTATCAAAATATTTAAAAAGACGCACATTATTGTTAGGCGCGTCGACTGCGGGAGCTATATTTTTATTTATTACATCTTTGTACTTATATTTAATTAGTTTAAGTGTTATTAAAGAAAACAAATATTTATCAATATCATTACTTGCTGCTTTCTCAATAGCTGTTAGTTGTGGACCTTTGATAATGTCTTTATCAGTTTATGCAGAATTGATCCCAGTTAGGTCTAGGAATTTATCAATGTGTATGATAGTACTAACCGTAAAATTAATACATGCTCTATTTTTGAAAAATGGTCTTTTAATGTTTAGGTCTTTTGGATTGCATGGCGCATTCCTTTTCCTCGGCATTACTTCTTTAATAACTATAATAATTTTGTATAAATATTTACCGGAAACAAAAGACAAAACATTGCAAGAAATAGCGGAAAGTATAAAGGGTGTGAAATCAAAGAAAGGTGAGGCAACATCAAACTTACTTCTTGCTAATAAAATGTAGGGATTAAAAATAAAATATATACCTAAATATAAAGAATAATATATATTGGTCTGTTTGAGCCAGAACAATATTTATAATTATAAGAATACTTATAAAAATATTAATAATGAAACTGTTGACAATGTTGTGACAAAACTGTTGAATTTTATGTAAAAAGAAATTATGCATGTATGATTATACGAAGAATATAAAACTTACATATCTACTGGATTTTATTACAGTAAACCTACACTTTACCTGTATTTTTCTTTGAAAAAGTGTTATTCGTTTAATGTAAGGTAAAGAAACATGACAGAATATAATCAGTTTGCAAAGAAAACTTATACTTACTGCTTTTTTGACACTTAGAGCAACGTGGTCGACATAGTCGAAAGTGGCCTTGCGGAACATTTCCCCTCTGTCAACTCGCTTAGGCCCCATTTAACAATAGAAAAAATGACAGACTTTTGTGTATTAAGAGCGCCTTCACACTAGCGTTTGTCCAGCGTAGGCGTTCGATAAAAGTATGCGCAGCGCAGACGCCGCGACAACGCGGCGCAGGCGACGCGTTGTTGCGGCGTTTCCTCTGGAGTTAATTGAACGCTGCGCTAACGCGGCGCAGACGTCACACAATTGCGTTGTCGTTTCGGAAATATACGGGTGCACAGGGGCGCGCGGCTGCGGGTGGCGGGGAGAGGTCGAATGTGAACAGGATTGTACATGACTCCGCAGTAACGCGGCGCATGCGTCGCGCACCTGCGGCGCTAACGCAGCGTATTCATTTACGCTTGCACTGCCGCCGCGACAACGCGACGCAGATGCCGTGTAGTCGCGGTGTCTGCGCTGCGCATACGTTTATCGAACGCCTACGCTGGACAAACGCTAGTGTGAAGGCGCTCTAAAAGAGAACGCTGTGGCCACTTCCAACGTAGACGTGGACCGCGCTGCTCTAAGTTTTGACATCAATCAGCCTAGTGAAATGACTTACAGGGTTATTGGAAAAACACTAACAACCTCTTAAGGGGTCATTGTAGTCATCATTATGAACAACTTTTACTATGGCACCAAACAAGAAATCTCGAAAAAAAAACAGCTGTTCCTTACACTTTGAAGAGTTATGCGAACATAAACGTAGGGAACAGATGGTTTTTTTTCGAGCTGCTCGGTTGAATGCTGAGCGGATGGAGTGATGATGTTGCTGCCGAGGCTGCGAAGGTTGAGTGTGACGTCACCAGTGTAGAAACACTGTCTGTGACGATCACGTCGGGGTCACCAATGTGGGAAAATAAACATGATGCTTTTTAGTGTGGAGTGTTTTACAATGAATACATTTAGGTTACAAAATTGTACTAAACACATTATGGATATAAAACAAAGTGAAACCACCACATTTCTATCTATGTGGGATTCCTTATACCCTTGAAGCAGTCCAACGGCTGGTTGGATTTTAATGCAAAAGATGTCTATCGATTCGTCTAAACGGTGCGATGGTTTTAGGCTAGGTTTTGTTTTTATAAAATCAAAATGGCGGCCGTAAAATACGTAAAGGTAGAAGAAACAAAAAAAAAGTTCGCGTATCATATGATGTGAGGTATCCCTGAATAGGTCTTTTAAAATCAGTATGATGTTTTCTCAACCATTTACAGCCATAATCTCCGTTTAAGAATTACACAACCTGAAAGTTGTGTAAGATCTACATTGCGGACTAGAGCGAGTAGTGATTAAATGAGGTTTCTTTATATAGATTTGTTTAGGCCTCATTAAAACGGTAGGTACTTATAAATAGGTAAGATTCATCGGAAAATAATACAAAAAAGCGGAAATAAAGAAACTAACTTTAAAAAACAAAAAACCCGACTGCGTAAAAATCGAACTGAAAATATGTTAACAAGACGTACCTAGTTACTTCTCATCGTAACATACATAAAATTACGTAGGTTTTCAAAAAATCATGCTAAAAATAACATGCAATCGGAGGCTACGTACGTTTTCGGTCAATCAGTTTGCGAATTACATAATTCGGAAGTCGGGTTTTTTGATTATACACTATATACTTTACTACTGTAGTTGCGTCATGCCAAAAATGTATGGAAATTTAGGCAGAGCCTCTCGCGGCAATTAGCGTGACGTAAAACTTGTTTGACACTTATTATGGTAAAGTATTCGTTTCGGAAATGTGTAATAAACAATTCAACTTACACTTACTGGGTACTGTTGTCCTCCGACACTCAAATTTTCGTTATATTCACATTGTTTTTAGCAAAACAACACATTTGACTGTACGCAGGAGTGAACAAGTGATTAAATAATATGAATTAATATAAGTTCGTGATAATGATGAATAAATAATCCGAGAGTGAAATAATATCCATTATATGATAAATATTTAAATATTATATATTTTACAATATACTACGATGGAAAAGTGTCAGTATAAAGAAGTTCCGGATAACATCGAAAATGTTTTGAAACGAAATAAAAATCTCGAATGGAGACCATTCTTGAAACAGGTACCTACTTATTAAAATTTATACATAGTTATTATTTTAATTATGTATGAATTTATTGTAAATAGGGGTAGGAAGTGTGTTGATGTAGGGTCAACATAAAAATAGTATTTCCAAAAGTTTTTATGAATGAAAACTTGCAAATAATTACCATATTGTAAAATAATATGATATAGTTGTTAATATTGTAACGACTACCATTATTATACATTTTAGACTATACATATCTAGCATTCATACACAATAATAACAATCAAATAATTCAAGTATCAAGCACAGCCGTATACACTCTTTTCTCGAAGCACTTCATGATACTTTAAAGGCCCTTGTATTCAAATTCAAAGTTTTTTATTCCAAATAGGCACAGTACATGCACTTAGGCAACGTCTCGACAATAATTTAGTTGCATGGTTCCAAAAAGTAGGTCCTATGGAGATGATCCGACAAGAAACTCCATGAATATTCTTTTAAAATAATTTTATGTACAATCTGGTATTGTTACAAAATGGTGCTTATAATTAAAATTGTGCGAGAACAAAGCAGGTTAATGTAAAATGTAAATAAAAAAAAACTAATATTAATTTACATTTTAATAGAGATGATAAGTATCAGCAAAATGTGGCTCGACCGTAATAATATGGGAACCCAACACTGTCGTCAGCAGTATATCTAATTAAACTCATACCCCCTTATTACAAAAGATGGTCTAAGAAAAACCTAGGTTTTAAAATAGCCCCGTCTCTTTTTGTTATATGACATAAGAAAGTGATGGATATATTTTTAACCTGGGTTTACCTTAGTCTTGGTTGAAACCATCTTTTGTAATAAGGCCCAAAGAAGTCGAAAAAATTAAAGTAATGGCTGCATTGTGCTCTCATTTACACCCTACGACCCTCAACACTCACGGGCAGACTCGACCTGGGATTCAAGCTGTTCGTGGCTTTCCAAAAACTACCAAAATTCTTTGCGTCATGATGACTCGCAATGATGTTCATTCTTATTTGGTCCTTATGTGTGCACTTGTGCATGCAGTGCAGAGCACTTGTGTAAACATACAAACGAAATATACATTACGACATAAAAATAGACTAAATTGAATTAAATTAAAACCTTCTTTCCGACTAAAACTACAGTTTTCTAGCTTAGCCCATTAATCATGTCTACAAAAATATAATTCTAACAAATTGCCAGAAGACATTAAGAGGGCTATCGCATTTTCTCACCTCTCTCGCTCGCACAGGACCATATTTTTTAAGAATGTTAAATTAAAAGATGCATTTTTTAATAATGTATTCAATGGGCTCCCTTTAAAATAATATTAATTTAATAGGTATGTCGCAGAATCAACACAGAAGCACAACTATTAGAATGACTATTGATTATTGTTAATGTAGTAGGACGCCATCTATTATCGTTAGTCGGAAACGTCAAGCAGTGTGCTTGGGTGAGGTCGGTGTGGGGCGTGGTATGTCTTGTTTGACGGTTGTCAACAAGCTGTCAGCTGTCGGCTGTCAGCTGTCATTCTTTTTGACATTGGATGCATTTGATTTGAGTGAAGTCACTTTGGAGTGAGACACGAGGGCGAGAGGTCGTTTTGCCAGCCTGCACCGAACTTACCGCGTTTCCGTACTTTAATCTATTTCCGTCGGTTTGATCATTAGAGATTTTATTATTTTGTTATCGAGAGTGAATAAATAGAGGACTATAATCAATGTTGTGACTATTATTTCCTGCCTACTCCAAGTCAAACTTGGACTCTAATGACGAGGTACCCCCTGAGTGAACTACCCTCGTTAGGTATAATTATTAAAAACATTTTTATTGTGACATTTATTAAACTTATCTCAAAAACGGATCATAATAATTATTGAGCTGAGTTTATTAGGGAACACGAGAGTAATGTGTTTTTAATAATTACCTATCAAATTAATATTATTTTAAAGGGAGCCCATTGAATACATTATTAAAAATGCATCTTTTAATTTAACATTCTTAAAAAATATGGTCCTGTGCGAGCGAGGCAGGAGACAAAATGCGATAGCCCTCTTAAAGAAGAAAAGAAAAACAATATATATTTATAAATACACTAAAACGTTCTCAAGTAAATGCTACTACACATTATAAGAATATTTCGACAACAAATCATAAAACCCAATACTACAAAAACCCAATAGGTACATTTACAGAGGTAACACATAAACATTAGGTATGAATAATATATTAGCAATACTAATATAATTATAATTAAGTATATATAAGCAAACTAGCGACCCGCCCTGGCTTTGCACGTGTAGGTTTTATAGCTTAAAACCTTCCTCTTGAATCACTCTATCTACTAAAAAAAAACACATCAAAATCCGTTGCGTAGTTTTAGAGATCTAAACATACATAGGGACGGACAGCGGGAAGCGACTTTGTTTTATATTATGTAGTAAGTGAACATAAGGAATTGAAAATATACACTGAAACCAAATCTGTACCACCTAAACAAGTAGTCTGATCAAAATAATTATTATAGCACTAGTTAAGAGCGTGTACGCCATATGGCATTTCATACAAATTTTCAAGCTTTTGTTTTTCGTAATGACTGAACTGATTTTGATGAAACTACACATACATAAGCGGGATACTTGGGTCTAAAAAGTTAGCAGAAAACATTTTCGAAATATCTTACTTAAAAAAAGATAATTGGAAATTTCTGTTTGTATGGAAAATTTAAAATCGGTCTAATTCAACTGTAACACTATTTTTCGAAAATGTTTTCTACTAACTTTTTAGTCCTATGTATCCTGCTGATGGGTTTGAAGTTTCATTAAAATCGGTTCAGTCATATCGAAAAATAAAGACTTGAAAATTTGTATGAAATGCCGAACGGCGTACACGCTCTTAACTTATGCAAAGCTTACAATAGCAAAGATTCATATCTTGTATGAGTATTTTTTGTGACCTACGCAAATGTCCAGCTGATTGGTGGCGTCGTGCATCGAGTCGTTGAGCTCCCTAAAATAAGGTTTAGCTACACGATGGCTGATGCATGCGTGCCGTCAGTTGGGACAGGTTAATTCAAACCTGCTATGGTTCTTTCCTCAAAAGGCCTTCCAGACGTTGCCCTACATTGTTACACTCGCATAGTTTTATACCACAATGTCTGGACTTTAAAAGAGACTTTGACCTCTGAGTTTGTTCGGCTTTTCTTCTCAGAACTAGTCAGATAGCCATCTAGTCTTAAAAAAAACTTTACATTGACTTGTAAATGTTTCTGTAACAGATTTATTTATATAAATAAACTAGCTGTACCCGGCATGCGTTGCAATGCACTTTTTCCTACTTACTATCTACCTTCAGAGACAAAATCAAAATAGTAACAAAAAGTTAAAACCAATATGGACATACTGAGATAATCTGTTTTTTTGTTTTTTTTTTTTTGTAAACATCTAAATTTTCTTTCATATGAACTGGTGAGGCGTGTAAATAGTCTGCACCTTTGTGAAGGTTGTGCGAAAGATTTGAACCTATGTTAAAAGCGTAATGGCGGACCTCAAACATAAACCAATTTCCCTGTTGATGAATCCCCGAGAAACCAATACCAAAGAATTATTAGCAGCAAACATGCCCACGTACCTTGGCAATCCAGAGATCCCGCTAAGACGCAGGGAGATGGGAAGATACCTCGTTCATGCGAGCGTGATGGCTTGTAAGCAAAATATTCATAAATCCACCGGTGGAATGGTTAAAACTCCAAAAATCAACACTGCACTATAAGTTCTCAATGAAGCACAGATGCAGGTCCATTTATTTTACGAGTATCATCAAGGTTTCACCAAAAAAGGAATTTTCAAAAAAGGCGGAGCGACGCGCACACTGCGTTGCGAAGGGCGCGGGCTGAAGAGCAGCCTCGCTAATGCCATCTATCGGCCATGTTGAGAAAACTCAAGAAAGTTTCGATACATGGGCGCTGCAGGAACAAATATTGGTACGAGGATTCAGCAATTGAGAAGTTAAAATATTTAATTTGAAATAAATACTAACATAATTATTATACCTATTATTTGGAAAAATCCTAAAATATTATCGTTTTATTTTTTACATTCAAAAAAGGCATTGACGCTTCACCAAGAACCTTCTGACATTACGAACACAACAAAAAAAAAATAGCGAAATCGGTCCAGCCGCTCACACGTGATGCCGTGACCAAGGGAAATAGGGATTATTTTTAATATACTCTTGTAAACCTTGAACTAAAGGTACTTTTTAAAAACATAGACACTGAATCACAATCAGTTATTAAGTTATCACAACAAAGTTAATCATAAAAAGGGAAAATAGCAAAAATATCGGACGTTCCTCAATGGCGGTTATTTTACTTACTACCCTAGAGCGCATGCGCGTGCCGCTCTTTTTAACCTGTGGTGCACATTTTTCCAATGTTGCCAACAATACATAAATATAATTTATCACTTAAACTGAAAAGGATGTACATAATCATGTACCTATTTTATTTGCAGTTGCTGATCTGCAGCGGAGTATGGACGTCGGTGTTCCTATACGGACTAGTCGTCGGCGCACCTACTGTGATCATTCCACAGATTAGGCGGGAGGCAAATAATACTAACATTATCACAGATGACATGGCTTCTTGGCTAAGTAAGATGATTTTATAAATTAACGGTTATGTAGGTATTTTTATTATTTTAGTATCTTACTGCCATTAAAAGTCCAATAATCAAAATTGGTAGTTAAAGCATTTTATTATTTCTCCAAGATCGTGTATTTGAACCTAAGCAGTTGCTGTGTTCGGGAGTAATTGGCAAAACTACTTACGAGTATGTTTATCATAGAATAAAAAAACTACAAACGTGAGAAAACCACATCTGAACTCATTGGTATATAATTATGTAGTCAAAGAAACCTTATCCAGAGACATTAGCACTGGTAACATTTACGATACACAAACTGCTATTATACTTCAAAAGTTCACGTTTATAACTTTATCGATATAATTATAGATTTAACTTTAATATTGACTAGTTAAGCATGAACCGCGTGTTCATCGCCGGAGAACATTGGAATTCAACGCCTGTCCCTCATTGCAACTTTCTAATTTGATTATCAAGTTATTTATGTTGAAATTGTATTTTCCAGCTTCCGCGTACAGCTTTAGTGGATTTCCTTTCGTGCTCATCCTCTGTATCGCCACAAGATTAATCGGCAGGAAGATACCTTTCATCATCGCAATTTTAGATACATTTGCAGCTTTACTCGTTTTATATTTTAGTTCAAGTATCACACACATAATGATAAGTGCAATAATGCAAGGATTGTACAGCGCTTCACAAATTGTTATAACTGTCATGATCATGACTGAATTTACTTCACCAAAATATAGAGGGATATTTCTAACGATTAAATCAGCTACGTTTTATTGGGGAATTTGGGCGTCAAATGCAACAGGCACCTTCTTTCATTGGAAAACGATACCACTATTTGGGATGGCGTGTTTATTGTATACCTTGCTGACGGTACTTATATGGCCAGAGTCCCCTTATTGGCTGGCCAGTAGAGGAAAGTTTGAAGAATGTGCAGCATCACATCGCTCGATAAAAGGTTGCGATGAAGATGCAGAAAAGGAATTAGAAGCATTGATAAATTCTCAAAAGGAATATATTGCTAGTCGTGGAAGAACAAAACTGTCGACAAGGGATCGCGTGGTGGAGTTTTTTAAGACTATGAAATCAAAAGAATTTTATAAACCAACATTAATTTCTGTTGCGACTGCTTGTTTGTCGATATTCTCAGGCAAAATAATTTTTGCTTTATATGCCATAGATATTTTAAAGAAAATAACAAATAGTGAATCAACGGCATACGTCGCAATGTTAATTTTAGATGGCGTCACTGTCTTGAGTATGTATGGAGGTAGCGCTTTATCAAAATATTTAAAAAGACGCACATTATTGTTAGTCGCGTCGACTGTGGGTGTTATATGTTCATTTATTATATCTTTGTACTTATATTTAATTAGTTTAAGTGTTATTATAGAAAACAAATACTTTTCAATATCATTACTTGCTGCTTTCTCAATAGCTGTAAGTTGTGGACCATTGATAATGTCTTTATCAGTTTATGCAGAATTGATCCCAGTTAGGTCTAGGAATTTATCAATGTGTATGATACTACTAACGGTAAAATTAATACATACTGTATTTTTAAAAAATGGACTTTTAATGATTAGGTCTTTTGGACTGCATGGCGCATTTCTTTTCCTCGGAATTACTTCGTTAATAACTATAATAATTTTATATAAATATTTACCGGAAACAAAAGACAAAACATTGCAAGAAATAGCGGAAAGTATAAAGGGTGTGAAATCAAAGAAAGGTGAGGCAACCTCAAACTTACTTCTTGCTAATAAAATATAGGGATTAAAAATAAAATATAAACATATTTGGTCTGTTTGAGCCAGAACAATAATTGTAAGAATATAAAAACATTAATAATAAAACTGATGACAATGTTGTGACAAAACTTTGAATTTTATGTAAAAAGAAATTATGTATGATGAATATACAAAGAATATAAAACTTATGTATGTACTGGATTTTTATTAAAGTAAACCTATACTTCTGTATATTTCTTTTAAAAAATATTATTCGTTTAATATAAGGTAAAGAAACATGAAAAAGTTAAGTGACGATTTTCCATACAAACTTTCATCCCCTATTTAACTCCCTTAGGGGTTAAATTTCGAAAAATCCTTCCTTATTTCTTGTCTACTCGTACATTATATAGGGAACCTCTCTGCAAAATTTCAGCTTTCTAGGTCTAAGGGCTTGGGCTGGGCGTTGATGAGTCAGTCAATCAGTCAGTCAGTCAGGGCCTTTATGTAGATACCTAACCAACGACGAAATTAGGGTTTCTATTATTGTGCGCAAACGCTGTCCGGACAACTCTCGTAACTCATGAGGTCCTAGTACTTTTAACAATTTATTTCCATAATAAGATACATTTTTGAGGCCTATTTTTTTATTGTGATTTATTAAACATTATAATTATACAGTGAAATTAGTGATAGCTTTGATTTCCACAGTGATGTTTCTGATCTTTGATTTTTATAAGTCAACAGGAAATGCCCATCAGACCGAACAACTTTTGCTAAGACGTCATTCCTATATGTGTTATGGTGTAGCTGGGTTCTTGGAATTCCACAACAGGTGTTCCAGATTTTCGATTTTTATAAGTCAACAGAGAGTGCTCATCAGATTGAACAACTTTTGATAAAACGTCATTCCTATATATGTTATAGTGTAGCTGGGCGCTTGGAATTCCACAACAGGTGTTCCAGATCTTTAATTTTTATACGTCAACAGAGAGTGCTCATCAGGTTGAACAACTAAATAATTCTTCCGTATTATTCCGTAAATAATTCTAAATAATTCTTCCGTAGTAACTAATAAAGACAAAGATCAGTTTTTTCGTAAGTAAGCGCAATAGTACCTCATTGTGCAGTATTATGCACCAAAATATCGCAGGTGCATTAAATAAAATAGATGATTTAGACTTAGCCCTCATTGAACTACATGAATCAAATAAACGTGTTATCGCAGTCTGTCTCACTGAAAATTTTATAATTAAAGGTGAGGAGCAATTTTTAAGACTAAATAATTTTCATGTGTCAACCATTTTTTCCCGGCAATTGCAACGGAGAGGAGGTTCTTGTATTTTATTACGAAATGACTTCAAAGGCGTGGAACTGCATGATATTAATAAACTGTGTATTGAAAAATGTTTTGAAATCTGTGGCCTAGAAATTCCTCAAATAAAACTAATTATTATATGTATTTATAGAACTCCTGACTCCAATTAAAATGTATTTTTTAACAAAATGAATGAAACGCTATCTAAACTACCTACGTCACAAACAACGTAAATTAATTATTTGCGGCGATTTTAATATTAATATACTGGCTCACGATATTGCAAGTACTCAATTCCTAGAAATTATATCCAATTACGGACTCCAGTGTCATATCCAGGAACCAACACGAATAAATAAATAAATCGATAACATCCTTAGTAATATCTCAACAGCAGTAGGTATGACGCACCACTTCTGCCTCTCGGATCACGGCACAGCACAAACAATTGAATTTGAAACCAAACAAATGGAAAAAATATCCAAACATTACTTCACAACTACACGTGACTACAGCAAAAATAATCTAATGAAAGAACAATGGCAAAATCATTGCTGAAATTTAAATAAGCGTCTAATGGTAAGAGGTATATTAAAAAAAACCAAATTTTTTTCTAGATATTTTTGTAGCTTTAACATTTAAAAACGAACTCTCTGAAAAAATTATATTACATTTCAAAGTTTTACTGATATTCCCATCAATTGGAATAATTTTTATTTGTTCTCCATGCTTCTTTAATTTTGCAACACTTTGAGAGATGCCCTTATAATTAATTTCGAAGATTTTTTACCAGCTATGTTAATTCATTTAATGCTTAATTATTTTATCAGATGTATTATTATGATTAATGAATTATTATTCAATAATTCGTGAAACAAATACCAAATTAAAGACAGCAAAGCTTGGCGTATATTAGGAAAGAAATAGATTTTCTATAAACCTGTTTACCTAATAGAAGTATATGAAAAAATAAGTATAGCAACACAGACATGACAATGCTTTCTTTCAAAAACTGTCACTGTCAATCCTAGAGTTGTCAAATATCAGTATATTATTAAGCCCCTAGTAGACGAGATCGAGGCGCCGGGTGGACCCCGGCCAAACTCGTAGACGATATGGTTTGTACCCGCTAGCTAGCCGGGTTAAGTGCCACTTAAATGGGATGCGCCGTGCGTACAACCGGCCTCCGCAAGGAGTGCACATAGGCCACCGAACCAGTTTGAGCACAGGGTAGCCACGTCGAAACCGATCACGGCGGCAAGCTGGGCCATCGTTAGCAACGGTGTCGTCAAAATAGCTCCATACTGTCCCATACATATCCGACATCCAGACTTACTACGATTTGAAACTGTGCGTAGCCGGTAGCCACGGTCCTAAAAACAGTGTTGTCAGCAAGGGGCCTAACTTTACTGCCTACACAGCTACGCTTTGTCGTTGGACATAATTATTATAATTATATTATATTCGGTGATAGTGCTACGGCTTCTGACAAATATTTAAAACTTCTATGTTGCGTTAACGTTACGTTTACTACTCATTAACGGACTACGATTTCACTCCTCGATTTGGAGTTGAGAAGTGAAAAGTGGCGCATGGATTTTGTGGATTTTTCTGTGTAGTCATTGACCAAGTGAATTTCTCTGAGTAGGTATAGTCTCAGAGGGAGTGGAAATACTTATTTAGTAAGAGGGAGAATAAAATCATGGTACGTGTCATCATGGAGGAAGTAACTTATTATACTAAAATGTTCATTGTCATGACGTTGGTGTGTTACAAAGGAACCAAGGCATCAAAGAAATAAAGCAGCACCAGCAGAATTGATGTGTTACTCATTAAGAAGAGCAAAAGGCAAATAAATATAATAACACGAAATCTTTTATTTATACCCTACATCTTACAAAGTAGATTTTTTAATTTTTACTGAACTCGTACACCTATGTTCATACAAAACTATAACCAAGACATGTGCTCACAAATTATTGCATAGGCTCGGGTGTTTATATGGATTTCATTGAATTCACAACATTTTTTAGAATGATTTTTTTTTGGTTATGGCATCAGGCATAATGCTAGGCGGCTAGACTATCAAAGTGATATTCATGGGATTTTTAATAGAGAGATCTGCTGCACTGAAAGATAGAATGAAATTACCTATTTAATAAAAAATATAATTTGTTTCGTATAATCACAAATATTCTAACCTAAATATCTCAAATCCTAGCGATAAGTGGCGAATCGCTCATTTCATCAGAAATGGCCCAGTTCATTGAGAATTAATAAAATAATTGCGAATACGCAAAGCCTACGATGACACGAAGACGTGACAATTTATTTATATAGATAAAGTGATGTATCAAAGTTCGCCATTGTTCTTTCTATTTCTAGCTAAGCAAAACTTCAAACTAGAATATCTTGAATTCGAGAGTCCCTTTAATAGTAAGCCTGAAGACAAATCTGTTCAGGAATTCAAGCTCTATACTTTTACATATGTTTCAATAGCAGACGCAAAAGATTATTTGAACAATAGTTTGTTTGGGAGTCTGCCGTTGTTCTTTGTAGAGTGCATTAGTAGTATAACTTTTTCTGAAATATTTAATAGGTTAGATACAAATGAGGCTGTCAATGAATTTCACGAAGAATTAACATTAATCTTTAATCTCTGTTTTCCCATGATAAGACAAAGAAATAGTTTTAGAGCCGGCAGAATTGCTTGGATAACAAAAGGTCTTAAAAACAGTTGTAGAACCAAAAGAACGCTAAGTTACAAATACTACTTAAATATAAGCAATAATAATAAATTAGCGTATATAAAATATTTCAAATTGTTAAGGAAATGTGTAAATAGCACTCAGTCGCTTTGTAAAAAAAGATACATAACCAACTCGCACAATAAAGGTAAAGCAACATGGGACGTAGTGAAACGCTATGTTGGTGGTACTGTACCTAGGAATAGCACATTCATTGATAATATTGTCGACAACGGAAGTACAATTACATATGGATCTGATATAGCAAACATATTTAATAATTTTTTCATTGATGTAGTTCAAAATTCTACTAGTTCTGCTTCTGTCAATAATGAGATTGAGCATCGCACATCAAATTTAAAAACTAACGATTCTAGTATTTTTATAAAACCCACGGATGCAAATGAAGTCTTCAACACAATAATTTCATTGAAAAATTCAAAGTCGGCAATGTATGATGAAATTAATTCCGAGTTATTGAAACGTATTGCCCTTTTATATCGGAACCTTTGGTTCACATTATAAATCTATCTCTGTAAGTTGTCGATAATAAAGCCACTACATAAGAAAGGGTCAAAATCAGACAAAAATAATTATAGGCCTATTGCTTTAACTCCGGTCCTATCTAAGATCTTTGAAAAAATTATGCTCAAAGGAATAGTAAACTTCCTAGACAAATATATGTCATATTTGGCACCGGAACAATTTGGTTTCAGGAAATATCGGTCAACGCAATTAGCTACCTTCACTTTAATAAACGGCATTATTAATAATATCAACCATAAAATCCCAACATCAGCTCTACTGTTAGACCTCGGCAAAGCATTCGATTTCGTTGATCATTCGATGCTTATCTCGAAACTTGACAGTTGTGGAATAAGGGGATCTTCTTTGTTATGGTTTCAGTCATATTTGCAAAACAGGAAACAATTCTCTAGGATTACAAAGTTTGATACTGGAACAAATAATGTAGTTAAGTTTGACTCGAAACGAAGGATTAATTGTTCTGGGGTGCCACAAGGCAGCATCTTAGGGCCCCTATATTATTTCTTATTTACGTCAATGACCTTCCACGTGCACTCACACACGATTGTGTCTTGTTTGCAGACGACACAACTATCACTATGGACTGTAAAAAGATAGATACATATGAGACGGAAATATACAAAACGTTAGAAGATGTTATTCACTGGTTAGACATAAACAAATTAAAAATAAACATTGAGAAATCGAAACTAATTAACTTCAAAACATATAAAAGTAAAAACATCAAATTAAATATTAGTTATTATAATTCACTTATACAACAGATAAACAGTGCAAAATTCTTAGGCATTATTCTCGATACACATCTTTCATGGAAAGCACATATTAATAATTTATGCGTCTGAAGAGAAGTTTAGAGCCGCTGATAGACTAGTACCGGTGTTCATTACGAACGTAGATAAGAACGCCGTTGATTCGGATATAGTTAATTTTATTAAGAATAAAACAGGAGAAACGGTTAAGCTGGAAAAAATATCCATTAGGAGACAACGTGAACATGATGCCTACAAGTTCTTTGTTTCGCAGTTTAGATTACCCATGTTTCTCGACGAAAAATTGTGGCCTCAAGGAATTGTCTTTCGTCGTTTTGTGCATTTTAAGCCTAAGCGTGTTATTGACGTCACTGATGACGGAACGGCCACAGCAACTCAATGTTAATGGATGCACATGTACATAAGTTAGTTTCTTTCAATTGTAAGAATGTGAAGAGATCCATGCAGTGTATACGTAGTTTACGTCAAGTGTCAGACATAATAGCGCTACAGGAAACATGGCTATTACCAGAGGAAATCTCGTTCCTGAACACAGTTAGTGACGAGTTTAACTGTACTGGACTATCTGCAGTAGACACAACGACGGGTATCCTACGTGGAAGGCCACACGGAGGAATGGCCCTGTTGTGGAGACGGAGCTTATTTCAAGACGTGAGTGTTATACAGTGTGACAACCCGCGGCTCTGTGCGATAAAAATAGTGCTCAATAATAAATCGCTACTTGTGTTTAGTGTTTAAATGCCCACGGATTCATATACTAACTTGTCGGATTTTACGGACATTCTTAGTTCGGTAAGTGCGATAGTTGAGAACTCTAATGTAAATTACTTATTAGCATTTTGTAAGGATCAAGAATGGACCTGTATTGATGCTGAGATCTTAGGGTTGTGTTCTAATACACACACATTTCTTAGTGAGTCGCATGGCTCCAAGCGATGGTTAGATCATTGTGTAGTGACTAGATCAGCTGTACAGTCTGTTAATAATGCTTATGTTTTATATCATGTGTTATGGTCGGATCATTTTCCTCTTGTAATAGAATGTAATCTAAACGTGATAACGCCAATGCGTTCCAACATTAATGTACCACAAAACAAAGTTGTATGGGGTGAGAGAAATTCCGAACAAATACATGTGTACATGAAATAATGTAATGATAGACTGAAATTAATTGATTTTCCTTCAGAATTACGTAGTTGTTGTGATAATACCTGTAACATTGGTAGCCATAGTAAAGTTATAGATACATTGTACGGTGATATTGTTCAGGCCTTGTGTGGGGCTGCGGTTGTTGGCAGAGAAACATGTAGACCTTTGTCGAGAGGGAAAGTGGTAGGCTGGAATAAAAACGTGGCGGGGGCGCACAGGGAGGCCCGGAGTAAATTTATGCAGTGGGTTTGGTATGTCAAACCTGCTTCCGGTTATATCTACGACCAAATGTGCGAGGCTAGGAAAGTTTTTAAGTCGCGTTTGAAATGGTGTCAGGATAGGCAAGACCAAATTAAGATGGACATTCTAACCTCACACCATTCAAAACGCGATTTCCGTGGTTTTTGGAAAAGCACGAATAAGTTGAACAGCAAGCCGAGTCTCCCTGTGAGCGTCGGCGGCATAAGTGAAGCTGAGGAGATTTCCAACCTCTTTAAGGAACACTTTTTTGTAAAGTCTCTACTAGGATCTTCTCAGTCGGTGCTGAATATTGAGTCTGGCAGGGAACTAGGATTAAAGTGCGAGTCGAAAGAGATTAGGCAAATAATAAAATCCATGTCGCGTGGCAAATCTCCTGGACATGACGGACTCAGCATTGAGCACCTCAAATATGCTGGTCCTCATCTGCCCAGAGTTCTGGCCATATTGTATAGTTTTTGCGTGTCACATAGTTATATGCCTGGGGAGATGATACGGACTGGTGGTAGTGCCTATAGCGAAAAATAAGTCTGGCGATCTTGCTGATAGAAGTAACTATAGGCCTATCTCATTAGCAACTGTTATATCTAAGGTGTTTGAGCATGCTTAATAAACAATTAAATAAGTATATAACACCTCATGATAACCAGTTCGGATTCAGACCTGGACTTTCAACGGAAAGCGCAGTGTTGTCTTTTAAGCATGCTGTCACTTACTACACCAACCGCAGCACTCCTATTTACGCCTGCCTCTTGGACCTGTCCAAAGCATTTGACCTGGTTCCTTATGATATCCTATGGGATAAACTTGAAAAAGCTCATGTTCCAACTGAAGTAATCAACATCTTTAAATTTTGGTATAGAAACCAGGTCAACAATGTGCGTTGGGCAGGGGCTTTATCTGATCCGTATGGGTTGGAGTGCGGGGTGAGACAGGGGGGTTTGAGCTCACCAATGCTCTTTAACCTATATGTCGACGGGTTGATTGGCAGGCTCAGCAGCATCAAGGTCGGTTGTCATATAGACGGAGTCTGCGTTAATAATATCAGCTACGCAGACGACATGGTGCTGCTGAGTGCGTCAGTCTGTGGCCTCAGAGAGCTTGTGGCTATTTGTGAAGAGTATGCCGGCTCACATGGCTTAATTTATAATTCTAAAAAAAGTGAGTTCATGGTCTTTTTTTGGCCGGGGGTAGGTATCCTGTTTACGTACCACCAGTTTACCTCAATGGTTTGCCATTAGAGAGGGCGTACAAGGTTAAATATCTTGGCCACATACTTACCCCTGATCTCAAGGACGATGAAGACATTGAGCGGGCGCGGAGGGCCTTGTCGGTTAGAGCGAACATGCTGGCTCGCAGGTTTGCCCGTTGTTCAGTAAGCGTTAAAATTACTCTTTTCAGAGCGTACTGCACTACGTTTTACACGAGCAGCCTATGGGCTAGATATACTCAAAAATCGTACAATGCCCTCCGCGTGCAATACAATAACGCGTTCAGGGTGCTGTTGAGGCTGCCCCGCTACTGCAGCGCGTCAGGGATGTTCGCGGACGCACATGTGGATTGTTTCTTTGCCACAATGCGTAAGCGCTGTGCGTCCCTGGTGCGTAGGGTGTGGGGCAGTAACAACAGTATCCTGTTTCTAATTTCGAGCAGGCTGGACTGTCCGTACGTGAATCGCTGCTGCGCCATTTCCCATGGAATGGTGCAATCGCGGTGAAGCGTTGGACAGTGCTGCCGCTGTGTATTTTTGTATGTTTAATTAATTTAACTACTAATATAGAATAAGTAATTTACTAACAAATGAGTCATAGTTACTTGATAAAATAAAATAAATTGAATTGAAATTGAATAAAAATAAACAAGTTTGTTTTTGCACTTCGAAAGGTAAAAGATGTGACGAGCAGACATACCTCTATTATTGTATATCATGCTTATGTATGCTTCATTATACGGTATGGCATAGTTGTCTGGGGAAATTCCTGTGACATCATGAGGGTGTTCATAGCACAGAAGAAATGCATTCGGGCACTGTACGGCATGGATTGGTCGGAATCATGTAAACCGATCTTTAAATCCAAAAATCTACTAACTGTTCCCTGTATATACATTTACGAAGTATCTAAATTAGTTAAATACCACAGTCATCTTTTTACCACAAACGACAATACATTTAAACGTAAAATTAACCACCTGCCCTTAAAGATGCCTGTGCCTAAGCTACAACTGTTTAGTAATAACTGTGCCTATATGGCACCTCTAATATATAACTCTTTGCCCAAAGGAATGATTGACCTGCCATATAAAAGGTTCTGTTGTGCCTTGCGAAAATGGTTGATCCGGGAGAGTTTCTATACCCTTAAAGATTTTTTGAATAAAAGCACATGTCGATTTGGTACCCACTAAGATTTTCCTTTTATTTCCTGTGACCTAGTCTATAATAATATTTAAATAATTTAAGTAACTGTAATCACTGTAATTCAAATAATTTTAATTATTGTAATAAATAAAATTCAAATGGTTCTAATAATGTAATTTTACTCAAATAATTGTTGTAAATTAACTACAATTTTGCATGCCTGTAATGAGGGTGAAATATGTCCTGTGCTATAACTTAATTTAAGATATCGTGTACCCTTATCCTTGCGAAAGATGTCCGGTCCTTTGGAAGGCATACACGGGGACACAGGTCCAACGCGCAGAGGTCCCTTTGAGAATTTTAATCTAAAATGGAGTGGGGCACCAACCGGGGACTATCCACGGCTGCACTATTGGAGTACAGTCATGAACCGTCCCAGGTGGGTGCAGGACTATTGTAAAATATGGTGAAAAATATTTGGTCTATGGGAAGGGGTGTTAGGTGGACTGGATAACTTCTATTGCCGGAAGAAAACGGCGTCTGCCTTTCAACATTTAAAATTGAAAACTGTTGGCAGACAGTGACTCGCCAGCTCACTAACTGGGCCCCCTGAAAAGCCGCCAGTACATAGGCGAAGAGGGCAATAAACGTGTGAGCGGCTAGGGGTGTAGAGAGGTGTGGCCCCGGTTTCGCTCACGGTTCACTCCGGGTCTAAAAGACCCGGAGTGGGTTTCCCCGCTATTACGCCATTAGACACTTCCACCCCCGAGCATATAACTCTGGCGGCCCCCCTCTGGCCGGCCGGTAAAGGCAAGCCAGAGTTGAGAGTCCTGCGGGCACTCTTGGGGTTCCACCCCAGCCAGCCAATAAAGGCAAACTGGATACGAGGCCCTGACCGACTCTCCGAGGCAATAAGGTACGCAGTGTTGCCACTCACCAACAGCTCGCCACAAGCTGCCCTGCGGTTTGTAAGCTTTTCAGTAGACCTCATGATACATTTTTTACTATATGATGGGGTTGTAGAAAGCTAGTCTAATGTTCCCTCCGGTTTTACGTTAATCTCATGGTGAGGTAACACCTTTCCCAGAGGGGGGGTAACGCCTTTCCCAGAGGGGGTTATTATTATTATTATTAAAAAAACTCTTGCTAAGACGTCATTCCTATATATGTTATAGTGTAGCTGGGCTCTTGGAGTTCCACATCAGGTGTTCCAGATCTTCAAATTTATTCTGTCAGCAGAAAATGCTCATCACTTGAAATAATTTTTGCTAAGGTACCATTTTTGGATCTCCTATAGTTTAGCTGGTCTGTTGTGGTTCTGCATCAGGTGTTCAAGTTTCTAAGATAAATTATAGCCTATATGTTGCTCAGACTTAATACCTATACAACAAAAAACAAACGTTCAAATCCGTTCAGTAGTTCCGAAGATTAGCGTGTACAAACAAACAGACAGATTTTTTTAGATTCGTGCTCTATTTCTATTTCTATTTCTAAACCCCTCTCAATTTTTTTTTAATATATTCAATTTACAGACATAGTTTTTCTACTGTTTTATTATATGTATAGATTATTTAACAAAACACTGCTGAAAAAAGTATTTCTTACGTAAGTCCACCTCAAAGGACCACAATTTGACCGACAATAAACTCTGTAAGTTACTTTTTGTTTGAAAACCGTAACAAAATAAAAACAAAAACAATAATCACGTTACCTGAATAAAACCTGTTATCCTCCGACATTAAAATTTTCGTTTCGTTATATTCACATTATTTTTAGCAAAGCGACACATTTGACCGCACGCAGGAGTGGACAACGGTTTAGATAATATAAATTAATTTATGTTCGTAATAATGATGAATAAATAATCCGCGAGTGAAATAATATCCAATAAATGATAAATATTATTTATTATACAAAATAGTTCATTACGATGGAAAAGTGTCAGTATAAAGAAGTTCCAGATAACATCGAAAGTGTTTTGAAACGAAACAAAAAACTCGAATGGAAATCATTTTTGAAACAGGTACTTATTAAAATTTATGCATAATTATTATTTCAATTATGTTTACATTTATTATAAATAGGGGTACGCAGTGTGCTGTTGTACGGTCGACATAAAAAATAGTAGTTCCAAAAGTGTTCTATGAATGAAAACTTGCAAATGATTATTATATTGTAAAATAAAATAATAAATGATAGTTGTTACTCGTAATATCGTAAAGACTAGCATTAATATACATTTAGACTATTACTAATCTAGCATTATTACACAACAATTACTTACAATCAATTAATTCAAGTATCAAGGACAGCCGTATACACTCTTTTCTCGAAGCACTGCATGATACATTTAAGTCCCTAATATATTTTTTACATATGGGAGTGAAAGAAAACAACAAGAAAAGTGACGTATATCTGCCATAACCAAATTAAATTATTACTAATTTAAAATACACAGCTAAAACATACTTAGCTAGAATGTTATATAATAATAATTGGTATGGACAATGTGTAATTGCTATAGACTTGCCTTCAAGAAACGATATGTAATGGGACACTTACTTCTTCTTATTAACCCACAATACTGTAAAAATATTGTACTAATTTGTTACAAATTTATTTACGAGTACCCACCGTTCGTCATAACTTTCATGTATTCAATACTTATTTAAGATTAACTTGTATTTCTCATAATAAGTGAATTGTATTCTTTTTGAGGAATAAATATCTTAAACCGTATATAAAGGTGCGTACAGATTAAGTAACATGTTGTATAACTTGTGTTTTATAACACGTCCACAATATATAACATTGTTTTTCAACATTGCAACATATAACAATACCGTACACATTACAATAACAATGTAATATAACCATGTTATAAAACAGTGTCGTTTGTCGTTCTGCAGTGCTGTTCACAATGTCGACACGAGAGGACTTTTTGCTAGCCGCTGCAGCGCTTGTTGTACTCTTAAATAACAAAAGAAAAAAACGTAGATGCTGGGTTCGTCCTAGTTTATTGACATTGTTGTAAATATTAATAACATGTTAAATAACACGTTTGTTATTATAACATGTTTTATAACATTCAGTCTCCACATTACTGATACATGTTGTATAACAACGTTTTATAACATGTTATGTTATGTAATATGTACGCACCTTAACATAAGTACTCGCAATAAACACAAGCTAACTGTACCTGATTTTAGACTAAGAAAAACCAGCAAATCGTTTTTGGGGAACAGTGTTAGGTTCTACAATAAAATACAATCTAGTACTACTGATTTACCAGATGTAAAGTTTAAACCATTTATTAAGAGCATTTTGATATCTAAAGCTTATTATACCTACTATAAATCAGTATATAGAGGATAAAGATGTTTACGACAATAGCATGTTTTTTGGATATCACAAATGCCTATAATAACGTTATTATAGATGTATTGATAAATACCTTAGACAAAATAGGTGTTGGGAAAAAAATTTGCCAGTATCTGTGGAACTTTCTAAGTGAAAGGCACCTTATTATGAAAGATGAAACCGATCAAAATAAATGCTTTATAAGATATACAAATCGCGGTTTAGCGCAAGGCGACTCGATTTTGCCTCTCCTTTTTAACGTAATTACAATTAAATGTTTTGAGAAAATTAGAAATTTAACTATGTGTCAATATGCTGATGATTTTGTAATATATTCCCCCTCCAAAAATCTAAGAGAAAGCCAAATAGAATTTCAAACAGCGTTAAATGCATTTTGTCTCATTCTGGATGAAATGGGGTTACAATCATCAGCCGATAAATAAATATAATTAAATTAAAAGTTGGAACATGGTTCAATAGAAATGTGAAAACAGAACTAGTTTTTTTTTGTAATTTGACAGCTGTCAGTTGAAAACGATTCTCCCTAGGGCCGAAAAGTATTACTTTCAACCTGCTCCTCAAGCAACTTCAGACCTACTTTCCGAGTATGAGTAATGAAAAATATTTTATTTATTTATTTAAATACCTTTTACTATCATTGCAGGTCTATAACCTAATGCAATAGCCAAGTCACACACACAAAACTAAAATTAAAGCACCAAATACATCTCAAGATCATTGTTTGTAACACAACGTAAACAATAGTACTTTTGCGAATTCACGCCAGTGACATGTAAATATATCAATTTGAACTCTCTCGATATGAATGTAATTGATGGTGCGAATTGCTCGAGTCAGAGGGGTTTTGGCCAGCAAGTTGGTCCTAACTGAAGGTACCAGCAGCGGCGGGGGCCACCGCCTCCACACATAACAGCCGGGTACGGACAATTGCAACCTCTGCAACACTCTCGGGTTGTGCTCTACTCGTATGCCTCGGAGCAGTCTCAACATGTACGACACTAATGCAAATTCCTAATCCAAAATATTGAGTATAAGGAATTGAAAATGTACACTGAAACAAAATCTACCACCACCTAAACACGTAATCTGATCAACATAATTATTATAGCACTAGTTACCTTTACGCAAAATTTACATTAGCAAAGATTCATATCTCGTATGACTATTTTTTGTGACCTACGCAAATGTCCAGCTGATTGGTGGCGTCGTGCATCGAGTCGTTGAGCTCCCTAAAACAAGGTTGAGCTAAACAATGGCTGATGCATGCGTGCCATCAGTTGGAACAGATCAACTCAAACCTGCTATGGCTCTTTCCTCAAAAGGCCTTCCAGACGTTGCCCTACATTGTTACTCTCGCATAGTTTTAAACCATAATGTCTGGAGTTTAAAAGAAACTTTGACCACTGAGTTCGTTTCGGCTTTTCTTCTCAGAGCTAGTCAGATTGAAAAAGCCGACGCCATCTAGTCTTAAAAAAAAACTTTACATTGACTTATAAAAGTGTCTGTAACAGATTTATTTACTGAAATAAATATAATTTATCACTTAAGCTGAAAAGGATGTACATAATCATGTACCTATTTTATTTGCAGTTGCTGATCTGCAGCGGAGTATGGACGTCTGTGTTTCTATATGGACTAGGCGTCGGCGCACCTACTGTGATCATTCCACAAATTAGGCGGGAGGCAAATAATACTAACATTATCACAGATGACATGGCTTCTTGGCTAAGTAAGATGATTTTATAAATTGACGATTGAGTATTTTTACTACATATTTTAGTTGGTATCATACTGCCATTACAAGTCCAATAGTCAAACATGGTAGTTAAAGCATTTTACAATTTTACCAAGATCATGCATTTGAATTGCTGTGTTCAGGAGTAATCGGCAAAAATATTTATATCGTTTTTATCGTAGAATCAGAAAACTACAAACGTGGTTAAAATACATCTTAACTCATTGGTATATGTCGAGAGTGTCGTCAAAGAAAGCATGCCCAAAGACAAGAGCACTAATATTTACAACAGACAAACTGCTATTACACTGTAAAAGTTCACGTTAATAACTTTATCGATTAAATTTAATATTAACAAGTTAAGCATCAACTGCGTGTTCATCGCCCGAGAACATTGGAATTCAATGCCTGTCCCTCATTGCAACTTTCTAATTTTATTATTATCAAGTTATTTATATTGAAATTGTATTTTCCAGCTTCCGCGTACAGCTTTAGTGGATTTCCTTTCGTGCTCATCCTCTGTATCGCCGCAAGATTTATTGGCAGGAAGATACCTTTCATCATCGCAGTTTTAGATACATTTGCAGCTTTACTCGTCTTGTATTTTAGCTCAAGTATTACACACATAATGATAAGTGCAATAATGCAAGGATTGTATAGTGCTTCACAAATTGTTATAACTGTCATGGTCATGACTGAATATACTTCACCAAAATATAGAGGGATATTTCTAACGATTAAATCAGCTACGTTTTATTGGGGAATTTGGGCGTCAAATGCAATAGGCACCTTCTTTCATTGGAAAATGATACCACTATTTGGGATGGTATGTTCACTGTATATCTTGTTGACAGTTATTATATGGCCAGAGTCCCCTTACTGGCTGGCCAGTAGAGGAAGGTTTGAAGAATGTGCAGCATCACATCGCTCGATAAAAGGCTATGATGAAGATGCAGAAAAAGAATTAGAAGTATTAATAAATTCTCAAAAGGAATATATTGCTAGTCGTGGAAGTACGAAACTATCAGCAAGTGATCGCGTGGCGGATTTTTTTAAGATTATTAAATCCAAAGAATTTTATAAGCCCACACTATTATCGTTTGTGACTGGTAGTTTGGGTTTATTATCAGGCAAATTAGTTTTTGCTTTATATGCCATAGATATTTTAAAGAAAATAACAAATAGTGAATCAACGGCATACGTCGCAATGTTAATTTTAGATGGCGTCACTGTCTTGAGTATGTATGGAGGTAGCGCTTTAGCAAAATACATAAAAAGGCGCACATTATTGTTAGTCGCGTCGACTGTGGGTGTTATGTTTTTATTAATTATATCTTTGTACTTATATTTAATTAGTTTAAGTGTTATAATAGAAAACAAATATTTATCAATATCATTACTTGCTACTTTCTCAATAGCTGTAAGTTGTGGACCTTTGATAATGTCTTTATCAGTTTATGCAGAATTAATTCCAGTTAGGTCTAGGAATTTATCAGTGTGTATGATAGCACTATCTGGAAAGTTATTAACTGCTGTCTTTATAAAATCTGCTCCTTCACTATTTAAATATTTTGCCTTGCATGGCGCATTCCTCTTCCTCGGCATTACTTCGTTAATAGCTATAATAATTTTGTATAAATATTTACCGGAAACAAAAGACAAAACATTGCAAGAAATCGCGGATAGTATAAAGGGTGTAAAATCAAAGAAAAGTGAGGCAACGTCAAACTTACTTGTTACAAAAAAAATATAGGGTTAAAAAATAACATAAAAATAATTGTTTTGTTTGAGCTAGGATGATATAAGAAATAATACAAAACATAAAACTATTGTAAAATTTGTGATATAGTCGTTAAATTATGTGTAAAAAAAATATCAATGATAAAATATACGAAGAATAAAAATCTTGTATATTTACTGGTTTTTAATTAAAGTAAACTAACAGTGATCCTTTAAATAAATATTATTATTTTATTATAACATAAAGAAATATGAGAAAAATTCACTAGAGGATGGGCATCAGCGTTCTCGGAGTATTTTAACAACCATACTGCAATCGCCAACTCGCCTGCCAAGCGTGGTGATTATGGCAAAACTCCTCCCCCAACAAGGAATGTGGCGATGCTTGGGGGGAGGCCTATGTCCAGCCGTGGACGTCTTTCGGCAGAATGATGATGATGATGAAAGAAATATGAAAGATCATAAATTTGAAAATCGGCCAATCAACTGCTGAGGATCGTAAGTGAGGATTGGAGTAGTCTGATCCACAGGTATTGGCTCGAAGTCCAATAAAACGTCACCCAACGGTAAGTTTTTATGTAGGTGTATGTAGGTGTTAGTAACGAATTGAATATAATATAATAATTTTTTATGATATTGAATTTCAGTGTGTAATGCAATGTGTAATGTATTTGTGAACCTTTAATGATTGGGACTTTAAACCTTAATAAATAAATAGTCGATTAAATGAAAACAAAGAACCCGAAGGTTTGATGGTTAGATTACGGGGAAGTAAACCTACTTGTAATATGAATTTTTATTTTGAAATGTTATTTTTATTATAAATTATTATTTTTATTTCATTTCGTGGCTGCTACTGGAGATGTGAAGGTCTTACCTTCAGGTGTTAATTTCAAATAAGAGTATTGTTTGTGTCATTAAAAGATGTTACACCAGTATGTAAAGATTGGAAAATAGAGGTTATGAAAAATAACGTAGCTAGCAATAGTACAAAATTACTTAATATAATTTATTTTCTTCCGCATGGATGGGATGTATATCCGAATGGCATCTCACTCAACACTGTAGTCGATAAGCTACCTAAAAAAATATCGTGCAAATTACTTTTATGCTCATCAGCTACTACGACCACATTAATGATTTTAAAAGTGTTCTCGGAAATAATAATATAACAGGAAAATATTCACTCAAAACAAGTCTTGCGACTTGCGTAAAAAGCTGGTAAAATAGAATCGCTAAAAAATACCTGACTTGACTTGATTTGAATGTTACGAAATAACACTATATTTAATTATAAATATCAGTAAATCAATAATTATAAGTAGTTTTTTACATATTTAACAAAATATGTAAACTCAGAATTCTGTCTTCAAAATTGTAAAGATTATTCAAAACGGATAGATCAAATGAATACATACATAATATGCATACGTTTTGAAATCAATATTTGAGAAATTTTTGTTTGCGTCTTTTTAATAAGCCCTTAACGCAGTCGGGTCTTGGTTTTTTGTTTATTGAAAAAATCTTTGTTCTTTACAAGGCGGAAACGCCGTTCTATTTAAACACATCTTTAAAGTACCCGATGACTGATTTAATAGATAATTCCACAAGTCAAGAGAAACTGGAACACGGCTGTTACTGACCTAGGCCAACGTATTCAGCATTAAGACAGTAATAATCGGGTCGGTCTCAGGTCAAGCTGCCCGGACCCGAGAGGAAATAGCGCGGTGATACCGGTACGTGCTGTTACCGCAATCTAGTACCGGATTCGTCGCCATCATGAAATGGCTTAGCTTGCAACGGTTATCTGGACGATTTTGTTTATAGAATAATTTATTTAGTTATATACAGTATGATAATAACAGAGGGGATTCCCTTAAACCCGATAATCTACAAAATAAATAAATAAAAAAAAAACAAAATAAGCAAAAATATATGATAATAACAGATCTTCTCAGTTCTATACATAATAAATACAATAAAAAACATTAAAACATTAAAAGCAAAAAAAAAACGAAAAATAAATAAAAATTGTAAAACAATTCGGAACGGCCTGTTTAATACCAAAATAGTGGCATAGATAGGTTAAATGCGATGTTGCCACTATTTTGGTATTAAACAGGCCGTTCCGAATTGTTTTACAATTTTTCGTTTTTTTTTGTTTTCCAAATTGATAGACAAGTGCGTATTTACAGTAAACGTTGCTTTTACGAGTTTTTTATTTTATTGAGATTCTTTTTTTTTCTTTTGGAATATTTTTTTAGAATGTTCGGACGCTATAGTATTGATGGTTAACGGGAACGCATCTGTATTCATTGTTTATGACTAGTTACGGTTTACTCACGTGCATTTTTCGGGATTGCCCGACTAGCCCCAAACGGAGCCCTTAATCATGAGCTGAACACGCGGCGAGGTCGCGAGTCGAACTAGTCGGGCAATCCCGAAAAATACACGTGAGTAAACCGTAACTAATTACAAATATGAATGTGTCTTACAAAAGTTATAACACAAAAATATTCATTGTTGTTATAGTTTTAGTAGTAGTACTCCTTGTGAAAAAGTTCGTCTGGGGAATTACTGACACCATACCCGCTGCATACTGCTACCATTTTTGAAAGGTATGCGTATCAATGAAATTACAAGCATCACTATTCAGCCGAAAGACGTCCATTGTTGGACACAGGCCTCCCCCAAGCATCGCCACATCCACCGATCCTGTGCTCCATGATGAGGGGTTTACCATAATCGCCACGCTTGGCAGGCGGGTTGGCGATCGCAGTATGGTTGTTAAAGTACTCAGAGAACGCTGCTGCCCATACTCTAGTGAATCCCTTAGTCGCCTTTTACGATACCCATGGGAAGAGATGAGGTAGTGCTATTCTTAACGTCCGGCACCACACGGCACCTTCACAACACGGAAATTACAAGCATACAGTCGTGCGCTTGTAATTTCAAGTTTTGGAGACAAAGTTAAACAGTCTCGTTCAAAGTTGTCTCTAAGTTTGGAAACATCAGCAATCCTCTAGGTGTGTGTGTTCCGTGCGCGCCTCTCAGGAGGACATGGGGCAAAGCCCACAGAAGAAGAGGTCCGCCAAGGGCTGGCGGGCCGAGGCCTGCCGGAGTTGCGGTGCATGCAGCTGCGAATCCCGCGACCTCGGCCAAGGGTCAGGAGAAGGAAGCGACAGGTCACCACCGACCGCCGCGACTAGTTCGCGGCGCTGCGTCGCCCACGCAGGACACGCCTGCAGCGTGTGCAGCGACGCAGCAGTCAACGCAGTGGTGACAACGAGACGTCTGCTCCCAGCCTTCTACAGGTACTTCCTGAAACAACCATGTCCCGAGAGTACCTGCGTCAGCCGGAAGCTGAGGGCGCCGTGACGCCTCTCCAGCCACTCCTCCATTACGGACCTTACCGCCGCTATCGCGGCGTACCCTGCGCTGGGTTGCGAAAGTCGCTCCTTCTATTCTGCCACTAGAATCTGGCGGAGCTCGCTCCGCTCAGGCGCCTCCTCGTGCTGACGATGTCTCAGCGCGAGGGCCCTCGCCTCCAGATCCCAGGGCACGGATCCTAAGCCTAAGAGGCTCGCCGCCTCGAAGGAGATCGTACGGTATCCCCTTATCATGCTGACGGCCATCGCATGCTGCGGTCTCCGCAGGATTGCGACGTTGCGGGCCGTCAGGGTGTCCACCCATATTGGGGCCTCGGGTTCTGTCCATGGTCGGGAGCAAGAGTGCGTGGGAAGCCGTCGCCTCCTTCTGCGAGGAGGTGATGGCGACCAAGTAGGGAGCAGAGAGGGAGAGAGAAGCAGCTGCCACTCTCCCTTCCCGCGCAAGACGTACCGGGCGCCGGAGAGCACGCGACAATCTCCGGCCACCGTAGTGTGTGGCCTACGGGCGGCGGGTTAGGAGACCCGTCGCCCGACCAGTAACAAGCCCGAGAAGACGGCGCGCTGTGTTCCGTGCGCGCCTCTCAGGAGGACGTGGGGCTAGGCCCCACAGAGGAAGAGGTCTGCCAGGGGCTGGTGGACCGAGGCCTGCCGGGGTTGCGGTGCATGCAGCTGCGAATCCCGCGACCTCGGCCAAGGGCCAGGAGAAGGAAAACCGTGGGTTTTTAGCCGGTAAGAGTCCGGCATAGCCTTTCGCCTCCCCCAGGCGAAGGGCATTCATGAGGATTTTCCCACGAAAAAAAAAAAGGTGTTGCCGGTGACTTTTCATCAGGTGAGTCGTCGGCCTGTCTACCGAACAATGAAATAAATAAAAAATATTCCCAATCACATCCCAGACCTTCGGACATTGATTAAAAGGCTTATGAAACTCGGACGGAAAATTAATCTCTGCTCCCTTGTTACCCTTCGTAACTTAGATGAAACTTAGTACTTAGTAAGCGTTTTTGTGTGAAGATGCTTCAGCGATGTAAGGCTTTATCCTCACTGTGTCAAGGCTGCAGGCGCTGATCAATTAGTTGGTATTAATTAATTATTTGGCACTACCACAGATGGTTACTTGGAAAACTCGATAGTTTATCGTTTGAAGATCATGTGAGTTGTATATAACATAATTGGGGAAACGATTGGAAATTCTTAATTCATGAGCATTAATAAAACAAAGCGTATATTTTAACATAAATTCTATAAAAATAAAATTAACCAAACCGGTTATATTTTATTACGTAGATATCAAAAGACATTAAATTAAAATGTTGTATATTTTAGGCTTTATTGATGCTTTAGGCAAACATAATGAGGTACTATTCTGTTTCATTAGTTGTTTTCCTAACCTTTAAAACAAGTATTTAAAGAACCGGTCAGCTGATGATAGCCCATTTGGATAAGAATTACATTATCCGATCGCGATGCTATAGAAACTGTAATAGAATATACTGAGTTGACATAATCTGTATCTACAAGGTTAGTCGAAAAGGGGTACTAATCCGAAAATTAAGAGAAATAGCAACAAAAAGATTTAAAAAAAAAATACGCTAAAATCTATCTATCCTCAGTTATGATCTGCTGTGTTTACGTTTTAGGTCATATTTGGGGTCATGAATTAGAAGCTCCATATTCTGAATTCGTAACTAAAACCGACGGTTGTGTTTATTTACAAATACAAAACTATTCTGACACGTGGCCATGACGGATATCGAAAAATTTATAGAAACTCAAAAGCAGTGCGTTATAGTCTTCAGAATCCGTTTCACTCCTCATTTTTTCACTCCAACTGACACAAGTTCTCTGGTTCACGCCAAGCCAGTGTCAGTTAGACAGTGAACTAATAACAGTGTGGTAATAATAAGTTCCTGCTGTCACTATCACTTCACCCTTAAGTGCGCGACTTCACCCTTAAGTGCGTGACTTCACTCTTGACAAGGCCTTAAGGGTGAAGTCACGCCCTTAAGGGTGAAGTCACGCCCTTAAGAGTGAAGTCGCGCACTTAAGGGTGAAGTCACGCACTTAAGGGTGAAGTCACGCCCTTAAGAGTGAAGTCGCTCACTTAAGGGTGAAGTCACGCACTTAAGGGTGAAGTCACGCCCTTAAGAGTGATATCGCGCACTTAAGGGTGAAGTCACGCACTTAAGGGTGAAGTCACGCCCTTAAGAGTGATATCGCGCACTTAAGAGTGATATCGCGCACTTAAGAGTGATATCGCGCACTTAAGGGTGAAGTCACGCACTTAAGGGTGAAGTCACGCCCTTAAGGGTGAAGTCACGCCCTTAAGAGTGAAGTCGCGCACTTAAGGGTGAAGTCACGCACTTAAGGGTGAAGTCACGCCCTTAAGAGTGAAGTCGCTCACTTAAGGGTGAAGTCACGCACTTAAGGGTGAAGTCACGCCCTTAAGAGTGATATCGCGCACTTAAGGGTGAAGTCACGCCCTTAAGGGTGAAGTCACGCCCTTAAGAGTGATATCGCGCACTTAAGGGTGAAGTCACGCACTTAAGGGTGAAGTCACGCCCTTAAGGGTGAAGTCACTCCCTTAAGAGTGAAGTCGCGCACTTAAGGGTGAAGTCACTCCCTTAAGAGTGAAGTCGCGCACTTAAGAGTGATATCGCGCACTTAAGAGTGATATCGCGCACTTAAGGGTGAAGTCACGCACTTAAGGGTGAAGTCACGCCCTTAAGAGTGATATCGCGCACTTAAGAGTGATATCGCGCACTTAAGAGTGATATCGCGCACTTAAGGGTGAAGTCACGCACTTAAGGGTGAAGTCACGCCCTTAAGGGTGAAGTCACGCCCTTAAGAGTGAAGTCGCGCACTTAAGGGTGAAGTCACGCACTTAAGGGTGAAGTCACGCCCTTAAGAGTGATATCGCGCACTTAAGAGTGATATCGCGCACTTAAGAGTGATATCGCGCCCTTAAGAGTGATATCGCGCACTTAAGGGTGAAGTCACGCACTTAAGGGTGAAGTCACGCCCTTAAGGGTGAAGTCACGCCCTTAAGAGTGAAGTCGCGCACTTAAGGGTGAAGTCACGCACTTAAGGGTGAAGTCACGCCCTTAAGAGTGAAGTCGCTCACTTAAGGGTGAAGTCACGCACTTAAGGGTGAAGTCACGCCCTTAAGAGTGATATCGCGCACTTAAGGGTGAAGTCACGCACTTAAGGGTGAAGTCACGCCCTTAAGAGTGATATCGCGCACTTAAGAGTGATATCGCGCACTTAAGAGTGATATCGCGCACTTAAGGGTGAAGTCACGCACTTAAGGGTGAAGTCACGCCCTTAAGGGTGAAGTCACGCCCTTAAGAGTGATATCGCGCACTTAAGGGTGAAGTCACGCACTTAAGGGTGAAGTCACGCCCTTAAGGGTGAAGTCACTCCCTTAAGAGTGAAGTCGCGCACTTAAGGGTGAAGTCACTCCCTTAAGAGTGAAGTCGCGCACTTAAGAGTGATATCGCGCACTTAAGAGTGATATCGCGCACTTAAGGGTGAAGTCACTCCCTTAAGAGTGAAGTCGCGCACTTAAGGGTGAAGTCGCGCCCTTAAGGGTGAAGTCACGCCCTTAAGAGTGAAGTCGCGCACTTAAGGGTGAAGTCACGCCCTTAAGAGTGAAGTCACGCCCTTAAGAGTGAAGTCGCGCACTTAAGGGTGAAGTCACGCCCTTAAGAGTGATATCGCGCACTTAAAGGTGAAGTCACGCACTTAAGAGTGAAGTCGCGCACTTAAGGGTGAAGTCACTCCCTTAAGAGTGAAGTCGCGCACTTAAGGGTGAAGTCGCGCACTTGAGGGTGAAGTCGCGCCCTTAAGGGTGAAGTCACGCCCTTAAGAGTGAAGTCGCGCACTTAAGGGTGAAGTCACGCCCTTAAGAGTGATATCGCGCACTTAAAGGTGAAGTCACGCACTTAAGAGTGAAGTCGCGCACTTAAGGGTGAAGTCGCGCACTTAAGGGTGAAGTCGCGCACTTAAGGGTGAAGTGATAGTGACAGCAGGAACTTATTATTACCACACTGTTATTAGTTCACTGTCTAACTGACACTGGCTTGGCGTGAACCAGAGAACTTCGGATGAAGTGACAGTGACAGCACGAAGTTAACGGCTATTTCAAATTGAGCAGCGTTTAAGTATTTGGCCATTATTGTTCACGTACCTAGGACACGTGGTAATGGAAGATATCTCTGATGATGCAGACATAGAGAGGGAGCTCAGGGCGTTGACGGTTCGTTGCAATATGATAGCTCGCAGGTTTGCACGCTGTACAAATGATGTAAAATTCACTTTGTTTAAAGCCAATCTTTTTACACCTGCAGCCTGTGGGTGAAATATACTGAGCGAACCTACAACGTCTTGCGCGTCCAATACAACAATGCCTTCAGGATAATGTTGGGCTTGCCTCGCTACTGTAGTGCGTCTGATATATTTGCGCGAGCGCGAACAGACGATTTCTACGCTATCTTGCGTAAGAGAGTCGCCTCAGTTATGAGTAGAGTGAAGGGAGGGTCCCAATATTATCTTGAAGACTTTGAGTGGCAAAGTCGATAGTCCCTTTCTTGGACATTGGGTGCATACACATTTAATTTTGTGTAGGTATGCGGTGTCCGTTTGTGAGGGTGCGGTCGGGTTGAAATGGTGGTTGGTGGGTGAAGTTCTGACCTATGTTTTTTTTTTTTTTTTTTTTTTAAAAAAAACGTTGCCCCACACTAAGATTTCTCTTGTATCGTGCGTGCGTTTATAGACACAAATCTCACAAACAAACGCCCAGACCCGGAACAACCATCTGTAGGCCATACAAATTTTTGTTCCGTGTGGGAATCGAACGCACGACCCGCAGCGCAGAAGCCAATCGCTTAGCCACTGCACCAAACGTGTCGTCAAATCGTCAATCATTGGCCATGGCTTTGCCCAATCAACGCCTTTTTATTATTATTACTAACATATTTTGTAAGATTGTAACTAACCAAAATATGGATGTACTTTGTCCGAATTAAATCATTTGAATTGAATTGAATTATTCGAACTCGAATTAAACAGTACACCAATATAAAGGCTATACAAAAAAAAACATGTAAACAAATTGGTAAACGACACAAGTTTCCGAGTTCGTCGCACCCCAACACCTAGGAAGTTTACACAACTCGTAATTACATTATAAAAGTGTTTCAACTTATACTCCGTAGTACGGGTTTCGGTAATACGCGACCGTTTTTGTTATTAACCATGGAAGGCTATCTCATAGTTTTGTAGCAGACACGATGGTGACACCTTACGCTTCGTTCACGTTCATACATCTTGTCATACACGCATGCTGGTTGAGAATTTAGTTTAAGAGGTAAACAAACGTTAGATCGATAAAAACTTCGATCAACAATAAAAACATTCAGGTTTTTTAAGAATCTATTGTATACAGGGTGTAAACGAATTCGTGTATTCGTGTGTGTTCTGTTTTTAAGTTTCAGCAAAAAAAATGTACCTATTTCTAGTAGAAAACATGATGTTCTGTTTTTAAGTTATTTTAGCGCCCCGAGGTTAACTGACTGCGCGAAGTGATATCGCTCTAGACGTGCCCGTCAGCCGTGTTGCCGCGGTTTCATTTATTTATGCGTGGCATCGAAATGTTCTGTCTTTCTACCTTTTATGCATATTTTTCCATTTGTTACAGCGGTTACGCACTGCATCCGATCCGAATCCGTGAAAATACGTTCCGAAGTAGCCATAGAACTATTTGTATGGTAGTTTACGCACTACATCCGGCATTCGTCATCCGATTTCTATCCGTCATCTGTGAGTTTCTAATTCGGAAGAACAATTGACGGACCGAAGTAGCCGTAGTACTATTTGTATGGTACCTAGTTTACGCACTACATCCGGCGTCCGTCATCCGATTTCTATCCGTCATCCGTGAGTTTCTAATTCGGAAGAACAATTGACGGACCGAAATAGCCGTAGTACTATTTGTATGGTACCTAGTTTACGCACTACATCCGGCGTCCGTCATCCGATTTCTATCCGTCATCCGTGAGTTTCTAATTCGGAAGAACAATTGACGGACCGAAATAGCCGTAGTACTGTTTGTATGAACGCTTTCGCATTACCTCGGATTCAAATCAGACGCCAAACGGACATGCCAAAGATGCCTGAATTGTTTGAATTTGAATCAGAGATCGGAGTAGTGCGTCAGCAACATCCGAATTCGGTCCGAGATTTTTACCCTAGATCGGTATTTTAACGGATTCGGATCGGATGCAGTGCGTAAAGCAATTTCCAAATTCGGTCCGAGTTTTTTATATCCATATTTTCACGGATTCGGATCGAATGCATTGCGTAATCGCTCTACTCTTATGTGAGTTTATTTCTTACGTTAGCCTGCATTATTCTCATTCTATTTCTCACACTACTGTAACGGACTTGTCATGATCTACTATTTTAAAAAGAGTATTCATGGAGTTTCTTGCCAGCTCTTCTCCATAGAACCTACCTTTTAGAACCGTGCATCTTTAATAGCATTGACGTTTTAAAAGTGTCTGAAATCTAGTCATTTGAAATAAAAAAACTGACTTTGGCTATTCACTATACACTTTTTATCAATCAAATATAATTGCAAGATAAGAATACGGGCAGGAGGATGATAATGAAATGTTAATGTTTTCTAAAAAAACCGCCCAAGTGCGAGTCGGATTCGAAAGGTACCGTACCAATCTGTAAAAACGGCAAAACAATCATGTCTGTTGTATGGAAGCCGCACTTAAATATTTATTTTATTCTGTTTAAGTATTTGTTGTTATAGCGGCAACAGAAATACATCATCTGTGAAAATTTCAACTGTCTAAAGGTGCGTACAGATTAAGTAACATGTTGTATAACTTGTGTTATATCACACGTCCACAATATGTAACATTGTTTTTTAACATTGCAACTTATGACAATACTGTACAGATTAGAATAACATTGCAATATAACCACGTTATATAACACTGTCGTTTGTCGTTCTGTAGTGCTATTCACAATGTCGACACGAGAGGACGTTTTGCTAGCTGCTGCAACGACTGTTGTACTTTTAAATAACAAAAGAAAAAAACGTAGATGGTGGGTTCGTCCTAGTTTATTGACATTGTTGTAAATATTAATAACATGTTATATAACACGTTTGTTATCATAACATGTTTTATAACATTCAGTCTCCACATTATTGAAACATGTTATATAACAACGTTTTATAACATTTTATGTTATATAATATGTACGCACCTTTACTATCACGGTTCATGTGATACAGCCTGGTAACAGACGTACGGACAGCGGAGTCTTAGTAGTAGGGTCTCGTTTTACTCTTTGGGTACAGAACCCTAAACAGTATGTTGGTTTAATAATGGATTCTGGAAGCAAAATTAATGTTTCACCATCAAAGATTTGTTTACATTTTATGCAAAATTTTAATAGGTAGACTATAAATTATGCATAACACGTGAAAACATATCACGTGAAAAAACAGGTCCTAAGAAGGTAGTACAAAAAACTTAATTTATGACTATTTATAAATAATTTAATTTTTTGTTTCTTGATTTTTAGAAGTTTTAAATGTTAATGTCTATTTTATTATGATTAAATTAATAAAATGTAGCTAATGAGCACGTTATATTGCGCAATATTTACGCTATATTGACGTTGTGTAGCATGACGTATTGAATCTGTTCCCGTCGTAACGTCCGTCTCTAAAGTGACATACCTATTGTTTATTACTAATACTCTAGTTTTTATATTTTTTAAATACATTACAAAATACAAAAAAAAAAACAGAAATGCAAAAAAAATATCTAGCTTTAATTCCGCTGAACAAGATCGCTAGTTTGGATGCAGTGTGCAGCACCACCCTCCCGCTCACAAGTATATGCACATGCAGAAAGAGTGAAAAAATACATAATGTATAATAAGAAATATAAAATAAAAAATAATATATATGTATTTTATTTGCATTTCTGTATGTCATGGATTTCCGCAAAGTAACGCGTCATACCATCATTTAAAAAAAACAACATCACGCCTTTAATCCCCGAAGGGTAGGGCAGATGTGTATAGTACACCCTGATTTCGCCGTTGTTTAAGTCCCATAAAACAGGGGGCGAGCCTGTCCTCATCAACCGGGCATAAACCCAGACTTCAGGCTGTTTCTGAGATAGCACTTTGCCCGACCTTTGGATCGAACCCAGGACCCATAAGCAGTCGCGCTTGCGACCGCTAGACCAACGAGGCAGTCCTAGAAAAAGTTAAGTCACTTCTTAAATGGAACTGACACTGTATAGTTTTGAATCCATTTTTTCATCCGGATCATTCTAAAGTATACGCGATCAGTACGCAAGATCCGTGTATATTTTAGAAACGAAGTTTTAATTTACACCATTCTAAAATACACGCGACTGGTTTCATATGGATACGTTCTGGCCTTGTATATTCTAGAAATACGCTGCAACCACAAGACCAACGACACAGCATAAAAATAAGTATGCCTAATCCATAAATGAATGTTAGATTTAAACTGTAAAAAATAGGAAGTGTTAGCTAAGCTGTAAAGGGCACTTCAGAGTAAATCACACGACTGAGTGCATGTAGCAGGCTAGATTTATTACACGACCTCCGCGCCAAACGACTATCCAATACTGGGCAACATTAGGCCAGAGTAGGGAGACTATGTTGTGGAAATAGGTAGGATCTATCACGGGCTAGAATATCAAATTTACTCAATACATTTTTTTTCTATTTATTTAAGGATTTTTGATACATTTAAAATTAAATACTAAAACATTACATGTAAGGTCCCGTAGTATTGGAACCTTATACTTGCAGTTTTAGTTAGAAGTGGTAAGTAAGTAGGTAAGAGTTTTGAGTGAGGTGAGTTGACGTAAACACACACAGATTTTGTAACACTAAAAGTTTATTAGGGATATGTGGCCCATTCAAACAACCACCCACACACAAACATACACACACGTTCACACGCGCGCTCATGCGCAAACACACACACGCAAACACACACATACACACACACCCACACACGCAAACACAACAAACACACTCAAACACAACAAACACACACAAAAACACACCCACGCGCACACACAAACACATGCATGCACGCACTTCACACTTGCTAGCTACTTGCCCCTTGCGGACACAACCACTTGAAAACTAACTTTATTTTTCTTTATTTTCTTTTATTAATTGTAAAGGTACTTACATATACACCAAGATTGTTAGTCTTGTAAGTCTAAATTTATGTTTACACAGAGAGAGCGAGGTTTTCCCAACACAAGTATCATTTGATTACTTTCTGGGAAGCCCCGGCAACTTACTTGTAAAGATTTACTGAAATAAAAACCTTTTATTATTATTTATTATTATTAGATGTTCCGATCACAACTAAGTTAGAGTAAGTTTTAAAGTTGGATGCTAATCCGCGGTGTTCGCGTAAGTAAGTAATCTGCCAACTAACTTTATATTATTAAATATTAAACATTATTATAAATACGATAGAGAAAAGTAGGTTGCTGCGTTTGCAGCTTGACGGTGTGTACGTAAACCGTACAATGTACATGCCAATTCCATCGTAACCTAAGGTAACAATAACAAAATCAATATAAACTACTAAATTCTACTTACTACTTAATGATGGGGACTAAAAACCATGAACAAGTTTTTAGATGCTTCAGATGAAGGTTTTGATAATAAATCACGAAACATACCTATACTTAGTCTGTTCAGGTTAAGAGTCCTTATCAGAGAATCTCTGTGTGTCTGATAACGGACACATTCTATCAACAAGTGATGCACATCTTCCACTACACCGCGCAAATCGCAATTTGGGGTGTTAGATTTCCTCATCATAAAAGCAAACTTATTTAATGTTACGTGTCCGGATCTCAGACGTAGTGCGCGTGTTGTAAGATTCAATAAAACCTAGCACGCTTGGTATGATCTTAATGGTCCGACTGGCCTGCTACCACCCCGCACATTGGTGACCGGTGCCAACAGTTTACTGTGATCTGTCTGTCGTGTGTTCGTGAGGGCCACCACTAAAACTGCGACCACTGGTGGTCGTTGGGACAAAATTCTATTTTTATTACCAACCGCCACCAGTGGGGTTCGGTGGGACATAACTTGTAATATTATACCCATCGACCACCACCAAACTGACACCAGTGATGGCAGTTAGAAAGAAGTTTTAGATGTTGTCCTAACGGCCCCGTACTCGTATTTGTTGTAAATAAAACAATCTTTAAAATCAGTAGTTATTTGAATATTAAAAAATCATCACAGTTTTAATCATCTTAATCCAAAATTGACCCGATCGAATTGAGATCGTTTAAGCGCCTGTTTTCTGTTCATTTCTGTCGCTCTGGTACTTTTCAAAACAACAAATGATTCAATTTCAAAACCTGTATTTTTTTTACCAGTATCGAGCTAATAAGTCACTTAAGCACCTAGTTCCAGTTCATTTCTGCTTTCCTGGTAGTTTTAATAAATAATAAGGACATTTGAATTTTAAAACGTCTATCGATATCATATTAAGAATCCTTCATGCTGTTCTTTCTTTCATCGTTGGTGCGTTTCGAGGAATACTTTTGGTGCGGTTCAAAGTGGTTGCGCTTCGAGGAATACCCCCTGCTTTCTACCCGCTTCCTTTATGTAGCGGTTACCTGCACGGACCAGTATCGATAAGCGCTGGTAGGTCGGCGCTGGTTACCTGCTTCCTTTATGTACGCTACTATTACCGTGGGTCAATTTTGGATTAATATGATTTAAAACTGTGATGTTTTTTTAATATACAAATACTGATTTTAAAGATTGCTTTATTTACAACAAATACGGGGCCGTTGGGACAACATCTAAAACTTCTTTCTAACTGCCATCACTGGTGTCAGTTTGGTGGTGGTCGATGGGTATAATATTACAAGTTATGTCTCATCGAACCCCACTGGTGGCGGTTGGTAATAAAAATAGAATTTTGTCCCAACGTCCACCAGTGGTCGCAGTTTTAGTGGTGGCCGTTGGGAATAAGCCTTCATGAGAGCCAGAGGTGTATAGGAAAGACCCTCTATAATTCCTTGTTACTTGGATTCTTGTGCTTCATCTTACACTCTGTCTGCGCTTACCGTTAGGTGGACCAGGGTGAAATGAGACCAAAGAAAAGAACAAAAAAAAATAGTTCTCTCTAGTGAAGCTCTCGTTGGGCGACTGGATCAAGGGCCTAATGCAGAAAGTGGTACTTCTCGATACGGCGCAAATAATTACGAACTTCCTCTCTCTGAGGCCCTGAGCCCTGACCATCGCGGCAGCTTGAACCCTGCTCCCGATGCCGGTGGGCTACTATTTTAAATATTTTTTACATTTCTTATAGAAATATTTGAAAATATAAAGTGATGATGATAAATAAACGAAAATACATAGTTTTCTAGTGAGAGTAATAAAATAATGGGGTAGTCAAATTAAAATCTTTGACATGTATGTGTAAATATCCTTGTGTTCGTTCATCAGTGTGAGAGCAAGGTTTTTGAGAAGTCCTGCTATGCTATGCGTCTACTAACAGATGTTCTTAGGCAAAGAATGGGCCACCGTCTTTCTTCCTACGGGTTTCATCAAAGATGACTAAGGGCAGCGGCGTCATCCTGTGTACACATCCATTTGCTACAAGGTCACTTGCAACCTGGCCGCTCGCCATAACGACAAGTGGCCGGCCACAACAATTCGAGTGGCCGCCACTAGCAACACGCGCACGGCGTCTCTCTGGGAAATGTATCAAAAAGTAAGTCCACAGCTTGTGGCGAGTGGCCCTTATGCAGGGTGCTCCTAAAATTTAAGGGCCCCAAATACGGTCCTTCAAAAATACCTGAACCAATGTACATTTACGGGCCAAATGATGAATATTATTTTACTTTACTAGAAATAATATCAGGACAGGAAGTCTACACTTTGTAGCGTCGAATGCAGCCCCCAGGCACGGCTATGACCTGATTACCTAGTTCGGAGGCTGCGACCTTGAATATCCTCACTGTTTATAAACCGGTTAAATTCAACTGTTTTAGTGATACGGGTAACATTATTTAATGGTAAAGGCTGATGATGGACTGATCTAATAGGTTAAGCAACATTTGCCTCGATTAAGTTCTGGACTAATAAACCTTGTGTCAAAATTCATCCCAGTTTTTTTTTCTGTTGCACTTCCATTAATTGTCCTTGTGGACCTTTTCTACTTAGCCGGTCAGTTATTGGTGAGACCTGAAGCGTCTCCAGCCAATGGTGGGGAAGTAAAATACTTAACCTAAGCTAACTACTTACTAACATCATGACTACCTGCAACAACAGCACTAAGGGCGACCCCTAGTGGGACTCGGACCTCGGCTTAGGGCGTTACTGGCGGGGGACAGCATGATGAGAGCTGAATTATCGGTGTGAACTCCTCCCTGAATGAGACACCTTATCAGTACGGACAAAAAAAGACATGACATCATTGACGTAGAAACACATACCTCCGGTTTCCTAGTTGAGAATTCGGGATAGGCAATACTTAAGTAACATTTGAGTACGGAGTTGTAAAAAATGCTTTGTAATCCATCATTTTTTTGACAACTCCGTACTCAAATGTTACTTAAGTACTGCTTATCCTAGAATTCTTAACTCAGAAACCGGAGGATAGACGTTGGGTCAGCGTTCAAAATGTTTGAACCCAATGCAGACTGAATCGCGGAAAAGAAGACTAATTTACTTCAATAGGTGCACTCGAATGAGGAGCTCGTGGCTAAATAATTACAGCCGCATAGACCGATCTTCCGGGTTAAGCCACGCTTGCCGAGGTTGGTCTGTGGATGGGTGACCATTTACCATAGCGAGTTTCCTCCGTGCCTCGGAAAGCACGTAAAGCCGTTGGTCCCGGCTGTCATTTGTAGATCTTTGACAGTCGTTACTGTTGGTCAGAAGCCAGAAAGTCTGACAACCAGTCTTACCAAGAGTATCGTATTACCCAGTTACTGGGTTGTGGAGGTCTGATAGGCAGTCGCTCCATGTAAAATACTGATATTCAGCTGCATCCGGTTCGACTGGAAGCCGACCCCAATATAGTTGGGAAAAGGCTAGGCAGATGATGATGAGGTGCACTCGAATCTTCGTATAGTAAAAGCTAAATTAGGCATTTTGACGACGACGTCTCGCCTAGTCTATTCCAAACTATGTCGGGGTCAGCTTGGAAGCTGTCTAGTCTAAATCTAACCCGATGCGGCTGAATACTAGTATTTTACACGGAGTGACTGCCATCAGACCTCCGCAACCCAGGTACTGGGTTACGGAAGATATAGGATATGACGATCATCTGCCTAGCCTTTTCCCAACTATGTTGGGGTCGGCTTCCAGTCGAACCGGATGCAGCTGAATATCAGTATTTTACATGGAGCGACTGCCTATCAGACCTCCACAACCCAGTAACTGGGTAATACGATACTCTTGGTAAGACTGGTTGTCAGACTTTCTGGCTTCTGACCAACAGTAACGACTGTCAAAGATCTATAAATGACAGCCGGGACCAACGGCTTTACGTGCTTTCCGAGGCACGGAGGAAACTCGCTATGGTAAATGGTCACCCATCCACAGACCAACCTCGGCAAGCGTGGCTTAACCCGAAAGATCGGTCTATGCGGCTGTAATTATTTAGCCACGAGCTCTTCCATATAGGATATGACGATATAGGTTTAAAATTAGTTTGTTGGTACAACTGGCGAGGCGTAAACTGAGCTTTGCATTTGTGTGAGTGCACATAGAATCGATTGCCAAAAAGCAGTATAAGGGGCCCGGTATCCACCATAGCGGAGGGAGATGCGTAGCGGAGAGGAGATGTAAGCTGTGCGTAGCGGAGGTGTGAGCTGTGAGAGCTCGAAATTAGTCAGTTCGGATGTGCGAGGCGCGGAGAGAAGGCAGCGGGGAAAGGGGCGCGCGAGCGCGGGCACCGCCCGGCCGCCCGACTACACACATCTTCGCTCTGCCGCGCCGCTTGCTCGCTCGCGGTACAAAATTCTATAGAAATATGAGACATCTCCTCTCCTCTCCGCTTGATCCATTTCCACCGAAGCTAAGCGGAGAGAAGATGAGGAAATAATGAAATTTAATTGGTTATTCAAAGCACATCTCTTCTCGTCTCCTCTCCTCTCCGCTTTGGTGGAAACCGGGCCTAAATCAGTTTAAACCAAGCAAAGGATGCGTCTGCATTCATTCTCACACAAATGCAAATCTCAGCTTAGGCCTCGCAGACGGTATTTATAAGTTTATGTGGCGGTGTGTCTTGGCGCGCAATCTGGTGGTGTCACACTCAGGACACTTTTCTCGTGATTTTTGTACTAAAACTTAGTCCTTGTGTTTTTACGTAAATGCATGCACGGTACATTTTTTTTTTATTTTTTATTTATTCTATACCTACATAGTTCCTCGAGAGCGACGATACAAACAAATATACCCCACATGTACTACATGCACCCAGAATGGGAACAATTATCTGAAGGCACATAGAAACACATTTTTGGGGTTACGGAAATGTAGCTTGCGATCTGTAACCCAGAATACCAACCGTTTAAACACACTGCTATACAAATCATCAAATCATTACACGAGCATCGTCACTCAGTCACAAGCCCGAACGGATGACAACTGGTTCCTGTACCTTTGATCAGAGTCATCCTCCTCCTCCTCAAGTAGTACTCCTCATTACTGAGGGTCGTGAACCTCCCTTGAAAACATCTTTTCCCTGATGATGTTACGCACTCTCTGTCTATCCTTGGCCAAGTGAAGCGCATCGTGAAATTTCCTATCGAGAGAAGAGCTTATCTGGTCAGACCATTGCAAAGGCTGCGATCAGAGTCATAGTCACTTTGCGTGAAAAAAATCGCCGAATTTCTACGGTTGTATTAAAGGGATTTCTTCTACCATAAAAGGAAATTGCACAATCAATATATTTTACACCACACTTCTCATATGTCATTGCTGAGGACTTTTATTATACTTTTCACCTTTAAAATGTGAGTCATTGGCCTGAGATGTTATCAGACAGTGTCAAATTATTCGATAAGTTATTTACATAATGTTTCAATAATATGACACTTACTAACTTTTTGTATTAAAGTGTGTCATTATTGTTATATTATTCTTGCGCAATCTTGCATAATGCGAGTTAAAATGTCTTGTAACTTGGAAGAGTTTTTAGTCGTAGAAGATTTTACGATTTACTTATGGCCGGTGAAATATTACAAATACAAAAAAAAATATAGTTGTATAAATTATTTATCTGGTTCTTTTGCATAACGAATGATATTTGGTCCTGAATGATTGTGGGCATCCGTGTGGTGCCGGACATAAAGAATAGCCCTACCCCATCTCTTACCATGGGTGTCGTTAAAGGCGACTAAAGGATTCACTAGAGGATGGGCAGCAGCGTTCTCTGAGTATTTTAATAATCATACTGCGATCGCCAACCCGCCTGCCAAGCGTGGCGATTATAGCAAACCCCCCCTTTGGGGGAGGCCTATGTCCAGCAGTGGGCGTCTTTCGGCAAATGATGATGATGAGAACTCTAGACTTCAAAGTGGTATTTTAAAGTTGCGAAATACAAGGTTAGTCGGAAAGGGGGTACTAATCCGAAGCCCACTTATAGTATCGCTGATGACTGTTTGAAAGCAAGTGTTAAAATTTCAAAATTCGATGTACGTTTTTTCCAAATAAAATCATTTTATTTTTAGTTTTTTCAAAAATTCTTCATCCCTGCTTTAGTTACAAATTCAGAAAATGGTGCTTCTAATTCATGAACCCAAACATGACCTAAAATGTAAACGCAGCTGATCATTATTTATTTATTTATTTATTTGGGATCTCCAACAAAGGATACACATACACAAAACAAATCACAATACTAAAGAGGTTATTTTCCATGTGCTCCTTCAATTACAGGAGACCACAGCATGCACATATAACTAGGTGTAATCAGGGTAATAATTACTGGGGATAGATAGATTTTAGAGATTTTTTTTTGAGATTTTTGAACAACTGTTTCTCTTAAACTATTGACTTTTGGGGAAAGTTGTAGAACAAAAGTTATTCATTATTATGTGTACTTTAACACCCTTTCGGATTAGTACCCCCTTTCCGACTAACCTTGTATAGAAACACTAGAAAAAAAAACAAAATTCTCCTTCTGCTCCCAGAACAGCAGCAGCAGTAAGTCTAATAAAAGAAAATGTAGTAATGAAATAAGACCTACTTGTTCTGCTTAGCCTTTTACCAACTGCATTGGGGTCAACTTCCAGTTTAACCAGATGCGACTGAATAGGTACCAACATTTTACACGGAACGACAGCTATCAGATCTCCGCAACCCAGTTACTGGGCAATGCCGATATCCTAAGGTTAGACGGGTTGTCAGACTTTCGGGCTTCTGGCGTCTGTCTCCTGTGACCGACGGTTTAACGTGCTCTCTAAAGCACAGAGGGGTCTTAATGTGTTACGAATGGTATCATTATTATATCTTTCTTTCTTAAATAATCTGATTTTTGCAGTGTACAAAGGTACCAAAAGGAGGAGCTCGTGGCTAAATAATTACAGCCGCATAGACCGATCTTCCGGGTTAAGCCACGCTTGCCGAGGTTGGTCTGTGGATGGGTGACCATTTACCATAGCGAGTTTCCTCCGTGCCTCGGAAAGCACGTAAAGCCGTTGGTCCCGGCTGTCATTTGTAGATCTTTGACAGTCGTTACTGTTGGTCAGAAGCCAGAAAGTCTGACCACCAGTCTTACCAAGAGTATCGTATTACCCAGTTACTGGGTTGTGGAGGTCTGATAGGCAGTCGCTCCATGTAAAATACTGATATTCAGCTGCATCCGGTTCGACTGGAAGCCGACCCCAACATAGTTGGGAAAAGGCTAGGCAGATGATGACAAAGGTACCAAAAGCACTTTTGTACCAAAAGACCAAAAAGGAGACATACGACAGACTAAAGAGTAATAAAATATGGGCTAAATATCTGTCGGCCCCTCGATTTAGGTCAAGTGCACGCGCTGACCCAGAGGCAAACTGATATTCTGATGCATCCGGTTTTGGTCCATTATAATTTACCTGCAGTTAATAGAGTTATCCAGGTTTGTTGACAGTTAATAGACATTCTATAATAAATATTATGTACTAGTTTTTGCCCGCAGCTTAGCTTGCGTGAAATTTTGAACCCGGTATGTGACGATTTTCCATACAAAGTTTCATGCCCTATTTTAACTCCCTTAGGGGTTGAATTTCGAAAAATCCTTCCTTTTTCGTTGTCTACATTATAATGGGAACCTCTGTGCAAAATTACAGCTTTCTAGGTCCAAGGGTTTGGGCTAGGCGTTGATGAGTCAGTCAATCAGTCAGTCAGGACTTTTCTTTTTATTTCTATAGATAATAATATGCCAGTAAAGAAAAGATAAGTTCTTCGGTTGATTACCACGTTGGTCTAGCAGTCGCAAGCTCGTCTGCTGAGCGTGAGGTCCGGTGTTCGATCCCCAGGTCGGGCAAAGTGTTATTGGGTTTTTCCGTGTGGTATTTCTCAGTAGCAGCCCGGAGTTTGGATTTGTGCCTGGTTGATGGCAATAGGCTCGCCCTTTATTACATGGGACTTTAACAAACATAACGGCGAAATGAGGGTGTACTTTACACCTCTGCCAACCCTTCGGGGAATAAGGCGTGATGTTATGTTATGTGTTTTTTCGGTACTGCTGTCTGCTTCATGACATAGTCTTATATATTTTTTTAATTACTTTGAATTTATTTTTTTATTTTATGACGTTTTCCTTTTTTTTTAAATCAGTATTTTAGCTAATGTTGCCAGTTCATTCCATTCTACAGCCTGTTTATTTCATAGAACCGGTACGCGTAGTTCCTATTTCAATTATTTATTTTGCCTACCAATACCTGGGGCCTAATAGGCTTGTGTCCATTAAGAATAAATATAATGGATAGGGGTTTATAATGATTAATTATATTATGGAGAAAATAACAAACAATTTTAATTATTAAAAGCGTTAAAGATTAATAATATTTTTAAAAAGTAAATTTCGTAAAATGAAACCTTTAGTCACGTGACAGTGAACACCAATCAGAAAGCGTTACGTCACGCCGTGCGAAACTCCAATCTTGTCTTTGACGTTTCGAGTATCACTACCGGTTCTTGATAAAATTTTGGTTTTTAACAATTAATATCAAGTTGATACAGTTTTTGCTAATTATAATTTGAAAGAATTAACCATGGAATCTGGATTCAGCAAAGCAGACAGTAATAATTTGCCCAGAATCGATGCCGTTAAGCTTGGAAATTTTTTCGCGTCGAACAGTGACTTTTGCTCATCTGAATTTCGCAATGTTAAAACTTCCTTGTAAGTATAAAATATTTATTAGAAGCTTAAATGCTATGTGACATTTCAGTTCGGTACACAAGAACTAATGTACAACTTTCTTTTGATTCATTCAGACACTCTTCTATTATCATCTTTCTTTGTTTTTTTAGAATATATGGCCGTTCTGTACTGCTGCATGTTCGTTTCCTTCTGTCTTCTTGACATCCAAATTTACTTGGCATACAACCTGGTTTCATGCGCACTTGTGATACTGTTCCCTTCATATGATACTCCATATAATTAATCATATCATTTGGCAACTAGAATAATAAAAAGAATATGTTTGTAACATTAATTAGAAAACTAAAATAAAACGTTCACTCCTAAAAGTGAAACAACTTAACCTGAACTCATGTATTTCTTATTTAGAAAATAGGGATTCTACAAAACACATCTAGTTTGCTCGAATTAAGTAATAGATTGTATTGTGTGAAATACTTACATCAAAATGATCTTCACAAAAATACATTCTTGAACCTGTTGATAAAGTATGAGCATCATCTCTTCTTGCAAGTTTTAGCCACTTTTTCCGTATTTCTCCATTGTTTGGAACATATATAAATAACTTGTTTGGCGTTTTTATAGTCGTGCTATCACACTGGGGCACTATACAGTACTTATAATATGAGAAATACATTTTTAAACGATAAAAACTAGCTATAACGTACGAAGACACGATCGCTCTTTGGTTTGTTTCGCACGGCGTGACGTCATTCAAGACGCCATGACAGTCTTGTGCGTTTTGGAACCAAATTGAAATTGGTTTTTTAAAACGCGAAATTTATAATGTAAACGCTCGATTAAAAATAAATAATCCTTTTTTTTCGATAAAATGCCTAATAAGCTAAAATATTAAGCAGTTATTGAAATTTTGTCAACTAGCCTATTCTCCTAAAATAAGTCTTGATAAATCACAACCGAACCAAGGCCGAACCGTTCATTCAGACAGTTCTCGATTTCCAAAGCTATCAAATTGTTTGACACAAAAAACAAAATCAATCATTTTGAAAGTTTTCGAAATCAAAAACTGACTGACGGTTGTGTTTCGATTGCATTTGGCGACAATTTATTTTAGGAGAATTGGGCCCCTGTTCCTATAAAAAGAATAGTACCCAATTTTACCTGCAAATTTCAATTAGTCTTATTTTCTTCTCTTTCTTGTTCTTCTTTTTTTTTGTGTAACTTTAGGTACTTAGATATATATATTTGGAAGCTTTTAATTAGCAATCGATGTTAAAATATTGTACCCTATTTATTGTACCATATTAGTCTGTAAGCTTTCCTCAAAATAAATAAATAAATAAAATAAATGTTTCGATGAATAGGACTTTTTAACAATAACGATCGGTAAGGTACAGGAACCGGACACACATCGCTACTTACGGTAGTGGTAACCGATATAGGTACCACTCCATTAATACCTACTCGAACCACACCATCGGGCATCTTTGTTGTCTATTATAAATTCATCAATATTTACGCTCATCCCCACCTACTATTTAATAATGTACTAAGTTCCGTACTCCTTAAATATGAATTCATTTTATGCATATTTCATGAACGTGCAAAAACTAGTAGTGAACGAGCAGTGTAAAATGGCCGGCATCCCAAAACCGCCAATGGAGTACAGCTATTTAATAAAGAGCACTCCGCGAGTAATGCGAGGTCAAAACATTAGTCAAGTGATAAGCGGGAAGCGACAAATGTAGCTTATCGTTCATTAATTCCTAATAATACCTATTATAAATGCGAAAGTAACTCTGCCTGTCTGTTACGCTTTCACGCCTAAACCGCTTACCCGATTTTGATGAAACTTGGTACAGAGATAGTCTGACATCCGAAGAAGGATATAGGCTACTCTTATTCTAAAAACCGCGGAAATATCTCCTAAATAAACTACATCCACGGGGGCGAAGCTGCGGGCTACCTCTAATATGAAATAGTTGGTAAATCAATATAATTTCAATTTTATAGTATAATTTTGAAGTGAAACCTTAGTTGAGGCAAAATGACTATACTCTGTTTAAAAAAAAAGTCCTGACATGGCGGTCATTTCGTAAACTGTAGCTGTAAGGAGACTGCTATTGAAAAAATGTAAACGACATCATCAAAAACCGTAAAATGGCTATATCACAGTGTACCTACTTACTACATACAGTGGGTCAACGCCCATACATTTGACAGGTCCTATGAAATGTCAAAATTGGTAAGACTTGTGAAAGGGTTGTCACATAAAACAAATTACGCAAACTTTATCAAACAAACGTCCAAATTAATTAACGTTTTAAAGAAACAGTGACACGCAAAAAGAAAACCACGCATGCGTAATTTTGACGATTGACAAAATAATGTAAAGTATGTAGCAGCAGTTTCGCCATCTTATCCTGGAATATTCTAACAATATTTAAAACTACAAATTTTGTCGAGATTACAGTCGCAGTGGCTAACGCTTGCGGGGGTAGGTAAGAGTTATAAATTATTCGCAAGTCTACGATGGAGTCATAGAAAATTACTTATTATTCATGGTTATTACTTCTATGGTTTTCGTGGATGCTGATGCCGGAAATAAAGCCTAAGTATTCCTCGATCACATAAGGCGGTCAAAAAAATTTACCAGTTAAATGAGATTTGCCAGGTAAAACGTGGTCCTTATCTTGGTGTTTGAGAATTGATCTTGTTTTTGTAATCAGCGTCCCTGAAAATCATGGATTTGACACCCATGACGGCTAATTTGATTTTTTTTATGGCCGCCATCTTGAATATAGATTCTGACCTCATTTTCGGCATCAGCATCCCCGAAAACCACGGAAATGACACCCATGATGGTTAAATTGAAATTTTAATAGCCACCATCTTGGAAATGGATTTTGACCTCATTTTCGGCATCAGCATCCCCGAAAACCATGGAAATGACACCCATGATGGTTAAATTGAAATTTTAATAGCCGCCATCTTGGAAATGGATTTTGACCTCAATTTCGGCATCAGTACCCCCGAAAACCATGGAAATGACACCCGTGACGACAAATTTGACATTTTTGTAGCCGCCATCTTGGATTTCGATTTTGACCTCATTTTCGGCATCCGCACCCCAGAAAACCTTGGATTTGACATCCATGACGACTAATTTACTAATTTACCATGGCCGCCATCTTGGATTTGGATTTTGACGTTATTTTCGGCATCAGTGACCCCGAAAACCATGAAATTAACACCCATGATGATTAGATGAAAATGTTGATGGCCGCCATATTGAATTTGGATTTTCACGTTATTTTCGGCATCAGTGACCCCGAAAACCATGAAATTGACACCCAGGATGATTACATGAAAATTTTCATGGCCGCCATCTTGGATTTGGATTTTGACGTCATTTTCGGCATTAGTGACCCCGAAAACCGCGGAAATGACTTCCCACGAACAATCATTTGAAAATGTATGTATGCCGGCCATCTTGGATTAGTAAACAGACTTTATAATAAAATTCTCGTAATAGGTACACGTACATAATTATCAATAATAAATTAATATAATTTCTATGAACGATATCAATCAAAGAAATCAAAAAGTGCGAGCCCTGGAATTTATGTCCCGAGTAGCAGTATGGCTACTCGGGACATAACCTCCGCCCCTTCACCCCGCAACCCCCCGCACGATTGCTCTGTGACAATGTTCTACGTTGACCGACTGTAAGGAGTAAGATATAGGTAGACTGTGGCTATATTATGTATGATTTGTTTTTTTTAAACATTATTGATTGACTTTGTATGGTAAAGTTTTGTAGAAAAACCTTAGGAGTCACCTTACGTTGAAAAGGGTATAGGTACATTACACTTACCGTATGTCGTATTACAAAGGGTATAAGTACTATTTTTTGCAGCAACCATTCCATTAACAACATTTCATATAATAGGTATAAATCTTACGCAACCTGTGTCGAATTACGACTATGTTGGCTTACCACACAGGAAATTATCACTCTATGATATCAATTTCAACATCTCAGGAAAGACCAACGTCAAAAATATCAAAGAAGTAATAAACGGTGACGCTGTTAAAGATTATAATCGAGAGAATAACGAGCTTTCAAGAACTGAAAGAAAATCAAAATTAACATTACATCACGCCTGTAGTCCCAGAATGAAGTTCTAGGCAGAGATGTATATTAGGTACACCCTCATTTCGCCGTTATGTTGTCACATGTAATAGGGGGCGAGCCTATTGCCATCAACCGGGCACAAATCTAGACTCCTGGCTGTTACTTACTGAGAAATTCCACGTGAAAAAACCTTTTTTTTTTACTTGACTTGGTCGCGTTTGACCTTCGTCGCACCTGATGGTAAGCGCAGACAGGGTCTAAGATGGAGCACACGAATCCAAATAACAGAGATATAGAGGGATTCCCTTATACCCTTCTGGCTCTCACATACACACGACGGAACACAGTAAATTGCTTGGCGCCGGACTTTAATGTGAGGGTGGTAGCTAGCCAGGAGGACCGTAAAGATCCTACCAGCAAGCAAACCTAATATCATTTTGACCGACCTGGGGGTCGAACCCAGGATCTCCCGCTCAGAAGTCGCTTGCGACCACTAGACCGATAAGGCAGTCCTCGTTTAAATCAATATTAAATCAGCTCTAATCAAATTCTCTTTTTTCGCAAAATTTTATAACTTGAGACACACAACAAATATCGGTCGAGGCTGATAGCCGCAGCAGTTTCAATTAAAGTTTGATTTTCAACCAATTTGCAGGAAAAGTATTTTGTTAGCGGACCTTTTTTGATGTTTCTCTTTTTCCACATTCCGTATTCTATCAAAAACAGCCAATATTTGATTTTCCTTTTCACTAACCAAAACTGTTTTGGTGAATATAAATTTATTTTTATCTTTGCTGGCTAATGCAATCACAAGGTCTGATTGAAGTGGTTACGGAAGTAACTATAAAAGCAACCGAGGTCAATGAACGCTACAAGCCATGTCACTAGCTTTTATCCTTTTTTTCTTAGTAAAATTAATAACTTTTTCTTTTTTTTTTCGTGGGAAAATCCTCATGGATGCCTTTCGCTCGGGGAAGACAAAGGGGTACGCCAGACTCTTACCGGGTAAAAACCCGCGGTGTTTCTTCTCCTGACCCTTGGCCGGGGTCGCGGGATTCGCAGCTGCATGCACCGTGACCGCGGCAGGCCTCGGTCCGCTAGCCCCTGGCGGACCTCTCCCACTGTGGGGCTTAGCCCCATGACCTTCTGAGAGGCGCGCACGGAATACTGCGTGCCGCCTTCTCGGGCTTGTTACTGGTCGGGCGACGGGCCCGTCGCCCGCAGGCCACACACTACGATGGTAGAAGACAGTCGCGCGCCCGGCGCGTCTGGCGCGGGAAGGGAGAGTGGCAGCTACCTCTCCCTCTCCGCACCCTCTTTGGTCGCTATCTCCTCCTCGCAGAAGGAGGCGACGGCTTCCCACGCACTTTTGCTCCCGATGGTGAAATTAATACCTTGGGAAGGCCTTAAGTCGGACTCTGACCGACTGTAACCACCATGGCATTCCTCCGAGGACCTCTAACCGGGATCGCGGGATTCACGAGTGCATTTATCGCAATCCCACCACCGGTCTCACCCACATTTGTGGGGTTTCGCCTCACATTCTTCGAAGAGTCCGCCACCCATAAGCATGTCTACGGTGGCCGGAGAGGCGACTCTCGCTCACCATAGACAGAATCACAGCCGAAACCGAGAGGTCACCACTGACTGTTTCGTGGTTCTGTTCAGCTTGACATTGCTGGTAGCCCTTAACACTGTCACAGTGTACCTACTACTACATACAGTGGGTCAACGCCCATACATTTGACAGGTCTTATGAAATGTCAAAATTATGTAGAGGCGGAGGTTATGTCTCAAGTATGCAGTATGGCTACTCGGGACATAACCTCCGCTCCTTCACCCCGCAAACCCCCGCACGATTGCTCTGCGACAATGTTCTACGTTGACCGACTGTGAGGAGTAAGATATAGGTAGACTGTGACACTGTCATCCACAAATTCATAATTATCAGTAACTTCTTTGCCAAATTCAAGGATCAAAAACATTTCGTGAGGTGCCAGACGTAAAGAATAGCACCACCCCATCTCTTACCCTGGGTGTCGTAAAAGGCGACTAAGCGATTTACTAGAGGATGGGCAGCAGCGTTCTCTGAGTACTTTAACAACCATACTGCGATCGCCAACCCTCCTCCCACCCCCTGAGAGGCCTATGTCCAGCAGTGGACGTCTTTTGGCTGAATGATAATGATGATGATGAAACGTTTCGGTTCAAAGAAAATATCTGATTTTGCTTATATTTTTTGCAAACTAAACTACATGACGGAGCTCTTTAACGCTAAAAGCTACAGCAAAAACTTAATGTCTGAAGCCAGAAGCGCTATTTCCGAAAACAATATTTATAAGAATAGTGATAAACGCCAGACAACACCCAAGATTATAATTTGTCCTATACTACATTGTTGTATAGGATAGCCTCTAATAACAATTCCGAACTTGGCTAGAAACAGAGCCGTGTTACACTTGTAATTTGTCAAATAAATAAACATGTTATTTTTATACATCTGCGCGGAAATTCTCGAAATAGCCACTAAAACAGGAAATTCTGGTTGTCTTATCGATGCAAAACACCATCAAGCCATACAATATGGAGAACATAAACAAATGTTTTACGATTATTAAGCATTCACCGTTTGGTCCTTCCGTACATATCATAAATTGTTGGTCCTACTGGTTTCTGTATGTTTGGCGATAAAATGTCTTCCGACACCATTTGGCTCTGGCAAAATAAAAGTGAAGACTGATAAAATACGTTCGATTTCTTCCTGGTTTTTATTTTATTGGGAAAGGGGTGTCAATAACAGATTCACCATGACTTCTCTCGTACCTCCATGCCTTACGTGGCGATGGAAATCGTGGCTATTCCTGCAGAAAGCTACATAAATACTTAGGCACTGTTGGGTTGTCTGGTTGCGGATGGCAGTCACAAAACATCAATTACCATGTTTATGTAATTCGACGAAGTCGTATACTGAAACTACTGCCGTCCAGTTTTGGATGAAAGGCCTATTTCAAAGAGTCTGCTATTACTGGTAGTAAAGGAAATCTGAAGTTCTGTAAACCCTGAAAGAAGTTATACACATTAACCATGCGTGGGATACTTTAGGACTTAACAAAAAACAAAAAGAAAACAAAACGAGTTCTTAACGCGCGCCGCGTTTGTCGTGCCCGCCAGATGTTTTGCCGAGCTTTCATTTATTTAGGCTCTTCTTCTTCTCTCGTGTTAGCATGAGCTATACGAAAATAGCTCATGCTATGGTGAAAAGGTTAGCCAGTCAGCAAGGTTGGTAGCGGGGCTGACTGTCCAGGGTGCGCCGGACGTACTTAAGTATCGTCACTCGTGTAGGCTCTTTTCGTGCATTTAGGCACTGAAATGCTCGATTAAAAACGGTTTTTTTGTAAAAAAAATGTCGTCTATGTTAACCTTGTTGATCTAGACTTATTACCTATACATACAGAGAGCCAGAAAATTCCTGAGACCCACCTTCGCATGCACCGCCCCAACCTAGTTTCAGTGCAGGCCGAAATAGTTCAAGGTTGCTGCAACTGCGCCCGCTCCCAGCGGTGTTGACACTCGCAATCGATACGGAATTTACTGCCCGATTTCACACACAAACTGAGCTAAGCCGTATGTTGGAGGACTTCTATTTCAAGGGCAGGGCCAGATTTTAGGTTTTCTGGATAAGTTCTTCTAGGTCGTATCTTGGAAGCAAGGTTGGGGTCAAATCTTACAGACCCTGTTAAAGCGTTTTGTTGGGACTTGAAGATGAGTTTCAAGGACTCAGCTACTTTTGGTCTAGTAATCTTTTGAGACTGTCTCGTTGGTCAAGTGCTGCTGAGGTCATGGGTTTGATCCCCAGGTCGGGCAAAGTGTTATTGGGTTTTTCCGTGTTGAATTTCTGAGTAGCAGCCCGGAGTCTGGATTTGGGCCCGATCGATGGCAATAAGCTCGCCCCCTATTACATGGGACATAAAAATGACGGCGACATGTGGGTGTACTACACACTTCTTCCAATACTTCGGGGAATACAGGCGTGATTTTATTATCGTTTGAAAGTTCCATGTTCCAAGCCAAATTAACAAACAAAACCATGCTTTGTCGTTTGTTTAGATTGGAAGATATTGGATTCAAAATACGACTTTTTTTCACTTACGTTTTGTCTTTGATTCTGGTTCAGGGCATATTTTGGAAATACGATACATCAGGGTTGAAGCCCAATTGTATCCATAGATCCTGCTCAGGCGTGTTGCCACTGGAGGCTATATAGGTTTCCAGAATGCAGCACGATTTCCGTAAAAATGGCTTAGAGTTTTGAAAATTAGTATAGTTGCAAACTTCTACAGTAGATCTTCGCCGTTTCATATTACAGAATATAAGTTTCAAGGCAACTTGTTTTCATGGATAGTTTGGGAAATACATTTTACAAAAATGGATTCATTTTTGATGCAATTATGAAGATTATGCTTAAACATTTAAGTTCTTACATACTAAATACGTTCGTCATCAGCTCAAGAATATTTTGATTACGCCAGTTCCCAGAGGAACCCACTGCCGAGCGATTCGACCTTACTTTATGTAAGATTATAAATATCTAAGGTCGAATCATACGCACTGTCGTGCGTAGGACATTCTTATTTATAGCAACATAAACCATAGTAGTTAATTGAGTTTGAAACTTGATTTTGGAAAACACTAGAAGTTTCCATTTCAAGTTCAAACATTACAGCTGTATGCATAATCTGTAGCGATTTAAATAACGTGTAATCAGTCAAATTTTAATGGCCTTTGCATTTACAGATGTTTGACACTATGTCATTGAGAAATTTCTTTCTTTTGTGAGCTGCATAGGGTCTTACGCATTCTGGGCAGATACATTTTCTTGTAATACTTTAATTGTGACTACCTCGCTGGTATAGTAGTCGTAAGCACGACCAGTGAGCGTAATGTCCTGGGTTCGATCCCCAGGTCGGCCAAAATGTTATTGAGTTTTTTTCGTGTGGAATTTCTCAATAGCAGCCCGGAGTCTGGATTTGTGCCTGGTTAATGACAATGGGACTGAAATATAGCGGCAAAATATGGGTGTACTATACACCTCTGACAACTCTTCGGGGAATGCAGGTGAGATGTTATATCGTCACCCTCCACGCTACTGTCGTATCTGGCAATTGATAATTTTTCAGTAGTTGCGGTAGCTATGGCTTTATTAATTAGTTAATAAAAAAAATATATTAATCTTGGCTTACTCTTGGCTTGGTTAGTAGTTGCCCTAAAGCCCTAAGGTATCTATTTATATAATGGTATTCATTTTTTTTTTTTTTATAAAAAACGTTTCCCCACACTAAGATTTCTCTTGTATCGTGGGTGCGTATACAGACACAAATCTCACAAACAAACGCCCAGACCCGAAACAACCATCTGTAGGCCATACAAATTTTTGTTCCGTGTGGGAATCGAACCCACGACCCGTGACGCAGAAGCCAATCGCTTAGCCACTGCACCAAACGTGTCGTCAAAATTTGAAGCGGATACGTCACTCTGTGAGAATTTTTCTGAAAAATTAATCAAATGCTAGTTACGTCAGTTAGCGCGGATGGTGACGATATTATGTTACGTTTAGTTATGTTACTTTAATTTTTTCAGTTAAGTTCAATCAGCTATAAATGAACACTTTATGATAGCCCCAGAAATATTGATACACCCCTCCAAATCACACCCTCCATTCCAAAAATCCAATACGATCCCTTAAAGCTATAGTAACAGATGGAATCAATAGCATGACGTCAAGCCACATAACTCAAGTTACACAAACACTATCCGATATTGAATCACATTGAGATGCGGAGTCCACGTCCTGAAGCCGACAAACTAAATAAAAGTTTTTAGATGACACGTACAGAAGTCAATGTACTCAAGTTCAGGTTGCGGTTTGATTTTTCAATGTCGTGTTATTTTTAGGCTTTTGTTGACGTTTTGGGGATATTATTTCTGAAGTTACTGCATTTTGAAAAATAATAATCCTAACTTCCTCACTCCTAACTAATATTATAAATGCGAAAGTAAGTTTGTTTGTTTGTTACCTTTTCACGCATAAACCACTGAACCGATCATCCTGAAATGTTGCATATACGTTGTCAGGTGTACAGAAACGGACATAGGGTACCTTTCATTCCGAAAAAAAGTACTGTTCCCGAAGACAATAACAATAACCTTCATAGATGGCGCCACGTGTCTTTCGAATCACGATTGAATTATATTATTACAGAAACTTTAGTAGTGTGTTAAGAGTTTTTTCTGAGCTTAATAAACGCGAGCGAAGCCGCGGGCAAAAGCTAGTTAAGAATATTTGACTGCCTCGTTTGCCTAGCGGTCGCCAGCGCAACTGCTGAGCGTGAGGTTCTGGGTTCAATCCCCAGGTCGGGCAAAGAGTTATTAGGATTTTCCATGTGGAATTTCTCAGTAGCAGCCCGGAGTCTGGATTTGTGTCCGGTTGATGGCAATATGCTCGCCCCCTATTACATGGGACTTAAACATAACTGAAAAATGCAAAATGAGGGTGTACATTACACCTCTGCCAACTATTCAGGGAATACAGGCGTGATGTTGTAATAGGTAATTAAGAATAATTTTATGTAGACTATAACAGTATTCTGTTTACATGTCACGGCTTAATTTACAGCTTGACTTGCTGATAATGACCCTATGAGCCATAAAGAGAAAGAGATGAAAATCTTTAAATCATCATCATTATCATTCAGCCGAAAGACGTCCACTGCTGGACATAGGCTCCCCCCAAAAAGGGGTGGGGTCGCAGTAATTACCACGCTTGACAGGCGGGTTGGCAATCGCAGTATGGTTGTTAAAGTACTTAGAGAATTCTGCTGTCCATCATCTAGAGAATCCCTTAGTCGCCTTTTCCGACACCCACGGTAAGAGATGGGGCAGTGCTATTCTTTAAGTCAGGCACTACAAGAAACAAAATCGTTCAATAAGTCAAGAATTTTTAAACTAATATCATTAATTTGTTTCATAAATCATAATAATACCACAGTGTACCTACTTACTACATACAGTGGGTCAACGCCCATACATTTGACAGGTCCTATGAAATGTCAAAATTATGTATGGGCGGAGGTTATGTCCCGAGTACGCAGTATGGCTACTCGGGACATAACATCCGCCCCTTCACCCCGCAACCCCCCGCACGATTGCTCTGCGACAATGTTCTACGTTGACCGACTGTAAGGAGTAAGATATAGGTAGACTGTGATAATGCTCTACTCCAATTTACTACGATGTATTTGTTGGAGGTACCGTTGGAAATATATTTTTTTTTTTTTTTCTATTTGACTGCTGTAGGTCGTCCTAGGGGACGGTTTCTACGTAACCGGGCAGTTATTGGCGTGACCTAAAGGGTCTCCAGCCAATGGGGGGGAAGTAAAATACTTAACCTAAGCTAACTACTTGTACTACACTAACATCATGACTACCTGCAACAACAGCACTAAGGGCGACCCCTAGTGGGACTCGGACCTCGGCTTAGGGCGTTGCTGGCGTGGACATAGGGGGGGGGAGACAGCTTGATGAGGGCTGAATTATCGGTGTGAGTTGGAAATAAAAACAAGCAACGCATAGGTATAGCAACTTCGGAAGCCATTACAATAAAAACTCTAAATGAAAATCCTTACTCGTACTCGTACAAACTAAAACTTTTTTAAATTGCATTGTTTTCCTACTATTGCACTACTACAAATTACAATGCATTTTAAAGCTTTTTCCTTATCTCTGTACATGTGTGCATATTACGTACATGCTAAGCGACGCGTCCCGGGCGTGGCCGTGGCCGACCTGACCTAAAATCGCCAGTTCAAGGCCGTCACCCAGATGCGAGTCCCTGTTGCATTCCGTGTGTGCTGAAAACAGTTATTGGGATTTTCTATTGTTTATGTTGGAAAGGACAGTTCGTATTTATTATTGAAAGTATGTTGACAGGGTAGGCAGGGAAATGACAAGGTAGGCAGGGAAGTGACAGGGTTTTCTCTTTTTAAAATGCTTAAAGATCCTTTTTGGAAAAGTCAAGCACTTTTTGCCTACTTTCTGTGGTACACTAACACACACACATAACCTCACGGCTGTTTTCCCCAAAGAGTTGGGCAGAGGTGTATAGTATACCTTCGACGTTATGTTTAGGTTCTATGTTATAGGGGATAAGCTTATTGCCATCAACCGGGCACAAATCCAGACTCCGGGCTGCTACTGAGAAATTCCACATGGAAAAACCCAATAACACTTTGCTCAACCTGGAGGTCGAATCCAGAACTTCATGCTCAACAATAGCTCTTGCGACCACTAGACCAACGAGCCAGGCAAATGATCCTTGCAACAAAAGTCATTAGATTTAATGGAGAAAACTCGATATAATCCAAATATATTCTACTGATACTGAAAGACCATAGAATTTTACACTATATGATAGAAATATTCTTCGGGCTGATGCACATGGGCTTTTTTTTTTATGGGTGTGAAATCATCATAATTATGACTCCTTCCTCTCTGAGCGGAGCGGAAGGGAGTGTCAGACTCTTACTGACTAAAACCCATCCGTGTTCCTTCTAATGCCCTTTGCGTTCCAGGGCCGCGGTAACTCTTTCGAATAAATTCCGCAACCCTGGCAGCATATGGGCTACTTAGTTATTCAAGACACAGTTGATCGCCATTTGTTGCAATTTGTTGCAGTTACCATTTTGTGTATGGCCTGCAGTTAATAACTACTTAGTGGTCCATATGAATTGCGAGGTTAAGCTGCGCTTGCCGCGGTCAGTCCGTGGATGGGTGACCATTCGTTACATATCGAGACCCCTCCGTGCCTCGGAAAGTACGTTAAGCCATCGGTTCCGGGTGTCATACGAATACCTATGACAGTCGTTACGGGTAGTCAGAAGCCCAAAAGTCTGACAACCGGCTTAAACTTATGATATTGCCCAGTAACTGGGTTGCGGAGGTCTTATGGCAGTCGCTCCGTGTAAAATACTGGTATTCAGCCGCATCTCAAGCACGAAGTCCGTGGTTTCGGCCTTAGTTACGAGCGTTTCCTACTCCCTATCATTTATGGACAGACGATTATTTCGGAGCCCGAACTAAGAATGAATGACAACACGATTTGACAGTTGTCTCCACTACCGATGTGATTTTGCCCATCCGAAAAGTGGAACTTGACATTTGTTTTGTTCACTCCTACGTTTCGGGCTACTTTCGGACGGGCGATTAACTTCGTTGACGGACTTAGGGAGTAGGCCCCTTGGTTATACTGGAAGCTAACCCCACCATAGTTGAGAAAAGGCTAGGGGGAAGATGCTCTCAATCTTAAAGGCTATTTATTTAATCCAACAGCAGTCTTCATAAACCTCCAATACAAAAAGTAACGTCTATAGCATAAAATATAGCGCAGTACCTTGACCTCTTATTGGGGCGCGGGCGGCTCCGCGCAGGACAATCAATTGTAGCACCAGATTTCTTATCAGATATATTGTAAATCATTTTGTGGTATTATTTGGAAATGAGGATTGGTTTCTTTAAATTTTAATTAACTGTTAGTTCTATCTTTTTGGCTCATTTTTACTATTAGCATCAAGTTTATTTATAACAGTTACAACACATGGGACCCAATATAAGACCCTGTAGAACTCTTAAAACACAATAGATCAATAATAGAAAATTCAATCAAATTCTAAGTCTGACTACTAAATGAGATCTTATCAAATTATCAAGACTAAAATAAGAAAAAGGGAACCTTGCACCAGGCTGCATATTCAAAAGAAAAGAAAAAAATATTTATTCTGGACTTACACAGGCAGTTACAAAAACAATATACAAAAAGATATTATTATATGTAGAGCAGTCTTTCTCAAAGTGGGCGATAACGCCCCCTTGTGGGCGCTGGAGGTCTTGAGGGGGGCGGTAAGGGACCCAGAAAAAATTTGGGGGCGTTGAAGTGGTTTAGGGGGGCGATGGCTGATTTTAAATTTCATCTACTTAATATTTTAAAATTCACTGAAATCAAAACCTACCTACTACACAACATCCATTATTTAGATCATACTAGCTTTTGCCCGCGGCTTCGCTTGCGTGAAAGTTTTAACAAGTTTTTGTTAAATAACGCGATTTGTGCAATCCTGTATCAATCGGCTGGTTCATCGATACTTGTTCTTACTTGCTCAGTACGATTGATTGATTATAATGTTTCCTTTGAATTGCTCTCACTGGTAAAAAAAGTCTCGTTTAGAATGTAAGTTTAAATTCCATAGCAGACTATAATTAAATGAAAGTAATGAATGTCAATGTGGTTTGCAAGATGTGGTAAAGTAAAAAAAAATGGGGGGCGCTGAAAAATAATTGATATCCAAAGTGGGAGGTAGATGAAATAAGTTTGAGAAACTCTGATGTAGAGGATATTGAAGCAATTACTGCATATATTATTACTAGAGGTCGAGCGCGGTTTCGCCCGCGTGGATATTGTATATTCCGTATTTTTGAAATAAAAGTAGCCTATGTCCTTTTCCAAGTATCTCTGTACCAAGTTTCATCAAAATCGGTTCAGCGGTTTAGGCGTGAAAGTATAACAGACAGATAGACAGAGTTACTTTCGCATTTATAATACTAGTAGGGATAAGTATATCTTTTTTGAAAACATAAATACGAATCCATAGGATAGGAGGGAATACCACTTAAAAGCCGTATTAATGAACGACTCTCATATATTTGAGAGCTAGTTTCAATATGATTTGAGAAGACGGGGCAAACTGCGATATAAGTTTAATTACTTTTATTTTTAAATGTTTTTTATGAGACAATACAGTTCGTCTGTTATTTAGTATACAATTTTAATTAAAAATCCCTTTACAACTCCTAACAAGGCAACTAAGTTAAGAAATTCTATTTTGCATTGTAACATTTATTATGTACGCTTAGTTGGCAAAAAGGTGCATGAAAAGAGCCTCTACGAGTGACAATACTTCAGTACGTCCGGCGTACCCTGGGCAGTCAGCCCCGCTACCAACCTCGCTGACTGACTAATATTTTCACAGCGCACGAACTATGCATATTCATAGCTTGTGTTGACCCGAGAAAAGAAGAAAAAGAAGAAGTTGGCAAAAATAAATAACATTGAAGATATTATGAAAAAAGTTGTCAAATGTATGAAATTCAAGCATCTTTTGGGAGCCAACTCCCAGGCCGCCATGTTGAGATTTGTTTATTAATACGGCCCTTAAAGCATTATGGAAAAGCTGAAACCACTCCTAAAGTAAATAATAAAGCGTTGCGCCTTGACCTCAGCTATTGGGTCAACACCGCGCAGGATAATCAATGTTGCACTGAATTTATTGGACAGCTGTTCAATTTATATGTGTATATGAAGATTTAGTATTACCTCTAGTTGAATAATTACAAATATTAGTAAGAGCTTTTAAACCTGAACAGTGATTACAAGACCTAAAAAAAATACAGATAGCTTCTAGTATTACCGTTTGCTGCTGAATATTGTAACAATACCTACACGAAGCAACTGCGTTTAGTGCTCTTATGATGAATAATAAGAAACCATATCATCATCATTCAGCCAAAAGACGTCCACTGCTGGGCATAAGCCTCCCCCAAAAGGGGGGGTTTGCCATAATCACCACGCATGGCAGGCGGGTTGGCGATCGCAGTATGGTAGTTAAATTACTCAGAGAACGCTGCTGCCCATCCTCTAGAGAATCCCTTTATAAAACTGGAAACCATATAATAAGGAATAAACCTATCACTATTTGTCAGGCACATCATTCCGAATAAACGGGGATGCATGAAAAGAGCCTCCACTAGTGACGATACTTAAGCACGTTCGGTGCACCCTAGGCAGTCAGCCCCGCTACCAACCTTGCTGACTGGCTAATCTTTTCACCACAGCATGAGCTATTTTCATATAGCTCGTGCTACTGAAAATTTCCCAACAGAAAACCCCAATATCACTTCTTCCCCATCTGGAAACAGATCTCAGACTCTCGCGGTGTACAGCCCAATGTGTACAGCTAAACCAAGATGACCTAACAAGATGAAGCTACACTCTAACATTATTAATGAATCGTTCAAAGAGCAAACTGCAGGAAATAATAAAGCGCTACACCTTGACCTCCGGCACTGGGGCAACTCCGCCGGCACAGGATATCAATCGTCGCACAGAGTTTATTGGAATATTGCAGATTGATTTGTAGGGTCTTTTATTTCATAAATCATCTGATTGGCGTTGAGCTAGAAATTGGAGTTGAGTTGGAAATAAAAACGTAAATACCAGCCCGTAAACGGCCACGAATTTTAACCTCATTATACTCAATTTATTTACGATTTCTTTACCTTCTATTTCATTTTCTGCATCGAGTTTTAGTTCAGAATCTTATTTAATTTTTATATTACTTATTTTATTACTGTGACCGCATGTTTCTAACAAAATTATCGTTCGAAGTTTTAAGTTGCTTTCCTGAAGTCTATGAAGGATAGGAGTACGCATAAAATCGGCCAACTATCGCAAAACAGTGACAGTGTATAAAGCGGCCATTTTGTGACGATGTCATTGTCATTTTGAAGCGATTGGTTTAGTAGAATCTGGGCTCAATTCGGTTGGATGTAAGCGCCCGCACTAAACCTTAATTACAAAAAATCAAAGTGCAATGTCTATCGCATTCGATGAACCTTGACCTCAGCTGTTGGGTCGACACCGGACAGAGCAGTTAATTGGTGCAGCAGATTTATTAGACAATTGCAGTGTAATTTATAGCAGTGCCCAGATTTAGGAGACAAACTGGAACAATTTGTCAAGTTATGGTGTATGGTGAACTGTGCATTGGACCCAGAATAAGACCCTGCGGCAGGCCTAAAAAGTGTTTCTGGGGAATGTTATCTCTTCACTAATTTATGTAGTTTTGCAGGAAATAGAACTGAAGCCCTAGTACGAAACAGAGCATTTAATTTACATTCTTCTATTCTGCCTTCCTGGTCTGCATCCAAAACATATTCACTTCCGTAATGGATTAGCTCTAGTCATAACTTAAGAAAACGTTATGAGTAACATTACACTCTGAAACTATTAGGCTTTTAATTCAATCAGAATTTCGAATAAAGACATTGTATTACACCTTAGCTATTATGGGTCTCCCACAAGGACGAATTAGTCGTTGCTGTGGGTTTATTGGATAACTAGCAATATAGCCTAATTTATAAAGAATCTCCAGTCAAAGATTTAGCAGTGAAATATATGGCATTTATATAAATCTTAGACGCGTTCTTTGACTTGTATTCGTAAATTGGGTAATTTTATTTATAACGTAGTTGTTATTAGAATTGGGATTTTGGTTTAGAGAAATGACTTACTAAATGCGTGATGTTGAACACTGAATAATCCTGAAGACCACGCATGGTATAGGAATAATGTGTGAAGACGCTTTTATTAAATCCATCTATGGGGTCAACTTATGGCTATCTACTCAGCACCATTCCAAACTACCATAAGCTGTTGAAAATTTCTTAACAGGAAAACTCGATTACAATATGTGCATCCTAAGAATCCAGGACCTAACATACAACGTGTTACATTACATAATTCCCCTTAAAAAAGAAAATGTTAATCAAGTAGTGTTTAACGGTTGTTGTCATTTACCTCTCAGAGGAAATTAGGTAAGAATGTAAATAACTTTCAGGGGTAGTCTCTCTTTACTTTTATGTTTTCAAGGTTGCGTTTAAGTGATGAATTTATTTTATGATTTGTCTAATTTTTTTTTTTGGGCGCTCCTTTTATTTTAAGATATTGCCAATAGACTCTTTACAAGGGACCTTTTAATTCCCTTTCGGCTTTAGGGGTATTTTTGTAACACGTTGTATAGCAGCGTACAACTCCTAACCCATGATCGTTTTTTGGTTATTTGTTTGGTCGTGGGTTACAAATCCATTAGAATGTGCAGGGTTAGCTTAAAAATTCCTTGAATCATTATAGCATACCGACGATCCATAAAATGCATTCACGTGATCTAGGTGTATCCTCGACAAATAAAAGTATGGAGCCTACTGCAACGGCAGCGGCCTTGCGCTACTGACCCAAAAACACCGGTTCATGATCGGTGAGACCGGTCGGCTAATACTTTTATAGGAGAAAATTATGTTAGACTTTCGTGTGAAGGATTAAATACAGAAACTAATATTTTTTAAGTTAGTAAATCAGTCAGATTGGACAACTGATAATTTTACTGTCCAGGTAAAGGGCTTAATCCGCGGGCCACTTAAGGCTTCCCTATACAGGTGCGTTTCAACTGTCGATGGTATTGCATGCGTTATTGAGATAATGCGTCTCGCATCCTTGCCACACTGCTGCGTTTATATCCTCCGATATTTTCAACGTGTGTGTGTATACTAATAGAACAGCATATCGTTCTGTGACTGTCTATAGAAGCCAAATTGCGCCCGACTAGAGTTATTAACACAAGACAGGAACTGTCGTAATATAAAATGTATGAAGAAAATATATCGTAAAATCGCAGGACGCAAACGTCCTACTTCTATCACGTCATTATTAATATTAATAGCGATAATATCGATCGTTACCACAGACTTGTGTGGTCTCAGGAGCCTTTAAAGTGTCATTGACGGCAGTCGAAGACGAAGTCTTCACCGGTGACACATAATCAAATATGACATCACTAGGGACACCAGTCTAACTTATAACTCAGCATCATTGGCACATCAGTTATCACTAGTGATACATGAGACATCATCACTGGTACATAAGACATCACAATTAACTCATAACTCATCATGACTGGCTCAAAAGACACCACTACTGACACATAAGTCAAAACCACCAACTCATAAGTCATCACCTCTATCACAAGTCTTCACCATTGACATGTAAGTCATCATAATTGACACAAGTCCTTGCCACTGGCAATAAGGCATTCTTCTTCTATCGTGTCGGCACGAGTATACAAGAATAGCTCATGCCGTGGTGAAAAGATTAGCCAGTCAGCAAGGATGGTAGCGAGGCTGACTGCCCAGGGTGCGCCGGACGTACTGAAGTATCGTCGCTCGTGGAGGCTCTTTTCATACACCCCCATAATAAGGCATTACTAGTGACACATAAGTCATCATCATTGACACTAGTCTTCACCAAACGACACAAATCATCACCATTAATTCATAACTCATCACCACTGGCACATAAGTCATCACCACCAACTCATAAGCCATCATCACTGACACAAGTCTTTACCACAAGCATAGTTGATGTCGTGACACTCGTAGTTCAAGTCGTAACACTTACAGTTGATGTCGAGACACTGAAATCTTATTTCGTGACACTCGTAGTTAATGTAGTGACACTCATAGTTGTTGTCGTGACAATCATTGTTGACGTAGCGGCACCAATAGTTGATTTCGCGACACTGATAGTTGATGCCGTGACATTGATTGTCGTAGTCGCGACACTTATAATTGATGACGTGACATTGACAGATAGCGTCGTGACACTGGCAGATGAAGCCGTGACACTGATAGTTGATGTCGTGACACTCATAGTTGATGTGACGACACTGACAGTTGATGTCGTGACACTGATGGTCAATGCCGTGACACTGGTCATCATCATCATCATAGACACAAGTCCTTGCCACTGGCACATAAGACACATGATTATGTACCAGTGACACATGAGTCATCATCATTGACACTAGTCTTCACCACCGACACATAAATCATCACCAATAATTCATAACTCATCACCACTGGCATATAAATCATCACCACCAACTCATAGGCCATCATCATTGACACAAGTCTTTACCACAAACATATTTGATGTCGTGACATTCGTAGTTCAAGTCGTAACACTTATAGTTTATGTCGAGCCACTGAAATCTTATTTCGTGACACTCGTATTTAATGTCGTGACACTCATAGCTGATGTCGTGACTATCATTGTTGACGTAGCAGCACTAATAGTTGATGTCCCGACACTGATAGTTAATGCCGTAGCACTAATTGTCTTCATTGCGACACTTATAGTTGATGTCATGACATTGATAGTTAATGTCGCGACTCTGACAGCTGACGACGTGACTCAGATAGTCGATGTCGTGACACTCATAGTTAAAGTCGTGACCCTGATAGACGATAACGCGAGACTAAGAGTTGATGACGTGACATTGGCATTTAGCGCCGTGACACTGCCAGATGAAGCCGTGACACAGATAGCTGATGTCGTGACACTCACAGTTGACGTGACGACACTGACAGTTGATGTCGTGACACTGATAGTTGATGTGTCGACACTGACCGTTAATGTCGTGACACTCGTAGTTCAAGTCGTAACACTTATAGTTTATGTCGAGACACTGAAATCTTATTTCGTGACACTCGTATTTAATGTAGTGACACTCATAGTTGATGTCGTGACAATCATTGTTGACGTAGCGGCACTAATAGTTGATGTCGTGACACTGATAGTTAATGCCGTGGCATTGATTGTCTTCGTCGCGACACTTATATTGATGTCATGACATTGATAGGTAATGTCGCGACTCTGACAGCTGACGTCGTGACTCTGATAGTCGATGTCGTGACACTCGTAGTTGACGTCGTAACCCTGACAGACGATGTCGCGACACTAAGAGTTGATGACGTGACATCGACAGTTAGCGTCGTGACACTGACAGATGAAGCCGTGACACTGATAGTTGATGTCGTGACACGCACACTTGTAGTGACGACACTGTCGGTTGATGTCGTGACACTGATAGTCGATGCCGTGACACTACAAGTTGAAGTCGCGACATTGACATTTAATGTCGTGACACTGATACTCGATGTATTGATACTCAAATTTGATGTAGCGACACTGATAATTGATGTCGTGACACTCATAGTCGTTGCCGTGACACTCATAGTAGATGTCGCGACTTTGACATTTAATGTCGTGACACTGATACTCGATGTCTTTATACTCAAATTTGATGTAGCGACACTGATAGTTGATGTCGTGACACTCATACTCGTAGTGACGACACTGACGGTTAATGTCGTGACACTGATAGTCGATGTCTTTATACTCAAATTGGATGTAGCGACACTGATAGTTGATGTCGTGACTTTCATAGTTGACGTCGTGACCCTGACAGACGATAACGCGACACTAAGAGCTGATGACGTGACATTGGCAGTTAGCGCCGTGACACTGCCAGATGAAGCCGTGACACTGATAGTTGATGTCATGACACTCACAGTTGATGTGATGACACTGACAGTTGATGTCGTGACACTGATAGTTGATGTGTCGACACTGACCGTTGATGTCGTGACACTCGTAGTTCAAGTCGTAACACTTATAGTTTATGTCGAGCCACTGAAATCTTATTTCGTGACACTCGTATTTAATGTAGTGACACTCATAGTTGATGTCGTGACAATCATTGTTGACGTAGCGGCACTAATAGTTGATGTCGCGACACTGATAGTTAATGCCATGGCATTGATTGTCTTCGTCGCGACACTTATAGTTGATGTCATGACATTGATAGGTAATGTCGCGACTCTGACAGCTGACGTCGTGACTCTGATAGTCGATGTCGTGACACTCGTAGTTGACGTCGTAACCCTGACAGACGATGTCGCGACACTAAGAGTTGATGACGTGACATCGACAGTTAGCGTCGTGACACTGCCAGATGAAGCCGTGACACTGATAGTTGATGTCATGACACTCACAGTTGATGTGATGACACTGACAGTTGATGTCGTGACACTGATAGTTGATGTGTCGACACTGACCGTTGATGTCGTGACACTCGTAGTTCAAGTCGTAACACTTATAGTTTATGTCGAGCCACTGAAATCTTATTTCGTGACACTCGTATTTAATGTAGTGACACTCATAGTTGATGTCGTGACAATCATTGTTGACGTAGCGGCACTAATAGTTGATGTCGCGACACTGATAGTTAATGCCATGGCATTGATTGTCTTCGTCGCGACACTTATAGTTGATGTCATGACATTGATAGGTAATGTCGCGACTCTGACAGCTGACGTCGTGACTCTGATAGTCGATGTCGTGACACTCGTAGTTGACGTCGTAACCCTGACAGACGATGTCGCGACACTAAGTGTTGATGACGTGACATCGCCAGTTAGCGTCGTGACACTGGCAGATGAAGCCGTGACACTGATAGTTGATGTCGTGACACTCATCGTTGATGTAGCGACACCGATAGTTGTTGTCGTTACACTCATAGTTGTTGTCGTGACACTCATAGTAGATGTCGCGACTTTGACATTTAATGTCCTGACACTGATACTCGATGTCTTGATACTCATATTTGGTATTTGATGTAGCGATATTGATAGTTGATGTCGTAACACTCAGATTACGCGATGTATAAATATTATAATTTCTCGAAATCGACCAGGGTACATGGGGTGCTTATTTGTTTCATATAGAACCTACTTTAAAGGAATACGTCGATTCAAGTTGACCCCTATATACAACGTTAGTCGTAAAGAGGGTATTTTATCCTAATTTTATTAAAGTACCCGTAATTAATAAAATTTTAATTTTTGCTTTAAAACAGTTATCGACGATACTTAAAATGACGCCTTGGGGATAACTTTGTATACAAGGACCAATACCTATTTAACAAAGAATATTAACTAAAATTTTCTTCCCACATTACTAAGGTACCTTTCGTTTTCCTTTCCTCAGTTTCTCGCCATTTCCTAATGAAGGCAACGTACTCTTTGAAAGGCGTTATTAAAAACTAATCCGTCTGAGCCGGTGTCTTCAAATCAACGTCCGTTTCCCATTCAGTACACAATCGCGAGTGTTTGTGAGTGATCACTTCAATCATAGTGATGGAGCCATCTTGTCTGTCCTGGGAACTATTTTTGCTGGTTCAGTGAACTGTGGCCTTCGATGCGGATTAGGCTGGATACTTGTTGTTGATAAATAGGTGTTATTTCGTTAGGAGGGACTCGTTGCTAAGTAACAACTGCGCGGATCATATGATTTGCAAGGATAATCTACTCTTACCGCGGTCAGTTCGTGGATGGGTAACCATTCGTTGTATATCAAGACCCCTCCGTGCCTTTGAGAGTACGTTAAACCGTCAGTCCCAGAAGATAGTCGTTATGGGTAGCCAGAAGCCCGAAAGTCTGACAACTGGTCTAAACTTAGGATATCGGCATTGCCCAGTAACTGGGTTGCGGAGGTCTGATAGCAGTCGCTCCGTGTAAAATATTGGTATTCAGCCGCATCTGGTTAGATTGGAAGCTGGCCTGAACACACTTGGGTAAAGACTAGGCAGAACAAATAGGTGTTAATTTTCATTACTACATTTTGTTTTATTTGACTTACTGCTGCTGCTATTCTGGGAGCAGAAAGAGAATTTTGATTTTTTCTTTGTGTTTCTATATTTCGCAACTTTAAAAGACCATGTTGAAGTCTAGAGCTCTCATCATCATCATCATCATTCAGCCAAAAGACGTCCACTGCTGGACATAGGCCATAATTGCCACGCTAGGCAGGCTGTTGGCGATCGCAGTATGGTTGTTGAAGTATTCAGAGAACGCTGCTGCCCTTCCTTTAGGGAATCCCGTAGTCGCCTTTTACGACACCCACGGGAAGAGATGGGGTAGTCTATTCTTTAAGTCCAGCACTAAGACCAAGAATGATTTAATAAAATAAAATAGCTACGGTGTTTTATAAAATAATTTATACTGCTCAATATTTTATTGCGTTCCACACTATTTTACAAAAAATATTTGTCCATTTTGGACCCTGTCGGTCACAGCAAAAATAGAATAGAGGAAGAGGGCTAACAGAAAGTAACATTCGAATTGACGTTATAAGTACTAGATTATGTCATAATTACTAGGTGTCTGCTTTAACATAATTAATTGATATGTTTCTTTCGGTACAAATTAATTCTAATCATAATGCACTGAGGTATGAAGTATATTAATAGTACCTATCAGTAAAGACCAAATTTTTGTCTACACATTTAACGTGCTTACATAAAATATTAATTGCAGTCACTTAAATTTTATGACTATAAGATTAATGGCAGGAATCAATATTCATTTCCAAATAATACATTTTAGTTAAAATTATTTTGGTCCTTCGAGACGTGAAGCTCCTCATATTTATAATTAATCCTCTGCTGGACAAGGTATTGAAATTGCTATAAGCACCTCAGTTGATAGATTAATATCAGCTAATCTTAAGCTGACTTATCAATCATAAATGAATAGTCTAAGTTAGGCATCAAGTTTAAATTATTCAAATACTTGATCTCTCTTTGTTTGAGCTTTGATATAGTTTTATTGTCTAAATTATTTCTTAGTATTATGAAGACGGCCTAACGTTACTCCTACGGATTTCTGAGACCTAGACTTTATCTTTTGGTCTTGAACTAATTTTTAATCGTTATTGTAAAGTAGTGATGTTGGATAAAGATTATTATTTATGATTATGGAAATAAGTATAAGTACTAACCTTTTGTCTTACGATCCAAGACATTGACTCTTCTATCTTCATCAAGGGAGTTGTCGTTGTTCAAAGTCAAAGTCAAAGTCAAAGTTTTTTATTTCAAATAGACCAGATTACAGGCACTTTTAAAACGTCAAAACTAGGTGCACGGTTCCAAAAGGTAGGTTCTATGGAGAAGAGCCGGCAAGAAACTCCATGAATACTCTTTTTAAAATAGTAGATCATGACTATTCATGACAATTCCATTACAGTTGCGTGCGACATAGAATGAGAATAATGCAGGTTAATGTAACAAATAAATTCACATAAGAGTAGAAAATAGGAAAAGAAAATATGCCTTCTAGAATTGCCCTAGTAGTTATGGGCTGACCAGTCCCGACAGACAGCACCCGTTCACGAGCATGACGTGCACATCCGCATCGCTTAGCTCAACCATATTATAGGGAACCCAACGACCGGATATACAACGCCACCATCAGCAGGACATTTAAGTGAGCATGACAGACTCATACTACCAGACAATGGGCAGTAATATGATATGATTAAAGGTGTATCATTAATTGCTGCATGATGCTCAAACTTTACAGTTAATGGATAAGCTACTTTAAAATACCATATTTATAATATATACAAGGTTAGTCGTAAAGGGGGTACTAATCCGAAGCTCACTTGTAGTATTGCTGATGACTGTTTGAAAGTGTTAAAATTTCAAAATTCGATATATTTTTTTTCCATAAAAGATTTTTATTTTAGTTTTTTCAAAAATTCTTCATCCCTGCTTTAGTTACAAATTCAGAAAATGGTGCTTCTAATTCATGACCCCAAATATGACCTAAAATGTAAACACAGCTGATCATTACTGGGGATAGATAGATTTTAGAGACTTTTTTTGAGATTTTTGAACAACTGTTTCTCTTAAACTATTGACTTTTGGGAAAAGTTGTACAACAAAAGTTATTCATTATTATGTGCACTTTAACACCCTTTCGGATTAGTACCCCCTTTCTGACTAACCTTGTGTATATATATAAACCCTAACCAACCTATTAAGTCACGTCTAGCAGTAAAGTCTATTGTTCATGCCCTCAAGCTCTATAAAGAAAGACGAATATAAACTAAAAATATGCTTGTTGCAATAAAAATCTTTAATTGTACAGTGGCAGTTTTTGCGCCTTAATAAACTCGAAAGGCAAGAAGTATTCGGCATGTTTATTGCATCAAAATAATTATTATTTATCAAAGTATTAGCAGTTCTAGAACAGATGACTCCTTTTTAAGGAGGCCTCTTTGTTTAGCAGAATCTCTCTCCCGTTTCCTAGAAATTAAAACACACTCTATCTTCATGTCGTTTTACGTTTCTAAATGAATATTTAGAGAAGAAAATGCGTCAATTGGCCAAGTACATTACACATAAATACTTTTTGAATTGAAAAATTCAGCAATAGATAGATTAAAAATGACATGAAATTCAAAAATTAATGTTCAGGTCATTAAGTTCATCTTCTATGTATTAAATACAGATACTTGTAACATAAAATGCGTGGAAAATTACCGACGCAACGCCTGATCATTACAATGTTTTATAGTTCGTCGTAAAATATTGCGCTCATCAGGCGTTCTGCGTCATCGCGCGTTTCTATCAACGACCTATCCTGTCTATTTTTATGCTGATTTGGTGCAATAACACTTGATTAGCATTGTTACACCCCTAATATTCGTACCATAACTGTAAGTAACCGATTGCTGTTAATGAAAGGGAGTGTTTTGTGGTTCTGCCCACTACGAGTATACAATGTTCAAGCTTGATTTACCTATCTATAATCTTTTTAATGGGGTGCATGAAAAGAGCCTAAACGAGTGACGATACAAAAGTATGTCCTGCGCACCCTGGGCAGTCAGCCCCGCTACCAACCTTGCTGACTTGGCACCACGGCATGAGCTATTCTCGTATAGCTCGTGCTGACACGATAGAAGAAGAAGATCTTTTTAATTGTTTTAAACAGAGTGACTCTTGATTTTGTCTTCTATACCTAGTTATATTGTTAGTTGTCATATAGCATACACGCATACTTACTAACTACGTTTTATGAGACGAGACCCTTTTAGTAACTCCTCATTGTAAAAAAAAACTATTCAATATTTGGCATTTTGAAGAAGGTATAATAACATCACGCCTGTATTCCCTGAAGGGTTGGCAGAGGTGTATAATACACCGATATTTTGCCGTTATGTTTAAGTCCCATGTAATAGGGGGTGAACCTATTGCCATCAACCGGGCACAAATTCAGACTCCGGGCTCCTACTGAGAAATGCCACACAGAAAACCCCAATAACACTTAGTCCGACCGGGTGTATCCCACTATTTCTATTAGGTATTTCTATTGATAGAAATACTGGGCCTGATTCAGACTGATTGTCCCACTATTTCTATTGTTGAAGGTGCGACAAAAAAAAAAACGCTGCATCACCTCTTTTGACGGGCGTGCACATAGAAACTATTTATTTCCTCTTTAGATAAAACCTCTTGATCATAGTTGTAAAATTGACTGTTATTGATAGACAGCTGCCATTAAGGGAAGAAAGAAGAAGAAGTCGTGTTTTAATTTTAATCTATTCATTAAAAGTGGTAAACTTTCAAATAACATAACTGCGTTTTTTTGTCGCGAAGTGGTACACTTTTCAAATAACATAACTGCGTTTTTTTGTCGCGAAGTGGTACACTTTTCAAATAACATAACTGCGTTTTTTTGTCGCAATAGAAATAATGGGATATAATTTGCAAAAAACGCTGGTATCACTTTTTCTATTTTGTATTTCCATGGAAATAGTGGGATACACCCGTCCGACCTGGGGATCGAACCCAAGACTTCAGGCTCATTAGTCGTGCTTGCGACCACTAGATCAACGAGGCAGTCGGTAAGAATAAGAATAATTAACCCTTTGACCGCCCCAGTCGGATATATCCGACAATTTTATTAACCTATATATGGATAGTAACGGACACAGGTATATCCGACATGGTCGAAATAGGGACAATTTTTTTGTCGGATTTATCCAACTTAGGCGGTTAAAGGGTTAAGAAGGTAATAAACAATAAAACAAAGTCTCTTATAATTTTTACATTCATTTTATTTACTCGACATACAATAGTGTTTGCATGTTAGGTTAATATTAATCCAATATGAATTTTTATCTAAGCTGTAACTGCAAAAACAACTATTTGTTACCGCCACGGCTAAAACACACATTTTTTATTTATTTGCAACATATTCTGTATAAATAATAAAACAACAGACCGCAGACTTCTGAAAAAGTAAAAAAAAAATAATGCTTATATTTTTTTTAAAATTAAAAGGTTTTATTATTTAAACGAACATTATTATTGCCAGTTTTGTGTTTTGAAACTAAATACGTCTGTGGTCTGTTGTATATGATTTTGTTTGTGATATTTCTTATCAATAGGTATTGATTTGATACTATGTTGGGAAATCAATATTTTTTAACATACATACAAAATGTATTATAAATGTTAATGTAATATACATTAAGACTTATAATAATTTTAATATAAATATGAAAATATTAATAACATTTAGAAAGTGCATATTTATGTTATAATAACAAATAAAATGTTTAAAATGATTGCAAGTACAAAACCACTAAAATATTATTTCATAACATCTACTTTCAAAGTAAGCAAGTAATCATTATTTAATAAAATATATTTAAATTGACGAATTAAATTCTACAGAAATACTAATATTATCTAATAATCAACCCTCAAGTTTTTTTTCTTGTCTTAGGGACTAGTTATAAATAGCGCCTGAGGCGAGCGCAAAGTACGCTGCGTTTCGGACGCTTAATAAAATTGTATAAATTTATATGCATAAAGCGCCCCATGCCAGTGGACCGCGTGTCATACACGTGTATGAGGCGCGCTCCTCCCTTTTTACTATTTTTCCTTGTAATTTCTTCTGCATCAATAATAAAATTAAAAGAAACACCACTAAGTCTGTTGACGGTTCAAAAGGTTTAGCAGAAATTAATGTGAACATATTGTTGTATTTGACGCTCGTTGGGAGAGTGTACGTTCAGCATCCAACGCGCGCCCTATACGCAGCGTACCGGGCGCCCGTCCCATACGCTTATTATATCTAGTCCTTTATAAATGTTAGATTTTCTAGAAAAAAAGGACTAAATATAAACTAAGATATAATATTAAACACTAATATAACAAATAAAAATACCTCTCTAATTGAATCGTCAATAATAATTCTATTAAGCTAATAAATTGATTAATATTTTTTTTTGAAGGGTTTATTTTTTGAGAATTTGGAACAGAACGTTTTATACAAAAAAAAAAAACTATTGAAAATTCAAAAAAATATTTTCAGTCTAGGTATTAAAAGCAGGATCAGCTAATTTCTGTTCCACTCTTCAGCCACGGGCCCCGCTTCTCTTTAGGCTTTTAGGAATTAAAAGACAATGTACTAAAGGAGTACCTTTTCCAAGAATAACGCAATATTATGACGTAACATACTAAGAAAGCCAGCGTCCAAAGGTCTTGGATTAATTGGAACTATCAAAACTGATATATGAGACTACTTAAGTACTAAAACGGGCCAATTTATCTGGAAGGCAAACTAGCTTGAGAAAATAGATCTAGACTATAACAAATTGTTACTAATCATAGCATTTGTAGTGCTGAGCTTTGACAATTAACTCAAGCTCGAAACATCTTGAAAATTTGTGAAAACAAATATTTCAAGAAAGGGCAACTTTTTCATCCTAAATAGTACTTATCTAAAAAGAAATAAAGTATATTTCGTACAAAAATTTCTTGACGTTTTACAGAAAAAAATTGGAAAGTGACTAAAAATCGTTAAAAACAACGTTTCGTACGTATACAACCGACTTCAAAACTGGGAGGTTACTCTGATTGATATGTTGGTAAATTGTACGGACTATAGTCAAAGTTTCATATGTCAAAAATTGCTTCTGTTACAATATATAGGAATCTTGTGTTGATTGAATATATCAAACTTACTAATTTGACTATGGACATACTTTTGAAATGTTCGTCCTTTCTAGACGCAATATTTGTGCTGTTCAAAATGATGGTACCGATGTTGTATAATCAAATTAGCAGTTTCCACTAAAAAAGCTTACTAAACTCCTAGAAATCACCTAACATTGCTTAAAACATCAAACTTCTATTTATACATAAATGTACAGTATAATTTATACATTTACAAATTCTAGTAAACGGCTATACTACAAGCTTTCATACTTTATACTACATTAATAAACCATTTTAATGAAATAACTATTACAATTTGTCGTAACATCAAACAGTTTACGATTACAAGAAGAAATATTTCGTTATATGAATTTAATATTTTTAATGTCTAAATCAGGTCTCACATTATTATTATTACACATAATATTTAATACTATAATCTAACACCAAACACGGCAAATAAATAACAGCGATATAATACAGAACGCTTCTATTATATAAATAAAGAAATTAAAATTAAAATATTTATTGTTCTAATTCAATTTATTTACAAAGAATTATGTGACAAAGTTACCAATTTTCTTGTATAAATATGTATAATTATAGAACATTTGTTCATAAAACAACATGTCATAGTAGACATTTTAATACTATAAAACTATTTAGAGTAGATATACATTATGTATATGTTTGTATTACACACGCATAATTTATCTGAGACTTAATAAAAATTGGTTAAATCACAAAATATTGTGTGTGAACTAAATTAAGCTGAGTTGAAGCGTGTAAGCTCATGGTGTTCATTTGCCTACTTAAATATTTGTGCTAACTTTGATGCTTTTGTTTTTATAATTTTCTACATGGTTCACACACAATTATTCTATCGAAATGGAAAATCTTCTATTCCTTGGAAAACAAACTGTATGAAAAACTCTTTCCATGAAAAAGTCTTGACGTATTGATTAATTTAGTTTATTAAGCCTCAGTTAAAAAGGGAACAATGATAGTATACAACTACTACCGATAGTTTAATGCGTGAAAATATTAGTTTTAATGTTAATCACTATTTTAAATACAACTTTTATAAATTATTGTGACTATCATTTACAATTAATATTTTACAGGCCCACAATTCAAAACTAAAAATTATATTTTACTAAAATAAAATTTACATTTTACTAAAATTTTACTGAAACACCAAAATTGTGATCTATTGTGGGCTGCTATTGGTAAAAAACTGTTTGTATGTCATCTTAATCTACTGGACCGATTTCAATGAAACTTTGTATGAAAATTCTTGTTTCTAGCCCTGGAAATCGACTGCCAGCAGCTTCACAGAGCTGAAACATTTGTATTTATATTTTTTAAGTACATACTCAAGATGACATGCTCAGCATGATTCTACTGTCTACATATTGCCTTTACATTCCTTTTTATTAGTTTTTCTTTCTTTTTTTGTAAATTTTAATGCATAAAAATTAATCTTTAACAGAATTAATGATGACCTATAAATTAAAATATTTTTTATATAATAAAAATATAGGAAGCTTTTAAAACAACTCATTTAAAAAGATAAGAAGAAAATAGATCCAATAAGCTAGGGTTAAGCTTAAAATTACAAAAATAGTCGAATTCAAAATCCATTTTTATTATCACACGAATTGTCCTTTTGAAGGAGTTACCAGCAATTATATCAGTCTTGCAAGCTTCGACTTCGTCTTTGATATCCTACACAAAGAAATCAAATGTCTACAATTTATACTGCAGTGCAGAAAAAAAACTATAAAATAAAACACAAAACAGTAAAAAATTGAGAGGAAACTGCACGAGTGAAAATTCTTAAAATCTATATTCGGCCGCTCCTTCTCAAACGTTAATAGTAGAAAAATATTTTTGTTTATTTTTTATTTTGTTAAAAATAAAACTTTACGCCTAAATATCGTCTATGAAAGTGTGCGGTTATTGAAAACTAGTAGGTAATATAATTTAATATTAGGATATAATATGCAATTATGATGTTCACTATGTTGACAATGAGGATAAACCTTAAGTGAGAAATAAAAATACGATTCCTTATGTGGATTGGAAAACAGCAAAATAAATAATTTGAACATCTAAATATAAAACGAAAGAGGGAGTCTGAAAAAAATAATACTTACGAATGAATTCAAAATCATTTTTTTATTATTAAAATGCAAAAGTTCACGTTTATTTCGATATATCTACAGTATAACTAACCTAGTATTCCCAAAATATTTTTATTTCTCACGTTCATATTAATATTATTTTAAAAATATACTATTATTAAAATTTTATTTGGTATCGTTTTGTGCATTTAAGCGGCTATCGGCCCGTGCTTAGCGCAGGCTCTCAATACTTACGAAAGATTATTATTAAACATGAGATCATCTAAAATTATTTGTTCACCACCATACACATCATATTTGTATGAAGCTCGAATGGTTCGTTTTGCCATGGACATGCGGAAAAATAATGTAACTTTTAAAAAAGTATGAGATCAAAAACAAAGAATGTATTTATCGACTTTTTCTATTATTTTTTTTGGTTCATAACAATATAATGATAGATCTAAATGCATGAGAAGTAGTATCTTCTTCAAGTAGATAATATTTAGCCATTTGAGAATGATATATTAAATTCATAAACCTACAATGCCCAATACTGAATTGACTGGCACAAATTGTCAGACTTGAAAATAATGTTCCAAATCAAGTTTGACATTTTTACCTGTCAAATTAGTCTTAGACTATAGCTATTATACTGAACCGTCAATAAATTCTTAACAACTACACAAAAATGCTTATCTTCTTAAAATAAGTGAAAACTTATGTATTAACCTACCCCAGAAATAAATCAATAATGAAAACATGTCCAAGTCAAAATTCCACAACTTTATATCAACAACTTTAAATATTTCTCCAAGAATCGAGACACACTTTTAACGAGCTTTTAACAAATTGCGGTTGCAATAATTACTTACTATATTTTAGCGCATTAAACTGATTTCCTTAAGTCTCTATTAAACACCGTATTAAATAAATACCATCGAATGTACTGATCGTTTGAAAGGTGTGGACTGAAGGTATTACTAAAATTGTGTTAAAAAAAAGTTTTCTATTTAGGTATATTTTAATGTTCTGGTTAACAAAATTAATAAAATATTTATTGTAAAAATTCGTGTCTATGAAAATTTACAACAAAAATTAAAGGCAAGAATAAATGCAATATTAAATTTGTGATTTTGAATCCTTACCTTCTACGAAATATTATTTTTGTACTGTCAATAATGGTTCGTCTCGGCATTTATAATTTTGTTTTTATTTTTTAACTTTTTGTAAAAAACCTCCATTATTTAGATGTATATTAACGTCAAAGAGATATGGGATCATTCGATTAAAAAAACAATAAAAGTAAAAACATTTTCGTACACTGAAAACAAGGCGTAAAATTTGTACTGTATTAAAATTATGTTACATACAGAATAGTACATAATAATAATATCTATCTATATATTCATAAGAGATAAAAAAAAAATATAAAATCTTTTTACAAGTTTTGTGCTCGATGTGCGTTTCCTCCATGCGCTCCTAATATTATTACAATAAGTGTAAAAATAAAATCTCCTTAAAACATGTTAACCGACTTACGTATAAAAGTTACAAGTTATTACTACTAGCATTATTAAAAAACACTGATTATGTTCACTTAACTATTCTATGCTAGTTTGAAGGTCGTTAAACTGTTCTCGCACAAGACAACACCAAACTGTTGAAATAAAAACGTACAATAGAAAATGTCGTATTGTGACGATATGCTGAGACGCGTCGCTAGGTCTGGGCGCTCACCGCCCGAGTGCTCGACGCAAAGCCGACCATGGCTCTAATAATTCAAAATCCAAAGCGTATCTCTTAACCTCTTAAACTCCTGTGTGATTGAAAATGAATGACACCGCATTCTTGTCGACGGGAGGAGATCGCCGAGTGATTGATGGATGATTATTATTATTGTAATGCCAAGACTTTCTCGTTGAGGTGCTCGATGACTGCAAAGCAATGGTCTCGTAGTAGCGTAGCCTTCCACAGCACTTCCTACTCTTGATGATCGCAACGAAACCCTTCCTGTACTTCTTATTGAAGAATGCGTACAATATTGGATTTATGCACGAGTTTGAAGCACCCAGCCATTGCGCTAGAGGTGTTACAACGGGAAACATTTCTTCCTCCCATTTCTGGATAGGGCCACCAAGTTTTATTCTCGCAAAAATTAGATAAAGTGGGAACCAGGATAGGACAAAAAGTATGACGACAGCGACCAACATCTTAACGACTTTGACTTTAGATTTCTGCTGCATTCTTTCCATCTGGGCATCTTGTGTGTCAGTAGGGATTGATCGTCTCCAGACTTTAATCCAGATTAGGATGTAGCACATAGTTATGAGTACCATGGGGAGTATGTAGCAGAAGATAAGGTTGCCAATCACGAAATACAGGACTTCGCTGATGGGGTTTGGCCAGACGTCAAGGCAGAGTCGAACGTTTGGGTTGTCTTCGAATACCACAACCAAGTCAAAGAAGAAGACCCAGGGAGTGGTGACGCTGATTGCGAAGATCCAGATGAAGACTATCATCATTCTTGCGCGGCGCTTTGTGATCTGGCACTTCAAGGGCCACCAAATGGCCAAGAATCTGTAACAAAGAAAAAAGTGAATAAATATAAACATTAGGGTAATACTTGCAGACAATGTCATGGAAAAGTTGGTCTATTATTCAAATAGATTCTCAAAATCACTTGACTGTTAAAATAGTAATCATTTAACAATTTATATTAAAATATTTTTAGATGATTAGTATTCAAGAAATATTTTAATCAATAAACGCTTAAATTCATAAATTTATGATCAACAGTGTACCGTCAAAACTATTTAGTTAATTTTGAGATAAGTTCAAATGGTTATTTTTCATTGTTTCTGAAAAAAGCTTGAATTTTAAAACATTATGAACATCGTCTGAGGCTATCAAAATCTAGTAGTAGTTAGTAATGAAAATTTTACTGCACGTTCAGTCCGCAGGCGTCTAATTAATGATTTGGCTGATGGCACTAAAACGGCTTTAAAATATCATTAAACACATCAAATCTTAGCTAGTACCGGTAAACCGGGGTTACTTTCAAATACAGGGGCGACATTGATAGTTACTAAACATTTTGCATTTGGTTAAATATCTGTGTGAAAATGGAACTTGTGCATTTTAATTTAATATTGTAGGGAACGTTGACAGTTTTCCTATTTTACCATTCAGTATAGAGGTGTCTGCGATGTTAGATGGCGATGATAAAAAATATTAAATGACACCCCTGAATATGTAAAAAAAACGAGTTTTAGATTTTTCGATTGGGGCTACTTTGAAATTCAATGATAGAACAGAGATCATCAAAGTAGAAGCTCTACGGTCCAAGTTTGATAAGGAACATTTCTCCTTTTTGCTATCGAAAACTGTGCTCTATAGTTTTTTTTATCTAGTCTATGTGATTTTATATATCTCAGTTAATTGAGTCTACATAAAATATTTTTGATGTAGCAGCTAAAAGCGAAAATAAATAAGATACAAACACATGAAGCTCAAAAAATTGATCAAAGTAACCCCGTTCTACGGTATGTGCCATATCTGAAATGCACCAGCCATTCCGAAAACTGCTGATACATTTTCCGATGCACCGACCCCATAAAACAGACTTCCACAATTAAGATAGGATGTTTCCATCTCAAAAATGGACGATGGAGCATTACCGGATAATGGCGGAGGATATCGCGCGGAAGATGTAAAACCAGCCAAGTGTGAGGCAGTTAAGCGTCGGATAGATTAATTGGCTTAGGAGTAAAAACAGGGTTGGGTTATGGTAATTGGAGGTCGTCTGGGTTTTTGAGATGTTTTTGTGTTCAAGCCATTTTTTGTTATGGGATGAATTCTTGATTTGAGTATTTATTATCAGTAATGTTAGAGTTAGATTTAATATCAGCGAAGCCTATCCTATTCAATCGCCAAATTGTGGAGATTACTGATCCGGATAAAATTATACATGTATACTAGTGAAACTGAAACAATTTCGATTTTCTTTTGATGCCATTTTCTTTGATCCATTACGTTTTACAAATTGTTATTCATAATTATAATCCAAAATCGTTTGTTTTGTATTGGTAGTTATGGATTTTAGACACGCTATGAAATATGTTTGATGACAATTGAGATGAATGTGTGTGAGACAACTATTATGTTGGACATTAAAGCGACCTTTATTGCTGAAATAAACTTCACATTTATATGTGTTATCGGTTAAATTAATTAAAGGACATGCATGACCATGCACCAACTGAAACAGTTTTTAAATCTCTCTATACCAAAAGGAGCGAATATTTTCTTATACAGTCATACCAAATAAATTAAGTAAACCAATTACATGCTACTAAGTAGGTCCTGATTAGTACTTAGATAACTATATTCGAACCTTAGAATTCAAAACGAAACCAGAACTGACAAGTTCCTATTAAAATATATTAAAAACGCTAAAGCGAAAACAAGCCAAATCAAACTATATATCTCAATCTAAGGTCATCATCTAAAACAAACAACGATCCCATGCGTAGTGACCTCGGTTACCAATAACCATATTATTGACAGTAATGACCTCAAAATCAAAGATTAATTAATAGGAACTTTAATCTAAGCCGGAAGTATCACTTAAGATGATGTAACTTCCAATAATCTTACAACAGTAACACTATGTATAGTTATAAATTCTTCAAGGCCGGTATTGCGATGTTATGGATCTTAAGGGCCCACAAACGGTTTAATTTCACGCGCAATCACGAAGGTTGATCGAATAACGGATCAAACTCAACCTTCCGATATTATCGAATGGGTGAGTCGGCTTTCCAACTCATCCCTGAATTTGAAGGCTGTATGTCAACCACACAGTAGAGTGTGAAATTCAATGTCACTAGATGAACCATCATCGATTGATCCCTTATTAATTACACGAACAATATTTACATAACTACAAATAAAGGCTTACAAATAAAGAAATATATATCCTAATAAAACTACAGGTAAACTAAAATGGGGCATCTAAATATTCCTCCGCATCGCTGTCTACTGGTAACGTGCCCAGAAGGCTGGCTGCATTGCCAGGTTGTATGGCAATGCTAATCCTTTGACCAAAGTAGAGGCCAGCCTTCGAGTCACGGGAAGTGTTGACCAGCCGCAGTCCCTTATTAATTGTATATTTTTTAAAGATCAAGGCAGATCGTAGAGGACTATTCTTGCATCTAAAATCTTGGTATTAAAACCATGGTCATGGTCAGTTAATTAACTAAACCAAGCTGAATGTAAATCCTATGATGATTTCCAGATTTTTTATACAGTAAGTACTTAATATTTCTTTTGTCTAACTTTTAAGAGCTATGCAAACTTGTTACTAAAAATAACTTTTTCGTCCACGATATTTCACTTTTGTTACCAAAAGGCCGTTTTCTTTTTCAAAAATATTCTCGGACAACAAGCTCTTTGTAATAAGATTAAGACTTGCTTCGAGCTCGTCTGATCCTTTAGACGCTTTTATAACGAGATAGTTATCTGAATTTAATTACAGATTCCCTATTTTTAGACGGAGTGACTTTTCTTTGTTTATATGTACTTTTAAATATATTGCATTTTGTTCAGGGCAAGTATCATCAATTACAAAAATATTGCAATGGATTGCGTCCAGTGCTTGTTGTCAGTAAAATTTTATGAGGCCTTATAGGTACTATCATTGATGATAGTGACTATAACCACAGTTTAGCAACTTCAAACAATCGTCTAACGCAGGGACGTAACTCATTGTCCCGAGTTGACTTGAAACATGATCATGGTCAGAGTCTCGTTGAACCAGTGTATGAAGTAAATTGTTACATTGTGCTATAAATAACAACAATACATCCGTCATAGATTTTCTTTTACATTTTAAAAGTGTCTGTAGATGGTCTTATTGATATAAATCCTTTGACTTTGACCCAATCTTTGGATATCCCAGGCCAGTCGAGCAAGATTATAAATATTAAGGAAAAAACTACCAATAATGCTGTTTGTAAATAAAAATTCATTCATTCTCAGATCAGCTTTTGAAATTAAATAATTACTGACCTGTCTGTCAAACTTGTATTTACCTATGCGTCAGAATCACATTACTGCGTCTCAATCAAATCCAGTACCAACAAGCTTTCTTTGACAGCTGCCCTTGGGTAGTCACAGTGGTAACAATTCGTAAACAATTTTAATAAACAATCTTATCTCTCACAAAATACAGTTTAAAATACTTCTTCTTTTTTGCGATTTGTGTCCTTAGTAAGGCCTGAGGCATAATAATCGTATTAGTCTCAATGTGTAGGTGATAGGTAGTTAATAGAACAAACATATAAAATGCTAATGGATTGTGGGCCAAATTATGTGCATAATGATTAATTGTGTATGAATACTATTTGATTGGCTGGGTGTACAGGTTTCCAAACGTGGCACCTGTAATCTTGATGATTTGATATTTATTTTATGGATGTACATTTTTTTGTTGTAAGATCTTTTTCTGGAAGAACTCAACACTGTTAGTTTCATTGCGTAGTTAAAAGGTTAAGGCGGCAACAGATGAAAAATTAAATAAATGAAATCAAGAAGTTGATTAATCTATTAAAGAGCATGCTCATTTTGCTCATTCCCATGTTTATCGAATGGTCATCTTCTTAGTGAAAATAAAATCACAAAATAACCTACAAATATTTGTAATCAAGATCAAATAATTTAATAATTTCCTTTTATTCGTGCATGTCAAAACCTTAATCCATCAAAATGAAGACTATCCACTTTCAGTACAGAAAAAATCTAATGACCTGTCTAGTCCAGACCGGAGAATTCGCCTTATTTTTGCCTAACATTTTCAGAATTTTATTATTCTATTTTATAAGACATTCAGTGGATTTTTTAATATAAAATATGCTAAATTGACTCATAGTCAGATATTTAGGATCATTGTACCCTGAGAAATAGACATAAGATAATATGATATGGTAGTATAACCTTAAGATTTTTATTCCTCTGGGATAGTATCTCAAGTTCTAAAAATAGTATAGCCTGTCTTCTTGAGTGACATCCTGTCTGAAGATCAAGATTGTATCTTTATAAAACAAAATAACGCTTTTATTTTCTTATGATATTGTATGCCCTGTGGTGCTCGTAAAGAAACAGGCGTAGGAGTTACAGACGGTCATTACGAGATTGTTAAGTGGTCGAGCAGTAGCTTCATCCCGTCACGTCATAGTGTTAAGAGAACCAATGTTTCCTATTGGTTGAGATAAAATAAGATTAGTTTTTCTTCTTTCTTTTGCCAGAAATTAGTTTTTGCTAAGACCATTGGCTACTCCAATTAGTTCTATTTCTTCTGGTACAGTCAAAAATTCATCTCGCGGTATTCTTATATTTTAAATTTTTGTGCGATCGATATGAATGTCAAGATGTGTTAACCTCAAACAGCTCAATGGCAACTTTTGCATACAGATCATCATCTCACTCACAAAATTCTTACATCTTGATCCTGTCCAATTCTGATAAATTACAACCATACGTCCACTTATATCGAACTCGGATCCTCAATTGTGCAAGTACGCAATTTCCCCAAATATTCTCACTTGCAACACTGATAATAATGAATAATGAACTGCGCACACGCATTGTAATCCTCTCATTGACATTTGAGGCCCATAATTTGGGTTATTCTTCACTGTAGTGGCCTTTTAACGAATGGTAAGCGAAATTTATAATTTCGACATGATGCCTGATATGTAGATACATGTGTGACATCTTGAATTTTAAAAATAACGCGTTGTGTTGTGGAGTTAGGGTTGCTAATTACTTTGTTATGGTATAATTATTGTATGGTATATATATTTCATACATGGGCTTAGGCTGCTTGGCATTTTATTTTATTTATTTATTTAATAAAATTAAATCAAGCATCAAAGCTCGTATAAGAAAATACAATAACACAATAGCATAATATAAAACTTACAAAAATATTACTTATTAACAAAATAACTAAATCATACGATTTTGCAGGAATAGGTAGGTATTGCCGGCCACTGTTTGCCTGCAGCTAAGTATCACAAGGCTTTAGCCATTAAAATTTGCTTTATTTCTGTCAAGTTATTCGGATTTTAGAGATTTTGCCAGAGATATTTATCAATTTTCTTCATAAAAAGAAAGTCCTGAATATATGGGCGAACATTTAGAAGAAAAATGGGTGGTCGACTGCATAGCACAACTAAAAAGAATGAAAGTATTTTAGATGAAGATTCTAAAGGTTACTAAAAAAATAATATCAATTGGCAAAGCACAACACTGACTCCTACACCATCATACATTATGACGCTATAATAATTCACCGATAACTCCGTCGAATTTTGCATAAACATTGCGCAAGCGCCACATGCGATTGTCGCCAATAAATCACGGATGTACGATCTTATAAATTAGTGGCACACGGTCTCAGGGACTACATTACTTAACCTTTTCATTTACCTAATAATGCCTCTTCGTTACTTAATAAGATAATAAATGGGTTTTTACTGGAGCCCGTTGTTTACGTGGATAGCTATTTACAAGATGGATGGGTCGTTATTGTTTTAAATGATTAATTAAATGTGCCTTATAAGTTTTCTTGATGTTCCATCTACAATCAGTTGATAGTTGATACCTTGGACTTCAAGATTGACCTTGGATCGCAGCGTTCCAGAGGGCAAATGCATCCAATAAAATCGTTGCCAAACGCAAAGGAACCACAAACGTCAGTCAGTTTTTGTTTATGAAAACTATCAAAATGATTGGTTTTTGTTTTTTGTGTCAAACAAACAATTAAAGCTTTTGAAAATTAAAACTGTCTCAATTAACGGTTCGGCCTTGGTTCGGTCTCAGACCAAATAAAAAACCAAGACAGAATGCTGCAAACAATACAGTGAAGCATGCCAAAACTACACCTCCGCTCTGTGCATACACACACGCACACATTTACAACATTTTTCAATCAACTTACAATCAAACTACACCTCACTAAGTGCACACATGTTTACGAAACCGGTCTCACGTCACTGTTGACAGCGCTCTGTCTTTTTATTTGGTCTGAGGGTTCGGTAGGCATTTATCAAGATATATTTTAAGAGAATTGGCTCCATGTTCCCACATGCAAAGTTTTTTCGTTTCGCAAAATCGTAGTAAAAACATACTCTCATACGGACAAATACGAGTAACGAAATACATTTGAGAGTACCGATTCGGTACTTCGAGTCAGGTGGTGTACCCGTCACTCAGTAACGAATACATACGGTTTGCCACATCTCCTAGGCTTGGCGATAAATCAGTTGAAAGGATAAATATAATTGTGATACGCAACTAAATATTTTGAAATATTTGCACAAAGGATAAAAATCATACAACATCATCATCATCATTCAGCCGAAAGACGTCTACTGCTGGACATAGGCCTCCCCCAAGCATCGCCACATCGACTGGTCCTGTGATTCTTGCATCAAGTGGATTCGCGCGACCTTCACTAGGTCATCGGTCCAGCGGTCATATCTTAACAACACACGCGGTCCATTATAATGAGATTCTGCTTAAAAACATTTTCAAGTTCATTTTAATTTTAATTAATTAAAATTTATAAAGCATAATTTTATAATATTTTTTATTCCCAAGGGCGTGATATGTATTAACGTTGTTGGGAAAAAAATTGTCAACAGAGCAGCACGCTGACGGGCATTAAAGTCCGGCGCCAAGCAGTTTACTGTGTTCCGTCGCCGTCGTGTGTTTGTGACAGCCAGAGGTCCCCTATACAAGGTGTCCCTAGAAGTATGGATCAAATCGAATAGGGGCGTGGGCAAGGTCATTTCAAAACTTGTGTAGATTTTTTTCCAGACCAAAAAACTATCATTATTGATCACATGTTTTCTAGCTGCGTAAAAGTATTACCACAAGAAAGGCCTACTGTTCGCCAAAGTCCTGAAAAAAAATGATAGCTCTGATAGTTATTTTCATGTTTTCTTTTTCTATGCGAATTTTTTGAAAAATAACAATAATTGGTCATAACTTTTGAACCGTAAAACTTGCACCGAAATTCACAGGGTTGAAAAGTTTGGAAATGACATTGCCCACGCCCCTATTCGATTTGATCCATACTTCCAGGGACACCATGTACTCGTATATCTTTGTTACTGGGACTTGTGTACCCTGTCTGTGGTAACCATCAGGTAAAACGCGACCATGTCAAAAAATAAAAAAACGCACTGTCCCTAATTAAACGAAGTCTAAATATGACTGAGTGTTATTGGTCTCCAATTAATTGCTAGACTTAGATTAGTTCACGTGCATATTGGCAATGCTGGTTATCATGGACAGCCGAGATCTGTCAATAGGCATTGTCATTACATCATTAGCTCATTAGCAGGTTAGGCCGGGGCAACATTTGCGATTGTTTGATGCGATAGTCACATCGTCAGATCATAGAGATAGAAAGAAAGAAAGAAAGAAAAGAAAGAAAAAATATTTATTTGTCACAGAGACACACATATAATTATTGTAAAAAAAAAGAATTAAAATAATAAAATAAAATGGTCAACTGCGACAAAAAGGTGACCACTCAGCATTATGCTGTGCAATGGCGTGGACCACAAACACAGCGCTGATTTTCAGTGATCACCTGTATGACGTGCGGATATCAAGCCAGTTATAAGACTTATATATAATACTTAGGTAATTAAAATAAAATAAATTATAATTATACAGGGGTAAAAATCTAAAAATAAAACAACAAATTATAAAATTAAAACATAAAACACCCTACACACATACCACCATCAGTTTACATTAGTAAACACGTAAGTAGGTAACAAAGAAAGTAAACAAAGTACAATATACGAAATACGAATAGAACATGATATAACATGTAAATTGGTTATGAGTTTTTACGAGTACGAGTATATGCACTGTATTTGTTTCCGACTCGGACGTTCGATCTGGGGGGCTAACGACGCCGCGTTTAGTAAAACATATTTCATTTCATATTCTTAATTGCAAGTAGACTGCAAATACAGTCGCAAGTGTAAACTATGCATAGTTTACACTTGCAACTGCCACAAGCAGCTTGAAAGCAGTTTGAATCTGTCGACTGGATATGCAGCTCACTAGCAGTTATAATTACGAATATGAAACGAAATATGTTTCACCAAACGCGGCGTTGTTGGCCCCCGAAAGTGTGAAGCACGATTGTAAAGCCTTTGAACTTCAGACACTTGTAGTCTATGGGAACATCGATCAACCAAATCAGAAATATTGTGTTCCCAGCCTAATAGACAAGACCGCTAATATTAACCGCGTTAATCTGCGCTCGAGCATAAACGAAAGTGTAGTGATATTTATCTAATAACAAAACTCTTTTGTTCCTCGTCAACTTCTGCCTATAAATAAGCTTTATCCATCCACAGTTTTAATTAGTTTTTTGCCTGAATGAACATCTATACACGCAATCATTTTATAGAGGCTCATTTTTTTAATTAGCAATATTTTGCAACACGTAACTCGGAGGCTTAAATTCGACCTCTTTGGACAGTAAGTTGACAGGCACAGTTTACGAAATATTTTCCCTATAATGTTAATAATTATTAATACTTATGAATAAATCAATATAATTACGTTAAAACCGTTAATTTAACATCACTGTTTATCGCTTAAAAACAGCATTTTTGGCGCGTTCGATCTGTCAAAATTGGCGCCATTACAAATATGGCTGTCGTGATGACATTGACATAAATATGTTTAAATTACATAATTATAATGTACAGATTACAAAATTATAAATACTAACCGCTTTTGTATATGAAACCCTTATAATATTGCAGTAAGGTTGAAATCTTATTGAATATTAATTTGTGAATGGCAAAGTTATGTTGGTTTTTATTTCAAGATTGATATATTTTCCTATGGTAAGATTGAGTTCGACAAACAAGCTAATGATTATGTTGTTGCTACTAGTATAATCATGTGCATTACATATATAAAAATTATAACTATTAAAAGTGAACTACAGATCACACTATTGACTCAATCAAATAATTTGTCGATTTGTTGGCTGACTGTCTTAGGCAATAATACTTATGCTCATAGCACCCGTAGGTACTGCCATTTCTAGTTCAGACTTCATGTTGAGCTGATGACCCTTTTGGCACTTCTGTTCTACTATTAATGTGTTTTGTTTGCTTATTAAATTGTTTTTGTGCCACAACATCACGAATGTATTCCCCGGAGGGTTGGGCAGAACTGTATATACACCCTCATTTCCCCGTATTAAGGGGCGAGCCGATCGCCATCAACCGGGTACAAATCCAGACTCCAGGCTGCTAATGAGAAATTCCACACAGAAATACCCAATAACACTTTGCCCAACCTAGGACGAACCAAGAACCTCACGCGCAGTAGTCGCACTTACGACCACTAGACAAACGAAGCAGATAATAAATACTTTTCTATTTATATACCATCGGTGGCCAAATTATTAGGGACAGTACGCATAGAAATGTAATTTCTAGTTGGAATGTTATTTTTAAACAAAGGAATATATTTATATTGTTTTTTTTTTTATTTGATATTACTACTGGTATTTTCATAATGTTTTTGGAATGTGAAAACAATGAAAGAACGCGCCATTTTTAAAAAAGGGACGTTCTTCCTTTTTTGTTGACTTTTGTTGAAAATTGGTTTTGTTTCGTCAGTGTTAAAAAAATGTTTTTAGTGATATTGCAAGTTTTTTTTTTCGATTGGAATCGGGTAAAAATATGTCTTTAAACATAACAGTACGTTGTTTTTATCACTATATTGTGATTATGTAATATTTTTCAAGTATGCTTCTCCAATGAATCGACATTTCAGATTTTGGTCGACAAAAATTTCTTTGTGCGGCGACGCCCTAGAGAACAGTTCCGTGCAGACTGTCTTGTGGAGAGGGTTAAACACCCTATTAGTATCATGGTGTGGTCTGTGATCTCATCCAAGGGTATGGGGTGCCTATATATCGGTTGAAGGGACCATGAGGCTAGACCAGTACGAGCGAGTCCTAGAGACTCAACTACTGCCACGGCTCGAAGAATGGTTCCCTGGTGACGAAGAATACATGTTTATGCACGATTCTGCACTGTGCCATAAAGCAAGGTTTGTTAATGCATTTTTGGCTGAAAAACATATTAATGTTTTGCCCTGGCCAGGTAACTCACCAGACATGAACCCTAGAGAGAACATGTGGGAGCTTACCAAACGGGCGATCGCACCACCAAGCACCAGCTGATTGCAGCTCTCATTAAAGAGTAGCATCATAATGAAAACCTACAGCAGAATGCTAAAAAATGTATAGAGAGCATGCCACGTCGAATAGAAGCTGTCATTACAAGCAAAGGGTGGCGTCACGAAATACTGTGATAAATATTCAATTTCAACCTATTAACGCATTTTTTTTTCCAAACAAATATATATCGTTTCGCCCACAGATTTGTTGTTTTTTATTATCTCAATTAATAAAGACTTTAAATAAAAAATGCCCGTGATGCCTACAACAACTCGTTTGCCTGAAAAAAATATTTAAACTAGAAAATACAAAAATCTAGGCACTGTCCCTAATAATATGGCCACCTACTGTAATTCTACTTAGTTTAATAGATTTTTTACGAATTTGACTAGACTCTAGTTGAAATATCACGTATTGCAATACAATTTTTTCATAATATAAATATTTGTTACTCCAAAATACACTTGGTTTTTCTTACATACACAGTTCCCAGAATAATATCCATTGAAGCGGTTCTCAGAATGTAATGATATGAGTTATTTATTTTTAATATCCAATATTTTCGTTTTATGTCTCCATGTCAGGGAACCCATAAACCTTCTAAATGTTCTCATTTAACCTTTTATGGTGTCTGTTGAAACGGGGCGTGGTCACCATTCATCAACGCCTATGTTCCGAGGTCTTCCACATTAAATGATTTTATTTTTTCATAAAATATATTAAATCTTAAAAACCGTTTAATGATATCAGACAAGCGAGTGCCAAATTAATTATACGGTAATCATATTTCACGATGAATGAGTTTCGAATACCAAGTTTATTTTTCTTTTGAGTTTATCGAAACTGAGTCCTAATGCTACAACAATAAGGCAACATTGATGGTATAGGTAACTTTGCAAATTATAATTTCGATATGCTGAAATTAAAAGTATTGCACGTGGTAGGTAAAAGTGCAGTGGCTATAATATCAGTTATTCACTGTCTGTCTGTTGAACACTTTTGGTAAAAATCGATTCTTTCAGTAGAATCTAATAAATCGTGTGTTCGAGCGTCCACTAAAAGGAAATACATCGGTATATGGATGCTTCTTAGTTAGTTGACTCAGTTTGGGGTGCCTCCACGAGTGACGATACTTAAGTACGTCCGGCGCACCCTGGGCAGTCAGCCCCGCTACCAACCTTGCTGACTGGCTAATCTTTTCACTACAGCATGAGCTATTCTTGTATAACTCGTGCCGACACGATAGAAGAAGAAGTTGACTCAGTTCGGAATTGCAGACAGTGAAGGAAAAAAAAGTATTCTACATAACATTTAGCAATTATGTCTAAACTCATGTAATAGAGGGCGAGCCTATTGCCATCAACCGGTCACGAAAACTCCGGGCTGCTACTGAGAAATTCAACTCGGAACAACTAAACAAGAATTCTCTTTCAGCCAATCACGTATGCTCTGTTGATGATGATTCAGCCAAAAGACGTCCACTGCTGGACATAGACCTCCCCCAATAGGGGGGGTGTTGCCATAATCGCCACGCTTGGCAGGCGGGTTGGCGATCACAGTATGGTTGTTAAAATACTCAGAGAACGCTGCTGCCCATCCTCTAGTGAATCCCTTAGTCGCCTTTTACTACACCCATGGGAAGAGATGGGGTAGTGCTATTCTTTACGTCCAGTACCACACGTGTGCTCTATTACCCGTACGCATTATTCAGCAATCACAAATCTATCTCTCTAATAACGGTGTTATCTCTCCTCGATCATTGATTACAGCGCTATGCGGGCCTGTCTCTAACCGCAGATAACGTCTGCATTTACCGGCAAATTCGGCAAGCAAAATTGATACCAAACCGTAAACGAACCACAATCGTTATTCGTAAACGTTCGTAAAGAAAACTGACAAAATGTTTGCTTTTGTCACAGAAAGGGATTGTTTAGCAAATTGATCATTATCATGATCCTCCTGCCCTTATTCCAACTTATTTAGGCATCGAAATCAGCCGTCATTCGAATTTCAATAGAGACGGTGGTTGGACACTGCCACCTGCCTGGAGACCAGCTCTGAAGTCTACGTCATATAAAAGTGAGTTAAGTCTGGAGTGCGACACAGTAAGCGCGGTATGCACCGGCACTCAGTATAACAACAACACGGACACGACAAGTGACGAAGATGCACGAGCAATACCGACACAGAGCGCGCCCCTCTCGTCGCGGGCGCAACGCTACGCGGCGCGGTGCAGCGCTAGTTCGTAGACTCGCGACCTCGCCGCGTGATCAGCTCATGATCAAGGACTCCGTTTGGGTCCGAAACTAGTCGGGCAATCCCGAAAAATGCACGTGAGTAAACCGTAACTAATCATAAATATGAACTCTCTCACGAAAGTTATAATAATAAAAAACTTATTTAGGGTTGGCGCAGCATGTGTTTTTCTTCCATACATCTCTATTAGCCGTCATCTTAGTAGTCACCCTCTTTCTAGTCATATCATCTTTTACATTATCCATCCATCGTTTCTTTGGTCATCCTCTACTCTTATAACCATCCACATTCATACTCAATACTTTTCTCGCGACATGTTCCTCATTTCCCCGCATTACATGCCCATGCTATGTCAACCGGTTTCCACACAATTTCTGGCGCCACTTTCAGACTTCCTCTTACATTTTTAGCAAATTGACCGCCTACTTTAATTATCCGGATAATAATATCACAATTGGTATTTCTTATCTGTCGTATGGAATGAGTATAATACGACAAACTTGCGTAGGATCTCAATTTGCTAAACAATTTGTTTGCCTGGCCGTACGAATGAACGGTTTGGCTTCAATTTGGCTTCGATTGATCAACGTTTATGTAGAATTGGTTATGCAAGAGCAATCAACACATCTTTATTTACACAATAAATTATTTGTAGGCCTTTTACTCTTTTATTTTAACGAACAAAAACACAATTTACAAGTAATACCCACTTATTGCCCCCATAAAGCCAAAGTTCGCAGTTCAATATCGAAAACGAAAGAAATGATTTATGTTCTCATAAATTAAGTAAGCTTTGAATTAAGAAATGCTTCGATAATATCTACACCATAACTTAAACAGCTTGTGTGGTCAAGTAAATAATACACCACACAAGTTAATACAACTCTCCAATCTAAAATTCACCCTACACTCTTGACGTAGAGTGGAATTTGGTGTATACAGTTTTGAACTTAAGACGTTCTTTTGTTGTGATATAAAAGTTTTTTGATGTATATCAAAAGAAAGCTGCATTTGTCGTAACGTCTGTCGGCACAGATTGAGAGATAAACAGACGATATCTAATGGACACTGACACAGCGTAATTGTTTTTTGTAGCTGTTGATTTAATTAATTATTTTGATGTCAGGTGTACAAACAGAGCTTTGAGAGTATCGATATAAAACATAACAGTGAAGAAAATATCTTGTAAAGGAATGATTTTTCCGTAAAAGGATAATAGGATGGTTGAAGTCAAGCCAACTTGACAACCATTTTGTTTATGAGCAACTCTTCTACGATTAAACCGTCGTTGGCTTAACATTTTCAAATATGCCTAAAACAAATTAATACATAATGAGCCTAATAAAAGGTTTAGGTCTAAGCCCATGTTGGCCTGGTGCGGTTGGGTGGTCTATACACCCGAGAGAAATTACTATTTTTAATTTTTGGTGTCTTGTCTGCCCCCCTTGCCAAAATCCCTTTCAAAAATTCCTTAGACATTAACGCTTTTGGAAAGATGAAATTGTATAGTAATGAAATTACGCTCGAGCTTTACAAGCATGTTTGCACGTTTTAGGAAAAGGGATTTTGTCTAGACCCCCTGGAATGCGGATTTCCTCACGATGATTTCCTTCACCGTTAACGCAAGACATAATCATGATCAAATTCTAATCTGCACATGAATTCGAAAAGTCAGCAGTGCGAGCCGTGATCAAACTCTGACACAGCATGGAAACCAATTGTTCATCCGCAAGCCTATTACAGATAAAGAGCCAACGTTTAAAAAAATATGCAATTCAATACAATTGATTTAATCAGGAATGTACGCCCTACGACCCTTCGGCCCTACAAAGTATTGCATGAACAATAAACTATTTGATAACAATATCTGCAATCTATTAACTCTTGAATACGCTGTAATCAGGCGAAGGCCAAAGACTCATAGAACCATTGTTGCAATGATTTCCTTATAGGTCTATCTTTATCTGCACCATCTGATTGGACGTTTTGCAAACTTATGTTATTGAACCGAGTGTTACTACATTTTGCTTGGTGGATATAATATTACTACAAATTAACTGTTAGAGACACCGAGAAACGAGATTATTGCCGACTGAGTTCGGAACGACGACGTGACGGCGACCGTGTGTCCACCGCGACCGATCTCAGTGGTTCCCAATATAAGACAAAAATCCGTGCACCGGCGCCATCAATCTCGGATGTGGACAAGAGTAGACGCGTTTTGTATTGCCGGCATTTCGGTCCGTCACGATCTCGGCGGAGTTCTAGCGATAGCGCCGAACTACTCACAATCTCGGTGGTTGGGATTACGGCGCTCGGATGACGGACGTGCGGTAGACACGCGGTCATAGTAATGTATGTATCGCTACTTCGGCAACGTCATCTCGTTCTCGGTGACGGCGGCACATTCTTTCTGCCTACCCTTTTCCCAATTATGTTAGAGTCAGCTACCAATGTAACCAGATACAGCTAAGGACCATTATTATATACGGAGCGAGCGCCATCTGACCTCCACAACCCAGTTACTGGGCAATGCTGATATCAGGCTGTCAGACTTTCGGGCTTCTGACTACCCTTAAAGACTGTCATAAGTATTCATATCACACCCGGGACCAAAGCTTATCGTGCTCTCCGAGGCACGGAGGTGTCTCGATGTGTAACGAACGATCACCCATCCGAGGACTAACCGTGGCAAGCACAGCTTAACCTTGCAAATTATATGATCCGCGCGGCTGTTAATTAGCCCCTCATAGAACGTAGTTAATTACATTAAAATATATCTACTATGTGCATGCTGTGGTGATTTTAACGTTTTCAGAGGAATAAGAAAAAAACTTTACCTCCAAACGACACAAAGAAGAAATGCCAAAAAATGAAAAACTTCAATAACGATACAAAAGCAAACAAAATTCTAGTAAGTATACCTAAGTTACAGTCTAGACATATAGATACACCTCTCTACAAAGCCCATTCATCAAAATCGGATATTGGTCCGTATAGGCTCATTTCCTACGTCGACTCTTGTCAAATGATGAGAATAGCTGCTATGACGTCACTGTACAAAAGTTGGACACTTTGTTGGCTATTGGCTAACCGGTAACTGTTTATGTGTTCCTGGTACTTCTAGCTCTGGATTGTTCAAATAGATTCCTATTTCTCATTACGCTGGGAACTCGGGTTAATATCCGAGTTCAAACAAAGGGAATTGGAGTAAAGAAAGAGCTTAGTACCTATTAGGTTCTTTGTTAACGATATCCAAGACACTAAGAATTTCATCGCAAGATAATATATACAAGTTGTTATCTGTAACTTTGCCATATTTCTAGAGCAAATGTTTAAAAATGTGCTTGATCATATAAAAATACAAATCCAATTCTACGTTATTTATTGACCAAATTTTCACTCAGAAACCTTCGCGAGGGTTTGAGAATAAATCCCGAAGTGCCCCAAACGACTTCTAGAATAAGTCGCCAGCGACACGTTCGCCGCGTCGAATTCTACCATTTTTTTTTTCGTGGATTATAGCGCGCATCATTTTTGTTTCACGCGCAATATTTTAAATGAAAATATAATTTTATGGTATTGATTCGTATTATAACTTTCGTGAGACACATTCATATTTATGATTATTTACGGTTTACTCACTAGTCGGGCAATCGAAAAATGCACGTGAGTAAACCGTAAATAATCATAAATATGTATTGATTCGTGTTCAGTATCGGTGGTGGGTATAGGTATACCTCATTAAAAATGGCTTGGATACATATCAAAATCTTGTTTATCGATATTTTCATGCTTCATTATGTTTATACGGCCAAAAAATCAAACCGAGCACTCACAAAGACCGCAGCCACTAGAGAAATCGATTTCAATAACTAAATATTGTTAGCACTATCCTATATGATAAAGTGTCAGTAATCCTCTAGGGACGGACCACCATTTGACGAGGGTATGTCTTTCACCTGGCGATAGCACTTAAGGAGACTGATCATTTGTAGTTTCGAAGGTTAGGAAAATGGACAGTTGCGGTTTTTTTTTGTCATACAACTTTACTCGGAATGGGGTTACTAATTCGCGGGCCATTTAAATGATCACTGATGACTTCTAAAGCAAGTGTTAAAATTTCAAAATTCGATATTTTCTTATTTTTATGCAAAATGATTTTTATTTTAGTTTTATCGAAAATTCTTCATTCTTGCTGTAGTTTCGAATTCAGAAAATGGAACTTTATATCCGTGATCCCAAATATGCTGCTGATTATAGCTGAGGATAGATTTTACCGTATTTTCTTTGGAATTTTTGAACAGTTCATCAATCATCATCATCAATCAGCCGAAAGACGTGCACTGCTGGACATAGGCCTCCCCCAAGCATCGCCACAGCCACCGGTCCTGTGCTCCATGTTGGGGGGCTTTGCCATCATCGGCCACGCTTGCTAGGCGGGTTGGCGATCGCAGTATGGTTGTTAGTCAGAGAACGCTGCTGCCCAAGCCCATCCTCTAGTGAATCCCTTAGTCGCCTTTTACGATACCCATGGGAAGAGATGGGGTAGTGCTTTTCTTTACGTCCGGCCCCAGACGGGACAGAACAGCTATTTTGAACAGCTATTTCTCTTAAAGTATTGACTTTTGGGGAACGTTTTGGAGAACAAACGTTATTCATTATTATGGGTACCGTACTGTAACACTTTTTCGGATTAGTACCCCTTTTCCGACTAACCTTGTATACTTAGTAGGCTGGCAATCAAGCCTACGGTCCATCTAATGCAAAGTGGGTACCGGCGCCTACATACACCTACAATTCTATTGGGGATTGCTGAAGCGTTCGTAATCGTAGCAAAAAGTTGGAAAAATCTCACGTTCCTATAATTTCACCGGCACCCATACATACCCTTCAAATCAACAGCTATGCTGCGTGATGGTAGAAATAGGTATGAAGGTAGTATTCTTCTGGACGAGCACTTTCACAAAGAGCTCTCTAATTTGGCAGGTATTTCGGAGTTCGTGTGTTCTTTATTGATTACTAGCGACCCGCCCCGGCTTCGCACGTGTATGTTTTATAGTTTAAACCTTCCTCTTGAATCATTCTATCTACTAAAAAAACCGCATCAAAATCCGTTGAGTAGTTTTAAAGATGTAAGCATACATAGGGACAGACAGCGGGAAGCGACTTTGTTTTATACTATGTAGTGATAGTGATGAAACATAAGTTGACAATTTTTAAGTCACCATAGTGTTTTTTTTTTTTCATGACTATGTAGTCTGTAATCTATAGGATTTTAAATTGTATTATTTCGGATATCAAACCAACGACCACAATAAAAATACGATAATATTCTTTTTTTACCTGACTCCGGCGAAACCCAAAAGGAGGGTAATGCTTTTATTTTTAAATCTCTAATAACTTTATCATAATATTTTAAGCTTTTGAATCGTAAATTAACTATAATAAACTCGGATAACATTCATCTCACTTAATGCCTACTTTGAAAGCTTACTAAAAGCTCATTTAATATAAATTGATATGTCCATTAGCATGACGCATTAAAAATATAAACATGTTTTAAAATATTTATGATTAGTTTCTATTTACTCACGTGTATTTTTCGAAACTACTAGACTAGTTTTGAACCCAATATTCATCATCATCAGCTCAATACTGTCCCACAGCTGGGCACGGGCCTCTTCTCAGAATGAGAAGGTGGCCTTGATCCACCACGCTGGCCTGGTACGGGTTGACAGACTACACACCATCGAGAACTGTTTGGAGCCTAAAGTGTGCAGGTTTCCTCACGATATTTTCCTTCGCCATTAACGCGATTGATAATCAAATTATGATCCGCACATGAACTCGAAAAGTCAGAGGGACGGATCGAACGCAGACACCCTTGCATGGAAAACAAGTGTTCAACCGTTAAGCTATCACTGCATCTGCTTGAACCAAACGGAGCCCTTAATCATAAGCTGAACACGCGGCAAGGTCGCAAGTCGAATACATCTTCTATATAAATAAAAATAAAAGTCCTGAATGACTGACTGACTGACTGACTCATCAACGCCCAGCCCAAACCCTTGGACCTAGAAAGCTGAAATTTTGCACAGAGGCTCCCTTTATAATGTAGACAAGGAATAAGGGGGTTAAAATTTCACGCAAGCGAAGCTGCGGGCAAAAGCTAGTAAAAATATAAACGTGTCTCACGAAAGTTATAATGATTTAAAAAGTAGTGTATTACGAGTAATGTAATTTAGAAATAAGATATTCTAAAATAAGTTATTACGGCAAAAGACCTATTTTCCAATTTAAAAATCGTGTAATAGAAGATGAGATAATTTGATATCTATCTGCCGCCCACGCTTTGGCGAATCTCTATTGGCAATACGACTTTATATTACGAATTCCAACTCATATTAAATTTCAAGGGAATTGATGGTAGATATTCATGATGACGACATCCTTAATTTAAAAAATATCCACGGGTGGACATAATTCAGTAAAGAGTTTCATGGTACCAGCAACTGTCTACTAACATTGAAACGATGAAAGATAAAATATGCCATGCCCCAATTTCACAAGCAAGGTCAAGTCAAAAAGAGTACCTAACCAGTCGAGGAGGATCAAGAAAGAGGTCAATTGCTGACCGATGACTGATTCGCTTCTGGGCTACAAATCACGGGATACCGTCGCAACAAATGTATGTATGGCCTACAGATAGTTTCTCCGGGTCTTGGCATTTTTGCATGTGAGTGATTGTCTGTAAATGCACCCACGATGTAGGAGAAATCCTAATACAGGGCTTTCATTAGGACGTTATAACTTCCCCTTTCAGTTAGTTGTGCAATCAGTTCTATGTCTATCTCATATCATAAACAGGCCTTATGACATGACACAATCAAAATCAATTCACCATACAAGCTTATCTAACTAAGATCTACTGCTTAATGGACCGTAAACAACATGTCTTCAAATCACAACCATGCTAATTAGTTCGCTAATCTCAAACTGACAGATCTGAATGCTGCTCACGCGCTGTCGCAACATCCCTACTTTTCATTCGCGAAATAAGACCAAAAAATACAAGTACACGTATAATTGTCGCAATCTAGGCCAATCAATAATTATACGGTTCAGTATAAAAGGGTGGTTCTGTGGAGGACTACCATCAGTTGCAAGTGAGACTTCGACAATGCAAACAATTGTAAGTTTTGAGAGAAATAATTTTCGGAATAATAAATCGTGTTAACGGGGCATAATAAAACAGCTTTCGATGTTAAAGAAATATGCCAAGGATGAAAGAGTTTTGGGATATTGATTGATAAATCGATTCCAATAGTGCATATAGGATTTATAATGATGACGTGATAATTTTTAATTTAATGACTTAGAATCTGCATCGGGTATTCATGTCTCCTACCCTTACTTCATAGCAGACAACTGAAACATAACAATAAAAATGTTTTTTTTTTAATCCCGTAATCTACTTCCAGTTTTTCGAATCCTATTAATATTTTAAAAATTTCCAGATCATCATCAGCGCCATCCTGGCTTGCGGGGCTGCCGCTCCAGCCTACCTCCTGGCTGAGCATGCTCACGTCTACCACACCGTCCCCCTGACCAAGTCCACATACACTCAGAGCAGCCAAGTTGTCGACCACGGAAGCACCCACGTTCTCCACCCAGTCACCGCCATCCATTCCATTCCTGTCGTCCATGGCAAGACTACCATCACCAAAGCCAATCAAGTGGTCAACCATGGAGGCACTTACCTCCATCCAGTTCACTCTGTCCACTCCATCAGTGTCATGCCAGTCCATGAGGTTTACCACATTCCGAAGACTACCATTACCAAGAGTAACCAGGTTGTCAACCATGGAGGAACCACTCTAGTCCATGCTCCCGTGGTTTCCGTGGCCCATACGCCTGTGGTGTACCACTCTTCGCCGCTGGTGACCCTGAAGACTGGTGATTCTGCTGTGTCTCATCACAGTTCTACTGTACATGAAACTGTGCCGTTGGTGGCTGTTCATCATTGATTGTTTTTTGTTGCTTTTATTTAAATAAATGTTATGAGATTTGAATTTGTGTTTTTGATTACTCAACATAGCATCCTTCACTACTTATGTATACATAGGTACTTTCTTGATTATTTGAATAAATATCTTCAAAATAAAATGGCACTTGAGTTAAGACATGATCTGGGTCTATTTGACATAACGAAGCAGTGCTTTCGAATCGAATAAAAATAAGCAAAGTGTTCTTAGGTGATACAATGATCAAAGGAAGAAATTTTCTTAGATGATACAACTCAAAATCATTTTTAAACTAAGCATATTAGTTATTACATCGATAGGACATTCACCCACAAATTCGTAATAAATATACTATGATAAAATTACGAAAAAAAAAGTTCTAAACCAAAGTTCTATGAAACTCTTAAGAAAAACTTTCGAAGTTAAAAACGAGTTTGAAAAGCTTATGTTTAATAAAGTTAGTTTAGGAATATTGAAGTCGACGACATATTATTATTATCCTTTAGTTTACATGAATATTCACTTACATTTGCCCTTATTGACAATTACTGAATAAGCAGAACCTAGTGCATCTTTTTAGACATCTTACTACAAAAGTTAAGACACTTGTTAAATTTAGGTCTTATGGTTCAGCTAAACGCTCAATCTTATCAGCGCAAATTATAATTTACTGAAATACGAAAGTACGTTAAGACGGCAAAAAGTTTGTCAAACGGCATTGTCGGTAATTACCGTTTGCGCATACGTTTGCACAAACCGTTTGCGCATGCAAGTCGCTGCGTGTAGCCGGATCATAACATAATCTCCATAAATAAAAAAATGTTCAACCGCTTTTTAATCTAAATACGATGTTGTAGTAAGACAGTATATTTGACCCCAGCTTGGGGACTAATTAAAACTACCCTTATTTTGGTTGAAGCAACACCATTAAATATTTGTTTCATTGGAATTAAAATCATACCGACTGTAAAAACCTGGGTTGCAGATCTCCAATGGCAGAATCGTAAGATTCATTGTTTTGACTGGCAAATTAACTATAGTCACATCTATAGCAAACAAAACTTAGTTTTCGAACACTTGCGGAGATCTTACGAACTTACTTTGAACGGTGACCAATAGCAGCGCTTTCGTACCAAACCAGAACCCTTTTCATGAAGTAAATGAAGGAACTTGTCGTCCGTTTCTAACGAGTGCAAAACTTCATAATAGACTTCGAATATTACAAAAAAATTTCTTTTTTATTGTTGAAATTCTAATTATATTAAGGGCCTGTTTCACAATAGGGTATTTGACTATTATTTTTTCATTTGAAATCTGGAAATTATTACAAAAATTATAACAGTAAAGAAACCTATGAAATATTTCATCAAATGCCCAAGTTATAAACGATTTACTATTTATCACTCTATACAATATCCGTTTCGCGTGACAAGGACAGAAAATGCCCCCTCAACAAACTTCAAAAGCGTGTATCTCCTCTATTTTTCATCGATTTTATTTATTATTTCACATACCGTGTTCTTTTTACACTTTCTTTGAAATAATACTTAATTGTTGTACATTTTGAAGAGTATTAAAGTAAAATATCCTATTGTTGAAACTTAACTAAGAGATAAATATGGCGATTTGGTAGTTTCTCTATCACACCGCCATGATTATTTTCCAGATAAGAGACCTATCCAATGATTGTGAAATAGACCCTAACCCTGACAAAGAATCAAATTATTACTCTGTGCTTATATTTAGTACCCTACAAATTTTGCTTAACAAACAAACAAGAAAGAACTTACTTAATTACCTATGTATTCGTGTCGTTATCCGCTATAATTTATGCCCCGAAACTTTTCTAGCAAATCAGAATAAACGTAAGGAAAACGTCTAAACAGATTCTGTTCTAGTTTGTTTGAAAATAACTCATGACATCCAAACAAGAGCATAACGTGATACGTTAAGTGATTAAAACGAATTAGCATCTATTAATGGAGAAGTGCGTTGAACTCAGGCAATCAGTTTGACAGCTTCAGACTTTTGGAAGTGTTAAAAGTTCATGAGTCATTCTTTGTCTGTTATGACAGGATTTAAGTGTTGATAGGGAGTTTCTACGTTTTGTGAGAGCATTGAATTTTGCAGACGATGATATAAATCAAGTAATATTTTTTTAAGAACGTTTTGTTACAGTCAGCGGCAAACGTCAATGTTTTATTTTTATTTTTTATCCCATCTTTTAATTGGTTGTATCGTGTTTCGTTTCTTCATTCTTTTAAGAATTTAATTCGCTATCGTTTCTGTGCTTATTCGTTAACAAAACTAACAATAGACCAGTTTTCATTCATATAAAACAATTGTAAAACTTTGAGCAGTTATCACTTCTTTTTTAATATATTTTTTTTATATTATAAAAGGTACTTTCCACAATATTGCTATACAACTGTGTTTTATCCCTAATTTCAATAACAAAATTTCAAAGTTTTTTTCGGACCATTATTACAAAAAAAATGACTAGGAATGTTTTTTCATTGAAAATAATTGATCCTGTACCTAACTGCTATTACAAAAACTCTAAATTAGCTCTTCATTAATCAATATTTTAATTAATAGTTCTATTTATTGATAATATATGAACTTAGCAGCAATGTTTAAAAATGTTACCCATCATAATTCAAATCTTCTACTCCAATTAACTTCATTAATCATCTATAACAACACATTGCAACTTTGATGCAACAATAATGATTGCAGTTACTCAACCAAGTCCTTGGTACATAAACTAGCTAATTGTCCAATCTCATGTCATTATGTTACAAAATAGTATCAAATTATTGTTTGATCTCACCAAGGTTATGTTGCAAAGCTTTGCAGGGAACAGTTAGAAATGTTGATCTGATAAGAACCGTTGACAAGCTTGTAAGAAGTAATGGTTTGAGCGGGCGAAATTAGATGGTTATTACACTGTTAGTGTTAATGTGAGCTGTTATCTTGATCTGGGGTTTAAGAAACAGTATGAGAGTTTGTAAATTTCTTAATTAAGTTGCGGAATATATATTTAATTGTATTAAATAATTAATATTTTATATTCAGCCGTTGGTCCAAGGTGTTATACGAGTACCTATGACAACCATTACGGGTAGTCAGAAGCCCGAAAGTCTGACAACCGGTATAACCTATTATTTATGTATAAGATATTGGCGTTGTCCAGTAACTAACTGGGTGGCCGAGGTCTGCTGGCAGTCGCTCCGTGTAAAATACTGGTATTCAACCGCATCTGATTAGATTGGAAGCTGACCCCAACATAGTTGGGAAAAGGCTAGACAGATATATGTACAGTATATATACAAGGTTAATCGGAAAGGGGGTACTAATCCGAAGCCCACTTATAGTATCGCTGATGACTGTTTGAGAGCAAGTGTTAAAATTTCAAAATTCGATATTTTTTTTTCCAAATAAAATGATTTTTATTTTAGTTTTTTCAAAAATTCTTCATCCCTGCTTTAGTTACGAATTCAGAAAATGGTGCTTCTAATTCATGACCCCAAATATGACCTAAAATGTAAACACAGCTGATCATAACTGGGGCTAGATAGATTTTAGAGATTTTTTTTTGAGATTTTTGAACAACTGTTTCTCTTAAACTATTGAGTTTTTGGAAAAGTTGTAGAACAAAAGTTATTCATTATTATGTGTACTATAACACCCTTTCGGATTAGTACCCCCTTTCTGACTAACCTTGTATAATGTTAGATTCGGAACTAAAGACATATAATGGAGTAGATGAATAGTAAAATCTACCTTTTATCTAGGGAATATACATACAACATTTATGTTAGCAAGTGCATGTATCAATTGAGGCCGTCAGCGCAAAAGTGGCCTAAGCCATTTTTCGTATAAGAGCTATGTGCGGTAAATAATTTCAAACATGTCAATTTTAATAAAAAAAATGCCTTAACTCTAGTTTGACATAATGTCAAACACGTTACTTATGTTTTTTTTTTTTATTTTGTTATTTTTATTTATTTATTAAATGTAATACGAAAAAATGTGGCTTAGGCCACTTTTGCGCTGACGGCCTCAATTATTAGACTGACGAAAAAAATAAAGCAAATGCAAAATATGACCACCAGTTTGCAGTAACGAAAGGTGGAACAAGGGAGAATTAAGTGGTGGCTAGACAATTCATGACGATGACAGGTAGAACAGTTTATCGATATTGCTACCGTATCGCCAATAAGGATGGCGTAATGTAGACAATGTAGCAAAATGTGATCTATTTTAAGCAATGGCTAATAAGTGAATGTGAATTAAATAAACATACGAAACGAAAACCGTGACAAATGAAAGAGTAATTGAAAACTGACACTACGTTAATAACTTTCACAAGACTAATAAATTAATTTAAAAAAAACATAAAGAATATTACAACATAAAACAAAAGTTTAAACGCTTATAGAAACCCTTGAATTTTTAACAATAATTCATCAAATGTAAATAATTATCCAAACATGCATGAACTTGACATTCAAAGATGTGTTACGAAACAACGCAAGCGCACGCCACGCCATCACAGAACAAAGATACAGAAGGCCCATTTGTTTTAAGGAACTTAAAAGAAACACGATATGGATGCAGTGAAACCGGAACAGTCTCGAAACTACAGTTGCAGACATAAGTCGCTATTAGCGATACTGACTTAATTTTATTTCCTACAGCGTATGAGAGGGAGAAAAAGCAGCAGCATGATGATGCTGATAAGGTTCGGTCATGATATGAGCATGTATGGTATGAGCGAGCATCATCTCAGATTTGCTGGAGACGCTTTAGGTGTCGCCAATAACTGTCCGGTTATGTAGGAACGATTCGGAAGGACCATCTTCAAGGTTAGTCGAAAAGGAAGAAAGAAGGAAGGAAAGGGTGTTAAAGTACCCGTAATAATGAATAACTTTTGTTCTACTACTTTCCTTAAAAGTCAATAGTTTCAGAGAAATAGCTGTTTAAAGATTTAATAAAAAATACGCTAAATCTATCTCGCCTTAGCTATGATGAGCTGTGTTTATATTTTAGGTGATATTTAGGATCGCAAATTAGAAGCTCCATTTTCTGAATTCGTAACTAAAGCAGGAATGAAGAATTTTTGAAAAAACTAAAATGACAATCATCGTTTAAGGAAATAAAAATTATCGAATTTTGATAATTTTATATTTGCTTTACAGCGGTCATTAGTGATACTTTAAGTGGCCTGTGGATTAGTACCTTATTTCCGACTAACCTTGTTCGCACGGCTACAGATCAAACTATATATTTCTAGTATAAGCTGATCTCGCGTTGTATAGGATTTCCTTACAGTGAGAGGTCAGTGTAAACTGGAATGTATAGCTTGATGTGTAGCCGTGTGTACAAGTAGTACAATAGAAAAAAAAACTCTGAAGATAAGACTACTAGAATAAAAACTCTCGCCTTCTATGATGATTGCTATAAACAATATAATGGAATTACCAATAATTAAGATTCCAAACGTGACGGCAATAGATGGACTTCTTACCGCGTTGTATCGTGTGGTACTTCTGTTACTCTTTATTTTGCGATCACCATCATCATTCATCGTCTATATCGCATCAATTACACGGTGATTCATTTATTGTAGTTTATCTAAAGACGCGAATCGCATGACACATATATTATAAAAGTTTGGTAACCTCTCAGATGTATGCAGATTTTTTGTTTATCAAGAGAGAATATTTTGGAAACCACATTATTGTCCTAGTGATTTTTATAGATGACCTCAAAGAGTTGACTTGGCTTGGTTTAGTGAACTAAGGTTTTCTATGAAAACAGTATTATTGCAGCAGCGGGAGTGTAACCTTGTCTGATAAATAGAAATGGGATTGCTCCCTACCACATAGGACCAGCCCCCGATTCAGAGTCGGATGCAGATGAGCAAATGTTGGGGAGTTTGTTGCGCCGTTTCTTCGTCACAGCATAAACACTAGGAAGCGGTGAACGGTGGACGGTTTTGGGGGCTGTCTTATGTAACATTGACGTTCAAAAATAACTAAGTAATTCTTGTCTATTTTGAGTTTGAGTATAGAAATTTTTCGATTAGCAGTTGTTGACTGATTTGGTTTGTTATCTCACTTCATCTATGATACTCGTAATGAGCGAAAGAAGATATAAAACCGTATTGTTCTGAATCTTGATTCAGAATTATACGACTGATTCAGTTACCAGCTAACCCTTGGTGTACAACGCTTTCTTTCTTATGGGAGCCTACAGCACCTTCAGCTACTTGATTGTGTGCGACTGTAATCCTCACTCCAACCCCATTGGGGTAACCAACACAAGAGATATACTGTGTATGTATGTAATTTATTGTAATCTGTCCAAAGCCACGATGATTCGCGACTCACTTATAAATTTCATAATAACAGAGTGGGCATTTTGAGTTATCAAGTAAGAATAATGTTCAAGATGATATCGCTCCTCTTAACTTATGAGGTTAGTGGAATGCTGGTGAAATATGTATAATTTGGACCCACGTGGCGCAATACAGCATTATATTTAGTTGTTGGACGAGTAGTTTCAAGGGTTATCTACATAAGCATCGCGTAAAATTTTATATTGCAGTAGATATGTAAATTCTCTTCAAGTTGGACGCTGGCCAACGACTACATCCTCGTTGATAGAAAAGTGGGATACGCCGCGTTTTCCGCCGCGTATTGTCAAATATACAACTACAATTCAAACACTCTAAACATCGTCACAAAGGGCTTATTTCATTACTAATTTTTTTGTGTCCTTAGCTCTTATTCAGTGTAGTATATAGGGCGCCCGGTCTCTTCGGTTTTCGGTAGGGATTCTTTCAACCGTGCTTTAATAATTAGTTAGTGTAATAAACGTTTTAGTACGGGATTAAATAATTACTGAAGCAGTGACATCACTTCGAAAACACATGCATATCTGACCAATTAACTTCCCGCACATCATTGACACTAAAACAAAAAATTGCCATTTTGACCTCAAATTATTATCAATCACATCAGAATCATCGAACAGCCTTGGTTTACTAAACTCCCTTGAAACATACGGACAAAAAACTATACTTCTTAATATTCATGCGTATCAGCTGTCAGTAAAAGTAATCATTGAATATGCATTTGTAATTAATTTGACGTTAGATCAACCTTGAGTAAGGCATAAAGGACAGTGAAGTTGAATCAAGTATTTCACGGACGGGTTAAGCAAGTTTTTTTTTTTTGTGTGATGTTAAGAGAGCTCCTTGTGAAAGAGAGAGGAATGCCGATGCAATGCCAACCCTATATATACAGTTGGAAAGTCTCTCTGTAAAGCTATGTCTACACCAGTGCGCTTTCATGTTCATCTTGCGTCTTCGTCTGAAGCATGCGTAAAGCGCCATAGCGCATGCCTTAATACTAATTCGACGTCAGCGCATGCCCCTATTAGCGCACGCTAATCCGTCTATTGTTTGTCGACTGACGACTGACCGAGGCGCACCGGTGTAGATGATAAGCTGTATGCGTCTTATGGCAATCAATATTGCATGTGCTTGACGCAAGAGGAATTGAAAGTTGAAAGCGCTAGACGAACATGAAATCGCACGCGCACTAATGTAGACATACCATATTCACTAGTACCCTTCAAACCGGAACACAGTTTATCGACAGAAATGTGATGGTAGTACTTCACTGGACGAATTCTTTCGAAAAGAGGTCCATACTACGCCTTCTCTGTCATCCGCAGCTTAAATACTCTTTGAGATTTCATTCCAACTTTCTGACTTTTAATTGGACCTACTTAACAAAGCCTGAGCTCATTTGGAAGCTCGAAACTGATTGATCAACTGCCAGCCTGGTTCGAGTTCAGCTATAAGCTAAAATAGGATCTAGACACGGTAGTGTATCAAGCCGAATTCGGAATTCATTTTTTCGTCCGTACAGTGTGAATTCATCTGTATTTTAAGCTGCTGTTAAAGATTTTCAGAAAGATGTCTTAGAAAGTTTATGCTTTCAGTGTAAAAAAAGACGCTACTGTAAATGTTTTAATTATGAAATCCCACAGAAAAGAAAAAAGAAAAATAAATTTTATTCAGCTCAGGATACAATGACAAGATTAACAATAAAAAAGAAAAAAGAGGAAGAAATATCTTTACCTATTAGATACTTAGAAGATAATTCAAGCAACTTGTTTAAAACGAATTTCAAAAAAGAACTACTAACTAACAGAAAACAATCCCTTAAGTTAATCTAGTAGAATGGCAATAAATATCCCCAATCTAAACAAAGGAACTAAAAATTAGACGCCCCATTAATTTAACTAGATCTAACAGCACTCGTCTAGACGAGACGAAGTTGATTTACTGCTCATATCATTGCAAGCATCTCCGAGTATGTTACTGTCTAAATCCTAACAAAACAAATAAAATTAAACTGCGGAAAGTATCACTTGAAGAACGTGCTTTGTTTTTGTAATAGATTAAAGATTTTTTATGAATCCATGTTTTATTTGGATTGCAAATACTATTTAAAAATTGTATCCGTCAAGAACACAATCTAATCAATTTTCCTCCATCTCTCTCTGTGTAAGTGGTAGAAAGTCAAAGACAAAGATTTTTATTTCAAATGGACCAGATGTAATGCACTTTTAGAACGTCAAAACTAGGTGCACGGTTCCAAAAAGTAGGTTCTATGGAGAAGAGTCAGCAAGAAACTCAATGAAAGAACATAACAAAGTTCTTTTCTTACCCTCTTTTCAGGATAAGTCCACGAGCAAGCTTTTGCTTGGTAGTAAGATCTAGACGGTCCGCCTGGCTAGCTACCACCCTCACATTAACGTTCAGCGCCAAGCAATTTACTGTGTTTCGTCGTGTGTATGTAAGAGCCAGAAGGGTATTGGAGAATCCCTCTATACCTCTGTTACTTATATTCGTACGCTCCATCTTCGACCCTGTCTGCGTTTATCATCAGGTGAGACAAGACTCGACCAATTCAAGAATTTAAAAAGAGTGTTCATTCATTAATAATTACTGCATAATCTGTGATCATCGCTATCTTTAACATTTGCAGCTAGAATCTACAACGGTTTGCACTCATGTTCTTTGTATCTTTATGTACAGCTTTTTATGTCACAGCTGGTAAAATTCCCACGTTACAATTAATGATCACCTCTGTAGTATTGCACGGTGGTCTCATTCGATCTTTCATTTTCATTTATTTAATTCCAGTTGAAGAGTTATAACTTAAACCAGTGACATTTTTACTTTAATTAACCGACTACTTAAGTTTTAACACCTTTAAAACGTTATTAATTGGAATTGTATAATTTTGAAAACACCTCAATGGCACAGTACGAAATTAATGACATAACTTCACGATGTAGTTTATTAGCGTGCAATTAAAAATGTTATTTCGTTTTAAAAATTGTTTAATCTGAAAACACGAGAAGGTTAGTGAAATAATGATGCAGTACAGTTGCATCTGGTAGGTATTTCACATTGAAAGCCGTTTGTTTGAAGCGAGTTTATTATAATTACGTACATAAGTATTTGACAATTGAATTGGACAAAGGATTAAATTATCTGACAATAGAAAATTTAACAAGATCACGAATAATGCCTTGATATTTTGAACTTTGCGTCATAGATTCGAAAATCAAGTGCGCGACTTGTGTTATTAGATCGACAGATCAAATATTCGACAAATTATTGGAGCGGCATGCCAGAAGTTCGACAGGTTGTTGGAGCCACAGTAAAAATACGATTATCAAGTCGGTTATTTTGAGTATGTTGACGGAACCCCGATGCGTGGGGATCCTGTTTCTGAGTTTTATGGTCATAAGATAAAACACTCAAGGGGATGACGGGGGCTGGTAAACCGACCAAATCAGTGTGCTCCAAGTCCCGATCTCGCTTCTCTCGCTCTCGGCTTGGCTATCAAGAGTGTGCCCTATCGACTGTCACTCCCACGCCTTGTCGAACCTCTGACATGTCGCTCCAACAACTTGTGGAATATTTGACCTGTCGCTCTAATGACCAGTCGAGCTAATGACATATCGTGCACTTATTTGTCGAACTTTTAACATGTATAGTTTTTTATTACATATTAACGGCATAAACGGGAGAAGACACTGACTCCTGTAACATGTTTTTACCTTGCTCAGAAGTCATCATCTAATATCGCCCAAGACCATTTTGGTCCAGTGATCGAAAGTCTATCTAATCTTCTATTAAAATGTATAGAAAAAAGAGTGATAATATAAATAGTCTAGGTTTCCTATCAACTTCTTTTCCGCCGCCCGGCATACCGTCCTCGCCGACGAGGCCCGTCGCGACGCCCCACCGCCGCCGGTCACGATCCACCGAGCTCTCCCGTCGTAGAGCCGGTCGTCTCTTCAGACTCCGCAGTCACCCCGATAATTCAGCCCTCATCAAGCTGTCTCCCCCCCCCCTATGTCCACGCCAGCAACGCCCTAAGCCGAGGTCCGAGTCCCACTAGGGGTCGCCCTTAGTGCTGTTGTTGCAGGTAGTCATGATGTTAGTGTAGTACAAGTAGTTAGCTTAGGTTAAGTATTTTACTTCCCCCCATTGGCTGGAGACCCTTCAGGTCTCGCCAATAACTGCCCGGTTACGTAGAAACCGTCCCCTAGGACGACCTACAGCAGTCCAATAGAAAAAAAAAAAATCAACTTCTTTTTCAGCGTCGTAAAGATTTTATACAGGTTTATTTCTCTTATATCGTAAACCTAGGGCTCAGCGTCTATGTATGTACTACAGACATTTTCTATGCCTGATTTAGTGCTCTCGTTAAGTTTATGTGTTGCGATTTGTTCCTTTAGAGTAAGCACAATTGCAGGTGATATAAGACCCAGGAAAACTTATGATTACAGCCATAGTTTGAAGCCAATGTAGCATTTAAAATGTACTTACAATGCAACGTCCAATCTATTTAATGACGGGCTTATCGTAGAAAAACGTGATCGGTCGATATCGCACAAGCCGAATATAGTCCGAAAAACTTAGCGACATGAAAATGTTATGTTGCAATTTATCTGATCATTTTGATCAAGATAATATTATCTTTGTCGAAGTATATCGATAAGAGACTCCAGTCATTAAACCATACGCAACTTTCTTAACATGGCCTATACACCCCAAAAAGTATGTTGATACATCTAATTATCCCGTTACTGTCATACATGAACTACTTTACGGTAAAATAAAAATAAATTCAGATTAAACCGTCAAAATAAATAGGGTATTAACTTTTGAAACGACAATTTAAGTGGATACAATTACAGAAAATGACTCAGTTGCTGTTAAAATAAGATAACTTAATACAGAAGATCCAATTATGGAAAATATTTGGTGTTGTTTAAATTCTTCAAAAATTACGCACTCTGGTGGCTCTGCCTTATCTACTATACATCCATTACTAACATTGGATTCTTCTTTATGGAATTCTGAAAAATATTTTGTGATGCCTTTAATAGAAGTTTTAGTGACATAGTGAATGTAGGCGCCTATACAGCTGATGAAACAGAAAGATGCGGTAAACAGTTTTTATTTTCAGCTGAAGATCTTAAAAATGTTTTCACTGATCTATTTGGAGATAGATGAATATTCTAAAATAATAAAAACGTCATTAGTAAAAAAGTTAAGAATGCAGCGTTTAAAACTCCAATTATGATAATGAAAACCCAAACTATACCACTGCTATCAGTCAATCAGACAAGAATAAAAACAATCTAAAACGAATGTAAACAGTTATAGAAAAGGTTAAGGATTCAAATATTAACCCAGATATGAGAGACAGACAACAAACAGATTCATAAGCAACCCACACTGCACAACTTGAAACCATAAGCCCAAAAAAGCATGCAGTACAACTTACAACCATAAATAAACTCGTAAGCTCGAAACTGCATAAGTAGTTCACCATTACATAAGTCCTTCGAAAACGAATGAACTTGGCATCAACCTAAATACTGTCGCGTCAATGTTTGTGTTTATGCATTCATTAATCTCGACAAGTTTGATGGCGGCCAGATGTGGAGAGTGAAAGTGGATATGGTATGTCAGCAGTATTGAAGTGTGCACAAGAATTATTCATTGCATCGTAATTACTGTGTATATGTATTTATTTGTGTTATAATATGTATTTATACCTAGTTGTTTAGTTTATTCCTGATTTTTATTAGGTTATATACTGCCCTTTATATTTTTCTTAACAATTCTTTCCATCCAATGGTTGTCTGGAAGAAATTGCTTTAAGCGATAAGACCGCCATTTGTACTGTTCTTAATTACGTGTATTCCTTCTGTTTTATTTCTTCTAGTGTACAATAAATAATCTATCTATCTACTGTGCGATATAATATTTAGTCGTATCTGGTTTAACTGGAAGCCGACCCAAACAAAGATTGGAAACTGTTTGCTAATCAATGTTCTACACATCCTGTGGAATATTTGTTTCTTCATTCTTATTATGATGTTTTTGTATGTTCCTATGAGGATCTTCTTTGTTTACAGAAAGTTTGTGAGTTCATAAGCTTTCTTTCACTTTGTTCCTTTGTTTTTATGTACTTAATGAGTTTCTCGGATTGCATGGGTTTCTGATCATACGATATTGCTGTTATTATTATTGTCCGATATATCTGGCGACATAACTATGTGGATTTAATAAAAGTAATTTCAGTTTTATGATTTGTCAACAACATCTTATAGTATTTCAACAAACATTTTCCTTAGCTTGAAGAGATTTCTAACCAAGTCAAGACCATAATACAACAAAAAACAGTTGACCTTTTTTATGATCAACTGTTTCATTCATACTACAATGCCTTTTACAACATGCGCAAGCTCTTACTACGCCTCTCCAAACTACCTCCTCCATAAAGCTTTATAATTTATACAGCCTCAAGTTCATTGCGTACTCATTGTCGATTTTCGGCAGCACGGTATATAAGCCACGGTGGACCAGCAATTCGTTAGATTACTCGCTCGTTCAGTCGAATACACATCTACCTCCTTAACCATGAAGACCTTTGTAAGTGTTGAAGTCTTTAAGGCTTTTGGTTTAGTTATGGGTTTTGTGAAGAACAGGCATATCAACAGAGTTGTTTGCACGCTATCAATAAACATTTAGCATAACCATTTATTTTGGATTCTTTTGTTTTTCACTATGTAGTTTAAAATTAATCTGCAATTGCAATATGTGTAAAATATGTAACTATCTTTCGTGTATTTTATTAACTTATTATCTTCTTCGAACAGGTTGCTTTCGCCGCCATCTTGGCTTGTGCTGCCGCCGCCCCCGGCCTTCTGGTGGCTCACCAGCCCGTGGTCGCCGTCCACACTGCAGTCCCCGTGGTCGGTTCCAAGACCACCATCACCAAGTCCAGCCAGGTCGTTAACCACGGCTCCCCTATCCACGCTGCGCCGGTTGTCCACGCTGTCCATGCTGCACCTGTTGTCCACACTGTCCACGCTGCGCCGGTTGTCCATGCTGTCCATGCCGCCCCAGTTGTCCACACTGTCCATGCCGCCCCAGTTGTCCACACAGTCCATGCCGCCCCCGTGGTCCATGCTCCCCTCATCGTGAAGACCGCTCCCTCTGCCGTCGCTCACTCCAGCTCAGTCGTCCATCATGGTCATGTTGTCAAGGCCGTCCCTATTGTCGCTGTCCACCATTGATTTAATTACCTTCAGTGAAGGGTTAGAATAAATTAAAAGAATATTTTTTTACTTATTTTTGTTGTTTTATTATCAAGGTCAACTTCGGTTGATTGAACTGTATTTTAATACTTATTTAGGTCTATTTTTTTTGAATTTTAATTTATTTCTTAGAATACTCCGCATAAATAAAATCCTAAAGTTCTCGATAGTATGTGTTGTCCACCAAGCGGCACCAGACCAGCGTGGTTGAACTAAGTCCTTAACCCTTCTTATTCTGAGAAGAGGTCCATGCCCAGCAGTGAAACATTAAAGGGCTGATGAAAACAAAAACAGATAAAAAAAAACAAATATTAACAAAAGAAAACTTATAAAAACTAATAAAAAACAAAATTTGAGCGAGTCATGGATTTAAAGCAAATATAAAAAGGTTTCGCCAAACCACTTGAACGGATGACCCTGTCAAGTACCTAAAGTAATTTTCATTTAGTATTAATATTTTCATTGCATTTTTGTAATCGTTTTAAAGAAACCCTCAAAATGCTTTTTAAGTAATTGGATTAGGTTATGTTTTTAAGAAAAACTGAGTACCTACGCATATGATGATTAAAAGACATTTAATAAAAAATATTATGAGGTGCATCAAAAGAACCTTGACAGGTTATAATACTTAAACTTACGTCCGAAGCACACCTGGCATGAGATAACAAAAAAAAACAAAAGGAAAGAAAATAATGACTTAAGACGGAGATAGTTTCTCGATGCGAGACTCATTTTATCTTTGTCTTTCTCTACGATGAAAACAGAGATAGCATGAGACTCGCTTCGAGAAACTCTAACCGTGTAAATAAGCCTTTAATTATTGCAAATTCGCCGATACTAAAAACCAATACCAAGCAAATAGACCTATAACTTCTACTGTTAAATAGACCCACAATGGAATTGAAAAGTCGCATTGATAGCTTATGCCACTTACATACTAAGTATTTTGAACAACATAATAGTAGTAAGTGAAATAGTGTTAAGGTATATTGGTTGGTGTGTTTTGAACAACATTGTGCGTAGGCCACACTGCTAAACTTACTTAAATCACGAAGCTAACTCTTTTCATACTTCCGTTCACACAGCAAACTCTGTACTTCGAAGTATGAACAGACGCCGTAGCTTTGTGAGTAAGTTAAGCTAAGTAAAGCTCGCAGTGTGACCAGCGCTTAATTGTAAAAAGTGAGAGTCTGAAGTGTCTGTTGCCAAGTTAATATTTTTTGTTTTATTGTGTTTATTTTTAATAGCGTACACATCACATAGCCTCTTTTAGTGCACCTACCATGTTTTCTCTGCATCACCCTAAGGTCGACTGGTAGAAAATGCCTATGGTATTAAGTCCGCCTCTGTACAAATTTATGTGCGAAAGTATAAATAAATAATATAACTTCAAGTTGTTGATCGTCTACTAGAAACAAGATACCAAACACTAAATTGATTTCTGAACGTAAAAGTAATTAATCTGTTTATTTGTTACAATCATTGGATGAAACAGTTTCTGGAATTACCAACTAGATACCATCGGTACGTCTGCTAAGTGGCGTAACTCTATAGGGTTGTATTCGGCGAAATGTTTATAGAGTAGGGTGAGATACAGAGATTGATATTGATTGTTTACTTAACATAGATCTATTATTAAGATTATGTTTGTGGAAAATTTGAATGGATCAATTCAATAATTGTAAATGTGTTACGCTCTAGACAGACAAAAACAAAAAACATCTGCTGTTCCCTACATTTATGTTCGCATAACTCATCAAAATGCAGGGGAACAGCTGTTTTTTTTTTCGCGATATCGCATTTGGTCGTGCGTTATTTATGTTACACCTTGTATACAGTACGTCCTTATAGATACTTGCAATACGAACAACTTACACTTTTACGCAACTTTTAAGGAAAAAGATCATAAATACCAATAAGTAAGTCATAGCAATACATCAAGTAGTCAAACGAGAGTAAAGTATAGTAAACCAGTTGTCGCCATATATGCACCGGTCGGGGCGCTGGCGCATCATATAGGATGTTACTCGGAATTATTTATACGGTTTTTTATTGATACAGATTAAGTAAAGCTGAGAGGCTTTCGATTAAAATAAATGAAATAATATTATATTAGAATCTTTATTTTGTATAAGTCACATCCAAAGTTGATTAGTAAAAAAGAAAGAAAAATCTTATACCTACATAGGTACTACTTCTTTTATATAGGCTAGTCAAAAATTTATAGCGTTACTTACAAAAAAGATTTGCGGATAAATGCAGCGTCAGTTGTCATTTTTATTTTTTGTTGAAAATTGTTGCATCTTATCGAATAGATGTTATTTTATGCACTGCCTGCATAACATTGTATATATTATATACAAAAAGAAGGAGATATATATCATTGACGCGCCAAAAGCGCGGCAGGTCTTGCAGATCATTCTCCTGCCCTTATCTTAATTTATTTGGGGTCGGGGCAACATGTCTTTTTCTTCCATACTTCTCTATTAGTCGTCATCTCGGTAGTCACCCCTTTCTAACCATATTATCATTCACACATTCCATCCATCGTTTCTTTGGTCTTCCCCTACTCTTATAGCCATCGACATTCATACTCAAAACTCTCCTCACTACATTTTCCTCATTTCTCCGCGGCAGGTCTTGCAGATATCTATCTCTATTTCTCTCATACTGTTTTCATGTCTTCATCTTACTCATTAAGGATTCGTAAACACAATGCAGGGTCTTAATCGCCTTGCTTTATAAACATAACATTATCTATTATATATATATAGTTTTTAACTTGTTTTATATCATTGGTTAACACAAACTGATGGCCCACGTGATTTTAAGTGGTTACTGCCGCCTATATACAACTACAATCATAACAGGATTGCTGATGCGTTGCCAACCCGAGAGACGAAGTTGAAAAGTCTCTTGATTTTTCATTTAATTTTTATTGCTATCATTACCTACTCTCAAGATATCTTTCATCTTATTTTACAATGATTTTTCGCCTAAGTTTTAATGAAATTTAATTATGTCAATTGTTTTATATACACTTCATCTTATCTTATGTAAATGTAAGAACTTCGTGGACTTGTCTATACATAATAATTGTGAAAATTACTATTATTCATATTGTGTTATTTTTTTCTTTTTGGTTAATTTTTGTACTCAAGACTTGGTATTACATTACTCATAGGTCTGTGGTCAAGACTACATTGTTCTCTCCTAACTATCCTAAATCATGGTACTGTATTTAATGAAGTTGTTAAAGATATCCTTTTTTTAAAGATAACCATGGAGTTTCTTGCCGGCTCTTCTACATAGGAAACGACTAATTGGAACCGTGCACCTAAATTCGACTTTTTATAAGCGCCTGTATTGGTTTATGTGAAATAAAAAATGTTAATTTGATTTGATGTTGTGCCTTTGAGATCATGGTCTTCGTGTAACATTTTTATAAACGTTCTAATGCTATTACCAAGTGCATGACCATTATCGTATAATCAAAATAAATGTGTTGAATTTATGAGTCTACATTTCCAGCTAGAAATACAAACCAGCCATCAAGAATATTGGTCATTGACATTATTTAAAACTGAATTATTCTTTCAGAACATAACGTACTTAGGTACCTTTACGGAGAATTACAAAAAAAAACTAAAGAAGAAAATTGCCAAGAAACTTTTCCACTCAATTTAATACATCAAACTGAAATCTTAATAATTACACGTAGAATTTAAAAATAATTTTCGAAAAAAAATATTTCTCATCGTCTGTCAACGCACTCAAACTAAAAGATCAAAGTCTTTCGTTAGTTGTAGTCAATTTACAGCTAAATGGTGTAACTTTAATAAAAACGTAAATGAGAAAAATAATTCGATCTTCATTTTTAAATTTTATGCAAAAGCCGTTCTGTTTTTTTATTTGCCGATGTTGAGGTAGAACATGGTATACTAAAACAATGTACCTAGTCTTTTCCCGTGACAGCTAGATCACGCGACTGTACGTTAATACGTCATAGCTACTGATGAACCAATAAGCTTCAGCTTCTGCTGTCAAACTTTGTTGTTTTTGGTGGGAAAGTATCACAAATGATTACGTAATACAGGTTCATCGTTGGAAGACAGCGGAATAAGGCATGCTTGTATTATTTTTTTTAGAAAGGATGCAAATTTTATGTAAGATATTCAGCCAAAGACACAATGACAGCGTAAACAATAAAAACATAGGTATAAAGAATTAAACGTACATTTTAAGCTGTCGAGTATGTCCTTACCGAAAGAGTCACCAACTCAGCATATGCTGGGCGTCAAACACCCAGCGCTGATTTTCAGTTGGTACCCTTGCAGTGACACACGGTAGGAGGTAATTTTAAATATGTATTGTATTTGGTCAAAGGATTAGCATTGCCATACAACGTGGCAACACAGCCAGCCTTCTGGGCACGTTACCAGTAGACAGCGATGCGGAGGAATATTTTGATGCCCTATCTTATTTAGTTAATAGTTTTACTTTTTAGGATATATTTTTCTGTAACAGTACCTACTTCATCATCTTTTATTCCATCCTTTTATCATACTTTTATTTGTAATTATGTAAATATTGTATACATGTATAAAATATGTATTGTATTCTTTATGTGAATTAAACTCTCAATCACCGTAATTATAGACACAATAGATAAGACAATTAAGTGTCATCCTGGGACGACGGGCGGTACGCAATCGATTAAAGTGATAATAATGAGTTTTTTTTTTCAGATCTTTTTTTCCTACGTAGTTGTCAAAGTGTCCCTTAATGTAAACAGCTATCTCTATGCCAGAAACTACTCTATGTTCTATGTTCAATAGGTATGCGAGCAACGCAGTGGGGCGCTCTGTAGCCACGAATTTGAACAACTATCCGATGCATGATAGTTGATACAATGTAGATGTAGTTGAGGTGAGGTATCCGATAGTCGGTCTTACGATTATTTGGGAATAGGAATAAACTTTGAGTAGGTTGTGTGCGTAAATCCAACGAAGATGTTTGGAGTCGAATTATGTGTATAACTACGTAAACAGTCATTACTATGATTGAAATTTCTTTAAGTATGCTTGAATGTTCACAAAGTTTCATTTTAGTTATAGACACTGCTCCAGAACTTTCTAGCAACCCAGAAACAATTGCTGAAATCCAAACTACAGCTAGACATGTCAAAATAAATTTAAAAAAATCTTTATATTACTGTCCTAAGCACTATGTGTTTCTACCTAATCCAACATGCCACCGCAATCAAACTGGATATATTAGGCACATTCCTGACCATTTACAGTAAAAGGAAAACCGCTAAAATTAACTTCACGCTCATATAAATTGAGGGGACGAGCACGGATGTGTCAGTCGGCGACCTAAGCGACCATACTCCATCCGGAGTGTAAGTGAATACGGAAATGTATAGATTGGTAAGTGTTTTACGACAATTTTCAATAAACTATCTATCGACGGTTTGCCCTACTAGAGATAGTTGACATAAGCTCCAGAAGTGAAGCCTATCTCTAGTAGTGCAACCCGCCGATAGATAGGTTATTCACGCGTCAGACTGACGGTTCAAAGTATACAAATTGTTTCATATTGCAGTTGGCTATCTCTTTTATTCTAGTACTTTTTCCGTATTTTTGTCTTACTTATTGGAGTTATGGCCTTTTTACTGTCATGCGGGTTCGTGCCCGCGTGCGTGCGTCACCCGCATGCGTGGCGCTCGCAGTTCACCTTTTCATGCGTATTTCACGCATCACAATAAATACGTATGAAAAGGTGAAATTCAGGCTCCACTGGTGCGGGTGACACACGCATGCGAGCACGAGCCCGAAACACAGTAAAAAGGCCCATACTAGTGAAAATAATACCGGAGCGAATTTTTAAACGCCTTATTCTATGAACTTAACGTATCCATAGTAAAAAATGTAATTGGTTTTGGTAATAGTAATTGAAGATTTCAGGTCACCGACCTTTACAAAGTTGGGGAAAGACTAATCTTAAGTTTAATAGAGCCTTACCTTTTCCCAACCATGTTGCGGTCGTTTTCAACGTGTATTTTACACGGTGCGCTTAGAATAGAATAGAATTTTCTTCGCTAGAGATAATACGGTAACGCAGGTTGATAAGTAAAAAGTTTCCAACTCATCTTGTCTTCGTAGGCGTGCGAAATCTTAGATAATCTTCGTTTTCACAAATTAAATCATGCAACAATCATTTTATAAGTGAGTTTTGTATTTTTTATTAGGGATTCTTCTAGCTTACCATCTGCCTTCCGTAATTTGATTTTTATTTTTCATTTGTTCATAATGTAGGAATGATATTCAGTGTGTAGTTCTTTGTTTTTTTGTATTTCGATTAAATATAAATAGCTCATAGTGAACACCTTATAATGAAAAGTAAATATACCAAATAATAAACCTCTCTTATGTAGTTGTGTCTGAATAAAGCGATGAGCGTCAGACCTCCACGTTTTAGCATTATTAAAATAGCACCTTTATAATTACAAACATGGCTACCCTTCTGCCATGTCTGTTATTTTTTAATTTAACTCAGCGAGCCTTCTCTTCCCTTACAAACAGTTTATCTAAACTACTTTTCTCTTTTGTTGTGTACCTGGTATAAAAAGTATAATGATAATATTTTTTGGGACATATTTTTTGGGACATTTTCTACACAGCACCATCTAGTCCTATGGATATAATACTTATATACTTTTTTTTTTGTAAATACATACTTATAATACATAAGAAACACCCAGACCAACACAAACACTTATGTTCATCACATAAATATTTGTGTCCTGTGGGAATCGAACCCACGACCTCGTGATCAGCAGTCCGATAGTCGAACCACTAGACCACAGACGTCATAATAAATAAGTTACAAAACTAAAATACAGAGAAAAACGTGATTCTGTAAAATAATATGTAAGAATATCAGATATAACTTGGCACATACCAAATTGCCCACAATTTGACTAACAGAAACGTTGATAAGTCGCAACCGAACCGAAGCCGAACCGTTCGTGCAGACAGTTTTCGTTTATAAAAACTCTCAAATTGTTTGACAGCAAAAACAAAACCAAACATTTTCACAGTGTTTGTAAACGAAAACTGACTGATGATTGAATTGACGGATGAATTTCAAATATTTGTAAGGTTTTTACGCCCTAATAAAGCAGTGAATCTTAAGTGCAGCATCTACTCATGATAATCATTACACAATTTTTCTTCCAGATCACAATCCTCTGCCTCCTGGCAGCAGTCCAAGCGGCACCAGCGCCCATACTGGTCTACCCATCATTCGGTTATCCGCTACCTTCAGTATACCACGCACCTATCGTCAGCCATGCCCCGCTGATACACCACCCAGTGGCTTTTGCCCCTACCCATCCATTGCTACCAGGATTCCATTCTCCGTACTTCTTTTAGGATTTAAAGGCTGATTTACATTGATACAGTTACTGACGTAAATACTGACGCCGAGAACTGACTCTTTGTTTACACGCATGCAGTCAGTTGTGCTATAACTTACAAACAAACACACAACCCCAATTCCTAATAAAAATAAATAAATAAACAACGTTCTCCTGCAAACCAGCGTGACTAATTTCCACGTCAGTGCTGGAAGCATTCCGTAGTAAAAGGAATACCTACCCTTGGTGTGATTTGAATTGGTGCTCTTCAAATTAGTGCGCTAAATGGAATGCCTTTATATTGAGTCAGTATCGAAGACGAGGAATTCGCCGTTAGCAGAGAGCAGACTGACTTCAAAAAGAGATCTCCACTTTATTTGCGCCAGTGCTGACTGATAAGCGCTGAACTGACTCAAAAACAATTAACACGAGAGCACCGGGCTCGTCTTAAGTTTGATGCCAGTAACTGACCCAATCTAAATCGGCCTTTATTCTGACCAACGACTTTTTATTAAAGTTTGAAGTGTAGTCATCAACTCTCCTTTTGTTTAGTTAAGTCTTACTAAAAAGGGAGCTGATGCCCAAAGTCATTGCGCTAGGCGTATTGTTGACCTGGATGACATGATGGCCATTATATTTTATGCAAGTATCTCCATTGACTGGTAAAGCCGGCAATACAATACATGTTGGCTAAGCCTCAGCCAACATGAGCGTAGGCAAATCGATATAAGGCGAGTGCTAGTCTCCATGTTTGTCAAGCCAACGAAACCAACCAATTGCCAATGAACACGAGTTTTTGTGAAGCTATCCACATCTTGGCCGAGTGGCATGAGTGTAGCCGCGTGCCTTTGAGCGACGACGAGTAATGGCGAGGCTAGACAAAATGGGCTGTGTATACATTAGTACTAGCCTTCGTCCAGCGAGCTATGGCCAACATGTATTACCAGCTTTAGATGTTGGTACGTAATGTATATTTTTTGCTTAGACGTTTGCACTCACCCGTATTTTTTATGAAATATATATATATACTAAGGACCTAATAGACATGTATAATAATGTAATACCTTTTTATTTTGTGTTTTTTTTTTGCCGTAACGAATTTTAGTATTTCAATACAGCAAACTAAATGATCGTCGGTAATTTTAATTGTCTTTATGTGCCATATGCTACTATTTTTATATATATATATATTTTATATTAAGAAAATGAACGTTTAATTTGTTAATACCAGAGTTTAAATAGTTTTTTTACTTTTAGAAGTTTTTTAATACAAAATTGCTGAAGCAGCAATTAAAAGCCTATTTAACATTTTCATTGTAAATATTCAGTTACAGAGTTTTTATAATTGTTTACTAAAAATATCCTTTTGTTTGCTTTTGTTGCTTTATATTTTCTTTTACTTTATTTACTCAACCATGGAGATGCCAAAAGTCTTTCAGTGAGTACACAGTGATAATTGTTGGCCGTATTATAAAGTTTTTAAAGGGATACAAAAAATGCCAAAGACTTTGAATCCAGCGTAAGCCTGTGTACTCTCTGTAGGTACAAGTCATTATGAGTTTATGTGAACAAGAACATTTTTTATTATACATATATGTTTATTTATTATTTGCATTTATATAAATGTACAATGTATTTATTTCATTTACTTTTAACTGGATATCTATTCAATCACAATAAGTATCTAATTAAGTTTTATATTTACTTTTTGTATATATTTTAATTATATAAGGACGCTAATAAATGTATTGAGAATAATAGGTATTTTTCATTAATATTTTACGCGAATACAATTTTATTCTAGTATGAACACCGTTGTTTATCTGTTTTCTTGGTGTGGATGTTACGAGAAAAGTTTCAAGTATAAATGTGGATGGGTATAAGAAAAGAGGCAGATCAAAGAGAATAAGAATGAATTGCGTGAAAGATGACATGGCTAGGAATAAAGTGAATACTAAGAAATAAGCTGATAAAAAAAGTGTCTAAACACAGTATGCCAAAGATACGCGACCGAAGTTTGGCATGATTACGCCTGCAATGCTTTTTAAATTACCCACGACACACCAGGCTGAAATTACGTCTTGTTTTACCTATATAAAAAACATAGACGCCGAAGTTCGGTCGCGTAATTTTGGCATGGTGTGGCGCCACACAAAGACATGTTACGCCGAACCTAAATAAATTGGGACGAGGGCAGATTTCGGATGATAACTAGATTTGGTAAAAGTTTCAGTCTTAAATTATGTAAGTTATCAAATTCGTACGTATAAGCTGATAAGAAGATTTAACGTCTTGATACAGTATGTAGCGACATCTATCACGATTTAAGATAACTACGCAACACCGCGGCTGTATAAAGTCCCCGTCACGAGAAGCTATAAATTTTGTAAATAAAGAACTTCTACAAAGTTACGTAGCGACAATTCAATCAACAACAAATAATCCCAAATTCAATCAACTCAAAGTTACATACGTGTAATACGAAACTAACGAGCAATTTCACTTAGTCGGGTTATATTTTAGCGATATAAAGCGCTATCGTCTAATGTTTTGTGGTACCGGAACGTGTCTGACTCATGGAACGTCAACATTTGGCCCGCCATTTTGAAGTAAGTTCACACTGACGCTGTCAATGCTGTCATTTGAGTTTTGAATGCGTTTCAGTTTGTTTGTGTTGTTTTCGTAGATTATTATTTATTATTATATAAATAAAATAAAAACCATTATATAAAAATAAAAATCATTACAGAACTGTTTTTTTTTATTTGTTCCAAAGGTAGCGAACCCCTGAATGTGTGTTTACAAAATTTATAGCTTCTCGCGACGGGGACTTTAGATGACTACAACGACCTTAATGACAACTCTCGAGATGACGTCACATAATCCTGCATCGCGCTATCAAAATGTAACACGTAGAAAGTATACCACCGCCCAACACCAACCGTTGGCCAGTAACCTGCAAGGCATAAGACCCGCCTGATTGCAGGATCCTTCCATTTGGAGGAGCACCATACCTCGTTCCTCCACACAGTAGACTTTAGACCTCCTCCATAAATACACACATACATAAAATCACGCCTTTGTCCCATGTAGTTAGGCAGCAACTGCGTAATGCCACATTGTACGATCCTTACCTTCCTTCCTTTCATTTCATCCACTTTCGTATTGTCATACACGCGCGCCGGTTGAGAGTACTACACACCGGTTCTACCTCAGCTATCTATTTAAATTATTCAAGTTTGAAATTATCTCGTTACAATGAACCAGTAATGTCACCTGTATGCAAAATAAATCTGTAATCACGATCGAATTCTGAAGTACAGTTGCGTGCAAAAGTGCTTCCAATAGAAATTATCGTTTACCAATATTGTTTTGTTTAATTTGGATATATCGTTGGCAATGTATAAAGGTGTGTCCTGATTGTGCGCGGCATTCGTGTGCAGCATTCGCTGAATATAATGTTACCTTGAACTTTTGTTCAGACCCCATAGCTCGAGTTTTTGCTAAACGGTGTAGTTAACGTATTCGTTTCGTTTTCTACAAATTTTGTATAGGAATTGTTTAGTTCTAAATACGCAAACGTGGAGCTAATGAAATTCCTATACAAAAGTTGATAACGAATCAAATACGTTAATTATACGAAGTTACAAAAACTCGTGCTTTGGGCTCAGATGTAACTGTAACAAAGTGCGTGGCGATTGTGCGCGGCAGCGGAACACATGCCGCGCGCAGTCGATACACGCCTTAAGACTGGCTCAGGCCTAAATAGATTGACGTAAGGCAGAGGTGGCATAAACAGCGATAAACGCCTTTCCAACCAGTAGTTCTCGAGATTAACCCAAATGTTCAAACAGGACTTTAAAACTTTTTCTTAAAGAGATATTACCAAAATAATTATCTTGAGCTGTAAAACATTAGACTTTAGACGATTTAATGAAGAAACTTTTTCCTTGTAATAAAAGGTTATTTTTTCCTTAATTACAAAGTTTAATTACTTCGCTAGTTATAAAGGTTTAACCTAGTTACTTCCAATGCGTATGTTAATGTCTGAAGAACAAAAACGCGGTGAATAGAGCACCTCCTACTTTTTTAAAGTCAGTTAAAAATGAATTTATAGAATAGAAAGATCTTCATGAGTGACGATACTTAAGTACGTCCGGCGCACCCTGGGCAGTCAGCCCCGGTACCAACCTTGCTGACTGGCTAATCTTTTCACCACAGCATGAGCTATTCCCGTATACCGCGTATTAACTAGACAACTAAATGAAAATGAATGAGTTATCTACTAAAGTGTAATAGAATGCATTTTTGATACCTTATCATGTTTAAAAGATTTACTAGGTATATTTATTACGCTTATCGAATTGAGCCAAAGTTAAAAAGTAATAAAAAATGATTTCAGTTTACTGGTACGACTTTATAAAGTTTTCTCTCAAGAATGCTTTGAAATTATTATGGAGGAAAGAACTTATTAATAAGCACTAAGGAACGCATAAAAAGATTTTTAGAGAAAAAAGACCGTGAAAAAAATACCCGAACCAACCTAAATGAAGTTTTTCTATAAAAAATCATTATTAATAAACGTAGTCAAGTGCAGTTATTGTTGTTGAATGCAATTGTTTGACCTTTAAGTAACTCTTATGATACGTACACACCAAGCTTACGAAGGCTAACTAACGGGGTTCGAAATAGCTTACATAAGAACGAAATCGGATTTTTTGTAAACAATGATTCGTCTAATTAACAAATGACGAACGTTCGTTGGCGATCGTTGTTTTGGTGTGTAAGTACCAGAAATGTCTGTTTTAAATCAAAGCTCGAACTTTTTCACGTATGTCTGTTCTAAATTATAAATAATTTCTGTTTTCACCACTAGGTAAGCGGTGCGTAAACTAAATATTCCGATATTATTTAAAAAACTGCCACGTTTTGGTCTAGCGGTCGCAAGCGCGACTGCTGACCATGAGGTCCTGGGTTCGATTCCCAGGTCGGGCAAAGTGTTATGAGTTTCTCCGTGTTAAATTTCTCAGTAGCAGCCCGGAGTCTGGATTTGTGCCCAGTTGATGGCAATAGGCTCGCCCCCTATTACATGGGACTTAAACATAACGGCGAAATGAGGGTGTAACTATACACCTCTGGCCAATCCTTCGAGGAATACAGGCGTGATGTTATATTATTTACAAAAAAGCGCAAAAGAAAATAATGAAAAAAAAACACAGTTACCGTCAGAATTTGTGAGTAATTACAGACACAATGATTTATTGTGTTGTTGACAATTCAGAATTACTGCTATTTAGATCTGTATCGCAAAAAACGCGTTGTTGTTTTTAGCTATGTTTTCACTGCAGTTCAAACAAATTTTATATCATGACTATAATGTTGACTGTATAACTATAAGCCAGGGAGAAAAAATTATTAACTACAATTTACTTTCGACAGTATTAGGTCACACATGAACGGACCCTCCATTCATGTGTGTTTAATTTTTATTATTTTAAATTGCCAAGTCTTATCTCATTACCCTGCATTATCGTCTAGAAAGAAATAGAAAGAAAGAAAGAAAATACGTTTATTTGCGGTAAACATGACGCAAAAAGAAAATAAACACAAAAACCAAAAAAATAAGAAGGTTGAGGGAAACATGCGTCATATCCACGCAAAACGGCTATCGCTCAGCATTATGCTGCGACCCTATGCAAGACAGAGCCCCAGCGCTGGTTTTCAGCGACAGCCGGCGCCGACGTCATGACGTCGTTCGGTGCAGCAAACAATTATTATTAAAAATAGATAAATATTATGATTTAATTTATAAGTGATAGAATATACTAAACAGGAATATAAAAAGAAGAAAAGGAAACAGACATCCGTACATGCCATGAGAATGTCTTCCTCATCATACATTTTACGGTTTATGCAGTGGCAACATTTCGAAGCGTTCTCTTTTATATTTTGACGTGCACCCACAATGAACAAAAAAAAAACTCATCTGCCCATAAATGTGATCCTCATAATAATAATCTGCCCATTATTTTCCCACTACTGGGCACTGGCCTCTTCCCAGAATGAGCAGGGTTTGGAACTTAGTCCATCACGATGGCCTGGTGCGGGTTAGCGGGGTACACACTACATCGAGAACTTTATAGACCCCTCTCAGGTGTGAAGTTTTCCTCACGATTTTCCTTCATTGTTAACGCAAGCGATAATCAAATTCTGATATGCACAGAGAAGAAAAAAAATGTTCATGAAATTAAGATCAGATTTTGTTGGTATTTTGATAGCTTTGACACCGTTCTCATTCTAATAAGACACCTATGCCCAGCAGTGGGACAGTAGTGAGCTGGTTATAATTAGAAACTGACATTGGATATTAAAACAACACTTAAATGGAAACTCTCAAATGAGAACGATTTATTTCGGGCCTTAGACATCAACAGGAAAAATGGTAGTGAGGAATTTTTATGATTGATGAGACTAATGACCCACTCGACTTATAAATACATGCCTTTTAAAGCAGGACATTTAACACTATAAATCCTGTTAATTAAAACAAATCTAGTCCATCTTCAACGGACAGAATGATGTATTGGAGTTCATATATGGAGATTACTGCCGCCTCCTAATAAGGACCTACCGTAATACGACATTGGACGTAATGAGAGGATGTGCAAACATAGGAACTTAATACTAGGAAAATTACTAAAAAGGACAGTCGTGGTAGAAAGTGGTTTTAGACGAAAAATTTTAGAAAGCGATTTATTTCTTTCACGAGGGGAAAGGGGGCAGTTTGTGTTACTCAAGCGCAGAGAATAGAAGCGATTGCAAAAAAAAAAGTTACAGCTGAGGTTTGATCCTCCTTTTTTAGGTTTTTTAATCCACCATTCACACTTTTATAGATTCCCTTGTTATGTTAAAAATAACTATACATAAGGCCACATCCTAACTATCCTAACTTCCTAACTAATATTATAAATGCGAAAGTAAGTTTGTTTGTTTGTTACCTTTTCACGCCTAAATCACTGAACCGATTATCCTGAAGCATAAACATTGTCAGGTGTACAGAAACGGACATAGGGTACCTTTCATCCCGAAAAAAGAACCGTTCCCGAGGAAAACAACAATAACGTTCATAGATGGCGCCACGTGTCTTTCGAATCACGATTGAATTATTATTATACTTAAGTAGTGTGTTAAGAGTTTTTTTGAGCTTAATTAACGCGAGCGAAGCCGCAGGCGAAAGCTAATATTCTATAAATGAATATGAAACAAAAACCACACTGTCACTGACTGTACGTACTAATAAATAATTGTCCAATGCTAAGTAAATCGATCGTGACCGCATTAGCACGCAGCCTTATTAACCTGACATTGACTTTATCTAGCAGGACATACTTACAGAGAGGATTTAGGTGACATACAGACTAGTTAATGTTAGACCATTGGTAGAAATAAAAATAGACTGAAATAACTTATACAATCATGATTAAAGGAACTGAACATGCGGGTACAGAATTTCGGCGTCTATGTTTTTTATATAGGTAAGACGCGACGTAATTTCAGCTTGCTATGTCGCGATAATTTAAAAAACATTGCAAGCGTAATCACCCCAAAATTACGTCGCGTATTTTCGGCATGGTGTGGCGCTACACTTAAGGTTTTAAAAAAAATTGTATGTTCACCGGATTCTCTTAGCACAATGAACGATGCTTGTTCCCACCATGTCGGACGTCACGACGACAAAATGTCGTTCCAGCAGCTTGTATGGCAATCTGACACGGTGTAGGTAATATGAATAGCGCCATTTAATCTGATTTGCCACGATGCGAGACAACTTTTTGTCGACCCGACACCCAACATAATAAAGGGCTCTCAAATCAAAGGTTTGTTTACCTTTTATACAATATATAATGACCGGCCTATAATCTTTTTCGGTAAAATTAACCCGATAAAAATTCCGAAATAATGGCTCTTATTTATTTCTTATTCATACTTTCGCAAAAAAATTGTATAAAGACGGATTTAATGCCTTAAGCATTTACTACCAGTCAACCTAAGGGTGATACAGAAAAAACATGGCAGGTGCATTAAATTGGGTTAAGTATGTGTGTGATGCGAAACAAAACATTTTTGATGACAATAGTATTTACATAAACTTATAAATCATACAAATATAAAGATATCTCCTCGCTCTTGTATCGCCTTAGTTATGCACGATATAATATCAAAATGCTGTGAAAAACACGCCTGAGAAGTGATGATTTGATCTAGTCTGTTTTACTATGGTTAAACTAAACATCATGTCTGAACTAAGCCTTAAGTTAGTTCTACAAACCATTGACCTAGAACCAGAAACCTGGTATTACGTACAATCGAATTCCCATCGCTTACGATACGTGCTCGATGACGAGAGAAAAACTTAAGTGCGAGCCCTTCATTTATGATGTAGAAATAATAAATATTATGAGGAGAAACTCTGAGTACCTATTTTTTTATTTGAACTCACGTAAACAAATCGGTATAACACAGATATAATTAACGAAAATTATCAAAACTGTAATTAAACAGACAGTAGTAGGATAGGGTACGTAGACAGACACTACTAGTACTACTTTACAGTAGTTTTGTACTACTTTACAGTAGTTACTGTTGTTGTTGTTACAGTTGCACTTGATGGTTTTAAAAAATATTTATCCGCTAGTCACAACATTTCTCTGAAAAGTCTAATTTCTTTTCGAAAAATTACCTAGAGCTTTTCTAACAGGAAATTGAATAGAACCGCCTAGATAAATAATGGAATCAGGCGTTACTTTTAGGAAATCCATAACATAGGTAATATACAGGGCGTCCCATGACTTTGCCACATGGAGGGGAAGTACCTTAAATACTGTGGATAGAAAAAAATGCTGAATGAAGACTTCATTTTTATTTTAAAAACAATACGAACTGCATTCAAAGAATTTTAAATAATCACCTGTCTGAACCGGGAATCGAACCCGCAAAATGTGAAAATAAAAAAAACTGTAATTTTATTGTACTAATCGAAAGACTCGATTAGATACATTTATTTCTTCTAAGTAACATAGCATCTAAAATAAAAGGAAGACCATGAAATTTAACATTTAACTTAAAATTTTGTTCAGAATAATGAATAGCATTCTCTCTGACTATGTCGTGCTTACTCGTATAACAACTGACTTTATGTACTACTGCTTTATTACTATTTCGAAGTATTATTTCAAATAATTTCACTACCTATGAAAAAAGAAATAAATCAACGGTAAGCGAGATAGTTACAATTTGTATACAATAGGAAGAGACACATTTTGAGTATTTAATAAATTAAATTGTTTGTAAGTTGCACAGTTAAACATGTCTTAATATTTCAAATAAATGTTAAATTTCATGGTGTTCCTTTTATTTTAGAAGCTAAGTATGTTATTTAGAAGAAATAAATGTATCTGATCGAGCCTTTCGATTAGTACAATAAAATTACAGTTTTTTTTGTTTTCACATTTTGCAGGTTCGATTCCCGGTTCAGACAGGTGATTATTTAAAATTCTTTGAATGCAGTTCGTATTGTTTTTAAAATAAAAATGAAGTCTTCATTCAGTATTTTTTTCTATCTACAGTATATAAGGTACTTCCCCTCCATGTGGCAAAGTCGTGGGACGCCCTGTATATGCAATCACAATAAAATATACGTCTAATAAAACCGTAAACATTTTTTTATTTTCTTAGGTCAATGAAGAACTATATTTTCATAAAAACTATTGGATAAAAACACCTCGTTTGATACAGAAATTAAAAACATTTAATTTTGTATCGCTCCATTGAAAAACACACTGTTTTGGTCGAACGTCCTTGTTCGACTAAAGTGTCGACACAGTATTTTCTAGTCTGGTAAATAGAAATGGAAAATACATACAAAAGGATATTGTGTAACAAAATGCTGTAATCTTTCCTTTTTGTTGTTATTTACACGATCTTTTCCCTTTACGTGTCAGTCGACCGAAAAATGGTTTTACTGACGTGTTCAAGTTAAACGGCATGTAATTGGGACATGCCTTTTTATGTATCGATGAATTGGGGCTAGAAAAATATGTTGGGTTAAGATAGAAGAACCAAGTAAAACGTGTTGGCAAAAAAAAATCTAAAGACCTAAAAAATACGGACTTTTTTTTATTCCCCGTGTCACACCTAATGGTAAACGGAGACAGGGTCTAAGATGGAGTACACGAATCCAAGTAACAAAGATATAGAGGAATTCCCCTACACCCCTATGGCTCTCACATATACACGACGGAACACAGTGAACTGCTTGGCACCGGATTTTAATCCTTTAAAGAGCATAAGATTTTAGGAAAAGTAAATAACAATTTCAATTTCTTACGAAAATAACAAAAAAATAAGAAAAATATTTTTTAAGTATCGTTTGTATTTTTTAGTAGAGAAAATAGTAATAATGCCAGGTTTAAAAAAAATTAATATAATAAGAAGGCTTTCTCGACATCTCCCAAAAACTTTGGTGGCAAATATATTACCATTGCCCTTTATAGGGTTAATGGATGAGTGGTAGCTAGCCAGTCGGACCGTATGCGTAGATCCTAAGAATAAAGACACAGGGCAACTGTGTCCTGAAATATCGGGAACTGTCCATGTAATAGGCAAAATAATAGTGTCTTGTAATTGATAATAAGCATGATAGTTCGACTCGCGACATCTCCGTGTGTTCAGCTCATGATTAAGGGTTTCATTTGAGTTTGAAACTAGCTTGGCAATACAGAAAAATGCACGTGAGTAAACTGTAACTAATCATAAATATTAATGTGTCTCACGAAAGTTATAATACAAAAAGATAATAAACAAGGATAACAATAAAATTCCCTTTAAAAGAGATCTAACCGTAGGCTACTGTAAAAACAATTAAAAGATGAAATAAACCAGAAACACCTCGACATTGTTCATGAAAGTAATTACATAGTCATTCGTATTAGTTATTCCTTAGTTGATTACCTATTAGCCAATACAAGGAAAACTATAGAAAATGCAACACCAGGTACGTATGTACTTCAAATGTATTGTCATAACTTGTTACGAAAGCTATTGTTGTTTGTAGAAAAACTGAACATAAAAAGGCGTAAGACTTAGTTCTTAAGATATCAGGGAACAAGATGGACAGACATATTCTAGTGGTAAGAGAATTTTATTTAACTTTAATTAATTGATCGTTCATTAAATCTGTTTAATTTGATCTGATTTGATTAACACGGCATTCGGTTAATGGTGAAGGAAAACATCTTGAGGAAATATGCATAACTGAGAGGGAAAATAGTACCAACATCTTGGCTTGTCCGCTATAAAAGCAAGCTAAGATGCTGTACAAATTAGCGGAATTAGATTTTGCCCGCAGCTTAGCTTGCGTGAAATTTTAAACCCGTTAAGTGACTATTTTCCATACAAACTTTCATCCCCTATTTAACTACCTTAGGGGTTGAATTTCAAAAAATCCTTCCTTATTCCTTGTCTACATTATAAAGGAAATCTCTGTGCAAAATTTCAGCTTACTAGGTCCAAGAGTTTGGGCTGGGTGTTGATGAATCAGTCAGTCAGTCAGGACCATTCTTTTTATTTATATAGATAGATAGATGTAGTGATTCATTGTTAATATGCCTTTGTTGATATAATGCCTGATGACTGTCTCGTTGGTCTGGTGGTTGCAAGCGCGATTGTCGAGCGGGAGGTGCTGGGTTCGATCCCCAGGTCGGGCAAATTGTTAAATGATATTTCCCTGTGGAATTTCTCAGTGGCAGCCCATTCAGGTCGAGTCTGGATTTGTGCCCGGTTGATGGCAGTTGGCTCGCTCCCTATTACATGGGACTTTAAGCATAATGACGAAATGAGGGTGTACTGTATGATTTAATGTAGTGACGTTATCGCACAGCGAAAAAACCCGCAAAAGAGAAAAAAATACAATTTTTTTATGGTGTTTGTAGTCTGCTAACTCACAACAGGCCAGCGTAATAGACTAACGCCTAAATTCTTCTAATTCTGTGAAAAGGCCCGTGCCCAGTAGTAGGCCAATGATCTATTGAATCTATCCTTTCACTTCACGCTTTCAATATTTTAAAATAAAGTGGAATATTGTTCCTTTTTATTTGTATCCAGATATCTTGGGCTCATTTTTCTTGAAGAACTAGTTTTGCGCTCATTTAAGCAAGGACACAGCCACACATTCATGATCAAGTGATTTTCTGTTTAGCTACGGTTACCATTTGACCTCAGTGGAACTAGGTTTTCGTATTAATCTTGCAATAGTAAAAGATTATGCTTCATTCATATTTTATGACTCCTAGATGCATTTGTAGAAGCTTGTTTCGGACCATACCGCATAATATGATCATCAGTATCTACTCATGTTTTATCCTCTTTTACAAACTCCACCTAGTATGGGATGAGGACAGGGAGATGATGTTCTATCCTCTTTTAAAAACGACCGCTGACTCCCCATCTAAATAATTATCAACAATCCACTCTGGATGCTAAAGCTTAGTAACTTATATTCAATATTGAAAAAAAAAACCTAAGTATTTACAGAGGAATAACATATGCAAATCTTCAAGTCTTTGAGTAATTTGAGCAACACGATGGCTAATGCATGTGTGCCGTCAGTTGGGACAGGTCAACTCAAACCGCCGGGGTCGCGGTGCATGCAGCTGCGAATCCCGCGACCCCGGCCCACGGTCAAGTGATGGAACATCGTGGTGGTTTTAGCCGTTAAGAGTCCGGCACACCCCCCCGTCTTCCCCAGACGGGGGATAGTCCATGAGGATTTCCCCACGCAAAAAAAAAAAAGGTCAACTCAAACCTGCTATGGCTATTTCCTCAAAAGGCACTACATGTACATTGTTACATTGGCATAGTTTTTATACCACAATGTCTGGACTTTAAAAAAGACCTTGACCATTGAGTTTTTTCGGCTTTTCTTCTCAGAGCTAGTCACAAAGGCAATACCGGAGCTATCGCCTGATACAGACGTCTTATACATATGTTTGATACAGATTTATTTACAGAAATAAAAATCATTTATCGTTCGTCAAGACATAATGCTTGACAAACTAAAACGTGTAGGTAATAAAAATACAATTTTAACAACGCAGCAAATATATCAAACTGAAATAATGTCTGTCTTTTTCTACTTAGCTGACTAATGTTTTTACGGTTTTACACATCTGAGTAATATATTGAAGCCCTCGCTTAAAAAATAGACCTAAAATAAAATATAATGGGCCACCATGTGGAAATTCTAAGCTATAGAAATATGTACGCAGTCTATTCTATACGCGCTGCATTATGTGAACGTGATGTATGGATTGTACAAACGATCGGTAAAGTGTTTTGAAAAATATCTGATCAGTGAATAAATAATAAAAAAACGAAAACATAAAACAAACATAAATTCAAATCATTTTGACATTAAAGCATTATTATTTTTGAATGAATAAAAGCGAATAAATAATAACGGGGCCAAAAAATCGGCAGGTAAAGGTACTTGATTTGTAATATCATAAAAACACTGCAACGCAAAAATCTTGTATAAAAAATAACGTCTTAAATTATTTTAAACTTAGAAAGAATTATTCAAAATCAAATTCGAATTTATTTGAATTTCATATTTCATGCAAAACATTTTCTTCAAATTAGCTTTTATTTTTTCATCTAAATAACTATTTTCGTTTCATTCTCATTTAGCAATGAAGAAATCAGTTGAGCGGCACAGTAAATATAAATCAATGTTTGAGCGATTAACTTTGGATTGTATAAACACAACATTAGTCATATTATTCATTAGCAATGGCTTTCTAGAAGATACAACTATTTTTTATTTATGTATAATTTTCTTACCTCTCTACAGGGTGTTAACGAATTCGTGTAATTTCTTCAAACCGCGTGATCTACTGGTGACACAGATTAGCCCTAAAAGGGAATTTTTGAAAATCAACTGAAAAAAAAATTGGAAATAAAATCTTAGTTTTCTATTTCTGAGTCATTTTAGAGCCCCGAGTTAACTTACTGCAAAGAGCGATATCGCGTTAGTCTTGCCCGCCAGCCGCGTCGCCGTGCTTTCATTCATTTAAGCGTGGCATGGAAATGTTCAAGAGCATGAAATAATTTTTTTGCAAAAAAAAAAAACTTACTTTTTTACTGAATCCATATTAAGTGGTTTAGATACGATCACTTACGCCTACCGCATGAAAAAACAAGATTTTGATTTTTTCATTTTTAATCAGTCTAATTCCCGTGTTGGGCCAATCTACACGAGTAGTAGATCATGTGGTTTTAAGGAATTACACGAATTCGTTAACAACCTGTATATTGATCTTGATTTTTCTTGTTCAGATAAAGAATTTTGGATAAAGAACAAGCATTAGAAAAACAAAGAGAAATAACTTTTGAACACAACTGTATAAAACAAAGCCAGATATTTTTCTATTAAAACGATCTGCATTCGGCTATCAATAAACTTGTGCGCGCGGGTCTGACAGACGTCATACCAGACCCAAACAATATGGATTTGTAGACGAATAGGTCTGGGATAACAGGTCAAGACACAGGCATGCTTAGAAATGTTTTGTAATTTGAAATAAGGCTTTTGTTTTTTGAATTATTTTTGAAAATATTTTAAAAATAATTTACGCATGTTTTATTTGTTATTTTTTTTTTAAATAAGTTCCTGGTCCATTTTTAATTTGTGATATGGCAAGTTGCTTATTGTTTGAAGTACCTACGATGAATTAAATATACGAAATGATCTACATTTACTTATTTAATCAAATAATACGGTGATTTGCTGAATGTACCTTTAAGATTTGACGACACGTTTGGTGCAGTAGCTAAGCGATTGATTGCTGCGCTGCGTGTCGCGGGCTCGATTCCCGCACGGAACAAAAATTTCTAAGGCCCAGATGGTTGTTTCAGGCCTGGGCGTTTGTGTATGTGAGATTTGTGTCTGTAAACGCACCCACGATACAAGAGAAATCTTATTGAGGGGCAATGTTTTTTTTTAAAAAACAGAAAGAAAAGATTAATATAATGGAAACAGATTTAATGTTATGAAATAAAAATGACGTTACATTCTAAAATAGTATTACTATAACAATCGCTTTTAACCGACATACACTTCAATATAAATCTATATCAACCACACTATTAGAATCTAAACGAAAAGTACCAGGACAACATAAAACAAAAGAACTCTCTCTTCCAGATTCTCGCAGCACTGGCCCTCACAGCAGCGGCACCAGCCTATCATGTCGACTACCACACATCCTACCACTCACACCCCTTCCCTGAACACCACGCCGCGCAAGTCCATGCAGTACAGTCGGTGCCGATACAAGAGCTCTACGCGGTACCTGTGGGACATGCTGTACATCCCATACCGATAATGCAGCCGCCACTTGTTAAGTATAAGGTCAAGACGCACTATCATGTATTTTAAATAAATTTTTGATATTGAATACAAAGTTTGAATTTTAAATACCTTACCAGTACCTACCAGTTGTATCAGGAGCTCAGATCACAGCAAGATCAAGAAGTGATTTCTGCCAATTAATTAGCTATTTAAATATATGCAGTCGCGATTTGAAAATGTTGATTTCTTAAAATTGAAAAAAGAAAAGGATGTTGTAAAAGTACTTTAAAATTAATGAAAAAAGGCAAAAAATGTTTAAGGCACACTTCATAAATAATGCTTTTATCCACTATAAAATTAATGGTTTGCTCTATAATATATATCAAAAACAATTTGTTTCTGAACGCACCCATGAAATAAATGGTTGAAAGTACTCGGCATAGCGAATCGTTTCTGGCACTCACTCGGCTCGTGCGTTGAGTGGTCACAGTTCACAGTTTTAATATAACTTAACCTACCTTTCAGCTATCTGTTTGTCATTTGATTTCTTATTACGAGGGACTTTGAAGTAACAAGCATTAAAATGATAATGAACACTATTATTTTTAACGTTTACTAATATACATAATATCCCAAAAAGAAACACCGTAGAAATCAAAGAAATTGCTAACAAACTTTTTATTTCAAAGCTTTTCACTGACAAACAATTCCTACATACTCTATTCCGAGCACGATTCCCAGACGAATCACAAGCTTTAGACGACATGTACAACTAGAAATGTTTTCTCTAGACCCTAAAAAATAATCTCTTTACATACATCTTCAGATAAACATGAAATTATCCGTCTCACAAGAAAATAAAGTAGGCCGAGACCTCCGATTTCACAAAAAAAGAGAAAGAGAGATATGGTCATCATTTCTTCTTTTTTCATGTCAGCATGAGCTATACGAGAAGCGCTTATGCCGTATTTATGATTAGTTACGGTTTACTCACGTGCATTTTTCGGGATTGCCCGACTAGTTTCGGACCCAAACGGAGTCCTTAATCATGAGCTGATCACGAACTAGCGCTGCACCGCGCCGCGTAGCGTTACGCCCGCGACGAGAGGGGCGCGCTCTGTGTCGGTATTGCTCGTGCATCTTCGTCACTTGTCGTGTCCGTGTTGTTGTGATGCTTATGCCGTGGTGAAAAGATTGGCCAGTCAGCGAGGTTGATAGCGAGGCTGACTGAACAGGTTTTTTTTTCCTCTTGGACTTCTGTTGATGGTCCTTGCAGACCCTTTCTACGTAACCGGGCGATTGGCGAGACCTGAAGGGTCTCCAGCCTATCGTGGGGAAGTAAAATACTTAACCTAAGCCAACTACTACACTAACATCATTACTATCTGCAACAACAGCACTAAGGGCGACCCCTAGTGGGACTCGGAACTCGGCTTAGGGCGTTGTTGGAGTCAGCTTGATGAGGGCTGAATTATTGGTGTAATGACTGCCCAGGTGGCGCTGAACGTACTTAAGTAAGAAAGAAAGAAGAGAGAAAGGTGTAACAGTTCCCTAAATATAAATACTAAACAAACATCAGTTTTATACCACACTACACCACGCCTGTATTTCATTCCATGCTGTTTTGTGGCAGCAATGGTACTAATTTTACCAACATGCAACATCAACAGCTCTGATTTTGTGCGACGCAATAGCGCGTAAGCGTTGTTACCACCCAGGAGACACGTGTAGCATATTGAAATGTATTCTCCTACGTACGCCAATAATACGATTGTCTATTGTTTACCCGAAGATTACATACCATAGTCATCATATTCCCGAATTTCATGTATCCGAATTTCATTTGCCCGAATGTTTTGTTTGCCCTAAAAGACATATGACATACTTTTAATTGCCCGAAACTTAGACACCATAAGATACGAGTGCCATACGGTTTGTTTTTCATATTTTTAATTGCCATAATAATTATTAGACATAATATTTAAACGCTATAATGATTATTAGACATAATATTTAAATGCCTTTATAATTATTAGACAATAACTCAAATGGCACCTAACCAAACTACTTCTGGGTGGTTTATAAAAAAATAACCACGAAGGGTCGCTCAAACGACCCCGCCATCCCTTTCTAACCTCACCTATCCGAGTCGGAGTGCCTTAAAGTCCCGATTGCATCCAGTTTCTCCTGATATAACAACCGTTAAACACCCAATGTCGATGGCAAATGATGTTATGGCATATGATAATTATGGCATGTGATAATTAGGGCTTACAATGATTATGACAAATGATGTTATGGTAAGTGACTTTATGGGAAACAAAGCTTCTAGCACGTGACTAATATAGCAAATAAGAGTAGGGCAAATGAATATTACGTCATATAATAATATGGCTGTTGACTATTATGGCAAATGATACTAGGGTAAATAAAATTCGGGCAAACGGCGGTATACCCAATAATACAATCCTTTGCAGCACGCTACAGTAACTCATAATAATATGCAACTCTTGGTCGTATTTCCTGGAAATGTACCCAATTTGTAAATTCCAGAACTAGTACTGAACGTAAAATAAGATTAGGAGCTGTACATGTGCGTATGCATATGCACATTCGCTATCGCCACGCATGATAGATTCTCATAACCCTTTGTTACGCTATCGATTAGGTATTTTGTATACGGTAGACGGACGTACTGTCCGATTAGTTATGTGGTTGTTAAGAAGTAATTATGTATGTACATATACGTTGGTGTGATTCCCGTGATCGTTTTAGCCGCTTAAACTCCCCCAACCACACATAACTGGTCGCTCGCCAAACACACAAGAGGTGCCTACGAGGTGTCGAAATATTTCGATATAATACTCGTATATATCTTAACGAATGAATTATATATTTATTTGCAAGAACATAGGTTACAATAAGGTCGTCTTAGGTTACAATTGGGTATCACTACATTCGACATTTCGTAATATTTGCATGATAGAAATGTTGAATGTAGTGAAACTCATTTGTAACCTAAGACGACCGTATTGTAACCTATGTTCTTGCAAATAAATATATAATTCATTCATTCAATGATACATACATACACTCACGCCTGTTATCTCTGAATGGGTAAGCAGACGTCCTATAACAGAAGTCTGCACACCCATGTTTTGCCTCTGGTAGTAATGATGCCAGGTTCGTTGCCTCTTACTACTCACTTTCCCGGCGACCGATGCAGCGATGGGGGTTCTTAATCCGTTCTCTCACGGACAAAATATCTTAATGATTGATGAAAAAAATGGATTATGAGACCTACTATTGATTGCTTGATGCTCATTCTTTAAGGCGCAAATATTAAGTTTACATTTAGCAACGAAAGTTGACAATCCGAGGAAGGTTATTCAAATTAACGCATGTCTGATGGTAAGTGGTTACCAGTACATATACAGCATGGTTGGTTGTTGCTTTATATCCGAAAATGATGAATTTTGTTTATCATTTTGAACACTTGTACTATGGGATAAACTATGAATTCGTGAAAAAAAAAACACATTTTGTTAAGCAACAAAATCAAAATCATCTAAATCAAAAGTTTTTATTTCACATAAACCGTTACAGCGGCGCTTATGAAAAGTCGAATTTAGGTGCACGGTTCCAATTAGTCGTTTCCTATGGAGAAGAGCTGGCAAGAAACTCCATGGTTACTCTTTTAAAATCCATATCTTTAACAATTTGAGTGAGTACAGTTACGACTTAGAATAGTTATGAGAGAGCAAAGTAGACTTACGAGCAGGAACAAAACAAAATGAAAAATATGGTCACAAATTAAATAGGTATCCAGGCATCTAGCAAGTCTACAAAGCTCACACATTAACAAAAGGTAAATGGACGCTAAACTTTATAAAATAACTGACATGGTTAATTGTCATCAAAACACATTACCTACAAAGAAAATCACTGTATATTAAGATAAAGATATTGATTACTTTGTACGGAACACCTGTTTTTTTTTAATGATAAAGTTAGGCCTGTCATAATCAGAAAGAAAACATGCTGCCTTGATCATCACAATCGTCATCACCACCGTTCGACATAAAACCAGACAAATATCATTAAAAGGTTTTAGGATACATTTTTTATTCTTCTAGATTTTAGAATAGCTCGCCCATGATTTATCTCCAAAACTTCCCCGACTCGTTATTTTGTCCTGTCAGTAACAAAGCGGTAATTAAGTCAAAGTGCTGAGCGGGCGTTAAACCAAGCTCAATAGTTTAAGATGAGGCGAATGAACTATCTAGTGACGGTTAAACATTGTTTAGATGGCAATTTTGACAAGATTTAAATGTTGAGGGAACTGTGGATGTTTATTAAAATGTTGATGTAAAACAACAAGAATTAAACGTCAAAATTTTGGTATTTACCCCACTACCTGTAGGGCTCAATTTACAATGCCGCGAAATGGAACGGAAGCCACGGAATCGTACATAGCATAATGCACTTTATGTCAATTGTATAAAGTACAAAGGTCGCGAGGATTCCCTGGAAGCCTCTTACTGCAGGGCAAAGGCCCCTTCTCAAACAGAGAAGGAACGATCATTGATAGCCACGCTTGCTCACTGCGCGTTGGTGTTTTAAGACCATTACGTCTGGGTTTCCTCACGATGTTTTCCTTCAAAGTCAGTGGTGTCTTAAATTAACTAAGAAAGTAATGACATAGAAAGTGTCACATTGTTACATGCCAAGTTTCAAACCGCAACGTGATGCTTAAGAAGCGTTTCCTTACACCTCCAGGCTATCACGACATCCTTGCAGTCTTTACCTATGATTCTGTTACTCTGTCTTTATACGGTAATATCGTAAAACGTGATTTAAGGTACAAGTCCGAGACGGGCTGCAAACTGCAGACTGCAACCGCAGACCGCAAGTCGCCATCGGAATAGCGCCTTTAAGATGTCCACTTTAAAGGTGGTATTCTGACAGCGACTGCAAAACTGCAACCGCAGACCGCAGCCACAGATCGCACCGCAAGCGATACTACTTTTGCAGTTTACGGACTGCAGCTCATCTCGGACTTGTACCTTAAGGTTTTATGACAAAAGGCTGTCGACTTCGATAGGCTAAATTAAGTTGAAAGGTAACAGCCACCAATAGGAACACACCCATGTACCTACTAATGATTATTTACTGTTCACTCACGTGCATTTTGCGGGATTGAGCGGAGCTCTTAATCATGAGCTAACAATCTTTGTACACTTTTTTTATTCTATATTTATAATACAATTTTGCCAAAAGGAAAACGTAGAAGTTTAAGTAATTCACTTAAACTTCTACGTAAAAACATTTCTAAGAATGCATCAAATAAAGTCTTTCTAAGTCTTTTTTGAGGGGAAGACATTTGGTTTATGTGTTTTTTATAGTCAGCTCTTAATTTTATTATCTTTGAGCACTGACAACATCGTCAAATAAAAACAATGAGTTTTCTTTAATAAAAAAACCTTGCCTCTGACTAGTATTTCTCCTTTATCGTGGGTGCGTTTACAGACAGAAATATTCAGACATTCTCAAAAGCCCAGATCAGGCACAACTCTCTGTAGGCCATACAAATATTTTTTCCGTGCGGAAATCAAACCCACGACCCTTAGCGCAACAGTCAATCGCTCAGCCACTGCACCAAACATACCGTCACAATAGAATATCGTCAAGTTGTCATAGTTGAATAGAATAGAGTATGGTCAAAAACAGTAGTGCCATAATCGCCACGCTCGGCAGGCGGGTTAGCGATCGCAGTATGGATGGTTGTTAAAATACTCAGAGAACGCTGCTGCCCATCCTCTAGTGAATCCCTTAGTCGCCTTTTACGATACCCATGGGAAGCGATTGGGTAGTGCTATTCTTTACGTCCGGCACCACACGGAATATGAAATGAAATCAATATGAAAAAAAAGAAGGTTAATATGCAGTTAATATGGAATTAATATGACGAAAATGGTCACGTAATTCAAATTTACAATGTCGGCTGGAACTGGTAATTGTATTTACTGTCACTGTCACTGCCAGCCAGAAAATCATGGCAGTATACCAACCCACATGTATTAAATAGTAATGGAATTCACGAACAGCGTATCATACCATATATACTCTTTTCAGTGCACCTAAAGGGGTGCATGAAAAGAGCCGACGAGTGACGATACTAAAGTACGTCCGGCGCACCCTGGGCAGTCAGCCCCGCTACCAACTTTGCTGACTGGCTAATCTTTTCGCCACAGTATGAGCTATTTTCGTATAGCTCGTGCTGACACGAGAGAAGAAAGTGCACCTCCCATGTTTTCTCTACATCATCCTGTAGTGTTTTGTATTAAAACCTACTTTGTCTAATTTGTCTTATAACCTTTGTATACGCTGGTACGAAATGTGGTTCGCAGTATTAAACAGGTACTCAAAAGGCGGCTACAGAATCTACACGGATTATGATACGGCGCTGAGTAGGTTTTTGTTTAGTTATCGTAACACAGAACATAGCACAACTAACAAAGAACCTCTGGTGGCTTTGATGGGACACAGGTCACGCGGGCGTTTAGATACATAGATCGACTGGCAGAAAATGCTAATGGCATTAAGTCCGCCTCTGTACAAATTTTGTCCAAAAGCATAAATCAATATTTTAATGTTCAAACTCGATGTTCTCAAAACTTCATATTTGTGGTTTGAAACGTTTTTCAGAAACCACACAGTTTCGCAGAAATTATTTCTGTGAGCCCAGCTTTAGTACAACTAGACAATTAATAAAAAGACACTGTCTATCAAATTACATTCTAGACACGCCTGTCATAAAATGTCTTTATCACACGTAAGCAGGCTTCAGTCGTTTCAGAACAGAAATGCACTCAATTTGGCCATTACCTTTTGAATTTTCACCTTAATTGTGTGGGCGTGACGCATACGGTTAATGGCCTTCAAGAGGTTGATTTAATTACCGTGGTGGTACTGACAGCTCTTTGTATAAAATTATGATATTAAATGGGAGAGATATATATATGAATAGACGTACTCGTACTAGCGACTTTGAACCCATGTTGTGATTTTTTACGAAGATTTCATTTGATATCTAATTGGGAATTAAAATGGGATGTATTTAAAAGCACTTAAAAATTAATGAAAAAAACAATAAAAAAACGTTTAAGGTAGGGGAAGTACGTCTAAAATGACATGCTGTTTTGTTTTTTAATCATATCATAATTTATGCCGTTACAATCAGTCTTTGTAACTTATAATCGGAATAGCGATCGCCCGACGGATTGTCGTCAAATAACTTGCTATACATAGTAGACCGCCTTACGATATAGCGTATAGTGTGAACGTATAGTTATAGCTTATGATGCAAATTGATTTACTATACAGCAAAATAGTATAGCATAGTGTGAACTGCGCGTTATATTTGAGCCACAATCTCCCGTGATATATTCTGTAAAAACGTCGCGATCATGAGACGTACACAATGAGTCGGAAATTGACGGGCATCCGGGTGAGCGAACTGTATCGCTTTGTACAGCTATTGTATCGCTTGGGGTGATGACAGGTTATTGCACGATATTTATTTGGGAAAACATTTTTGTTGGTTTTGCTTTGGCTTGATCTTGAAAATGTTTGATTAGGTCTGAGAAACATGGCGGTTATGGAATTTTATTCGTCTGTGAAATCATAACATGAATATAATAAGCACACGAGGTTGTCGATATGTGGGATGTTAATTCAGCATTTATTATACTGATAGTCGTTACAGCCAATGTTCTAATTAATAGATTCGACTAACATCGGAAGAAGCTCTCTTTAGGCAGCTGGATCAACGACTTGATACAGAAAGCGGTACTCCTAGACACGGCGCCCGTTGTAAGGAAGGTTTTTTCTCTGAGGCCCTGACCACCGATAGCTAGAACCCTGTTCTCGATGCCGGTATTTTTTTAATGTAAATAATGAAAAATAAATATATAAGTATCGTTAATTAATAAACAAAAAATAACTAAATCAGAAAACATCATGATAATACTTGTTATAACATTTTTAGTAGGTAACCTTTGTAATGTATTTAATTTTAATTTCATTAAAGGAATCAGTGATATTTATTTTGATGCCTCTACCTCTGTGGCTACCAATGTACCAATACAAAAAAGTGTTATTAAAATGCTGAACAATATGTATTAACTCTAAAATTAAAAATTCGAAGTCTGCAGGTTTTTAAAATTACCCAATCAGAAAACAAGACCACTTATAAATTATGAGAAAACTTTACAATAATCGATCCAGCAATTTTTGAGTTTCAAAAAACAAAGCCATTAGTACCACATCATATTATTATATCGAACATTCATTGTCATTTAAAAGGATATTTAATTGAAGTTTAAATCCAAAATGTTCGATGTAATCAAGTGTTTTAGTAATTTATCTTTTAAAATGCGTCAACAATATAACATAACATCACGCCTGTGTTCCCCGAAAGGTTAGGCAGAGGTATATAGTACACCCTCATTTCGCCGTTATGTTTAAGTCCCATGTTATAGGAGCTGAGCCATTGCTATCAACCGGGCACAAATCCAAATTGCGGGCTGATAAATTCCATACGAAAAAACCCAATAAAACTTTGCCCGACCTGGGGATCGAACCCGGGACCTCACGCTCAGCAGTCGCGCTTGCAACCACTAGACGATGAGGCAGTCAACAAATAGAAGTTTAATTATCAAATTCATACATTCTATTTTTTTAACCAATTTAAAACTAAAAGTGAGGTGCCCTATTCTAGGCGCTACACTAACTTGAAAAGTTTTCACTTAATCGTTTGATCGGTTCAATATAACTTTTGGCTTAAATCAGCTGAAACTATTCCTATTAATTCTTAATAGAATACAGTTTGTAACACATCAGGCTTTTAAATTGACGATATGTTTGGCGCACTGGCTAAACGATGGGCTTTCTTGACATATACAGGTTGAAATTGTAAACACTGGATAAACCGAAATGGGAGATTATACTCATCACTATGAACAACTTTTACTGTGGGACCAAATAGGAAATCGCGAAAAAAAAACAGATGTTTCCTATTTGTGTTCGCATAACTCGTCAAAGTGTAGGGAACAGCAGATTTTTTTTCGCGATTTCCGTTTTGGTCCCATAGTAAAAGTTGCTCATAGTGATGAGTACAATCTCCCATTTCGGTTTGTCGAGTGTTTATATTTCAACCTGTGTATATTTGTATAGCCTACAGATAGTTGTTTCAAGTCTAGGTGTTTGTGTACGTGACGAATTATGTATCAAAAATTTAAGAAAAAATCTTAGTGCAGGGAAATATTTTATCTTCAATTAATGAGGGAAAATTACATGTTCTGCCAAAGTCCGCGACGCGTCTTATGATTCTACTCTTAAAAATTCAAGATGATTATAATGTAAAACAAATCTCCAATAACAGTAAGTTTGCATCATTGTTTATCCGTTTCAATTAGCGTTATGTACGACAATATCGCGATCGTATCGACGACAGCGCAATACAGCTAACCTGCTGTATTGTATGTATGTGTAGTGCTGTTACAGTGAAGTGGCCACTGTTAACCGACTGCAGTGTTAAAGAGAGTTATGTTTTTGAGAGATTGAAGAAAAAAAATTGAGGAATGTGAGACAAACCATGTATTTGAGAAGTTAATCCTGGTAGAATATTAATTGGTCAGTACCTACGCAGTTAGGCCAATATTATTATTTTTCAATTATAATGTGAAGTGGAATTTTAGAAACTAGCACAGCATTCAATAACCTCGGTGATTATTTACTTCGTCGGAAATAATAATCCATTTAAGCCTAAGCTTAATTAGATAATAAATCTTAATTCTCGAGAACGGGACGATGAAAAGCAGATGGTGGAAAAAGTACCAACTTTTTTCCCAAACATTTCTTCGTGAAGTGGTCTAACTTTTCAATAGAATTTAAGCAATTAGTCAAATTGTTGCCTATTGAATAATTAGCTAGTGGTGTCCGTCAACGCTTTTTTTAAATTAACTTATCGGTTGTTAGGTATTTATTCTTAAAGTTTTAGGACGCTAGACAGTTTTTATGCCTGCTGCTGTACTTATGCTAGGAGTAGTTTTTTTTTGTCTTTTTATTTTTCAATTCTATAATTAATCATTAAGGTTTATTTAATATAAGATCTAGTATCTAATGATAAAATAATGTAACTTATTCAATACTTATTTTATTATAAAAAGTAAATAACAAAAACAAAAAAAAAAGGTTAAAGAAAGTACTTAATCGACTGTTTCGGTCTACGGTAAGTTTCATTGAACACAATAAAGATTGTGGGCCGAATCTTGCTTTAGTAATGAGTATCCAAAGACATTTGTAACTCAAATGATCACAATGGTGGTAAAGAAACAAAGAAATCTTACCTTTAGAAGTCGAGTTATTGTTGGCTTCATTTCTACTGTTTAAATATTTTTGTTTACAATATGTTTACAAGTAATTAGGGTAAATACTGTTCAGAATCTATTTTTAGGGTTTGTTTGAACTGTATTCTGGAAAACTAACAGGACCAGAATATATATAGATTTCGTTTGTATTTTCATTGAGTTATTTTTAAATAATACCTACACCTACTGTACCTACACCTAATGTACACCTATACCTACGGTAAGAATACTGTACTGAATCTGTACTGTGTACTGAATCTTTGGAATCAATAGAATAGGCTAAAAATAAAAGTTTGTGAATGGTTTATTTTAGTATTTGACTTAAATAAAACACATCTAACACCAATTATTAGAATCGTATCAAAAAAGCCACCCACGTGGTAACAGTGTGTGTTACCATGTGGGTGGCTTCTTTGATGCGATGACATCGAAAATTAATTCTAATATTATAACATGTATAAAAATGTACTTGTTTGAGTAATAACGAATCCAAAAACGGATCAACTCAGCCTGTATCAGCCATAATCCACTGCTGTAGATAGTTCTATAAAGTTGCGCCACAAAATTATTAATTAATTATTATTCAAATATGATTTAAACAAAAGCTAATAATTTCTAAAACAAAAATTTTTCGTCAATTGCCAATTCTCCGTAACAGCACTATATGACAGTAGTGCGCTCAGGTTGCATATTGCCAAACGTTAAGATTTATTACAGTAGATGCATATAGCCTAGACCGTAGGCCTTAGGACTATAAAAGGACTAAACCTAGGTGATCTAGGTACACAGTCGTACAGCATCGACGGATTAACACACAGACAAGAAAACACATTGTACACTGCAAGATGTTCAAGCTGGTAAGATATTTTATTTATTTTATCTATGTAATAATTATTTATTTAAATTAATTAGTGATAATTTTGAGCGTATGCATTGAATTATTTGACAGAAATTTTGTTACGGTTGGTAGAACTAAGCATAAGTGTCATCGCGTTCTTTTGTTTTAAAATTCTTAGTAGCATCCCGGAGTTTGGTATTGCGCCCGATAACTAGAAATACGCTCACCCCTATTACGAGGTCATACATAGGACTGAATACCGTTGTCAGAAAACTCTGAATGTTAAATAGTAGAAATCTGCTTACCCCAACATGTAGGCAAGGGATTACAATTGGAGGTTCCACTCCTTGCCTTTCGCTCACAAATCACTTGCGTGAGCGAGAGAGAAATAATGACAAGAATAGTAGCACCACCATTTTAATCCCATTATTTAAGTAGTTGGGTTGAAAATAACTTTCTGTTTGTGACTGTCGTGATCACCTTCATTCCCCTGTCGACATTGATAACACTGTGACAACAAGTTTTAATCCTTCCTTTTCTTATTCTTCTCTCGTGTACCTACAAGCTATACAAGAATAACTCATGTCGTGGTAAAGATTAGCCAGTCAGCAAGGTTGGTAGCGAGGCTGACTGCCCAGGGTGCGCTGGACGTATGTATTTAGCCATCGCCACTTGAGGAGACAATTCGAAAGCTTTTCTAATATTCGCATCAGCAAGAATGATCGTTGTAGCTATAAAAAACACTCTTGTGTTTAATTGTTGTAGCGGTTCTATTACCGCACAGTATAAATCAAATCAAAAACATTTATTTGCGGAATAAAAGTAAAAACATGGGTTGAGAGTTAAGCAAGTTACATTCTACTAGTTATGTCATCAGTTTGCAAATATTTATCTTTTATAAATAATACAGTAACGCGACATTTTTTTTAATATTTACAGTTCGTATTTTCTTTTACACTAATTATTTATATGTATAGTTAGTAGGTCTATAGATGTTTCAGGTTTGGGTGCTGGTGTTTGTGCTTTTAAGATTAATTACATTAAAAAAACATTAATTAATTAGTGACTTTCAACGAAAACCTTTTTAACTTTACCTTTTAGTAAAAGAAATTGAAGTTAAAAGTTTCAAATTTGTCTTTTCTTACTAATCAAGTGAAACTAAATTAACCTTTCATACAATTTGGTTGAAATTGAAAAGTTTTACAGTCACATGAATAGTTTTACTAGCACTAACACAATTAATTAGTAAAAGGTCGTCAAAGTTAGATTTTATTAATTTCTATTTCGAGAATATTTCAAAATCATTCCCTTATTGAAAACGTCGGGAATTCCTGGCAGGAGAAATATTTTAAATTAAATATTAATTTACTAATTTATTTCATTAGGTTATACCGTTGATTGTATTGATCAATCAAGAGTAGGTACAATCCTGGGGCAGGGGCAATCCTGTGCTGGACATAGGCCCGTCCTAAGTTAGTAAATAAAAATTAGAAAAAAATATGCGTTTTTTTAATGTATTCCGAACGGCCTGTTTAAAACCGAAATAGTAGCGAAGATAGGTTAAATTCGATGCTGCCGTGTTTTCCTCATTGGTAGACAAGTGCGCATGTACAGTAAGCGTTGCTTTTAAGCTTTTACATATCAATTATATTTTTTTATTTTGTTTTACCTCATTCATTTATAAGAAGCATCGTAAAGAATAAAAACAAAAAAAAATAGCAAAAAAATTTTTCTTTTTTTTTTATTGAATCCATAATAGGTGGTTCAGATACGATCACTAAAAACTATCAAGTTTTTTTTTTGCTTTTTTTGTGTTTTTTTTTATTATGTACGGACGCTATAGTGTTGCTGATTAATGGAAACGCCTTTCGTTAGTTAACATTCTGTATATCGTGACCTAATATACTAAACTATAAAAATTGTGACTAGTTTTTCACATCCAAACTCACTGCAGTAAATATCTGCAATTCGAAATTTCCTTCGTGACGTCATAATATGCATTTCAATACTACCCACTCACTTGACGCATCCACTTCATAACAAATTGCTTCTATATCACCTACATAAAAGGTGAAGTTACCTATTATTAGCCAGCTACGATGCAATACATTTCTATTCCTATAAAATTCATTTTATATTTAAGTTCTTTCAAGAAAGCTACTTTTTGTAATAGAAATACCGTATCGATACCAAAATAACTTTTTTTATAATACTAGAGTGGTTTCAAGAAATCTCTACAGGATGGACTTAAACGAATTCGTGTAATTCCTTCAAATCGCGTGATCTACTGGTGACAAAGATAAACACTAAATGGGTTTTACTGAAACTCAACCAAAAAAAATAATTCAAAAAGTAAAACTTGGTTTTCTATTTCTGAGTATATTTAGAGCCTCGAGTTAACTGACTGCAAAGAGCAATATCGCGCTAGTCGTGCCCGCCAGCTGCATCGCCGTGCTTTCATTCATTTATAAGTAGCAACGAAAAGAACAAAAAAAATAATAGCAAAAAAATTTGTACTTTTTTTTTATTCAATCCTTGTTAGGTGGTTTTAGATACGGTCACTTAAAAATATCGCAAGAAAAAAAACATATTTTTTTATTTTTTACTAGAGGTCGCCTGCGGCTTCGCGCGTGTTGATGTCGTTTATCGCGTATTCCGCGTTTTTCTCAACGATATTATGCATGTATTATACATATAAACCTTCCTCTGAAATCACTCTATCTATTAAAAAAAACCGCATCAAAATCTGTTGCGTAGTTTTAAAGATCTAAGCATACATAGGGACAGACAGACAGCGGGAAGCGACTTTGTTTTAAATTATGTAGTGATTTTTAATCAATCTCAATCCCGTACGGGTTCAATATACACCAGGGGCCCAATTCTTCTAAAATAAATTGTTTCCAAACGCAATCGAACCACAACCGTCAGTCAGGTTTTGTTTTCGAAAACTTTCAAAATGATTGATTTTGTTTTTTGTATCAAACAATTTGATAGCTTTTGAAATTGAGAACTGTCTGAATGAACGGTTCGGCCTTGGTTCGGTTGTGATTTATCAAGATTTATTTTAGGAGAATTAGGCCCCAGTACTACATCATGTGGTTTTAAGGAATTGCACGAATAAACAAATTCAATATATATATAATAATACCCTGTATACTATAATAATATTGATGACATTTAAAACTAACTGAACATATAAGCTAGCTTCAAAATAGAAACTTCTATTCAATTTTTATTCTGTCGGTGTCGAATAGCTGAAAATATACCCTAGGGAATGGTATCTAGGTCAAATGGCAGTCGCTACACTACTGCTACAGTAGCTTCTTGTTTTTGTTTTGTTTTTTAAAATAAACATGTTCGTGGTCCGATAACATTGTGAAATTGGCTGAAAAAACTATGGATACGAAGAGCGTGTGTCGTTGAGAGTGATGTTATTGAGAAAATGCATATTCTCAGCAGTGACACAGTAGATATATCGTCACTCTCCTCGCTAACTGTCGTAACTAGCAATTGATAATTTTTCAGAGAAATTCTCACAGAGTGACGTATGTGCTTCAAATGAATAGAAATAAATAAATAGATTCCTTAGGGCTTTAGGGTAACTACTAATATAAAAGAGGAAGCCAAGAGCAATATAAAAAGTTATGAATTCATTAAAATAAAGCCACGGCTAACGCAACCACTGAAAAATTATAAATTACTAGTTACGACAATTAGAGGGGAGGGTAACGATATAAGCTAAAGCAGTATCTCAACTACCTATAATCGCCTGAATTAACACACTCACACAGACACGCACTACAACAAGATCTCTAAGTGAGCCTCACAATGCAGTCAGTCACGACTGTCATAGACTTTACAAAGAGTATATTATACTCAGTATACAGTGCGTGTATGTGTGAGTGTGTCAATTCAGGCAATTATAGGTAGTTGAGTCTTTAGCTTATCCCGGGTGGGTTAAAAGTCGTGGATTAAACGAAACAGGGCGATAGTTGAGGTTATTTGCAGTAAAAAATATCTAGTGCCAGAGGCCTAACTTGATCTCCTTAAAAGTTATGACAATTTGAGTGTTTTTAAGAAAATACCAAAATTTGAAATAAATAGGCAATTAGATTAAAATGGGTACCTATTTTAAAGCAATAAATGGTTGAAAGTGCTTTTATGACAGTAGGTATGATGATTTATGAGTATTGACACTTTTTTAAAAAGTCTCAAATTACAATGCTCTGAAATCTGGAGTGAATACTTCGATGAAAGGTCGGTAGATAAGGGAATTTGGTACAAAACTATCCAGCCACATCTTCCCAGTCACGTGTGGATTGATCGCAATTTATTAAATAGAAGTACCCTAGTAATTGCCTTAAGGCTTCGTTCTGGCCACATTCTATCAAATAAGTTTGGTTATCTCATGAAAAAAATAACGTCTCCCAATTGTATCGATTGTAATGTAGTAGAAGATGTTCAACACATTTTGATGGAGTACAGCGATAAAGCCCTTAAATAAAGATTAAAAAAAAAAAAAACTTTAGAAACTTTAATGTTGTGGCGGCATCTATCTCGCCACATGCGAACTATCGAACTATCCTACATTGCGCAATCAAGATTTAACACGCAGATAGTATATATACAACCTCCCAACATCAACTGGTGGGCAGTAGCCCGCCAGGCACAATACTCCGCCTGGTTGGAGGATCCTCCCTTTGGTTGGAGGAACACCGCACCAGGTTTCTCCACATTGGTGACCCCGACGTGATCGTCACAGACACTGTTTCCACACTGGTGACGTCACACACAACCTTCGCAGCCTCGGCAGCAAAATCATCACTCCCTCCGCTCAGCATTCAATCGAGCAGCAAGCAGCGTGTCACACAGCCAGCCAGCATCCTCGGCGCATATATACTGCACTTCGACCGGTCAACTAGCAGAGGCACTTCTCTCCTGGTCGACGCAGTCCACAGCCACCACTCATCGCTCTCACAGTTCCGACTCACTGGAATGACGCGGTATCCGGTTTCGACTTAAAGGAACCCCTCACTGGCCCTGGCAAGTTCTCAAGACGCAACGACCGCTGACTCTTCAAGACGATCGACCTCCGGTCTCAGGGGGGGAGTGATGTGGCGGCATCTATCTCGCCACATGCGAACTATCGAACTATCCTACATCGCGCAATCAAGATTTAACACGCAGATAGTATATATACAACCTCCCAACATCAACTGGTGGGCAGTAGCCCGCCAGGCACAAGACTCCGCCTGGTTGGAGGATCTTCCCTTTGGTTGGAGGAACACCACACCAGGTTTCTCCACAATGTAAAAAAAAATTACTACCAAAAAATGCTGCAAATAACCCCAAATATCGCCCTGTTTCGTTTGGTCCACGATTTTTTACCCACCCTGTATATCTACTCTGCCTTTAAGGACGCAAATTATGACATGTAGACGACACACACGGTGTACCTTTATGTTCAAGTTAGGTCAATCCGATTCTTAGTGATCGTAGATCTATTTGACTTCTTATTTCTGCTGTTAAGAGACTTGAGTACACTCGCAATGATGGCCGACCATAAAATGACAAATGGAAAACAAACATTATTTTCACATCGTTAAAGTGTTTTTGGGTTTATCCGTGTGGAATTCCTCAGTAGCAGCCCGCAATATGGATTTGTAACCGATTGATGGCAATAAACTCACCCCCTATTACATGGGACTTGGGACGAAATGAGGTTGTACTATGCACCTCTATCCAGCTCTTCAAGGAATACAGCCGTGATGTTACACCTGTTTGTCTGTTTGTTGTTGTCAGTTTTACAAAACTAACTGAAGCAGTCAAGTTTATATTCTACTTTTTGTTCTATGAACCCATTAAACCGTAGATCCATAAATAACTTAAAAGCTAATAACAGTTAGGTAAACTTTTGTAAACTAACAATATTTTGAATGAATAGTTTATTCATACTTGTTCTAGTGAAGTAAAATGTTGACGTTTTAGCCAGTCAATGGTTGAAAGTTCAATAAACGATTAAATTAGGAAATACGCAAATAGTATGTATGTTAAAAATAATGAATAGATTCCGTAAAATGCTGGTCGTTATACAGCATTACTGGTTAGTCGGTTTACATCCGAAAACCATGAACTCTCATATATTTTGTACTAGACCCAGTACACTGTTAGAATTTGCTGAATCCGGCAGCCTGTGGGCTTAGTACAAAATGTATGCGCAATGAGCCTTCGATTTTCTGATAGAAATTTCTGATAATCTACGGCCCGGCTTAAGCTGACCTATCGTGGGAAGTTGCTTGATACAGTTGAGCGCCATTTGTTTTTAGCTAAGCCCATGCACCAAACGGTAACTATAGCTACAAACAAATAGCGATCAACAAATTAAGTGTTAAAAGTGTATTTTCTATGGGGAATTTTTTAATTACTCAAGTACTGTCATTATAGACGCAATAGATAAACAATGGCAGTTGTCATCCAGGGACGACGGCGGGGCGTTACCGGGCAACTCAAAAGGAACCTATCCACCTAATACGTCCTAGTTCGATATCATGCTCCAATTATAACTAATTTGTTATCTTTTTTTCAGACACTCTTCTTCGCCATCCTCGCGATCGCGCACGCCGGGATCATCGCACCCGTAGTGCCCGCTCACCCCGTGGTAGCCCACCACGTGGTGGCCCCGGTCCACACCGTGTCCCACAGTGCAGTGATCCACCCGGCCCCCATCGTCCACGCGCCTGTGGTTCATGCGGCCCCAATCGTGCCCGTTGTTAGGCATTCCCCCCTAATCGCAGTACATCATCACTAAAGAAGTATCAAGACTCGTTCATCCAAATTAATTTATGTAATTGGTGTGAATTTTATTAAATTATTTTGATATTTAAAGTGTATTTTCATTTTATTTGTGGCGCTTTTGTTTTAAATTTATTTGTTTTTATTTATTTTATTTTTATGCACAAAATTAGTACAGAGACGGACTTAATGCATTAAGCCGTGTATGCACGAAAGAACACGAACATCGCACACGAATCACTATGAACGTGTTCGCCGAACACACTGTTTTTTAAAGGTACGCACATACAGACAACGTGTTCGATATTCATGTTCGCGATGTTCGTGTTCGTTCGTGCGTACACGACTAGCATTTTCTACCAGTCGACCGGTGATGCAGAGAAAACATGATAGGTGCTCTAAATATAATGAAGTATGTGATGCTATACAATATTAAAAATAAAAACAAAGATTACTGTAAAACATTTTTGGCTATAAGAGCTCTTATACACCACGTTTTTTTCAGGCGCCGTTGACGCGCGTTTCGCTATCGCGCGTTGTCGGCGCTGCTAAACTTGAAATAGGCAGATTACTTGCGATTGCATCGCTGCAAACTCACGAGAAACGCGCTACAGACGCGTGTACGCAACTTTCCTTGCAAAGTAAAACGCGTGTAGCACGCGCGCGAAGGAGCGTGTATCGCGCTACAGACGCGCGTGAGCAACTTTCCTCGCAAAAAATAAACTTTAAAAAAAGTAAAAACCGACTTCAAAGAAATACTAAAAAGAGTAAAATAATTACCATATATAAAATTAACAGTTTCAGAAGTCGGTGGCTTCTATTTGCTTCAGTGTAGAGTTGCACCGACTTCTGAAACTGTTAATTTTATATATGGTAATTATTTTACTCTTTTTAGTATTTCTTTGAAGTCGGTTTTTACTTTTTTTAAAGTTTATTTTTTATTAAATACGTTTTAGTGTCATAATTTTAAGCCCCTCCTTCATAACCCTTCTTTTTGGCTTTGACGTAGTCGGGCTTAAAAAGTCCTTTCAAATGATACCTTACACGATATAATGAAAACATTCCAAAGGGGGGGAGGGGGGGGACACGCACCCCTTCCTCTTTTCCAGTAGTCAGTTCCCAACAACAAATATAAACAAAGCAATATTAGTAATTTGAGAATTTTGCTTTGATCCGATGAGGAGTTCCGTTCCATATCTCTGAAGTTCATGGTCTAATCATAACAAAATTTATATGGGACCAATCGGGAAGTATACCCTTTCGAAAAAAAAAGAATTTTTCAAATCGGTTCATAAATGACGGAGATATGAGGTAACAAACATAAAAAAAAAAAATAAAAAAAAAAAAATACAACCGAATTGAGAACCTCCTCCTTTTTGAAGTCGGTTAAAAATAAAATGTGTTTGCAGCTAAAGAGACGCGCTGTGCCAGCGCGTCTATATAGATGTAACTCCGCGCTACCAGCGCGTCGACAGCTCGCGAAAAAGTCGTCGTCTGCATACTGCAATTTTATGAACGTGTGAATAGGTAAATTAGTTGCGATAACATCGCGTTTGCAGAGCGTTATAGTAGCGTGCGACGCGCGTCGACAGCGCCTGAAATAAACTTTAAAAAAAAGTATAAACCGACTTCAAAGAAAAACTAAAAGGAGTAAAATAATTACCCTAATATAAAATTAACAGTTTCAGAAGTCGGTGACTTCTATTTGTTTCAGTGTAGAGTTGCACCGACTTCTGAAACTGTTAATTTTATATTATGGTAATTATTTTACTCCTTTTAGTTTTTCTTTGAAGTCGGTTTTTACTTTTTTTTAAAGTTTATTTTTTATTAAATACTTTTAGTGTCATAAATTTAACCCCCTCCTCTTCATAACCCTTCTTTTCAGCCTTGACGTAGTCGGGCATAAAAAGCCCTTTCAAATGATACCTTACACGATATAATGAAAACATTCCAAAGGGGGGGGGGGGGGACACGCACCCTCTCCTCTTTTCCAGTAGTCAGTTCCCAACAACAAATATAAACAAAGCAATATTAGTAATTTGAGAATTTTGCTTTCATCCGATGAGGAGTTCCGTTCCATATCTCTGAAGTTCATGATCTAATCGTAACAAAATTTATATGGGACCAATCGGGAAGTATACCCTTTCGAACAAAGAAAGAATTTTTCAAATCGGTTTATAAATGACGGAGATATGAGGTAACACACATAAAAAATAAAAAAAATAAAAAAAAAATACAACCGAATTGAGAACCTCCTCCTTTTTGAAGTCGGTTAAAAAACGTGGTGTGCTAGAGCCCTAATACTAACACTTCTAAATAATATACAAATGTAAAGATGTTTGCGTACATATAAAACGATAAATATTAGATATCATATTCAAATACATAAAGCCCTTTTTTGCGACCTGACGACTGGGCTACTAATAAAATATGAAAATTTGCTATGCATGCAACACGTACTTAGATTCCAAAAATAAGATAATTCTAATAGAGTCACGAATGTAATAATTTGACACTAGATGTGTACAGTCAGCAACAAAAGTAGCTTAACATTTGAGTTTTTAAACTTGGCATTAATTAGAAAACTAGGTGTTTTAAAACAAAAACTTTAATAGATACCTAGAGCTGCTAGATACAGCTCTAAGCATGTCTTAAAGTTTTTGTTTTCTATCAATTAGTTTTCTAATTAATGCAAAGTTTAAAAACTCAAATGTTCAGCTACTTTTGTTGCTGACCGTACCAATTTTATACAGAAGCTATCTAACTGACACAAATAACTTTATGACTATAAACAAAACTGATTCAAACTTTTTGCTAACGTTATTTATTACAGTAGGCAACTTATTAAACAAAATCATTGTTCTATGTATTAGAGCTTCGCGTATTTGTTTGTATTATGTTAATTGGAAGTTATATAACAATGTTGCAGTAGTATTCCTTATTTTTGTGCACCTGGATAAATCTATATAATTAAAAGTTAAACGCTGTTCGTTAGTAAGCTCATCATTTGAGAACTTGTTTGTGAATACACAAAAGTTTCAAGAAAAAAATTAATTCTTCCTCCAAGCCTATTCCCAACTATGTTGGGGTCTATCTTCCAGTGTAAAAAGATGTGGCTGAATACCAGTGTCTTACACGGAGCGGCTGCCATCAGATATCCGCAACCCAGACACCGGGCAATGCCGTTATTCTAAGGTTAAACCGGTTATCAGATTTTCGGGCTTCTGACTAAGTATCTATCGACTGTCATAGGTATGACATCCGGGACCGATGGTTTAACGTACTGTCCGACGCACAGAGGGGTCTCGATGTGTATCGAAAGGTCACCCATCCATGGACTGACCGCGGCAAGCGCAGCTTAACCTCGCAAACGGTTGTTTTGTTGATTAGTCACGAGCGCCACACACAGCAAAAAAATTCATTGTATTACTGATATTTTGAAATAGGTAAATGATCGTAGAAATTAAATACTGTTCTAATTACATCAAAGCCCAAAATTTGCTAAATATTAGGCCTCCTTTCGTTTTTGCTAGCCTTTTCGACATTGTGATCTTTTGCATACCTCTGGACATCTCTGACGATGCATTACAAATAGCACCTTTGCATCCAACCCTACTAAAACTGTCAGGTCATTACCCTACGTTATACAAAAAACAAAACATAAATTGAGCGTGAAATATAAACACCAAACAAATCTAAAAAAGCAACCCCCAACACCTAAACTTATCACAAGCGCACTCAACTCGCAAAAAAAGCCAAAATCTGACATAGACAGAGATTTTTATCGCGTTAAAAAAATAGGCTCACATCGTACATCAAAGGGGATAATAGAATAGATTTACGTTCTATTTTATTTCAACCCCTAGGTGTCAATGACACGGGATGTAAATAGTCGAGCGGAGTCATTTGCAGTACCTGCTTAGCATAAACATCTTTATCAAACCTATGGTGTTTAGTGAGAATAAGAATATAGAAAAGATTTTAGAAAACGCTTTACTGGATGTAAAAAGAATGATAGGTTATAAACGACGGCACGTCAGAACGTGTGACTACCCCTCCATCCGAACCCCCTAGTCGACGCAGCAGCCGACTACAGTCCCTCTCTCATAAGTAAAGTCCTAGGCACACACTTTTAGAACCCGATGACGAAGTAACTCTCCTCCAGGAGGCGAGTAAATCGACCAGCACAATACACAACGTCCGCCGCCGTCCGGCATACCGTCCTCGCCGACGAGGCCCGTCGCGACGTCCCACCGCCGCGGGTCACGATCCACCGAGCTCTCCCGTTGTAGAGCCGGTCATCTCTTCAGCTCTTCAGACTCCGCAGTCACACCGATAATTCAGCCCTCGTCAAGCTGTCTCCCCCCCTAAGTCCACGCCAGTAGCGCCCTAGTTGTTGCAGGTAGTCATGACGTTAGTGTAGTACAAGTAGTTAGCTTAGGTTAAGTATTTTACTTCCCCCCCATTGGCTGGAGACCCTTCAGGTCTCGCCAATTACTGCCCGGTTACGTAGAAACGGTCCCCTATGACCACCAACAGTAGTCCAATAAAAAAAAATCGAAACGAATTATTCGCGTCCAAGTGGTCGACGAGTCGACATCTCCTGAGGATACCCCGTGGAAGGGCGAAACACGTCTCGTAGTAGTTTAGTTGCATGTTGCATTTTTTCACTCCTGCATATGCATCTACTTGTGGGAGGGAGGGTGATGCTGCATATTGCATCCAAACTAGCGATCTGGTTAGTCGAAACTAAAGCTAGATAATATATTTTCTTACTTGTAGGACAGGGATTTCCGCAAAGTAACGCCCGATTCCATCATTTATTTAGTATGACACCTCTAACGTAATTTTTATCTATCACCGACCTTTTCTCGCGCTGTCTGTTAGTAAAAGAAAGCAATTGTCTAACTTTAGTCATTACCTGTGATAGCTACTAAGCCTAAGGGATGGTCTAATAATCAAAGCTATGGGGTCTTTGCTTCATTATTGGTAAAGATGTTACGATAGTCCTAATTTTAACCAAAAACGCTCGGTAAAACAGGAATCGACTATAAGACAATGACTGAAAAAGAGCCTACTCCGAACATCAAACTACGAAGATTCGGCTGATTGATCGTAAGTTTTCCAACCACTATGCACCGTGGCCAGCAGTGAAACAGTAATGGGCTATTTGCATCTGGTTCCGCACGTCCTCTGTGAGCTAAGACCAAATACACCATTTTCAATGCCATTATTATTTTATTATACCTACTTTTTTCCAAACGATCGAGAAATGCACTATTAAAAAAACCATTAAATTCTAAACATAAAAAAATATCTGGTTCTAAAACAGCACTAGTTTTAACTGTATTTAGGTATAAATCCAAATCTTCCCAGACAATGAATAATTCTGGTAATAAAACGTTACCATCCTTGAGTCCACTTTATTATACACCCATGAACTCCAATCGCAATCACCCCCAAAACCTTGAAGGAGATGCATTGTACCCCTCCTGAGGGCTTTTACGTCCTAATAAAGTGTATCTTCAAGGATAATTACTTGGGGAGCCGGCAGAAATATTGGCTTTAATCCCCTTTTGTAAAGACTTCTTTATGGACCGCCCTTGGGCGTTAATGACTCGTAAGGACCAGTTTTGATTTTGGACATTATGCGGATCTTAAGAACCATTTTGGGGATAAAAGGATAAAAGGACCACTAATTGATCAATCGGTTTGAGGGCGTTATAAAATTGAAATCTATTTTTGCATTGCGATAAGTTCGTTCGGTTATTGACCTATAAAAGTACATTACGTCATAAACAATGGAATTCATAATGTATGTCGTACTCCTTTCATTTATGAGTTATTTATTTTTCCGAGCGGTACCAATACGTGGTGATATAATAAATAACCTTTATTGATTGCGATATATAATTAAAATCAGCGACAAAAGTAGCCAAACATGTGAGTTTATAAACTTTGCATTAATTGGAAAACTAATTAATGTAAAATAACAACTTTAAACAATACTCACAGATCGATAGATAGAGAATCTAGACTCTTTTACCATTCGAAACTGTATTATACTTCTTTGGAATATTCATTTAGCTGAGATTAATTTGTCGATTTGATTAACCTATGTCGCCGAATCTGCCATTGAAATATTATTGAGGAAGGCCTTAATATGCCTAAAATTAATATTCTTAGCCTTCATAGTAATCGGCTTTGCCCATGAAACCTCGTTGAGCTTATTAGCAATCCATCAATTTCTTTCCCCACCACTATTTATGGCACATTTGCCTTCAAAGTTGCCTAGAGATAATCAATGACTTTGTAGTTTGATTTTAACGGTGACAGTACAGTTGGGCCCTTGTATGACCTTTGCTTAGCATAATTATCATCCAATATTTTTAATGGCTTTTTAATTCCGGCAACACGTCGACAATATAAATCAAAGCTGGACTACCTTTTGTTTTTATTACATTTCCGTATCATAAAATAACCACAACCTATAATTTTCAAACAAATTAGTAAACAAACTTTACGGTCAAGTTGATTTTATCTGGGTTTGGTTCATAACAAACCCTCTAGTTTTGGGATATGAAACATTGCATTATACTTTGATGTACAATGTAAAGAACGTTTGGGTGTTTTGATACGGCTGTTGCTAGATTAGCCTAAGATATTTTTTTGCTGAGAGATTTGACCACAAAGAATCAGCGCTGTAGTCTGCTCCAAGCAGGTCTTCAGCATTTATTATACTACCGGATTTTTAGAGCCAGTTTGAAAGAGTCCCGACGTAACACCAAAGAAACAGAGCGCACTGTTATACGGGCTTCCCACGGTGCGTGATAGCGCGCACCGAAACACACGAGCTCGCACCGACGCACCATGGGATAGACTCGTCCGTGGTAACGCGGACGCGTGCGGAGCGGTGCGCTGTATCCACATCACACACCCTCATAATGTGGCTTCCCACGGTGCGTGATTTTACGGAGGATACCACGCACAGCCGGTGCGTGCTACCACACACCGTGGGAAGCCAGATTTATACACACGCTACACTGAAAAAGGATTAGGTATCCTAAAAGTCGGATAATATAATAAGCCCTTTAGTCTAGCATCGACGCAGTCTTACTAACTACTACTACTACTAATACAAAGTTTGAGAAAACAGATACACATGTGCTGTTAACTTATGTGTATGTAGGAATTTATCAATATTTATGTTACATTGGCAGTTTGCGATAGTTTCTGTTTGAAAGTTACACAGCACCTGTAACTTTTGAATTGGGATTTTATCGGTATTCTTTTGAGGCAGGGATTTTTATGTCTGTTTTAGACAAACTTTGTTTATAGGAGTTTTACTAGTTCTATTACTTGTTTGATAAGACTTTTACAGTCTAGAAAATACATGGTGATAATTTAATCATCCTATTAGAGCGTCTCCTTGATTTAAGATTTGTTTGTTTGGTTTTTCGTAACCATCTTGTAACTTTTCGACTTTAGTTTATGATTGCTACTTTTGTGCTATTTATTTACTGTTCAAAAAACTCTATATTACTCTACACAGCAACAATTACATAGGTATTCTAATTCTATCACACGTAAATCATTACCTCAATTCCACAAGACGTTTAAGTCCACAAATTAAGTCTTCGAAGGCACATACCAAGTGTCCACCAGGCAGTCTATAAATACCAACACCTAATATAGACCGAGGCACTGACACGCAATATGGTGGTTTAAAAACTTTAAATTACTTAGTGCACGTGATGGATCTTAAAATAAAATAATTTGGTAGCAAGGTGGAAATGATGGATCTATAAAAAAGACTCATTAACGTCGTATGTGTATATCTGTTAACTAACCTCATTACGATTAGCTTTCTTTTTTATTACTATCGTTACTCTCAAGATATATTTATCTTATTAGACAGTGATTTTCTTTGTAATGTGTTTTGATGAAAATTAACCATGTCAGTTGTTTTATATAGTTTATCGTCCTTTTACCTTTTGTAAATGTGAGAGTTTTGTGGACTTGCTAAATGTCTGGATACCTATTTAATTTATGACCGTATTTTATTTTGTGGTTCCTACTCTTAAGTTTACATTACTCTCTCATAACTATTCTAAGTCATAACTGTACCCACTTAAATTGTTAAAGATATGGATTTTAAAAGAGTAACCATGGTGTTTCTTGCCGGCTCTTCTCCATAGGAAACGACTAATTGGAACCGTGCACCTAAATTCGACTTTTCATAAGCGCCTGTAATGGTTTATGTGAAATAAAAACTTTTGATTTTGAAAGAAAGAATAAAAGAAAAGAAAATCAATTTAATTCAGCCAAGGATACAATGACAGCATAAACAATAAAAACATGAAAAGAATTAAACATACATTTTATGCTATCGAGCATGTCCATGCCGAAAGGATCACCAACTCAGCATATGCTGGGTCTATCTGGCTATCTAGCAGTTTTCTTTGAGGGAAGGAAAGATATTTTTAGGACTGAAAAAATAATTATTATGGAGGTAGCAACTGGCAGGGCAACGATTGAGACTCACGTGAGAGAACGTTGACTCTAAATACTCAATCATCGTTTGATGTCTTTAGAAATATTACAAAAAAAAATACATTACTACTTTCGAATAAAAAGATTAGATCATGGATTAGACATTACTTAGAAAAACATCTTATGTGAGAAAATTTTAATAAATCAAGCCACAGTTCTTTTGTAACATAAATAAGGTGTTCTAAAAGTTTTCAAAAATATAATTATGAGCCTAGACTTGTTCTAAAAGAAATGATCTTTCATAAGCCTCTTTCGAAGAAAACACTTTTAAAAAATAATGCTTGTTTCATTATCTATGCAGTACCGATTTCTAAGAATTTATCCAATACTAAAAATGTTCCTTAATTTTAACTTTTTTCTGAACCTACTGTCGGTGTTCATTTTGCAAATTCTTCTCTTAATTCAAATAAATTCAATACAATGCAACGAAAGAGAGAAAAAGAGTCTATTTGCTACTTATTAAATATAAACGCACACAATCAAAACAACAAAATGATTAGAAATTAATTAAAAAACAAAAGCGAAACAAAAAAGTTGGAAAAATATTCGTCATATCCGTTCAAAACAGTCATCGCTCCGCATACTGCTATGACGTATGCACAAAACAGCACCACAGCACTGGTTCTGCATACAATCTTGCATAAAATCGGATAAAACAATGGAGCCCATTACGGGGTAATAAGCTTATCCTTGATTTCATATGGGATCCCTCAGGGTAATACAGTAGGCCCATCCATGGGTAAAGTTACGATATTGAGAATAATAGCTTCCGGATTTGAAGGGTACTTCTTTTGAAGGTCGACGGAAATTAGAATTTTAGCTTATAAGGTAAAGGTTTCGGTTCCTATTAATTCGGTCTTGTTTCAAGTTCATCCTAAATTAGTTTGGTTTTAACGAATGATATCAAGAGTGTGACCGATGAGATCCCAAGGTGTTATTAAAAGCCTGTATGAAAAACAAAATCATTAAAATCAAATAAGTGATAAATATGTCAGTAAAATAGTCCTTCCTTTCTGTAAGTGTCCTTAAATGCACTCAATGTTGGACCATGGATGACTGACATGAATGATGCTAGTTTGGATCTCAACTTGCTGAAAAAAAATTCCTACTTACTACTCAATAGCAACTTTCTTTAATGGATATTCCAACAAACAAAAGCTCTTATTTTCATAATAAAAAAGAGATAAACAAGGCAATTTAAAGGGATCGTGAACAAATCGAAGGTCTATTGTTCCACAGTAAATCTTAGACTCCAAGGACCAACTGACTTCCGCAATAGAAGATGTTATCGAATCATTGCCTTGTACGTATTTGTCTTACCTTCAAGCTTTTACTGTAACCTTGTATAGCAAAAACAAGATTCAAATCTAAAATTTAAATCATAGGTAAAGAAATAAATGTCTTAGAACACAAAACAGAAACTTTTTGGATCTTCAGTGTTAACAAAGGCGAAGAGATGAGATTTATAACAGGCCATAACGTCCTCTGCTAAGAAGTCTTCTGTAACAACTAATCACGATCTTGATATCACCACCAGGATATTTGGAAAGAGGATAAGTAATCGAAGTACCTATCTAACTAGAGCATCACTCCAAAACACAACATATACAACGTTATTTTTAGAATATACAAAAACCGAGACACCCCAACAAGATTTTCATCAGAACTGCCTGAATACGTGTTTTTTTTAATAAATCTCCTAGTTACACCGTAGTTTATGTCGCGTTAAGTTCCCTAGTAAAGTGTGAAATGCCTGAGATGTGCTATGCAAGGGTTGTCTAATACACAGAAACTGACCGAGCGGACCATCTCAAGCCTCAAGGTGTCTATTCCCGTCAACTGATAAGGGTAGAAACCTACTGAAATAAAATTGAAATTTATGAAAAAATAAAGTGGTGTAAAAAATATGTCAATCGATTCTCCTAGTGATTCTGAACAAACTAGTTTCAGGTTTAGTATACTAAAACTAAGCTTGTATAGCTTTTAATAGAGTGTGAGCACTATAAACATCGTGAAGTGGAAGTTGTAACAATTGTCAATCGTACAACAGTAGGCTATGAGCTGCTATATTTTCCACTACGCCCAAAGAGTAATAAAGCAACTTATAACAGATATTTTATTCTAAAACTTTCCGTATAAAAGGACCATATAAAGTAATCTCAAAAAACTGAAGCCAACGAAATAAACAACTTTCTCCAAGGCCTCACTGACTGACTACCCCAGTTTCCTAATAGCGGATGTTACAGAACTCTTACCAGAAAAACGATGTTTTAAACACACATCAATCATAATAAAAGATGAATACGGGAAAATGTAGTTTTAGTTGTGTCATTTGAAGGTCATAATATGTGGAGCAAAAGTTATAGGAGTTAAGAGAGGAAAATTGTGGTTTTATGGTGAAACGATCTATTACGTCGAGATAATAATAAAATGATACATTGTTTTCTTCTTAGTTAAGTAATTATTGTTTTCGTCATACTGGAAATGTATGAGGTTGCCTAATGGTGCCTTTGATAGACTGTGGTTACGTCACTGTGAGCACAAAAAATATCTATTACATCGCCTGTTTGAGCCTTTATAACTGAAAGTCATGACTCATCGCTTTTTATGGGGTGTATCTTGACTCTCAATCGACGACACGATTGGCGTAGTGGCTGATCGCTTGACTGTGCAACGTATCGGGGGTTCCCGCATCGAACAAGTATTTGTACTACAGATAATTGGTCCAAGTCTAGGAGCTTGGGCATGTGAAGATTTGCATTTGTAAACACACCTACGATACAAGAGTATTTCACTGTGCGGCAACAAGTTTTTTTTTTAAGAAAACATTACCTTTTCTTTTCAAGTCATGTGACTTCAAATCTAGGATCTGGCCTGTCATAATAGTGTATTTTTTAAGTAAGCCAGATCTGTTTGTAGAAAATGTAAGTGTTAGCAGTAATTGTAGTCTGCTATACTTTACATAAATACCTTTTACTTGTTATAATTATTTATTCACCTAGTTTAGAGCATATGGCAACCTTGGGTCGCAGTCTGCCAGTTAGAGTTAGGTAGTAAGTAATTGTACTACTACCTAATAAAATATCGAGCTGATGGCCCTATGACACTTACATTTAATTGTTTTTATTCCTTTTTATTTATATACCGTTGCATTTTATTGTTTGCGTCAATAAATCTATTTACTTTCTTTACTTTATTGATAATTTTCGATTCGTGATCTTTTCATCTGAAAATTATGTCATACATATTGAAACATTGAACCATTTTAATTAACAATTTTGGCGATATTACAAACTCGATACCAGTTTTCCGGAACTAAAACAGCTATTATTTCCAGCCTTATAATTAAAAATCTTCCCTGTAAAGGATTTTCAATAAAATTTACGAGAATAGATGAGCGAATCAATAAGACTCTTCATAGGCGTTCCATAATAATTAATCAATTTTCTCGTAGGGTTTCAAAGGGGCAGTTAATTGGTTTAACATCTAAAATAAATTGGAAGCGCCAGCTTGTTTGCAGTTGACGATTAATGTCGTGCAAAGACCTCTGGTTGGCGAATGGCTCTTAAGAGCTGATTATGTTTGCCTCTGACAGAACTCGCGTGATGTTGGGTAATAGTAGACTTGATATGGATGCAATATACAGGGTGTTAACGAATTCGTGTAATTCCTTAAAACCACATGATTTACTACTGGTGTAGATTGGCCCCGCACGGGAATTAGCCTGATTAAAAATCAAAAAATAAAAATCTTTTTTTTCATGCGGGTGTGGTAAGTGATCGTATCTAAACAGAAAAAATAAGGATTCAGTAAAAAATAAGATTATTTTTTTTGCAAAAAAAAAATTTCATGCTCTTGAACATTTCGATGCCACGCATAAATGAATGAAAGCACGGCGACGCGGCTGGCAGGCACGACTAACGCGATATCACTTTTTGCAGTAGGTTAATTCGGGGCTCTAAAATGACTCAGAAATAGAAAACTAAGATTTTATTAAATTTTTTTTTTCAGTTGATTTTCAATTTTCCCTTTTATGGTTAATCTGTGTCACCATTAGATCACGCGATTTGAAGAAATTACACGAATTCGTTAACACACTTTATACAGGGTGTCCAGTAAATAGCACGACATACTGCAGGGGGTGATAGCTTGGGTCAATACCTACCAAAATAACACAATATATGTTCAGCAAAATCTTACGGATTTACAGTTTTACAAAATTTTCCGAAATGTCGAAAAATCTCTAACTTGAAACAGATTTTTGAGCATTTCGTAATGAAAATTCCTTTTCTAGTTTTTATTTTTACATCAAATTATTCGTGAATAGTTACTTTACTCATTGATAAGTTTTTTTTCTATCAAAAACAAGAATGTTTTCAAGAAATACAAGTTTTTATTGAAATTTTTACAGAACAATTTTATTATCGCTTAACTTTAACCTACAGTGGTGAAAAAAAAATGTATGTGGCAGTTTTGTACAACAAACTTAAAAAATAGCTTGTTTAATGGTGATTTTGGAAAGATACAATACCAGTGCATTTTCAAAAAAAAAATACGAAAAAATGCAATTTTAAATCATAAGAGCATTTTATTTTAAATGCAAGTTATGTGACTTCGAATTCACGAATCGTAGTAAGGTCGTACTATGGTTCGAATTACATAATAGTTAATCTACGGCCGACCGGCCGGCCGGTCTGTAAATGACATCTCGAAGGATAGTAAAAAAAACAGAGGAGTTAACTTTAATAAACATTTATTCATTTAAATAAATCACAATAAATTGCTTCCCTTGAGCCCGAATACACGCTCGGCATCTTCTTAAAAATGAGCTTTTGAGTCTTCTTAGGCTCTATAGAAGAACTAGTGAGCTAGAAGAGCGACATAGCTCTTTAGAACGAAAGAGCTAATCGCTATTTTTCTTTTAAGTGAGCTGTTTTGCCCATGCGTTGCGCACGGCTTAAGGTAGCGTACTGGCATGTCGTGCGGTGTTCCACAGGGATCGGTCCTGGGGCCGCTCCTGAGGAACATCGGATACGACTGGGTGCTTCGCGGTGCGTTCCTCCGCGGCATCGGCGTGATTTGTTACGCCGATGACAATTTGGTCACGGCGCGAGGGAAGACGCACCGAGAGGCAGCCATATTGGCGACAGCTGGGGTTGCGCAGGTCGTTGCAAGGATCCGGCGGTTGGGTCTCAAGGTGGCCCTGCTGAAGTCCGAGGCTCTGTGTTTCCACGGGCCCCGGAGGGGACCATCCTCGGGATCCCACATAATAGTGGGAGGCATCCGCATCGGCGTCGAGTCGACGATGAAGTACTTGGGACTCGTCCTCGACGGCCGATGGGACTTTGGGCCTCACTTTCGGCAGCTTACGCCGAAATTGATGGGCGCCGCGGCTGCGTTGTCGCGGCTGCGGCCCAATGTGGTGGGACCCAATGCCTCCTGCTGGAGGCTCTACGCCGAGATCGTACGGTCTATGGCCCTATATGGGGCGCCAATCTGGGCGGACACCCTGACGGCCCGCAACGTTGCAATCCGGCGGAGACCACAGCGCGCGATAGCCGTCAGGGTGATAAGGGGATACCGTACGATCTCCTTCGAAGCGGGGAGCCTCCTAGCCGGATCGATGCCCAGCGATCTGGAGGCGAGGGCCCTCGCGCTGAGATATCGTCAGCGCGAAGAGGCGCCTGAGCGGAGCGAACTCCGCCAGATCCTAGTGGCTGAATGGAAGGAGCGACTTGCGCGACCCAGCGCAGGGCACGCTGTAACAGCGGCGGTAAGGCCCGTAATGGAGGAGTGGCTGGAGAGGCGTCACGGCGCCCTCAGCTTCCGGCTGACGCAGGTACTCTCGCGACATGGTTGTTTCGGGAAGTACCTGTGTCGCATAGGCCGGGAGCAGACGCCCGGTTGTCACCACTGCGTCGACTGCCCCGAGGACACGGCGCTGCACACGCTGCAGGCGTGTCCTGCGTGGGCGACGCAGCGCCGCGAAAACTAGTCGCGGCGGTCGGTGGTGACCTCTCGCTTCCGGCCGTGGTTCTGGCCATGGTCGGGAGCGAGAGTGCGTGGGAAGCCGTCGCCTCCTTCTGCGAGGAGGTGATGGCGACCAAAGAGGGAGCGGAGAGGGAGAGAGAGGCAGCAGCCACTCTCCCTTCCCGCGCTAGACGCATCGGGCGCCGGAGGGCGCGCGACGATCTCCGTCCACCGTAATGTGTGGCCTGCGGGCGGCGGGTTAGGGGACCCGTCGCCCAACCAGTAACAGGCCCGAGAACAAGGCGCGCTGTGTTCCGTGCGCGCCGACCAGGAGGACGTGGGACAAGGCCCCACAGAAGAAGAGGTCCGCCAGGGGCTGGCGGACCGAGGCCTGCCGGGGTCGCGGTGCATGCAGCTGCGAATCTCGCGACCCCGGCCAAGGGTCAGGAGAAGGAACACCGTGGGTTTTTAGCCGATAAGAGTCCGGCATACCCCTTCGCCTTCCCTGGGCAAAGGGCATCCGTGAGGATTTTCCCAAGAAAAAAAAAAGCCTACTGGCAAGCGTCGCAAATAAGGTTGAGAGAGTAAGACACAAAATCACAATACAAGAAAGAGCGGGATAGCAAATGTGCTATTTTTTTTTTTTTTTAATTTTGCATCTTTGTCCCTCACTAGGATTTCTCCTGTATCGTGGGTGCGTTTAGAAACACAAATCTCACACACAAACACCCAGACCCGAAACAACTATCTGTAGGCCATACAAATTTTTGTTCCGTGTGGGAATCGAACCCACGACCCGTAGCGCAGCAGCTAATCGCTCAGCCACTGCACCAAACGTCAACGTGTGTGTGCTTCTTTTGTTAGACAGTAACCAGTCGGGTCGGGTCGGTCGGCGAGCAGGTAAATACCTTTATCCATTACGCGTGCATGTCGCATTTTACATGTCACAACTTGTTTTATAATGATTCGCGTAAATGAGCAGCTATTACTTATTCTAGTAGTGGTTTTTGACAAAATTACGTTAGTTACATTTTCAACAAAATCAGCTTCTCTGGAACTAAAATAGCATTTTTTGGATTTTTTTTAATGAAAATGCACTAGTATTGTATCTTTCCAAAATCACCATTAAACAGGATATCTTTTAAGTTTGTTGTACAAAACTGCCACATACTTTTTTTTTTCACCACTGTAGGTTAAAGTTATGCGAAAAGAAAATCGTTCTGTGAAATTTAAAACAAAAACTACTATTTCTTGAAAACATTCTTGTTTTTGATAAAAAAAAGACTTATCACTATTTGTTGTAAACTATTCACGAGTAATTTGATGTAAAAAAAAAACTAGAAAAGGAATTTTTCATTACGAGATGCTCAAAAATCTCTTTCAAGGTAGAGATTTTTCGATATTTCGGAAAATTTTGTATAACTGTAAATCCGTAAGGTTTTGCTGAACATATATTGTGTTGATTTGGTAGGTATTGACCCAAGCTATCACCCCCTGCAGTATGTCGTGCTATTTACTGGACACCCTGTATATGTACAATATGACTGGTTAGTCGTCACATAACAGGCGAAAATCATGAACTCTGCTCATAATTCTGTAAAACTTTTACTAAGGGACAAATTCTGCATTAGTGCGTATACATGTAGAAAGGGTTGCCGGCGCCGATTTGATAACGCTTGTCGGTGCTGGTCCGTGCAGTTAGTCGGCGCAGGTAGTCTCTATACTGTGTGGCGAACCAGCGCCGACAAGCTCCGAACGCCGCCGACAAGTTCCGACCTGCTCCGTTCAACGCTGGTAAACCGTCATCTGTTGCTGTATTTGCAAGGGAAAAAGGCGTATTTTTGTTAAAAAATGCCAGCCCCTGTTTCTACCTGCTTCTTTTATGTAGCAGTTACCTGCACGGATCAGTACGTACCGATAAGCGCAGGTAGGTCGGCGCTGGTTACTAGCATCCTTTATCTATACGAACTTAGTGAAAAAAATTGTTCCATTCATTTTGTTTACCATCATTGATTAGTTAGAATGAAACAGATGATATTTTTTATAGAATTCATAGTTTATCCCATAGTAAATGTTGTAGGTAAATAAAGATGAGCAGAATTCATGATTTTCAGATCTATGTATACTTGTTTTGATTCTTGCAGGTACATTTTTCAAAAATATTTCTTTAGGCACAGACACGCTTACGTTTAGTTTTTATAAACTTGTATAGATTTAAATTAGATTTGTGGCAATAGACAAAACCGTTTTGTGTAAAATCTAAAATGCAAATAAGTTCATTGACTTGTTTAAGAACCATTTTGTATCTGAAGACGGTTTATTTTGGCAAAGATCTTTGAATTAAATAAAACGATGGGAAGGAAATAGTATTGAGTTTCTTCAACCATTCATTTGTTGATCCAACTTTCTAAATCTAAAAGAACTTGGCTTATTGGTATTTTATTTGAATTAGAATTCAAAATTTATGTAAAAGGCGGTATACGTTATTTAGTAACTAATAAATAATCTATGAACTAAACTAAATCCCACTTATTACAAAAGATGGTTTAAACCAAGACTAAGCTAAATCCAGGTTTAAAATATACCCATTACTTTCTTATGTGATATGACAAAAAGAGACGGGGCTATTGTAAAACCTAGGTTTTTCTTAGACCATCTTTTGTAACAAGGGGGGGGGGGGGGGGGGTTTATTATATGTAGATATTTTCAGTTTCGTTATGAATCTCGATTTTAATATTGTGTGCGTTGCTGTATGTATCTGTTTATATATTTCCTTTTTTTATTTGAGGCGCCTTTTTGAAATAAACTATACCGTTTTTTAAAAAGACTTAGTTTTCGAATGAAAGACTTTAATATGGTTTCAAGGCAGAGATTAAAAACTTACTATTGAATGTCTTTGTTTCAAGGACTTGTTTTGTTTTCACACATTAATTACATACGTAAGCTATACAAATCACATAACAACATCAATATACGTAATATATTGAATATCAACCTTTCATGTTTGACGTTCAGTCAACGAACTTCTTTTGAGTTCAATAATACAAATATTTGTCCAAAGGGTCCGTGTTTTAATACCTTATTTCACAAAAAAACCTCCTTTGCTAAAAATATCTACTAACATTAAACTTTTATTGTTAGTAAAGGAGACCCTAAGGGAATAGACGATTTATCATGATCAAGTGGAACGTGTTGTCTCAAGTAGAGTGTTTCTAAAACTAGATAGCATAAAATACCTGATAATAAAATTGTATAGAGTGGGTTGTTATGATACCCACCTCCGCAAAACTTGATAAAGGGGATTCATCATTCTTTATGTTAATTTGCTGTATTTTCTGCCCACTATAGAGCTATTAAAACTATACCAGCACTCTCCCTGCCGACAATATACAAAACTTTTTGGGCCTTATTACAAAATATGGTTTAAACCATCCTAAGGAAAACCCAGGTTTAAAATATACCCATCACTTTCTTATGTCATATGACAAAAAGAGACGGGGCTATTGTAAAACCTAGGTTTTTCTTACACCATCTTTTGTAATAAGGTGGTTTAAGTTCAGGAGGCCATGGAGGTCGCCAGCGGGTCCCAAGTTTTCTGCTTGTGAACGCCGTGAGTCAAAAGTCAAAATTGTTACGAGAGGCCGTGCGATCAGACGGCGGGTCCAAAAAAAACTTTCAGAACGCCGTGGGATCCACCCTGACCGAATTCAAAAAGTTTTTACAATTACTGGGGTGCTGTTATGGAAAATGTGATACTTCTCTTGCGTCTACGTACTTTGGCCTGATGAACAAGATTGTTTGGAGGTCGACGGCGGTTCCCATGGCAGGCAGAGTGCTAGCGCAGTTCTGCTTGACTATTATTAAAAGTTTTGTTATATGACTTTTATACCTATAAAAAATACTAGGGGTCAATTCGACTAAAATAATTGTTGCCAAACGAACCACAATAGTCAGTCTGTCAAACTGATTGATTTTGTTTTTTATGTCAATCAATTTGACAGCTGTCAAACTGATTGACAGCAATCATTTTCCACATCCCCTTATTTATAAACTACTATCCATCAACAAGTAAACAACATTTAAACCATAAACAACAAGTACCCTTGATCTACGTCTACATAAGGCTTGGTTCGTGTCCTCGTAATCTCCGCAAGTTTCTTGTGAGATGCTTATAAGCGGCACGTGGTTGAACTTGGAGGCAAAGGAAGTAAATCTATTCAGCCTTTGAGCAAGGGAATTGATTTTACTGTCAATAATTTTACTGTTTGTAGTATATGTATAGTATACGTGATTCAGGCCATCCATATTCATCAATATGAAAGCGTTTCTCACTAAAGTTAGAACAGTATTACACGTATCATTTTTTTAATTAATTTTGTTCTTATGGATATGTACAATTTTGTCGCACGAAACACAGATCATCGTGAAATTAAAATTTGTTTCTCTAATTAAACCTGAAAACATGAAACTCCTTTTTTTGGGCAGTCGTGTAAAAAAAGAAACATAAAAAAAGACCTAAGTGATCGGTCTATGTATATTTTGTTACTGTGGGAAATAACTATTAGGTACCTGTCCCCTATATAGATCTTAACAATTTGTTTCTCAATCTTCATTTCAGTAGCTAAATATTTTAATATTTCTTTCAAATCACAAGGCTTCAATCAAAAGAAAAAATCGTAAACGCCATCCCATCGGAGATACTCTCAGCCCCATCAATCAAAATTCTTGGCGATTTTTTTGTCAGCTAGGGGCATGCTTGACTAATTTTGGCTCGAAGGACCTTGACTTGGAATTCTGGTCCTTTCGCATAATAGGACCGTTATTATAATAAGCTCCACTACCGGGTCAAGGCCTGGCCTCAGGTATTTTGGGTCGCATTTGGGCTCCCGCAGTCCTTTTGGCGCATTCCAGTATTTTTTGGGACAGCTGCATTTCATTGTGTTTTCGTTTGATTACGAAGATATATCTAAGGGATGTGACGAAAAAACCTTGAAGGAAAGCAGACCCTTTTGGAATATTTTCCTGCAACCGTTTTCGCTTCATACTTTGTTTATAAGTAAGCATACACTTCAAATATATGGAGGTTTAGAACACCAGTATTCTCTGCGTCATGGATGCAATTATATACACTATTATCTAGACCGAAGAAAAACATCTTTAGGTCATAGAGAGTATTATTGGTCCTATGAGACGAACACAGTTTTTTTTTAAATAGAATACTACTCTACTGTACTATTAAGGTTCTAAAAATGGATAATAATCGTACAGTAGAGTAGCATTTTTATTCTATTTTAAAAAGTTTTTTTTGTAAAATAGTTTGACTCATAGGACCAATAAAGTATGTCTATAAGATTATGTGAATATTTTTCTTATATCAAATATTGGATAGCAATACCTTTTTTCAATAAGAATTTTAAACCTATTTGTCTAGACCTAAATATACCTATCGTAGGTGAACTAACTAAAATACTTTTTTACAGAAATCTCAAGAAACTTTTCCAATTTGTGTTATCTAAACTTATTTAAAGTAAATAGTGTTCTGTAAATTAAAGTTGGTATCAGTAATACAGTAAGTTTATCGTTGGCATATCTTATTTACTTAAGAGAATACGGTGTACCTGGGCTTGAAAAAGTTTGGATCTAATTTGCGAAATGTATTTTTAGGTCAAGAAAATGTAGATAGTGTCATCTCAGGGTTACTAAGGAACATTAGGTCAACGCAAAAAAAAATTGAATCGCCGTCGAAGTAAGGTGAGTTCAAATCCTGATTGCTAAGCAGCGAAGAAGGCTTATGTGAGCTTTTTATAAATATTTTAGACAAAAAATAAGTATTTGGTGTACACATTGGTATGTATAATATTTTTTATTAGATTTAGATGCCTAGGTAACCCATGCACCATAGACTATAAATATTAACCAATAACCACAGATTGTTTTCCCCTCTCTCATAAGTAAAGTTCGCCGTCCCAGGCACACTCTTTTAGAACCCTATGACGAAATAACCCTCCTTCAGGAGGCGAGTAAATCGACCAGCACAATACACAACGTCCGCCGCCGTCCGGCATACCGTCCTCGCCGACGAGGCCCGTCGCGACGTCCCACCGCCGCCGGTCACGATCCACCGAGCTCTCCCGTCGTAGAGCCGGTCGTCTCTTCAGACTCCGCAGTCACACCGATAATTCAGCCCTAATCAAGCTGTCTCCCCCCCCCCCTATGTCCACGCCAGCAGCGCCCTAAGCCGAGGTCCGAGTCCCACTAGGGGTCGCCCTTAGTGCTGTTGTTGCAGGTAGTCATGATGTTAGTGTAGTACAAGTAGTTAGCTTAGGTTAAGTATTTTACTTCCCCCCATTGGCTGGAGACCCTTCAGGTCTCGCCAATAACTGCCCGGTTACGTAGAAATCGTCCCCTAGGACGACCTACAGCAGTCAAATAAAAAAAAAAAAAAAAAAAACAGATTGTTTTTTTTAACTTTTTTGTGTTTGTTTTACCATATTAGTATAATTATGTTTTTGTTTATATAGTAATAAGTATCTACTATATAAATGAATTTTAAGAAATATTGTATTTAAAAAATTTTTGCGTGTGCGTCCGCTTGGTGCGAAAAAATAAATACTTTTTCTTTCTTTCTTTTTTTCTATAAATAAATTATGTTATACCCCTAAATAGCTCGTATATCGTTTATTCAACTTCAAAGCTAGAAATATTAAGAACCGATGTATTTTTCATGTTTATCTATTTACACAAAACACATAAATAAACATCCCAGTAAAAGTGAATTTATCAAAGACACATCTTCTAGCAATAAAAATAAACTTCCTATACATTATTTTATTGAGTTTCAGAAGTTGTTGTGTTACATTAAATAAACACTGTCTAAACGTGTATAGCTGTTAAATGTCATAGTTGACAGGTCCTTTAGATGACATGATCATAGAACCAGCCCTCTCGAACAGGTCATATCATGGTACTCGTAAAACAGAATGACCATAGCGATAGCTTCTTGATTTTACCAGTCTACGTTGACTCTTAAGAGGAAACTCATTTTCTTTAAACCCACTAGCTGTCTTTTTCTCATTAAAAGTAAAACCGTTAACCTCTCCAAGTAAGCTTAATGTATAAAAGTTAGTTGTATACAAAGGGGGGTTGACATTATGACAATAAATGATACCACGTGTTCTATGATTTGTTCTAGTACCGTATACAAAAAATCAGTTACTTCCAAGCACATTTTTGTCGCATGATTTTGCAATTTTACTCACTCATTTTTATGAACGGACGTTGTTGTGGAAACTTATGTTAACTATATCTGTTCTACACGTCTAAATAAAAATCATTTTGATTTAAACGTCACGTTTGGTGCAGTGGCTAAGCAATTGGCTTCTGCGCTACGGGTCGTGGGTTCGATTCCGACACGGAACAAAAAATTGTATGGCCTACAGATGGTTGTTTCGGGTCTGGGCGTTTGTGTTTGTGTCTGTAAACGCACCCACGATACAAGAGAAATCTTAGTGTGGGACAAAGTTTATTAAAAAAAAATCCGGTCATAGATTTACACAACTTCACGTAGAGATCTTGATATTCGTAAAATTATTAAATCGTACAAAAATTCCTGTGACTGAACTATTGAATGTACATGATTGATTGCTTAATAATGTTCGGTCGTAAAACTCATCATAGAATACGTGGTATCATTTATTTTAATGTTGTAACGTCATCCCAACTTTGTATACATTTCGTTTTTTTAATGTAAATGTGGAAAACTAGTTGACGGCCCACCTGAGTGGGGATTTTAAGTGGTTACCGCCTATTTACATCTACAACACCAAGAGGATTGCTGTTGCATTGTCAACCTTAGAAACAAAGTTGTAAAGTCTCATGTGCCTGTAATTTCACCGACACCAGAACACAGCAATGCTGCTTGGTGCTCCGCCGTACGAACTCTTTCTCAGTGAGCTCTACTACTCTTAGTTGTAGCATTTATCAATCAATCAAGCATATATTATATGTGTATAATTGATAGGATGGGTGTTTGTTTAGGCTGGATTTACATCAACTAGTGTGGTACAACGAGTGGGGTTCAATGCCTTAAACGTTGGAGTACGACCGCTTTTAATTCTAACCTTCATTAGGGTCTTTACCTGTCAAGCGAGACTGCGACCAGGCTGTAGACTGACGCGGCGACTGAAAGTCCCTGTACGTAGGGCACCGTCTTGCACATCAGCCAGCCGAGCACCCACGCTGTAACAAACACACGCGTGAATATTCATGGAAAATTATACACATTATAATTAACACGTCAAAAGGGCTAAGTTTAGAATTAAAGGTTATTGAACGTAGAAATAATTGGTGTGGACAGTGAACTATTGTCGGCTCTTGCCAGGGTTTGTTCTGCAAGGTTAAATGGTTATGTTCTTCACTGTTATCTAGTCAAATCCATGATTTTAGGAGGCAACTTCAACTTCAAAACACATATTTATTCAAAATAGACTAAAATTACTTAATTCTTTTTGAACGTCAATTTTACATGATAAGAGCTTCTTTGGTATTGCTCCCCAAGTCTATTATAAAATAGGTACCCGAAATAAAATATATGCCTTTACAAAAAATCAAAAAGTCTCTTAATGGGTTATTGCTTGAGAAATGCTACTATACAATAGATGAGTTTATAAACGACAAATCACTATAATTTATACGTACCTACATTATTTTTCCTTTTTAAGTTTTTGCATTTTTTTATATTATTTCTGTACCTACTTAACATTTGTATGTCATTAATAGCAAAACATAGTGCACTACCAATCTAATTATTTAAGATCTTAAATGTAAATACCTATGTTTAACAAATAAATGATTCTTTTATATTCTACATGAGATAGCCCCTAAAAGCAGTCGCTTTATACGAAGTCTGTGACCTTTCCTTTATCCAAAGGAAAAAATCGGAGGTCATAAAATGATGATGTTATAACAGTCAAGATCAGGAGTGGGCAAACTTTTCATCAGAAGCCAGAAAAACGCAAGAAATATAGCAACGGAAAGAAAGAAAAAAAATCATTTTATTCTGCCAAAACTAACATTTTTGGCTCAAGAAATTACGGCTATTTGTATCGCCATACACTCTTGCTTTAAAGAAGAGTGAAGGGTTTTAATCCGGTCCACCAACCCCCCTGTATTGGCGGGCCGGATTACTACCCTTCACGGGCCGGAGTTTGCCCATGGGCCGTAGTTTGCCCACCCGTGGTCAAGATTACACCAGCTGGATGATCATTATCACCTTATCGCCTAACCAACACAATCAAGGAAATAGCTTTACTTATTTCAACCCGAAGACATATCAATAACCTTTCAATATTGTAATCAAATATTAAATCATTAAGCAACTCTAAAAGAGCTTGTCTTCGTATTTCTCGTAGAACAATAGAATGGGTTTCGCCATCTGTCATGTTAGACATGGATTAACTTATACCGTGGGTACCTACTATGGTGGCTGCCTTGAATTATGCGTATCGATTGTTAAATATTCATCCTACTCAATATTGTGTCATATTTATGTTAAATTATTTTCTACTTTTACGAAATGATATTTTTTATTATGGTATTATTTAAAAAAGAGGGGTGTTATCAGTTTGAACCCTGTGGGCATCACAGCTCCTAAACGGATGAACCGATTACTATGGGTTTTTTTTTTTATTGAAAGGAATGACAGCAATTGTACATCCGTTGTAATTATATTCATCAAAACTTCATGTATTCTGGCTCTATTTATTTCGCCATTAAAAAAAATAGTTTTTTGACAAAATTTTGTCAACGTTCTCAAATTGAATAATCAGAAAATAAATCATCTACACTCCATCTCTATAATTTTAAAATCATTTTACATTCAAGTGAATCTAAATTTCAGGAAATAAATTCAAAGCCTGCAATCAAGAAGCGCTTCATTCAATTATATGGATATCTTAATAAACGTTACTGAAACGAATATTTTAATTAACAATGATTACAGGTACACGTTCTTGGAATAATCAGTTTAAATTCAATAATTATGGGGTCTCAAGAACCGAGGTCTTTTTCCGTTTTCAACCCGCATTTTTCTACCCACGACCTAAAATTAATAGTAATAATTCCAATTTGAACCTTCTGAAACGGAATAAAATATTCATGGGTAGAAAATGCGGGTTAAAAAGGGAAACCACCGAACCGAGGATTAGAGAAAAAAAATGTTGCTGATAAAATGATTTAAGTTATTCTTGCATTGCATAAACATAATAATCAGCCCATTACTGTCGCACAGCTGGGCACGAGCTTTAATATAAGGCTCATTTTTTTTATCTCAATTAAATGATAAGGAAAAAGCAAGTTTAAAAAAAATTACACATTAAAAATGGCTGAAATGGATTAATTTTCCGATTCTTATCAAACTACTTTCAGGGTTTACGTTTATTATGTTATGTTACACGTAGATAAGGCCATACAGGCGTGCACCTATGCTTAAATCTGCGAGGATAACAGGTGTGGAATAATGGTCATATTCAACATTTTATTATAACCATAATTTGATAACAGCTGTCGTTAAAGAATAAGAACCTCGTATAAATAATTTAACGCTAGCAATGTCCTTTTTTGCACTTTGTAGAGGAGTCAATGTCCATATAAAGTGTTTTTTAAAGATATTGATTTAAGAGTAGAGCCATTGGAGTTTCTTGCCGGCTCTTCTCCAAAGAAACGACAAGTTGGAACTGTGCAGTTAAATTTGACTTTCCATATGCATCTGCAAGTGTTTAAGTGATATAAAAAAACTATTTTATTTAGACAAAGATTTTTTCTGTATCATCATTCAGCCGAAAGACGTCCACAACTGGACATAGACCTTCCCCAAAAGGGGATGGGGGATGGGGGGTTTGCCGTAATCGCCTCGCCTGGCAGGCGGGTTGGCGATCGCAGTTTGATTGTTAAAGTACTCAGAGAACGCTGCTGCCCAACCTCTAGAGAATCCCTTAGTCGCCTTTTACAACACCCACTGGAAGAGATGGGGTAGTGCTATTCTTTAAGTCACGCACTACACCAGACCTCTTCCACCAGATTTCTTCTGTATAGTGGTAGCTAATAGAAATATCACGCCGGATATTTCTATCAGCTTCCATGTCGAATGGACGCGCATTACGTCGGGCGAATATGCTTATATATTCGCGCTGATTTCCGTTATGTAATAAATGTTACCATACATCGGGAAGTTTAATGGTAATTTTGATGGATCCTAACAGAAACATGCGTATAATTGATACTAACAAGTCCTCAACTACGGAAGTGACGACACGGTCATCACTTTTCATGCCGATAGCTGGGAACAAGTCTACTGCCTTGCGGAAGAAGGATTAGCAACAGTAGCGCAAGCACTCGACAACAACTTACTAACACTAAATATAAAGAAAACCAACCTTATCACATTTTTTAAAACAAATAAATCTAGTCCTCCCCGCAGCCTAACATTAAAATTCCATACATGTCAGAACCATCTGCATACTTCACGTGAAGACTGCTCATGTGAATGTATTAACCGTACACAGTCTATCCGTTATTTAGGTCTACTCATTGATCAAAATCTTTCATTTAAAGCGCACATACAATTTCTATCTGGCCGAGTAAGGAAACTTATACATATAATAAAAAAACTAAGAGACCGTACTCCAAAAGACATTCTGCGAACTGTTTATTTTGCAATTTGCCAGTCCATTATACAATATGGCGTATCAATTTGGGGCGGAGCTGGAAAAACGACAATGATTGAGCTCGAAAGAGCCCAGAGAGCTGTTATAAAAGTCCTTTTAAAAAAACCTTTCTTCTACCCCACTGATACTTTGTACAGAGAGTTTCCAGTTCTACGTGTCCGTCAATTGTTTATTCTTAATGCATACCTAAGCACACACAAAACTCTTAAAAACAGGCCAGACTATCACTCAATAACCACCAAACGTGTCTTCTACATCCCGCTACAAAGAACCACCTCTCTCCTAGCCAGACGTTGTCCCGCCTATCTGCACACTTATGTGTATAACAAGGTTTCCAGCAGTATGCCTTATGACTCAAAAGATCTCTCCCTCTCTTCATGTAAAAAAGTTGTAAAAAAATGGTTACTAGGCCTTTCATACGATGAATCCGAAAAAATTATCACGTTATAACTTACACTCGGAACCCCACACAACTACTACACTCACTCACACTTACACTCACCATACTCACTGACCATTCAAACACACTACACGCACGGTCACAGACACTCACAGGTTATCTTTGTTTGTTTAATTTTTAGTGTTAAACGGAGTTCCCGTTTAGCACAATTTTAAGTATTTTTGTTTTAGTTTTACTCTGATTATAGATTGAACTTGGATTTTATAACTTTGTCTACAATTAATTACCAATTCAAATATTAACTCCAGTGGTAAATAATACTACGTGTATATCGCAATGATAAGTACATCGTCACAACTCTGGCCCCCAAGATACAGGCACTGCCTAGTTTGGGGACCACCGTAAATAACAAAATGTAGATTCCTACTAGTTACTGACTGATATTATGTAAAATTATTTCTAAGGTAAAAATTGTAACAATGGTTCAATAAATTTTATTATTATTTTATTATTATTTTTATTATTATATCGAGGGATAGTAGGTACAGTACAGTGCTGGACCGAAGTCCTGCTATAGTACAGCAGCAGAACAAAAGTCATGTAGGTAAAATCATGTAATAATATCAAGGTTGAATTTATTAACTTCGGTTATCATCATCACAGGTAAAATTCTGTAAGTGTATTTTTTATGTAGGGAAACAGGTACGTACAATTTTCCAAAAAAAAAATACTACTTATGTTCGTTCCGATAATTTTCCAAATAATAATCCGAGGAGAACATGTTCTAATACCATAAAACAGCCCAAAAGACCCTGGAAACGTCTTCGAACATACAGCAACAAGTGGAAAAGGTCACTAAATCAATATTTACACGGCACCCTGCAACCGAATGTAGGTCAGGTCACTGTACTACCTGCGACCTCTTAGCCTTGCATTCCTCTCTACCCCTCCCTTTCACTCCAACACAACCCCTCAAACACCCGTCCCTTTTCTTCCTAACCTTGTACCAACGCATTACAATACAAAAGTCGGAAATGACTGAACATTTTCCAATTAAATTTGAATCGTATTGTTTTAGAATTAAGTCTCTATTTCCTTTAAAGCTTTATAGGAAGTTGCATACAGTTCAGATCGATTTGAATAGTAACAACTGATTTGATATTAATGATGCCTTAGTTTTTCTTAACCTATATTTTTGGACCTTGGCCTGGAAAGTGGATTATTTTTCGATAATTTTGTACTATGACAGTATAGACAGCATTACCGTGATTAATTTTATAGGTGGATGGGACAAATCAGCTGATTACTGTCCCACGTGGGTTGTAAACGATAGCTAAGGGAAAAGGATAATTTCAACCACGCCATCAACGACTGCTGGGAGCAGTCGCCATAACAAAACTTCTAATACACTTACGCCTGCTTTCTAAAAGGTTGAACAATTTAATCTGTTGTCAAATATCATGTCAACTGCTTTGACTGGCAACTGTGACCAAGATTATTAATTTTTAGCGTTAATCAGCCTTTGAGAAGCCAATGGTTAGAATATTATTCGCACGATTATGTGGTGTCAGTCTGGTATAATCGACATTGACTATAGTAAGATAGGCGTAGGAACAATTCTATGGATTGCTTACTGATTTCACAAATTTGCTTGCCATGCGTGGTGAGGATAGCATTACGACCACCAAGTTTCTGAAAACCTGAATTACGCAAAGTGATTGGTTATTAGTATTTTGGTCAAACAATCACATTCGTCGACATGAGAATTAACAACAAATTAAATTCATCAGCTTTTCAGAAATCGGGCGTTAGCCAGCAATCCTTTGTATTGTTTTATAGATAGAAGCCTCATGGAAAAACGAAGTTATGATTCTTACTTAATATAAACACTACACATTAATAAATCACTCTCATTTGACTGCCTCGTTGGTCTCGCGGTCGCAAGCGCGACTGCTGAGCGTGAGGTCCTGGGTTCGATCCCCAGGTCGGGCAAAGTGTCACTGGGTTTTTCCGTGTGGAATTTCTCAGTAGTAGCCCGGAGTCTGGGTTTGTGCCCGGTCGATGGCAATAGGCTCGCCCCCTATTACATGGGACGTCAACATAGACGGCGAAATGTGGGTGTACTATACACCTCTGCCAACCCTTCGGGGATGTACAGGCGTGAGTTTATGTTACTCTCATTTGAAAGCCCCTAAAGTGTCATTTTTAATATCTCTTGAAACGTTTATTTAAAAAAGCCCTTATTTGTATGTTATCTGATGACGTTTATATTTTGATTGACTTTTTTGAGATTCTAAGTACTCTCAGATACCATGTTAAGAAAGGATCTCAAGGTCTATGAGTATTTAGCCCTTATTATATTTACCAAAGCAGCTAAAATCATAGTTTTACAAAAGCTCATAATTTTATCTTAAATACTACAAACCACATTAACCACACAGTTATAACTACCGTTAAAATAACCTTTACAAAGTCGTGACTACACAATCGTGAGTATATTGTTGTTATGTCTATTTAAACACCTCCAATGAGGTCTAAGGTCAACTTGCTTTGTGAGACCTAAGCTTATAAAGTACAAGACACACACGTACGCATCTGTTTGTATTGCGCAAAACAATTAGAAATTCGATCTTAAGATTACAAGTTTCGCAATAGTCATTATGACTCTTGTCTCAAAGATATTTATTGGATATATTTTTCTTTGGCACCTGTTTCTACATGATTAAAATTGAAACAATAAATCTTGGGTAAATACTTACTTTAATGTATTGACAAAACATAAATATTTGTACGTATTAGGCTTTGCTGCTAATGCATTCCAAATTTTACAAAAATCTTTTACACCATACATTTTGAATTAACCCTAGGGATGGATCCTGCTGAGGTGACCTCAAATTTTTGTAGTTACAAGTGTACTGCTGAAAGTGCTTCTTAGGACAAGAAATACGTTGGCTTGAATCTTACTGAAAGATGCCACATTCTTACTAATACACTTCATCGAACTCCAGGATTTCTATTCTTCCAATAAAGAACACAAAATCGATAATACATACCAGATATACTCAAATCTACCCGCACAACCTGACCCGGACAAAATCATGCGTACAGATGCGTGTCGATGCGAATAAATGTAGTGATGCTCTTAAATTATGTAATTGGGACACGGCAGCCAATGGGCTTGCGTTTTTATGATGCAACACAATTTATTGGTCCTTTTGTACGAACCCATGTTTCCTGGTTGATTTTGAGGAATTTATGAGAATATTTTAATGAAAGTATTGATATTTTAGTTAAACGCTCTGAATTATTCTGTATCGTTAGTGTTCCTACTAAACTTAATACTGTCTTCAACGCATACTAAGAAATTCAAAATAGCTCTAATGCAGTACCAGGATTCAGCTCTGAGCACTCTGATAAGAACTTCAAGTATAAACCAATAAATTAATCAGAACTGCTCAAAAGTATGTACTTCAACTGGTTGTTGGCAATAATGCTCCCCTACTGTGAACAAATTGAGACAAATTGCTGGCCTAACGCTTACAAGCCTCTACTCATTATACGATTTCCAACCGTGCTTCTATTACGTTAGAATCTTCAATCCTCTGATTGGGAATAAGACCCAGGAAATCAAGCTCAGCAGTCCAACTGACGACTACTTCAGCGATAGGATTGTCCACCAAAAATATTGATTGGTTATGAAATCAGTTGATAATAACAATCAACTATCTATGAACAAAAAAAATATCTTGATTTAGCACACGAGGTTGTCGGTATGTGGGATGTGGACTCAGCCAGTCATTGTCCCGATAGTCGTTGCGGCGAATCAATGGCCTAATAGCCAAGAGCCTCGATCAACACCTTATGAGGTTCTCGTTCGGCGGCCGGATCAAGAGCTACAAAAAGTAATACTCCTTGACACGGCACGCATAGTGAGGAGGTTCCTTTCTCTGGAGCGCTGACTGCCGACAGCTTGGACCCTGCTCCCGATGATGGTGAGCTACTATTTTTATATCATTTATAGTATGTATGAACGAGAATAATAACTATGCATCTGATAAAAAAAAATTATGTTGATTCGGCACACGAAGTTGTCGACATGTGGGATGTTGACTCAGTAGTTATTGTGCCGACAGTTGTTACGATCAATGGTCTAAATAGCTAAGAAACTCGACCTACATCCTGAAGAGGCTCTCGTTGGACACCTGGATCAAGGGCTAGATATGTCCAGTTCTCCTGGACACGACGCGTGTTGTTAGAAGGTTCCTCTCTCTAAAACCCTGACCACTGGTATCTTGGATCCTGTTCCTGATGTCGGGGAGCTAGTATTCATAAATATTTTTTATTTCGACTGCCTCGTTGGTCTATTGGTCGCAAGAGTGAGTGATAAGCGTGAACTCCTGGGTTCGATCCCCAAGTCGGGCAAAGTTTTATTGGGTTTTACCGTGTAGAATTTATCAGAAGCAGCTCAGAGTCTGGATTGTGTCCGGTTGATGGCAATAGGCTCGCCCCCTATTACATGAGACTTATATAACTGCGAAATGAGCGTGTACTACTTATCTCCGTCTAATCCTTCTAACTGTTATGGAAATATTTAAAAATGTAAAGATATATGTAATAAAAATGAATTAATGGAATAAAACTGTCTATACTAACCTCAATATCCTCCAATCTCTGGTACTAATACCTCTACAGTCCTCTCTATCTCTTTGAGGAACAAAAGCTCGTCATTGTTATCTTTTCCAATAACAAAATCTATTTTAACAGACAGCTAACTAATTACAGGTTTTCTCTTTTGTTCATCATTGAAAGTAGGCTAGTCTCGATCAAAGATGAATGCCTGAGAAAACAAACACGTGACGTGTACAGGGAAGTCTAGAAATGGAAATAGTTAATAATTCAGGTCGTTCCACTTTCTGGATATGTTAAACTGGACCGAAAGATAGATAAATAGGCTAGAGAACTATTGCGATTCAAATTCAATTCAAATTGTTTTTTTCTTTAACAAGTTTACAACAATTAGTGTGTGATTGGAGCTTTCTTTTAAGCAAACAATGCCTGTATTAGAAGACTCCGCTCTTCCATAACAAAATAATAACTTAGACATCGGTAAGTAGACAATAATATAACACAGACCAAATTGACATAAGTACTGTTTGTGTGTGTGTGTGCGTGCGTGTGTATGTGTGTGTGTGTTGTGTGTTTGAGTGCCTGTGTGTGAGTGTATAGGTTATGTGGTTACTTTCAGGAGTTCAGGCGATAAAAATGTTATACTCTGTTTTTTATTTTGCAGGTGAAAAATGTGATAATTGTTTTTTAGTTTTACTTAGGTAAGTACCATATTTACAAAAGGTTCTTCAAAAGTACTTGCCTTAGGTCTGGCTAGCTTTCATCTATACTTATTATATTTTATGTTTACAAAATAGGCAAATCAAATGATTGTTAACCCTTCAAACTGACCGCCGTAAGAACCTAAACCTTTCTAAATCCCAGTTGAACCGTTTAACAATAAACACAAAATTGTAACAATCTCTAAAGATTCCGTCAATAAAGTTCTATCGTCATAATCAGCCCTTCCCCACTTTTGGGCATGGAACTCTTCTCAGAATGAGGTGAGTTGAGGCTTTAGTCCACCTTGATGGCCTGTTATAAAAACTGAGGAGCTCAGGATCAAAAAAATTACACTTTAGGGAGTCGGTTTTTTTTTTAAAAAAAAAACATGGCCCCACACTAGGATTTCTCCTGTATCGTAGGTGCGTTTACAAACACAAATCTCACATACACAAACGCCCAGACTCAAAACAACTATCTGTAGGCCATACAATTTTTTTTTCCGTGTGGAAATCAAACTCACGACCTGTAGCGCAGAAGCCAATCGCTCAGCCACTGCACCAAACGTGTCGTCAAACATTTTTGTTTTCTCATTGGACTCAAAGCCAAAGATTTTATCAATTTCTGAATAGATTTGATTTAAAAAGTGCCATTTTCTAAGACAAAATAGTAGCTCAAAATTGCATTCTGATCAAAAAGTGACATTTACAAGGCAAACACAAGCCTACTAAGTTTTTTCTGATTTCTGAACAAAAACGAAAAGTGAAATTAACAGCTTTTGTTCCTTGCCTCCTCAACTACACATCCTAACTCAATTGGCTTTTATACAAACCTTCACTATACCCAAAACTTATCGCATAACTACGGGATGAATTGAGAAACTAAAGTTTATTTCAATTTGTGCACACAAACAGTTATTAAATAACTGAGAATGGCTGGGCATAGCGAACAATGTCCCGTGTATAATGCAAGAAGAGAGTGCCCAGAGAACCAAGAGCTGGGACGTCGCGGCCTTGAGAACCTTATTTTATTATCTGTAGCTGTCTTGGATTAAAATCTTTTGTTTTTTTCTGTTTTGTTGTGTTCTTGGGAATATTTGAGTGTTCTTTTAAATTGCGAACGTTTTTTTTTTTATTTTTGCTGTGACCTCTTTATGATATACAATGTGTCCGTTTATGGACTAGCGATATTCTAGGTACTTATATAGCAACTATTCTAGTACACAAATACACTATACACTAGGGTTCAATTCACTTCCATTCTTTTGTTGAGATATTCTGTACGTGTGTACAAAAAAGTCATATCTCTCAAAGTTTTGGTCCTACTAAAAGTAGGCTTATTTAGAGGGCAACAATACTGTCTAACGTTTACATTACGATACAATGGGTTCATATTTTCATAACTTTAAAATAGAGAATATCTTAACAAAAAAACAAAATGGCTGCCAAATAGCGGGGAAGTGGATTGGACCGTAGTGTGTAGTGTATTTGTGTACTAGAATAATACCTAGAATAATACCTAACCTAGAATATTGCTAGTCCATAACCGGACACATTGTATAGTTGAGTTTTTAGATAGGTCTTGAGATTTGGCAGATTGCATTTAGAAATTTATTTAAACATAATAATCCTATTTATATTTATGTTAGTAATCTATAAGCGTTTCTTAAAATATACGTAGGTAAACATTATAGCTAAAACATAACAATATTAACAGTAATTAACTGCCAATTCTAAACGTAACAGAAGTTGTTTGAATTCCCAAAATATTACAAATCATCTAAATGAGTAGCTTACACAATCTGTTTTAATAACACCTAATCTAACAACAACTTAAATATGAAACCATGATATTTTAGAATTTAAAGGGTAGTTATTAAAGTTAAATATCAATTTCAGTCTGGAAAGTTGTTTCACAGGGAGGCCTAACAGAAACCAGAGTATTATCTTTCAAAAGTCACGAGGAAATTAATAAGCCTTAGTCGTTCAGGGACAAAAAAAAAACTGAAATACAATCAGGGATTTCAATTTTCAATACGTAAAAGAAATTGGGATATTTTGTGCCTTTTAATTTCCAATTATGCCGAAGCAAAAGGAATCTTTAGAAATGCTACAGATCAATTATATAACACAACCTATCATTACGCCTGTATTCCCTGAAAGCGTGGGTAGAGGTGTATAGTCTTCTATTACTATCTTTAATTATTGGAATTGGTCTAAGACCGTTTTAATTAAAATAAATAAATAAATAGTACACCCTCATTTCACCTTCTCATGTTGTGGCGAGCCTATTGCCATGCCATCAACCGGGCACAAATCTAGACTCCGGGTTACTGAGAAATTCCACACGGAAAAAACTAATAACACTTTGCCCGACCTGGAGATCGAACCCCAGACCTCACGCTCAGCAGTCGCGCTTGTGACCACTAAACCAACGAGGCTGTCAGTAAATTTAACTTGTTTAATTAATCTTCAAAATACGCAAACATAATTCTTTCAACAGAGGAACTAAGTAAATCGCTACACATTTTTCCTAGCAGAATATAACTACTAAAGTTTATTTCTATAATAGTCAGCCAGTTTAACTTCCTATCTTCTGTTGACACTATCAAAGCGCTCGTTTTTTGCCAAAAAACACAACGGGAACCATCTTATCGCTAGACGGCATGTAAAAAATCACGATGCACGTAAAGATATGGTGGCACGACTTGTCTCATACCACCTTCTGCTTCCTTTTTCATTACAATCGTCCGGGGCCAAGTTGGACTGGCTGCTGGCTGGGTCACGGGGGCTGCGGGGAGGGTAAGCACAAATGTAGGTCAGGCCGATGAACTAGGCCGCCGGGGCGGGATCTCGGAGACTTGTTGCGATCCGAACAGGTGCCTCCGAGGATCATACGGGATTATATACGGAGTTGAGACGAGTTTGTTATTAAGTAGATAAGTAGGGGGTTTTTTTGAGAGCTTTCAAGTTATGGATTGAAGGTCTTAAGTTAGGCGCTTCTTTATTTTTAAATTGTGGAGTTCTTGTGATGTCTTACAACTGGCGAGGTGTAAGCTGAGCTTTGCAATTGTGTGAGTGCACATAGAATCGATTGCTAAAAAGCAGTATAAACCAGTTTAAACCAAGCAAAGGACTCGTCTGCATTCATTCTCACACAAATGCTCAAAGTACGATGTTTCTTGTCGGTTAGATCGAGTGACCTTGTGGTGTCTTGAACAGAAAATATAAGATTTATGTTCTGTATTGTGAAGCCTACTTCAAGTGACTGAGTGAAACACTGATTAATTAGCCTGACATGTTTTTTGGTATTATGATAGCAAGGGCATAGTTCGGGGTTTGAGAATGACAAAACCCTACATAAATATTCTTCTTCTATCGTGTCATTTGCACGAATATTTTTATTCAGTCTTAATTGTAAAAAACACATATTAATTCCATTACAGATGCTTATAAAAACTCTATGATTAGGTGCACGGTTCCATTTTGTCGCTACCCATAGAGGACCCCAGGCAAGACACTCCATGATTCCTCTTTTAAAATCAATATCTTTAACAATTTTTGTAAAGAACATAACTTATCGCCTGTATTCCTCAAAGAGTCGGGTAAATGTGTAATAGTACATCCACATTTCCGTTATGTTAAAGTCCTATGTATTAAAGAGCGAGTCTATTATCATAAACCGGGCACTGAGAAATTCCTGACGGAAAACCATAAAACACGTTGCCCGATCTGGGCAAATAAAATAATGATTAAGTGCGTATACACGTAGAAAGCGGGTTGCCGGCGCCAATCTGCCAGCGCTTGTCGGTGCTGGTTCGCGCAGTTAGTCGGCTCAGGTAGTCTCTATACTATGTGGCGAACCAGCGCCGACAAGCTCCGAACTTCGCCGACATGTACCAACCTGCTCCGATCAGCGCTGGTAAGCCGTCATTTGTTGCAGTATTTGCGCGAATTTGTATTTGGAATAAGGCGTATTTTTGTTAATAAATGCCAGCCCCTGCTTCTTCCCGCTTCCTTTATGTAGCGGTTACCTGCACGGACCAGTACCGATAAGTGCTGATAGGTCGGCGCTTGTTACCTGCTTCTTTTATGTATATTTTAAGGGCAGATGAGAGAACAATGTAGGCTTGAGCACAGAAATTAAAAAAAGCCTTACGCTTCACGTGTAATGCTTCGTCTATAAACGAAAACCTTCAAATCTCCTCTTATATCAAGTTTAAACAATAACAAATATCAATTTATCTCAGTTTGAGGTCTAATGCAATAATTTTACAGAACCGCGAAGCAGTTATCTTCACAACTAATAATTTACAACTTAATTCAAGCAAAGTCGAAAGGTTACCCGACGATACAACGAAAGGGTTATAAGGTTACTCGATAATACAACTGCAGTTAGAAAGTGTTAAATATCAATTTATGTTGTAATTGTTGGGCGACAAACCACAGATGAGCAAACTATGATACTATTAGAATTTATGAAGTTGTTGATAACAGATATTATAATCCGTTATTTAGTGTGTTGATTTGTATGTAGAATAAATTGATTTTCTTTCTTTATTTCTTTGGGGACTACAGGCGTTAGTAAATGTATATAAATGTATATGCATGTACCTTCATCATCATCATCATTCAGCCGAAAGACGCCCACTGTTCGATGTGACACATGTGTGTGTTCACAAATGTTGATCGACCATGTTTGGGGAGGGGTTGGCGACCGCAGTATGGTTGTTAAAATACTCAGAGAACGCTGCTGCCCATTCTTTAGTGCAGTGGTGCTCAAACGGAAAGCTTTCCGAGTCGATCGCGGGAACGTGTAATGTAGCCAATGATAAGTATGCAGTGCCATTTATCAACATCATCATCTGCCTAGCCTTTTCCCAACTATGTTGGGGTCGGCTTCCAGTCGAACCGGATTCAGCTGAATATCAGTATTTTACATGGAGCGACTGCCTATCAGACCTCCACAACCCAGTAACTGGGTGATACGATACTCTTGGTAAGACTGGTTGTCAGACTTTCTGGCTTCTGACCAACAGTAACGACTGTCAAAGATCTACAAATGACAGCCGGGACCAACGGCTTTACGTGCTTTCCGAGGCACGGAGGAAACTCGCTATGGTAAATGGTCACCCATCCACAGACCAACCTCGGCAAGCGTGGCTTAACCCGGAAGATCGGTCTATGCGGCTGTAATTATTTAGCCACGAGCTCCTTCATTGTCATTTATCAACAACATTTTCCAGTGCCATTTATCAACAACCAGGCATAATTAGTGATTCAAAGACAATTATTAGTAGGTACCTTCATTCCTAATTAATTTTAAAGTAGGTACAGAAAAATCATATTTCAAAAATATTCATGTTTTCTTTGGTAATAGGTGGGTAGGTTCGACACGTTTGGTGCAGTGGCTAAGCGATTGGCTTCTGCGCTACGGGTCGTGAGTTCAATTCCCACACGGAACAAAAATGTTATAGCTTACAGATGGTTGTTTCGGGTCTGGGCGTTTGTGTATGTGAGATTTGTGTCTGTAAACGCACCCACGATACAAGAGAAATCTTAGTGCAGGGCAAAAAAACACAAAAAAAAGTTGTTAGTCGATCATTTACTGCCGAAATATTTTGTCGTAGATCGCCTACATTATAAGTCTGAGCATCACTGCTCTAGTGAATCCCTTAGTCGCCTTTTTCAACAACCATCGGAAGAGATGGGGTAGTGCTATTCTTTACATCCGGTATGGTGCATGTACCTTAACCAGCTCTATCTTTTAGCGATAACAATTTCCAAAACTTTCAAAATTATTCTTCAGTCTCTCGATGTTTCCTCAGTTAAGTGAGGTCCGGGCAAATTGAGCGCGAGTCTAAAATATTGCCTCGAACATTGCCCTAGTTCGAACACCTACTTTAGGCGCTTAGGCCCGGTGCGAACCATTTTACGGATTGATATAATCCCTTAAGGACCTCAAGGGTTTGGGATATTGAGGTTTTTAGACGGGTGTCACTGTTCAGTTATTTCGCCCTTATAACGTAAATAGGTATCGAAGTTTTAATAAGAATTTGATCAATTGGTTTCTAAGGCAACGTTAATATGTGTTTTTTTAACATTACTTCAAATGGTTTATCATTAATCAAATAATAAATGTGAATGTGTTTCACAAACACCGAATAAAAAAAATGAAAATATAATAAGGACTATGTTCTATGTTAGGAGATGTGGTTTCCGCACTTAGTCCTTTAAGTGGACCATTGTACGTGGCATAATAAGGACTATTTAGGTTCTTAATGCGACTTCTAATGTATTTTTGATTCGAAAGTTTAGAAGTAGCAGTTTAGTTTCCAGGTTAGTCACGGGCAGTGGTCTGTTTTCCATTATAAAAATGTCCAGTTAAAACCATAATCATTTGTATTAGTCTACAGTTTTAACAACTCCAAAATAAAAAAAAAATGCCAATGAACTGTCATAACACCCACACCAAATAAGAATCTAAACTTTGTAACATTTTCCATTAAATGTTAAATACTCGCATGATACATCATAAATAAAATTAGTTATCCTAATTTTAAAACATCAGAGCTGTAATCAAAATATGATTACGTTCCTCTCAATTTTCTGCAGCAGTGGGCTCCTCAAACGAGAGCCATCTCCGAGCTTCGTACACTTCATTGATTTTATTAGGCTTGCACACAGAATAAGTAGGAAGTATGGAGTTATAATACGCGTATTTCTCCACGGAATCTCAGAGTGATACGTGTCATTGGACAATCGCCGGGGTTGCACTATACTGATGAGTTCCTTCGTACACAACAATACACAAGTTTTCGATTGTTGACGGATTTCATAAAGAAGTACACACATCGCGTCGCAAAAAAATACTGTAGTAGTCGCCAAGAGACTTAAATCGGCAATTATCGAATATTAACATCGCCTTGTGTAAACAGTGGCAGATTTCAGTGCAGGTGCAGATATTCCGTCGCACCGTTCATCAACAACATTATTGCCCGATCAACGCGACGAGGTGAGGACGATGTCGTCCACACTCACGTTTAAGATACGGGCTTTTTTGATCGGCCTAAGCCGTTTCAGCATCGATCATTCCGGTGGAACCACCCTAACACTCCATTTTTAACATTCCATGTCCCTGCTACGATTTTTGGAATTACTTACATCTTAATACAACGTAGCTCAAAGAGAAGGTACTTTAGAAGACGATACGTGTGGGATGACTTCATTATCTTTATGAGGTAAGCAGAGTGGAAGGTGAATGTCAGCCCTTATTTTTGTAAACGATATAAATATAAGTGTGTTTCAAAGAGTAATAAGAAGATTATTACGTCTATATTTTATGACGATACTAAGGCCCGTTTAAGAAACTGCTTTCAATATCACTACCTAAGACCAGCATTCCAACTGTCAAAATCTTAACGTTTTCGAATGTACAGACGCCAGCAGGTCAAGTTACCCGAAACTGTCAAATTTTCCCAATCAACCTTGAACCTAATGCTTTCGCGATAAAGATGAAAATCTATTAAAGAAATTTGACAGATTGTAGTAGCTTGATGTGCATAGTGTACATAGTCGTCTGTACATAGTGTCCTAAAACACATGGTCATGGATGGAAAATATTTTAAATATTGTTGAAAATAATCTCTTGCCTCAGCTTGAAGTCCATCCAATCCATTTAAGAACTACATTTTATGAGACTGCTTCATAGGTATAGTGGTCGCAAGCGCAGTTGCTGAGCGTTAGGTCCTGGGTTCGATCCCCAGGTCGGGCAACGTATTAACGGGTTTTTCCGTATGAAATTTCTAAGCAACAGCCCGGAATCTGGATTTGTGCCCGGTTGATGGCAATAGGCTCGCCCCCTATTACTTGGGACTAAAATATAACAGTACGAAATGAGGATGTACAATACAACTCTGCCCAACCCTTTGGGGAATACTGGCGTGATGTTATGTTATATCATTTTATGTGTATTGTTTCTGTAAAAATTCAAGTAAATTAGGCAGTTGTCCCACAGTCGGCGTGGAAGCGACTAACTATCAGCCATTTTCTCGCTCAAGAAACGTACAATAGATATACATTCTGTGTAAACAAAAGCGATGCAGTTGATTGCTGACTGTTTACACTGCCGGTGAGGACTCGCTCCACTAGCTTGTCGCTGAGCGACAAGAGCTATCAAAGACAATACTCGCTCAGCGAAACTTGCTCAGCGATGCTCGCTTGGCAGTCAGAACTCACGCCGAGAGACCAACCAGCGGTAATTTGCGAGTGGTTCGAGTAATCGGCCGTCGCACTCGCACACTCGCTTATAGCCCAGTGACAAAACTATCGAAACTACACTCTCGATTTTCGCTGCTCGCCAACTCGTTTCTATTTTCTAGCTCTACCCGCTTCTCGCTCTTTGTTTCCGGTGGGACAAGTGCCTTAAATATTTTTTTGTATGAATTACGTAACTAATCATTGACAGATCTCAAGTTAATCAATACAAAATGCATTACAGCTGAATCTCTCAATATTTTACTAACTCAGTGACTTTGAAGAAGTTCGATATGTAATTTATGAATTCCAAAGTTTCGAATGAAATAATCTAATCGGATCTTGAAAAACATATTTTTAAGATACAAATAAGTAAGCTAGATTCTTTGCTTTTATAACTTTCAACACCGTATTATGCTTATTTGAACCTTAAGGGTCAATCAAGTCAAGATAAAAATAAATAGTACAAGCCTGGCCCAATGCAGGGCAAAAGCTTCTCCTCGTACAGAGAAAGAACGAGGATTGATCGCCACGCTTGCTTACTGCGGGTTGGCGATTTCAGGCTAAATCGCCATTTTTTTCATCCAATGGTTGTCTGGAAGAAATTGCTTTAAGCGATAAGACCGCCATTTGTACTGTTCTTAATTACGTGTTTCCTTCTGTTTTATTTCTTTAAGTGCACAGTAAAGTAATATCTATCTATCTATCGCCAACCCGCACTAAGCAAGCGTGGCCTTCTTCTCTCGTGTCAGCACGAGCTATACGAAAATAGCTCATGCTGTGGTGAAAAGATTAGCCAGTCAGCAAGGTTGGTAGCGGGGCTGACTGCCCAGGGTACGCCGGACGTACTTAAGTATCGTCACTCGTGGAGGCTCTTTTCATGCACCCCAGCAAGCGTGGTGATCAATGCTCTTTCCTGTCCAAGGTTCCTTACGAGATTTTCCTTCCCCTTATATCAGAGGTATCTTAGATTAACACTAAGAAATAAGATATTGAAAAAGTCGCATTGGTATTTGCCTGGGTTTAAACCAGCAACCCGGTGCTCAACAAGCGGATGCGTAACCTCCGGGTCACCTCGACTCACTCAACTCGACTCAGTCAAAATACAAAACAAATATGGCCTACAGATAGTTGTTCCTTCTCCTGGGTTTCTGTGCATGTGAAGATTTTTGTGTCTGTAAACGCACCCATGATAAAAAGAGAAATTCTTAGTACCTATGGGAAAATGTTTTTTTCTTTTATATAAGTTTTTTTCCCTATTCTTTTTTTCCTCTCGTGAATTGTATCAGTTTGGCACTATTTTTAATACTGTTGAAATCTTCAGAAATGTAATATTTGTTTATAGGAACAGGAATGCTTGCCATAACATGTCCACGGTATGCAGACAATGCTTCCTTTACTTGTGGCGCTAACTATCGGCATTTTCACAGCATTACACACGTTTCATTATATTATTAATTATTATCTAGCATTCATGTAGTAGACACATTTCGTATCATAGATGAATAAAGTTTTAAATTTAATTTTATGTGCGAAACGAGTATTTCCAATTCAATATTCACTCACAACGTTACTAAACGTCGCAACATTCGCTTTCTTCCTAAACCTTTAAGTATGACATGTAATACTATTATTTACAAGGATTTATTTTATATTTTATCCAATAGTATTTATTTACGTCTGTAAAAAGTACATATTCATAAAAATTACACTTCTCCGTACACCGAAATCTTTTCAATTTACGATGTATACATAAAAGTTCCTAAATATGTTTATTTTACGACACTTTTCGTTTGTAGACCTGTTATGTGGTACGGGGGCGTCTAAACTGTTTGCTTATAAAGTGGTAGGTGATAGATTTTGATGTGCACTTGTTAAAGTGTTCGCACAAATGTTCGCTACGTTTTATTGTAAAGAGTTTTATTGTTAGTGCACGGGTCTGTTTATGTGTAATGAATAAAAGAAGTTGCACTTGGCAACAACTCTGTTACAAACTAGATTTTGTCATTACCATTGGCTTGTAAATGGCCCGTCAGATCTCCTTATACATCGGTAGGTACGGTGCTTGGTCATAAGTAAAGGGTTATTGCTATAGTCACCGCGCTTGGCACACGGAATGGTGATCAGTTTTCAAAACCCTTTATTTAACTCACCGTGTTAGTACCTATGCCAGAATGTTTAGGTCAAATATTAGACGTCAATTTTGAGCCAGTTCCTGTTATCCGAATAGGCTGAAATTTTGCATGCACGTGTAGTTTTGATGACAATACTATAATAATTCCTTTAAAAAAACAATAGATTACTGATATTTAAAAAAATAAAGTATAGAAATAAAACAAAATGTTTTTTAAATTAAAATGAAAAAATGCAGAATAATCTGGAGCAACTGGAATTTTAAAGCTAACTTAACACTATTACTTTGTTAGCTTCTTTAATCAATTGACCGCCCCCAAATGTTTTAGTTTCCAGATGATCTAAATTATTATTTACGTTTTAAGTTTTGTTTTAGATAAAAACTTTTTTCATAATACTTTTCTCATTTTTCTTAACCTAATCCCTTACTCTCTTTTTACGAAAATTTTGCTATGAGTACACGCAAAGTCATTAATAAAATGCACGCATCATCCTCCACCTATTCACAGCATATCAAATCACCAGGAAACAAGCCAGAAACACGAACATAAGTCAAACAGCTGTCAAAACATTGATATCCACAAGGAAATCGCAGGCACATTATACAAAACCTTGGAAAAAGAATAAGTTCAGTTAAGCCGAAATTCCAATATGGCGGAGAATATGCAACCTTCACGACTGTCAGTCGGGAGCTGCACGAGATTAATTCTTGGGCCTTGGATGTGATGGGTACGAGGTCCCAGTGAGAGAGGGTGAAATAATGGGGTCGGTGAAAATATGTTTAAAAATGTTGGGAACCTTGTTACGTTGGATGATGCGTGATTCCATTATTTGGAAATAGGATGTGTGTCTCTTGATCCCGGAAGTAAGGCTCAAAATTTTACTCATTGGAAAATATTGTAATATGTGAATTAGCGTTAAAAAAATGTTCTATAGATAACAGTTTTTTTTTCTTTTTTCTAATTACAATAATAGATTTCCTTTTTTTCTGAACACATTTTTTTTTATTTAAACCTGTAATCTCAGTTTATTTAATATTCTACGATTATTTAGTGTTTTTTAACGTCAACTTTACACGTAACCATAAATAATGTAATTTCTCCGAAAATAGTGTAATTTCTCCGTATAAAGTGTAATTTTTCCGTATATAGTGTAATTTTTCCGTAAACAGTGTAATTTTTCCGTAAATAATGTAATTTTTGAGTTGACAGCTCGCATGTCATGTAGGATCACAATGACAGAGAAAGCACACTTACACCAATATTTTTTATACATATATCAGCTATGAATTTCTTGCAAAACCCTTAAATAAGTTCAAAAATAACGTCAAAATTTTAACTTATATGGTTACTCTTATACCTATATTATTTCAGTAAGTAAAGCCCCAACCTTACCAAACCCGAAGGATTACAAGCAAAATCTAAATCTAATCGAGTGATGACCAATGATAGATGATCCGCAACTCTCTCCAACATATACCGGGACGCGGGCCAACTATGACTGGGTGTTTCCGTAATGTGATCTCATTATGTTGATGTTTGGTTCATTAATAGATTACAAAGATTTGTACGTAATGTAGGCTGTATACGATACTGAAGGCGAAATGGATTATCACTGAAGCGCTGAAAGCGCTTTACACACAAACACATAACATCACGCCTTGTATACCCCGAGGGTTGGGCAGAGGTGTATAGTACACCCACATTTCACCGTTATGTTTAAGTCCCATGTAAAAGGGCCGACACTATTGCCATCAACCAACAAATCTAGACTCCGAGCTGCCACTGAGAAAATCCACACGGAAATACCCAATAACACTTTGCCCGACTTGGGTATCGAACCCAAGACCTCACGCTCAGCAGTCGCCCTTGTGACCACTAGACCGATGAGGCAGTCTACACTTAGTGTCTAAACATACTATGTCGAAGATACGCGACCGAAGTTCGGCATGATCACGCCTGCAATGCTATTTGAATTACTGACGACACATTATGCCAAAATTACGTCGCGTTATAGCGTACAGCCGAACTTCGGTCGGGCGTAAGTTCAGCGACAATTCGGCGGCAACGTATTTTGTAGAGCACACATTATATGGACCGAAGTTCGGTTAGATTGCCGACGAAAATCCTGGGCGGGTAGCAGCGGGAGGCAGGCATGCTCGCGCCCCGCGTGTCTGCTCACAAGTTTGCACAATTAAATTTCTGCCGCGTAAGTTCGGCACTTATGGTGTGTCATATCAGCCGAATACGCCGAACATAAAATCAGCCGCAGAACTTCGGTCGCGTATCTTGTCCTAAAATGTTAGGTTTGTAATGAAATGATAAACAATTTTTTATAATACCTATCTACAATTCGCCAATAACGATTACAAATCAAAAAGAGATACAACTGATTCTATTGACAGTTCTTGAAACAAACTCAGATAAGAATTTTGTAAACTCTAAATCACTTTTGGTTCGGTTCATTATCGAAATGCATTCGAACAAATTTTTAATCATTCAAACACTCAAAATAAACTCAAAGATAAAATAATATTCACAAGTTATTGGAAAATTTTCAAATATTTTAATTTTACATTAGTAGCTTTCATAAAACTACGCACTTTCTGATTATTAGAAATTCTTCCAATATTGACATTTTTGGCTGATATGAAATTCAGTTTTCATTTCGTCTTTACGCAAAAATAAGTGATTTATAACATTATGAGTTGTAATAACTGTTGGAACCATTGGCAATGTAAGAACTGCAAATTAAAGGCATTTTGTAGCTAAAACCTTCTTTCAAGCTTTTGACTTTACCTACTTCATCGCCTAAACTTAACTTAAAATACTGTTATGTTTTATCAAAATGCAAAATAAGAACGAGATTTTTAGAAATGTTAAAGTTATTTACAATTTGAACATTAGCATGTTTTAGGCGGAATAAGCTGAGGTAACGGCTAAATCTGTCTGGAAATTTTAGTTTAACATAATTTGACACCTTAAATTCTTTCATCTCTTTCTTGTTTTCCTGGAAGTTAAAGATTGAAATATTTTTAGTGAAGCGGCTGCTCAACGGAATTGGGGCCATCTTTAATTGAGTTACAAATGAGGTCACAACCGAAAACGTAGCCAGAACATGAATTTACAGAAACCAAATAAGGTCTAAAGTTTCTAATAATAATATACATAGCCGTACCGGCTTGGCAGTGCAGGATTGAGCGTCGTATCGGTGGGGCTAGAGCACTCATTGGCAAACTGATCTGCTTCAGGGAGGGCAACACTCGCCCAAGAGTGATGCGCTTTGTGAGGCGGGCGTTCTCGGGGACTGGTATCAGCCCTCGAGACTATATGTCCCGTATCACAGAGCGCATCGACTTCCTGAAGCAGAAGGTTTATGCATGGGCAAACCGCATTAGGAGGTATAAGCGTCGTGTGGAACGATATACCCTGAACCGCACTTTTCAGAGTGACCAAAGGCGGGTGTATAGAACTTGGGAGCGACCTGACCCATGTGGGAGTGATGTGCGCCTACCGGATGATGAGGCCATGAGTTCATTCTGGCGCAGCATCTGGTCGGTGCCCGTCGCTCACACCGAGGGTGATTGGATGCGGGATATTGAACGAGCGTGCGAACCAATTCCGGAAATGGGGGCTATTATAATCAGCCCCCAAGACGTAGCCGGTGCAGCCCGTCCATTGCCCAATTGGAAGTCTCCGGGGCCAGACGGGCTGCACAATTTTTGGCTTAAATGGCTACGCAGTTCGCACGCTTGCTTAGCGTCCCAATTCCAATCGTCCTTGGAGTCGGGATCGCTACCCCAATTTCTTACAACAGGAGCCACCCACCTGCTCTATAAATCTGGTAGTACCGCGGAACCCAAAAATTATAGGCCGATCACATGTTTACCGACGGTCTATAAACTCCTTACATCCATTTTGAGAGTCAAAATTTCTAACCATATTGATAACAATTCGATCATGTCTGCTTCTCAGAATGGATGTAGGAATGGGTCCCGCGGTACTAAAGAGCTTCTCCTCATTGACATGACCATTAGCCAACAGGTTCGTCGCTCCCGAAAGGATTTGTCGACATGTTGGATAGACTATAAGAAGACCTATGACTCGGTGCCACATACATGGCTCATGAGGGTGCTGGAGTTGTATAAAATAAATACAACTCTTCGCACCTTCCTGATGTCATGTATGAGGCAATGGAGGACGGTCCTTCGCTATCCAGGATGTCGGGAAATTCGGGGGAGAGGGGAACCGGTAAGGATCGAGCGTGGTATATTCCAGGGTGACAGTCTGAGTCCCCTGTGGTTCTGCTTAGCCTTGAACCCTCTGAGTACATTGCTAGAGGGAACAAGGCTAGGCTATCGGTTGAGGAGAGAAGGTCAAGTTATATCCCACCTCCTCTACATGGATGACCTAAAACTATTTGCCCCCACTGATTTGCGACTGATGGAGCTACTGAAGGTAACTGAAAACTTCAGTAGCTCTATCAGGATGGAATTTGGTGTGGACAAATGTGCGGTCATGCATGTAAAGCGAGGGGGGATTGTGGAATCCGAGGGAACCCAACTCTCGAATTCCATACAACTTAGATCCCTCTCCCCAACTGAGACCTACAGATACTTGGGTATGTCGGAGGCTTTAGGCATCAGTGAGGCCGACATGAGACAATCGTTACGGGAGCGCTTCTTTGGTCGCCTGAATAAAGTATTAAGAAGTCTTTTATCAGGCGGAAATAAGGTGCGCGCCTTTAACGGTTGGGTCATGCCGGTCCTGATGTACTCCTTCGGCATACTCAAGTGGACTCAAACTGATCTTGACGCCCTGGATAGAAGGGTCCGTGCACTGCTGACTACGCATCGGATGCATCACCCACGCTCTTCAGTGATGAGACTGTACATTCCGCGAAAGTGTGGGGGTCGAGGTTTTTTAAACGCTAAGACCCTACACAACCGCGAAGTGTGCAGTCTCAGGGAGTATTTTCTCCAAGCTGAAGGGGAGATGCATCGAGATGTGGTCGCAGTGGACAAGGGACTCACCCCGCTCGCCTTGGCTAAAGAGAACTGGCGCAAGCCTGCAGTACTTAGTACCAATGATCGCGAGGAAGTATGGCAAAGCAAGGAGCTACACGGACGTTTCTATCGGGCCCTTCATGGGCCCGACGTTGACTTTCCAGCGTCCGTATCCTGGCTACGTTTTGGTGACCTCTTTGGAGAAACCGAAGGTTTTGTCTGTGCAATTATGGACGAAGTCATGATGACGAACAATTATAGGAGATATATTGTGAAGGATGGCACGGTTGACATTTGTCGGGCATGCCACCGTCCAGGAGAATCTATCCGACACATTATCTCCGGTTGTTCCCGTCTTGCCAACGGAGAGTACTTGCACAGACACAACCTGGTGGCCAGGATTATTCATCAGCAACTTGCTCTGAAATATAACCTTGTGGAATCGGAAGTACCGTACTACAGGTATGTGCCCGACCCAGTTCTCGAGAATGGTCATGTCACATTGTACTGGGATCGATCTATTATCACTGACAGGACTATTGTTGCCAATAAGCCTGACATAGTGGTAATAGATCGATCAGAGCGCCGCACAATGATTGTTGATATCACCGTCCCTCATGACGAGAATCTCGTGAAAGCTGAGAAAGATAAACAAATAAAATATCTTGATCTAGCACACGAGGTTGTCGGCATGTGGGATGTGGACTCAGCAGTCATTGTTCCGATAGTCGTTACGGCGAATGGCCTAATAGCCAAGAGCCTCGATCAACATCTCAAGAGGCTCTCGTTGGGCGGCTGGATCAAGGGCTTGATACAGAAGGCAGTACTCCTTGACACGGCACGCATAGTGAGAAGGTTCCTTTCTCTGGAGCCCTGACTGCTGGCAGCTTGGACCCTGTTCCCGATGCCGGTGGGATACTATTTTTTATATTTTTAAATGTATATTGTGTTTTTTTTTTTTATTTATGATATGTATTTAAAAATATAATTGATATGTGTTTAAAATGAATAAAGGAATATACATAGCAGAAATATTCATTCCTTCCCACCAAAACACCATAAATACTGCGACGATCCATTTATCTCCACCACAAAATATGCAGTCCTTAACAAAATGCAGGGCAAAAGGCAAGGGACCCAAGGGTGTTCATCAAACAGCCATTTGTCTTCCCCTAGCCTTCGGTACAAGGTCTTCCAAACCCTCAAGTTATGCACTTATCTCAGCATTTCCCGGTACAAACTTGAACGATCAAATAGTTGACATTCTTGACTTATGACACAGTTTCAGTGACGAAGGAATTTCTGCATCGTTTATGGTAAAAATATTTCCGGCAGAAATTGGTTTATAATTTATCATGTCGTCAAGGTAATTTGTCTTTATACAATTTTAGTAGAATGTCTTAGAATATGAGTACTCACAGTGTGATACATTTTTGGCATTATACTTTTAGCAGTGCTATGCTGTTGTGAACTTCATAATAATCAGCTCAATGTCTCAGGACTAGACATGAGTCTGTTTCTAAAATAAAAAGGGTTTAAACCTAAGTCCACCATGCTGGCCTGGTGTGAATTGGCGGTCTACATACACTGTAGGTATATCGTCACTGAAGTTCTAACAGTGCGTAAGTCATTTTGTGACAAAAACAGACAATACTGGGAAAGCCACAATTTTACTTCAAATAAAAAAGATTGTAAGAATTTTCAAAGGTTTAAATCATCAAAGAGTTCATTTGTAGTGATAACTACAAAATTTTTTGCGTTGAACGTAGTTCCGCTCCTCGTTTGTAATAGTTTTTTTCACTAACTTGTAAAGTAGCCATTTTTGACTTCCACACTGTTAGAACTTCACTGACGATATGTAAAATAAGTTAATCAGGTGTAATGAGGGTAACTGATTATATTATAATATCATCGAGAACTTTTTGGAGCCCTCTCAAGTATGCAGGTTTCCTTACGATGTTTTCCTTAACCGTTAACGTTAGGTGATTATCAAATTCTGATCCGCACAAGAATTAGTAAAGTCGAACTCAGAACCTCCTTTACAAAAGGCGAACGTTCAAAGGCTAGGTATAAAATTCATTAAAAAAAGTTGTCATTCTAAATGCTGTAATGCTGATACCACTTGAAAATTCCGTCCTGAATAAAGAATATTTTAGTGAATTTCAGAACAAGGGTAACTTATGAAAACAGATGGCGAAAAGGGTTAGTATTATGTCAACAAACTGAACAGTGCTGTTTTAAAGTAAATGGTAAAGTGACTTAACGCCTTGATGGTTTTTGAATAAATATTTGACAGTTTTTAAGGCTTATGGAAATTTTCGTGTCAAATATTGATCGTTAATTGACAGAGGTAGGTACTGTTCAAATCACATCAAATTGAAAAGAATGGCATGATGTGTAAGACCGACACAATGAAGAGTGATACAAACATTGGCGGATCAAAAAATTATGAAGGTAGGAAATGGACCTTTAAATCAAGAAGCTTAATAATTTTAGACATTAGAATCATACAAACAAAGTCAAGATCTCCATGACAAGGCCGGGGCCCAAGTCTGTTAATTTACGAACGCTTCGATAGAGTGTCAATAGTGTGTCGATAGAATAGTTTTAAACATTTGGTATTCTGCTAGTTATATAGTCCAGTGACTTTCCATTTAACTGTTATAGAAAACATTGAAGTTTTAGCAGAATATCTAATCTGTCACTATCGTAATGGAATCTCAATAGGGTGTCGGTGGGACGACAATTGTGTGTCACCATCATGCATGTTATTGTCACTATCCACTATCTTATTATCTAGTTATGGAGTAATGCAGAAGTAAACTATTTTCGAGATACTATTTTAAAGTCACCAAACAACTAACAATCAAAAAAATTATGTCTCTAGAATGGTCCCCTTTTGCGTAAAGTACTACTGGGTTATTATATAAAAGATTAAATGTCCTACAACCCTACTACGAGATCGGAACCAATAACCAGTAAACCTATATACAATTTCCTCTTTATTATTATAAGACCTACTCCACAGTCCTTCAATTCATTGAAAATCAGTAAAATCAAATCTAGCTCACGAACTAACGAAACACTATCACTATATTCATAATGTATTACCCACAGATAGTCCCCTATTGTAATAACTCAGTCTTCAAGTTCTGCCCTGGGAGCAACACCTTTAATTAAATCAGAGCAGATTGCTCTAAAGTTTTGAAACTCGTAAATACATTCAGTCTGTATCGTTAGGGAGTTCGACAGAGTTCTCTCTGGAGATAACTTGTCTGGTAACTACAATGGTAGTTGGTATATAGGTTTGTGTATTGTACCTATTGTATTGTAAGAAATTTTAGGTTGTGATTGGTAAAGGCTTCAGACTGAAAGCTCAAAGATTTAGATTTTTTTATCTATACATATAAAAGGAGAAGCTGACTGACTGATCTATCAACGCACAGCCTAAACCGCAGGGGTTATAAAGTTGAAATTTTGACAGTAGGTTCCTTTTGTAACGTAGGCGTCCACTAAGAAGGGATTTTTCGAAATTCAACCCCTAAGGGAGTTAAATAGGGGATGAAAGTTTGTATGGAAAATCGTCACTTAACGGGTTCAATATTTCACGCAAGCGAAGCTGTGGGCGAAAGCTAGTTTTTTATAAAAAGCCTACGCTATAGCCCAAACTTAGATTTATGGACCTACAAACCTACATATTCAACGGTTTTTAGAGATTTATGGCCAGGATTCAGCTATATTTGGTAATGAATAAAAAGATTGAAAATTTCGATTGCCATTTTTCTATGGAAAAGCTGATAGCTTGATAAAATATTAGGCATGTTTCATTTAAATCTGTTGAGCGTGGCTTCTCCATAATATGCGAACTTTCCATACAAATCAAAAAAATATTTTAATTGATTTTAAGGACCGGCATAAAAAAATGGCAAATTTCGAAAAGTTGTAAAACAAAACTTGTTCAATTTCCAATACCGAGTAACCCTACAAAATTCTTAGAGTTGATTATTTAACACCTTATACATAATTATGTAAAACAACATGTAATAGAAATAACGCAAACAATCCAATTAGAATATTAAGTTATAATCATAATACATGCACTGAATTTTACTTTTATGTGCTTAAATATTGTTTATATAAGAAAATAATACTACTTTTAATTGTTAACTGCGTTTTAAATTCAGTGATGTGACCTTGACATACGAATTATTTTCTTTATCTCAATTAAAAGTCGGGGAAAGGTTTAAAAAAAATACACATTAAAAATGGCTGAAATCGATTCAGTTACCGATTCTTTACAAATTACGTTAAAGGTTTGTGTTTATTATATTACACGTTGTACTCGTATGAAGTAAACTTTATGAATATTAATGCTAGTAAAACATACCTTTTAAACCGACTTTATATGCATGGATTTCCGTCTTAAAACAACATTAATTGATGGAGGCTTACGTTGTGTAAATCGTTTTGCCTTAAAATATGAAACTAGAGAACACTCGCGGCTTTGCCCGCGTGGATGTCGTTTATCGCGTATTCCGTTTTTTTCGGGATATAATTCAATCATGATTCGAAAGACACGTGGCGCCATCTATTATCATAAGAACGTTTTTGTTGTTTTTCTCGGGAACAGTACTTATTTTCGGGATGAAAGGTACTGTACAGGGTGTTAACGAATTCGTGTAATTCCTTCAAACCACATGATCTATAAATGGTATAGATTAACCCCGCACGGGAATTTGATTGATTGAAAATAAAAATAAAATTATTATTTCCCAAAAAAATTTTTTATGTGATAGTAAATTTAGATGCCATGCACAAATTAATGAAGGCACAGCGACACAGCTGACGGGCACGACTAGCGCGATATCGCTCCACGCAGTCAGTTAACTTGGGACGCTAAAACTACTCAATACGGAATAGCATGGATCATTTTTTGAAACATTTTTTTTTTGTTGGTTCTAAAAAAAACCTATGCAGGATCAATCAGTGTCACCAGTAGATCACGCGGTTTGAAGGAATTACACGAATTCGTTTACACCCTGTATATCCGTTTCTGTACACCTGACAACGTATATGCAAAATATCAGGATGATCGGTTCAGTGGTTTAGGCGTGAAAAGGTAACAAACAAACTCACTTTCGCATTTATAATATTAGTTAAATGATGAAATAAGTCAAAACCAGTATTTTTCCGTCAAGAATGATTCAGATAATCCTGACTGTTCTGTAAGGCAACTTATTTCAAGTTTCAACGAAGTATATAAAGTACTGAACACTATTCCTGAATTGATAAATTCTATCCTTCACTAGGGATAAAAACGATTCATACCGGTTCATGAAATAAAATAACACATAACATTTCAATTTGTGAAAATCTTTGTAGGTAGTTTTGATAAAACGAATTCAATGAAAAATAGCTTTGAAGTTCGTATTATTATAAGAGTTTATAAAAGGGTTCGGTCCAAGACCTCTGAAGTGGTACTTCAAAGACATACATATTTATATGTATGACTATCTATGTTTTTCTTCGTTTTTCAGTGAATACCTAGATTTAAAATGTTACAAGTGTACTTCGTAGAGCTGCAATCTGCTGATCTTGCTACGGATTAGGTGTGAAGATATTTCATACGTTACTAGCCTCAGCTTGATTATGGATCAAAAAAATATGGAATTTTAACTGTCGATTTTCGAAAAGGTTATCAACGTTATTTTTAGTACTAAAACCGAAACACCCCAACAAGATTTTCATCAGAACTGCCTGAATTTGAGTTTTTTTTTAACAAATCTCCAAATTTCACCGTAGTTTATGTTGCGTTAAGTTTCCTAGTGAAGTGTGAAATGCCTGAGATGTGCTATGCAGGGGTTGTCTAATACACGGAAACTGACCAAGCGAACCGTCTCAAGCCTCAACCTAACCTACTGAAACAAAATTGAAATTTGAGAAAAAAAATATAAGAAAAAACATGTGATGTAAAAAATATGTCAATCGATTCTCTTAGTGATTCTGAACAAACTATGTAGTTTCAGATTTAGTATATACTAAAACTAAGCTGGTGTATATACAACACTCAGGAGGACATCATTGATTAGACGGGACTTTTAATTTAATTTATGGACCAGAAAAACATAAACACTCCCGCATATTGCACCGCTGACGTTCAGGTTTGACCGGAGTTTAATGACAAACTCACTGACAGGACGGCAAGTCAAAGGATTTTTTTAGTACCTGCCTGATTTTTCGTCATGCCGCGCCACGATGAAGCTTCCCGCGGTACGGTAAATATGAGTAATAAGGTTATTACAATAACTTTAAACCTTATTTTAATACCCTTAGCACTCATATTTACCATATCGCGTGATGCTTCGGCAGACCACGGCACGACGAAGCACACTAAATACGAGTGCAAAAGGGATAATAATAATAATAATTTGACTGAGCCGTGACTGAAAAGAGATACAAAAATAATTATTTATTTATTTCAGATAACTTTAGATCCATTGTTTGTTAGTAAACTAATTATATATATATATAGTATAACTAATAGATTAGTACTTAATAACTAAGAGTGACCATAGTCCTCTGGGTGAGATTTCACACCAGTGGACTGTCGAACTTACAGGCTATCATGTTCAGAATGCCGTTGCTGCTTCCACGCACTCTGCTAAGCAGTGAGGCTGTCTTTTTGCACCAGGTGGCATCAAAGCCGTCTGTGCGCGATTGAGCGAACATAGTCGACGCACTGTAGAAGCGTGGCAGCCGCAACAACGCTCTGAACGCATTGTTAAACTATACCCGCAAAGCATTGTAAGCGCTTTGGTTATATCTGAACCACAGACTCGCTGACTACAGACATATACAGTACGCTTTGAATAAAGTAATTTTTACTGCATCTGTACATCGAGCGAATCTGCGTATTAAAATAAGGTATAAAATTCAGCTAAAAAAATCATCGGCTGGGCCGTCATGTCAGTGAGCGTCGGCTTTTACGTTTTCTTTTAGACAAATGATGTGGAAGCGTAGAGTGGCGGGCTCGTCCGGAAACGTTTATATTATTTTTCTGGTTGACATATATTTATTAATAATTATTAGTACGCACACACACACGTAACACATATGATTATAATAAACTATTTATTGCTTTATTTAGTAGTTAGTATTTTAATTATATTTATTATTGTACGTATGAAATCTATATACCTACTATTTGTGTCGTTATTGCCCGTGGCATCACTATGGTCCTATCTGAAAACCAGCGTTGCGACATTTTGTTTTTTTTTTTAAATGTCGCAGCATTATATATATAGCCCTGTGAGTGTAGGGGAATGTAGTTCGCCGGAGGACATAGCCCACATGTTCAAAGACCGATTTATGGTATCATCTCCACTAGGACCGGCTCAAGGGGTGATCGATGGTGAGACTAGTCGTGATTATGAACCGATACGTTTCTCTGGCAAGCGTGTGGCTGCGATAATCAAAGGAATGGCTAAGGGGAAGTCTCCAGGTCACGACGGTCTCAGCGTCGAGCATCTCAAGTATGCCGGGGTGCATCTACCTAGAGTACTGGCGCTGTTTTTCACGCTTTGCGTTAGCCACTCATACCTTCCATCTGATATGCTGAAGACAATAGTGGTACCGATCGCGAAAAATAAAACTGGGGATATGTCGGACAAGGCGAATTACAGACCGATATCCTTGGCCACCGTGATTGCTAAGGTGTTGGACGGTCTGCTTGACAAGGAACTTGACAAATGGATAACCCTACATGACGCACAGTTTGGGTTTCGGCCTGGACTATCCACTGAGAGTGCTATCCTCTGTCTAAAGCAGACGGTCCAGTACTATAAGGAGAGAGGTACTCCGGTGTATGCCTGCTTCCTTGATCTCTCAAAGGCATTTGACCTTGTGTCATATGATGTCCTTTGGGATAAGCTTGAGGGAGCGGGGGTACCACCTGAGTTAACGGGTTTGTTCCAGTACTGGTACTCTAACCAGCTAAACCAAGTTCGCTGGGGAGACGTTCTGTCGGAAGCATACAGGTTGGAGTGTGGCGTAAGACAGGGAGGGTTAACCTCACCTAAACTCTTCAATCTGTATGTGAATGAGTTGATCGTTGAACTCAGCAACATACCAGTTGGGTGCAAAATAGATGGCACTAGCATCAACAATTTAAGCTACGCTGATGACATGGTGCTGCTGGGTCCAACGGCTGGCTCAATCAGGGAGATGTTAAGCGTTTGTGAGAGGTATGCGGCAGCCCACGGCTTGGTATATAATGAGATGAAGAGTGAATACCTGATCTTTGTTGCTCCCGGGAAACGTTTAAATTACGAGCCCTCAATATCACTCAATGGACGACCACTTATGAGGGTCACTCAATTTAAGTACTTAGGTCACTATGTCACCGAGGACCTCAGGGATCAGGTAGACATTGAACGGGAACGCAGGGCACTAGCAGCCAGATGCAACATGTTGGCTCACAGATTCGCCCGTTGTAGTAATGAGGTGAAAACAACCCTGTTTAAGGCGTACTGCCAAACATTCTACACGGGTAGTTTGTGGGTTGACTGCACGCGGAGGGCACTAGATGCCCTGCGGGTGCAATATAATAATGGGTTCAGGGTGCTGTTGAGGTTGCCCCGATTCTGTAGCGCGTCTGGCATGTTTGCTTCAGCGAGAACCGACGACTTTTTTGCCATCCGGAGGAAAAAGACCGCATCCTTAATAAGTAGAATGAGGGCTAGCACCAACAGCATTCTGAAAACCCTAGCTGAAAAACACGATGCGCCAATATTTAAACACGCTGTCAGGTTGCTCGTGCGGCAGGGGGAGTAGACATGGTTTTTTATTTGATTGATTATTTTATTTTGATTATTGTTTTATTTTTGATTATTTTATTTTGATTATTGTTTTTATTTTTGATTATTTTATTTTGATTATTGTTTTTATTTTTGATTATTTTATTTTGATTATTGTTTTTATTTTTGATTATTTTATTTTGATTATTGTTTTATTTTTGATTATTTTATTGTTGATTATGTTATTTTTGATTATTTCTATTCTTTCAATTTAATTAATTAATGTTACTAACCCTTAGTTGATAAGGTATTGCTGTACTAACCATTGGACCAATGTTGTCAAATTTAATAAATAAATTATTATTATTATTATTATTATGCTGAGATAGGAGCCTTTTTTGGCCTCGTGCAGGTAGTTTTTTATTTTTTTTATTTGTTTTTGTTTTTTATAAATTGATTTTGTAACTGTCTGTGTGAGTCCAAAATAAATATTTTTTCTTTCTTTCTTCTTTCTTTTCTTTAAGACTCAGTTACTTACTCTACCTTAGCACTAGTATTTACCGTGTATCATGTATGATGAAGCATCAGAAGCTAAAAAAATATCCGTCCTGTAAGTGAATGCTAGCTTTTACGTTGTTTATAACGCGGCGTCTTACGTAGGCGGTTCAAAGCGACGCGAATTGCGAAGCGATGCGATGCGGTGACACGCGAATTCAATGCGATGCAGTGCGAAGCGGCGGCTTTGTCCTACGAGCTCGCGAACCGCCCGCCGCGCACCGCCGTCATTCAGTAGCACTGTACGGCACCGCATCCAGTTCGCGCGAAAATATCAAGCCAACTGAACGCGTTCGCTTCGCTTCGCGCCGCACCGCACCGCACTCCACGTGCGTTTGATCACGTAGGCCACTTCAATAGGTATCGACTGTTTGTTATGTTCACGTAGGGCCGCGTCGCGTCGCGCCGCTTCGCGTCTCTTCTAGATCGCTCACGTAGGAAGCCGCGTAAGACTAAGTTAAAGCTTATCATCAATAAGATTTGTAGTAAGTATCTACGTGGGTATATTTTCATTATTACTTCCACAAATCCTAATACCTACTATTCATCAGTTAAATCAAGCTCCGTCTAAAAAATGAGCTCTGTTAGCTTCGTCTTATTTTCCTCCGAAATTCAGAGAAAGCTTCGCTCGACTAATCTCTCTCTTTAATTCAAAGATCAAGAGCTAATCAGGAGATTTTGAAATGTCTTCAATAATACGTTTTCTTTAATTGAAATAAAAAGTGGAATCTTTTCGGCGTTTTATTAATGGAAATGATTCATATGGGTTCCGTTTTATTTTGAGATAGAATCCCTAAAAAAACCTCAAAAAAAAAAACCAGAAACAGTACGTAACACAATGAAGAGCAAACCTTGAAATTAGTTGATTGATGGGTGAAGTACGGTACAATCATACACTTGTTATCACTATACCTACAAGTTTTCCAGATATTTTGATTTTTCAAAAATTTCTTAACGTCTGTCTATCTTCTAGTTGGTACATATAATCTGGTGGAAGAGGTCTCGTGTAGTGCCGGACTTAAGAAATAGCACTACCCCATCTCTTACCGTGGGTGTTGTAAAAGGCGACTCAGGGATTCACTAGAGGATGGGCAGCAGCGTTCTCTGAGTATTTTAACAACCATACTACGATCGCCAACCCGCCTGCCAAGCGTGGCGATTATAGCAAACCCGCCCCATTGGCGGAGGCCTATGTCCAGCGGTGGACGTCTTTCGGCTGAATGATGATGATGATGGTGATGATGACATATAATTTACATCATCCTATTTGATCAGCTGCACAATATAAACTAGTTAGAAGTAAACAATCCGATTTTCCAAGATTGAAATATTGACCGCGTTATCGCAGTGTAAGTGGATAACGGGGATGGTAACAAAAAGTGTATGATTGTATCATAGGTACTTCACCTATCCATCAACAAGTTTCAACGTTTGCTCTTCGAGGTGTTACGTACTGTATTCTGTCTTAACGCTCTGTAACCTACCCGTTTCGCTTTTCAAGACATTTATTAACATAATGTTCCAGGCTTTACCAAAACTAATATGATGACACTATCAAAGAAAATGGAGTAGAGTATTATTCAAGATCATAAACTGATTGTAGGAAGATTATGTAAATTAGAGTAAGTACATAATATGATTATTATGAACTTTGTTTACATCTACATTACGATCTAATTTGGTGAACATACACGAGTTCTATTTTAGTAGAAAGGAAAATCAATATCAGTAGGCTAATGTAAAATTATTGGTAAATGTAGGAACCAATATTCTGTACTCCCATAGTTTATACCTATCGAATCGTTTTGATATAATGTATTGATTAATATCAATTGCTTCAAAAACTCACTTTGAATTACAATATTCTCGTAAAATACACAAAGCAGCCAAAAAACGCCGCTGATCTTTATTCTGAAAATTGTGAACTTTTGTTCTATAAGTTTTCGCAAAAGTCAATAGTTTAAGAGAAATCCCTGTTCAAAGATTGTATAAAAAATACGCTAAAATCTACTTATCCTCAGCTATGATCAGGTGTTTACATTTTAGGCCATATTTGGGTCACGGATTGAAAGCTCCATTTTCTGAATTAATAACTAAAGCAGAGATGAAGAAATTTTGAAAAAACTAAACTAACCATTATATTTTATGGATATAAAATTATCGAATTATGAAATTTTAGCACTTGCTTTAAGGCCGGGTCACACCGGATGCGTGGCGTGGCGTGACGTGCGACGTGGCGTGCATACGCGCGTGCGAGCCCTGTCACACCGGCCAAGACCGGTGCAGCACACGTCGCGCGCGCACGTATCACGTCACGCAAGTAACTGCTGCACGCGCGTGCGAGCCACCTTGTCAGTAGCCATATTGAGTTGAGAGCATTTGGCGAAAAGATGTTAGACAAGAGCAGTTCTTCTGATGAAGAAGCGTTATTGTTGGTACTATGCCAAGAATCTTCTGCTGCTAGAGATACCTACTATCCTCATTCTATAACAACATTTTGTACTTGGGTACCTATATTGCAAATAAAATGATTTGATTTAAGTGTCACGCGGATTAGTACCCACCAACTAGTCTTGTATAGGCATCAATAACCACGTAGGTACGGAAAGGTCATACAAAAAACAAATTACAACGAAAAGAAAAGAAAATAACACACACAGTACACACTCTATTCCTCTAATACCCGGATTACTATACAAACTACCCTCCAAAAACTCATGAACACTAACTAAATTCATTCCAAAAAACTAAACAGCCTGATTAGTACAATCCCAGTAATAATTAGGTCATTTCGATCGTCATTTGAGATAAGAAACGGTGTTGCGTAAGTGGCTCGTTCAAGGCTCTAACTAGATTAAGGGCAGATCCTCATTGGATGGAGGTCTCGGTCAATGAGAGAAACTGGACTATATCGAGGACAATATAGGGGGAGGATTTGGCATTATTATGTTCTGGCTTTGTGCGCGGCATTTTAATATACAGTCCTAGTTTCGGAAGGGAAAATTGAGAATTTTATCGTGTTCAAGTAAATTGAATTAAAGGAATATTAGAGGAGAGTCTGTATTTCTCTAAACATCACTGAATAAGTATGACATAAAAAAAAATAAGGGCGTATTGTATAGCTATATTCTGTTGAACGAAAAAGATGATTCCTGACACAGCGATCATTTCGTAAATTGTAATCATTACATCCTCATTACAAAAGGTGGTTTAAACCAAGATAAACCCAGATTTAAAATATACCCATCACTTTATAACATAATTATTAACAAAAAGAGAAGGGGCTATTTTAAAAACAGAGTTTTCCTTATACCATCATTTGTAATAAGGGGGACTGCTATCAAAAAACGTAAACGACAATATCAAAAACCGTAACACAGCTACATTATCCATATTTATTTTTGAAAAACATTTGATATTCTTTGTATGGTAACGTTTTGTGGAGAACCGTCAGCACTCACCTTACGGTGAAAGGGGTAGTATACCACTAGATTGTAAGGTTACATATACACGGTGACACTGACATTCGACATAATGCAATCGCGACACTGAAATTAAACCAGAGCTAATGCGCAACTCAGTGTAACGGCGATGTGCACACTACGACACTCGGTGTCGACACTAAGTGTTGAGTGTAATGTGTCGCCGTGTATCCTTACCTTAATGGACAAAATAAACGATTCTGTTTATTTTTTAATTCAGTCAATTTGTATTCTGCCTTACCTATTTTTTTTTTCATAACTAATAACGAAAGTGACCTCCAAAAAACTATCCCACTTCAACAAGCAACGTTTACACGCACAAAAAAAAACAGGCCAACTTATCCGAACCAGCCTGTATATGTGGGTCTCGGCTACAAAACTTAGGCTCTCATCTAACAAATAGGTTAGCGGGATGAAGAATTTCTTGTAACACATTATTTGGAACAGATCCAACATGTCCGTTCATCTGATGAATACGGAAACTTTGATCTAATAACTTGTGTTTGAGCTGTTTACTGGCTATGTGATTCAATAATATTGTGACCAGGTATTTGAGGATTTTGGGATATTAAGTTACACGCAGTATCGTAGTTTTTCTTGTTGGAATAAGAAAATGCCCCACTTTATTTTTTCCTGTGAATTAACCCAGATATAAATCTGTTGTGGTTATTATGCGTTTGAGATTTGTGTCTCTGATGAGGTGTTTATCCCAATTGGAACATATACGTTTATTCGGTTGGCTAGGCATATTATGAAGGAAAGATATACAATTTTAAAAAAGTGTGGTTTTGTAACGTCTGTCCCTCGATGAAGATCACTAACCAAATACGCAAATCGGGTGTTCAAGAGGTTTCGTTACATTAATTTTTATATTAGGTCAGTTTAGTTACTGAAATTATGTCAGTCAGTATGTTTGTAAAAAAATACCTAATTTTGGCAAGCAGTAAGCCAAAAATACTTCCCTAGATAATTCTTTTCATCTCACGGCACCGACAACATTATGTATCTTGAAGTAAATATAACGTACCTAATCTGTTTATTAGGCGAATGGATTTCAATTTTTTTTTCTACGAGCCTTGTTATCTACCCATTGAAATCTATCAAAACTGAAATAATAAAAATAAGGAAATATAGTAGTAGTAGAACTCCTTGTGAAAGAGTTGGTCCGGGGAAGTATTGCCACCATACCTATTTTTATTATTATTGCTTTGTTCCGGTTTGAAGGGTAGAGGCAGGTGAAATTCTGATTTCACAACTCACAACTTTGTCCCTAAGGTTGGCCACGCATCAGCAAACCTCTTGGTATATAGGTGGTGGTAACCATTACCCATTAGGCGGGCCATCGGCTTATTTTCCAAACTATGCCGATGGCTATAAATATACATTACTACAATGAAAATTGTCAAAACATTTACTTTTTTAAAAGAGTGTCTATGGAGTTTCTTGCCGGTTCTTCTCCAAAGGACCTACTACTTGGAACCGAGCCCCTAGTGTTGACCTTTTGAAAGCACCAGGGATCCGGTCTACTTGAAATAAAAACTATTTGACTTGACTTTGACTTAAAAAAACACAAATATTCCTATCCATTTTACACTGACATGAAGACCACTCTCCAAGTACTCCAGAAAAGGAATCACACAAACAAAACTCATACAATCAAGCTTGTCAACATGATCGACCTTCGTTACTTTTATTGCAACGGCATAATAAAAAAGAAAGTGCCCGATCCCGAATATATCAAATAAGCCCACATGAACTCCGGAATCGTCAAGGATACATTTTATGGCGTTAATGTGAATAAACAAAGGTTCAGAGCAAACAGTATTCGTTTGAGATGGGTATTAAGTGCGATATTTGGTTACTGAAGGGGAAAACAGAGTAGGAATAATGTTTGATATTAATTCAAGGTAGATAAACATTCAATCGCATTTGATTAGATTGGATGGCGATCCCGACATAGGAAGATATAGGTTGCTAATAAGTGATCGAAACTAACACAGAATACTGGTAAGATTTTTACCACTGTAGTTTTATAATGGCACACTGCGCACTGAGGTGAGGGTGTATTGTTGGGGGTGCATCAAAAGAGCCTGCACAAGTGACAAAGTGTGAAGTGAGCAGGCCCGCTACCTGCTGCTTACTGGCAATTGTTTTCACCACAAGGCAAGGTTTTTAGTAAATTGGTCAGATTCAGGCGGGTGGCCTAAGTCTTAATGTAAAGGACACGGGCCACTCGCATTACCACAAGTGGCCGGCCATAAGTTTCCATACATTTCGAGTGCCACCGGCCAAACGTGTGGCGAGTCTCTGAGAAAAATTTGAAAAAGGCAGTCCAGCGCTTGTGGCTGTGTGATTTAGGGTGGCGGGTGGCCACGTACTAGCGCACCTGGCCACTCGCTACCCTAAATCATAAAATCTATTTCAGTAGCTTTTAAGCACTTACATAAAAAGAAGAAGACATAAGTTGCTGTAATGTTTGTAGAGGATGGACTTCTAAACAAATATCAAAGCGATAACTTAAGTGCGTCACACGTAGCAATAACACATCGAGTGTGTCGAGTTCAATAACTTGTAATGTATTACTACAATATGTATTGTTATGGGATCTACTATAAAAGCTTGTAAATCTTTCGACACCGGTTGAACAATGCTAAGGTCGAATACAAGATTTTTTCTGGGGGTAAAGGGGGCACGCGGGCCAGACGGGGAAGGAGTGTTCAAGCTTTTAGAAATATAATTTTGTTACGGTGTGAATATTTTTTAATGGTCGGCGTTGTCAAACTGAAAAAATGCCTCTCATGCGAAGAAACATCTTAACTATTTTTATTATCCAGGAATTCCAAAGATTTTGTTAAAACCACATAATTTTCCCATTGCTATCCCACTGTTGGGCACGGTCCTAACTCAGAATGACGAGGGTTTAAGTCTTAGTCCAGCACGCTGACCTAGTACGGGTTCGCGGACTCCACACCGCGATTTTTTTGACGCCCTCTTTTCTCAAGTGATACTTAAATTCTGAACAATTTAGAGGTGTGGACGGAGATAGTACCCGAACCTCCTACACGGAAGGCAAGCGTCAATCTGCTAGTCTATTACGGCTTTAGTGTCCTTGAAGAAATCCAATATTTACACACAGCATCACACCTCTACATATTGATCCCGATTAATCCACATCAGTGACCACAGTACTAACACTTCCTGATGACCTTACACATAAAATGAAGCATATAAAGGGCCTTATAAATATAATAAATCACAAATACGAAGCAAGAGCTAAGGGAAATTATTCTGATGAATCGGGTCAAGTACTGATTGCGTTCACGCCTTTGCGTTGTCGTCACGTGAAAATCAGTGGGAAAAATGAAGCGGAAAAAATATCAAACATCTTCCCCTTTATAGAGCTTCGGGGGTATTGAATTGGAACTGGAAATGTTGAATGGAACTTATAATTACGTATTGTGGGTGTCAAACCAATACATTGTTGGAAAAATCTGTAGGCTTTAAACTAGCTCCCGCGGTTCTCCCCTTGTTATGCGCTTACGATTGGTCAGTAGGTACAGCTTAACTGGCAAGTCCACAGACATATCTGAATAGAAACAGAAGCTATACTTTAGCAAAAACAAATCTTTGTCTTGCTTGACTCACATACTCCAATTAGTAACTAAGATTAATCATACCGAAAGCACTAAGGCTTAGGGTCTAGTTAGTCAAACCAGCATTCTAATTAAGTAAAACACTCGTAATCGCTATGGCTTTGATTTTGACAATACAACAATATTCATTACGTGGTAAATAGTTTGGAGAAGTCAGATTTTTAATACATACGTTGCTATGAAAATTGTTGGCGCGTCAAAATCAAAGCCATAGCGATTAAGAGTGTTTTGCGCAATTAGAATGCTGATAATAATATATTTCAAGATGCTGGTGATGAACATTACGTATATATACACACACAAATCCTGCATTCTTTCCAAATATTTAACACAAGGCATCATCATAGTGAAAAAATATTATTAGAAAAAATCTAATTAATATTTTTTCTTATACTAATCTAACGATGAGGCGCCAAAACACTCAAAACATTATTTTCATTATGAAAAAATGTTTTTTCCTTTTTATTTGTAACTTCAAAGAAGTGAAACATTAATTTCCTCGTTTTAGGCATCACGGAGCTGACAATTAGGTTAAGGAATCCCATTTCCCTGACAATTAGTTTTGGCTTCGGACAAGAATATTTAAACTAGTTGGGTCGCCTCTGTTATAATATTAGCCGAGCCATTAATATCAATTATTGAAATTGTTTATTTATACATATGTAAGCAAAAATTTAATGAATTCGGATGTACTAAGAAAGACCGTACACGAGAACAGCATATAGCATAATCAGCCTATTACTATCACACTCATTTTTTTTCGCGATTTCCATTTTGGTCCCATAGTAAAAGTTGTTCATAGAGATGACGAGTACAATCTCACAATTTCAACCTGTATAATACACCCTCATTTTGCCATTATGTTTGAGTCCCATGTAATAGGGGACCTATTTCCATCAACCGGGCACAAATTCAGACTCCGGGCTGCTACTCTGAAATCTCACACGGAAAAATCCAATAACACTTTGCTTGACCTGGGGATCGAACCCAGAACCTCAAGCACAACAGCAGCGCTTGCGACCTCTAGACCGGCATACAAAATACTTTTTATTTAAATAAGCTAGCATTCTTAGTTTCTGAGATATTAACGTTTATGTTGGTAGCCCGGATTTATTGATCCCAAGTGTAGTAAGTTTTACAAACTGGATCTTTTGTAAATATTCGTACACAATACAATTTGACTTCGAGAAAAAATCTTTTTCTGATCCTAAACAACAACCTAAACTTTCCCATGTGTAACACAAAAGAAAAAAGGTAAACAACAAGCAAGAACCCAAACTAAATTACCGCCAATCGTAACCCAGAAACAAGTGTTCAAGACATAAATCCCTAGTGACACGTCCTTCCTTATTACATCAAAATATCAAACCTAAACAATTTACAAAGTATGCCATACACTAAATAGGCAAACGTTCCAGAAACGTAACCGGGTCCTCCACCAAACTCCGGGCACGTGACTTGGATCCGGGCACTTTGGAAGTCACTGTACCACTTTCTGCGCACCGAAGTCTACCAATATGGCTTACACGCAGAACTTTTCTTATTGTAAAGAATATCGCAACAATAATAATTTTGCATTTGAATTCCTAATGAGGTTCCATTTTGGGTGTAGTCAGAAGTTTTTTGTTCATTCGTATTATTTTCATATGCTTTTGTTTAGTTCACGAAGTTGGAAACTAAGGTTTTGGTACAACAATGATTGTATTGATGTCGGGTAAGTTGTATATTCTGAGCCCGCTTTGTCTATTCTTACCTCATAACTAGCGTTTGTAGTATTGGCAATAGGAACTATATTCTGTTCACCCAAAGATAAGTTCTGACAGCTCGGTTATTACGTAAATTGTAACCGTAAGGAGACTGCTATCGAAAAAACGTAAACGACATCATCAAAAGCCGTAAAATAGCTATTACGTCACCAATCAATTTACTGTGAAAAGATTATAACATTTCTGTGTCTTCTTGACCACGTTTTAACAATAAAAATACATACAATACTCACAACTATAATCCCAGAAGGTGTAACCAGAGCTGTCCTTTCATTACAGAAGTCCTAACAACCACGTTTCACCTCTTGTTTTAAATTCCACTTAATTTGTGGCGAGTCGATTGCCATTTTTCGGGCACAATTATGGTGTTAAGTTCACCGCCTCTTTACGCTTGACGGAAATTGTTTTCTTAGCCGGTTCGCTGCCAACTCCGCATAAAACAATTAAAAATCTATTGTTTTATAAGTTAACTAGCTTTTGCTCGCGGCTTCGCTCCCGTTAATTTACGGATCCCTAATTTTTTGATCCCAAAATATAGCCTATAGCACTCAGGGATAACGTAGCTTCTTCCCATTGGTGAAAGAATTTTTGAAATCGGATAAGTAATTTCGGAGATTACCTCCTACATACAAACAAACAAACAAACAAACAAACAAATTCTACCTCTTTATAATATTAGTATAGACTACCCACCCACGGACTAACAATAAAAAATCAAATATTAAATTATGATATTTCTGGTAGAAAGCGGAGTGAGCCCTGTCAAAACTACAATTAATGAGACGGTTCCTTAAAAAACAATTTAAAAATTCTTAAAATCCTTAACATTGAAACCCTAAAAACTGTCTCTTTAGAATAAGAACAGTTAGGTACACTAAACGCTTAGACTGCATGACCTGTATCAATCTCAGTAGACGTGAGTCATTACGACGTAATGTGATGTAATATGTTACACGGTACAAGGGTACGGCGAAGGGGTAAGCAGTAGTCGTACTTATACGTGTACTTGAAAAAACATATAGCTCTTTAATGCCTTTTAAGCTAATTAACATGATCTCTATTCTGTCATCTATTTTAATAAAATGAAAATGATGCTGATACGGATGTATTTTTATGAATGTTGGAGATAACGGCGATAAGAGATGTGTTCAAAGATTTAAAACAAAACTCATAAATTCAGTAGTAACATTGTGTTCAAACAATCGACACAATAAAAATGGATAGTATTTAAACGATCGAATATAAATTCAAAGTAAGGGTGTCAAAAATACTGATTAGGCGGCTATTGAAAATGCTATTATTGAAAACGGCTACTTAAAATTACGAATTTGAGGTACTAGTTACTCAAAACGATCAGTATAATAATTCTTAAGTGAACAAATTTCACTCACATCATTGTTTTATATTTGTAAGGTTGTTTGGGTTTCCAAAGGAGCGTCGACGGAGCCCCGCTGCGCGGGGCTCTTATTTCTGTCTGCAGGGTTTAAAGTAACCTAACACGAAGTGGATGACGGGGACTTCGTTCGCTCGCTCACTCTAGTCCCCGTCATCCCCTTCGAACCTAACCTATCCGTGTCGGGGTAAAGAAGTGTATATTTTCGCCCACTCAGTATTTTTTTCGCCCAAGTTAGTATTTGAATGCCGCTCGGTTTAGTATTAAAGTATCTCATTCATAGTCTTCCATATATTATTTATTCGCCCGATTAATAATTCCCCATAAAAAATGTATACCTAAGTTGTTTTGAAAAGAAACGCAAATGGAATCAAATAGAAAAAAAACAAAATTAAAGTCCGCTTGCGCAACGTTCCGCTAAGTACTTTTAAAGGTACTATTCCGAACCGAACTGCAACTGCCGACAGCACGTGCAGCGTCTGCATGAAGTCGGCCGCAGCTGCACTACTGGTTTGTATGTATTTATATGAAATGGCTTCCAAGCGACGCTGCAGCAGCCGACGGCGACTGCACGTGCTGCTGCCGCGACGCTCGAAATAGTACCTTGAAGCTAAAAATATTTCAAATGTAGTATTTCACTGCATTGTTTGAAGTTGATAGAGACAGAATGATGAATCGTTGTGCAATCGGGCCTAAACCATTATTACACAGAAGAATTTTAATATATCATATAAACAATACTATCTTTCTAGACATTGAGTCTCTGTCTGAACGTCTGTGACCGATACGACTGGCGATATAATTGAGCTGCTTAATGAATCAATGTGTCAGAGCAATATGAGGCGAAACTGTTAGATTGAACAGATGTCAATAGGCACATGTCAATAACCAAATTGACCTTCTCAATAATAGGGTTAATATAACTTTAGATAATGATAAAATTATAAGGAAATATCTGTGGAAGCCGATAGCTACAGTGTGTATAGTTTAATATTCTTCCTTCAAGACTTTTCTCAGCTATGAGTTCGGCTTCCAGTCTAACTAGATGCAGCTGAATACCAATTACTGGCCAATGATGATATCCTAAAGTTAGACGTAAACGAAGCCTTTGCCTTTATCCTCACCCAACATCAATAGCATCAGGGACATGTCGCGAAACAAGTTCCGTAACAGTTTACACGGGCACATGGCGTGTGCCCTGTCGTGTAACTTGTTTTTTTTTTTTTATTACTTGTGTTGATCGCGTTTGACCCTCGTCGCACCTGATGGTAAGCGCAGAGACGGTCTAAGACGGAGCAGATGAATTCAAGTAACAGAGATATAGAGGGATTACCCTATACCCCTCTGGCTCTCACATACACACGACGGAACACAGTAAACTGCTTGGCTCCGGACTTTAATGTGAGGGTGGTAGCTAGCCAGGCGGACCGTAAAGATTCTACCACCAAGCATTGTAGTGGGCACATGGCATCTATGCGACATGTGTCAGAACACTGCAGCCATACATGTGCCGTGAAAAATGTGCCAGGTGTGAATGAGGCATAAGACCAAAGAGAAAGAAAGAAAATCAAGTGATTCAGCATGCAAATCGACACACTACAAACTATAATGCCAAAAGGTGTAACAGTTAACACAATAAAAATATTTAACAACCACCGTGTTTATTACATCTTAAACTATTAGTACCTAGACTAAAAATACAGAAATGATTTTGGTTTTAATTTGGATTTTGATTTTAACTAGGTATTTTGATTGTATTAATGATTTTGAATTTGATTGAAAACATAATTATGTTTGGTGAGTATAAGCACTCATCTAATTTTAAGTAGGCGCTCAACACCAATCGATAAATATATAATGCATGATATGCTTACCTGTAAGAAATTGTTACACTAGTCTGTAAGTCTATTGGATGTGTCTCATATCTCGGTATCAATGTATTCAATTGTTGGTGAGCCAAATAAATAAAATAAAAATGCGTCGCATTCGCGTGTGAATGGGTGATCACTCAGCATATAGCTGTGTTGTGGTAGCATTGAGACAAATTTTCCCAACATGCAACACCAACAACGATGATTTTCAGTGACGATCTTGAATGACACAAGAGGAGACCTATACATCGCAAACTACAAATCTTCCATTATAATTAATCCACTATACAATTCTCCCCCGCAACCATAAGCCACTTACAACCATTTACAAACAGATTGAATTGTAGTGTTACGTGAACATCCTGATTCAATGCCAGATCTGGGTATAGTTCCAAATGTTACGTCGGAGAGTAATTAATTCGATATCTTTAGTAAATATATGGGAATGTATTGCGATATGAAACTCGACAGGCAAATATACAAGCTTAGTTTTAGTATATACTAAACCTGAAACTAGTTTGTTCAGAATCACTACTAGGAGAATCGATTGACATATTTTTTACAACATATTTTTTTTTTCATAATTTCAATTTTATTTCAGTAGTTTTCTACCCATAACAGTTGACAGGAATAGACACCTTGAGGCTTGAGATGGTCCGCTCGGTCAGTTTCGTTGTATTAGACAACCCCTGCATAGCACATCTCAGGCATTTCACACTTTACTAGGGAACTTAACGCGGCATAAACTACGGTGTAACTTGGAGATTTATTAAAAAAAAACACATATTCAGGCAGTTCTGATAAAAATCTTGTTGGGGTGTCTCTGTTTTTGCTAAAAATAACGTTGTATAAGTAATAGGTTAGCGTGGTATGGACATATTATGCGGAGGGAGAAAGTCATGTTACCAGAAGAGTGTTAAATATGATTGTGGATGGATATACAAGTAGAGGTAGGCCAAAGAAAAGATGGATGGATTGTGTGAAGGATGATATGAGTAAGAAAGGAGTGAGTACTGAGATGACGGCTGATAGAGGAGAATGGAAGAGGAATACATGTTGTGTCGACCACACCTAGAGTGGGATTAGGGCAGGGAGATGATGATGACTAATATCACACTAATATTATAAAGGCGAAAGTTTGTGAGTGTGAGTGTTTGTATGTTTGTTACTTCTTCATGCTCAAACGAATGGACCAATTTTGATGAAATTTGGTATGAAGGTAGCTGACATCCTGGATTAACATGTAGACTACTTTTTATCCCGAAATAAGAGGGTAACACTGCGGAGCGCAGCTGGTTATAAATATGAATGTTTGTTAGTTTGAATGTTTGTAACTCAATCACGCATTAACTGCTGTACGGATTTAGATGAAAAGCACACAGATAAACCATGACTTGGATTAACAAATAGGATACTTTTTATCTGGTTACATGAATGGGTTTTTTAAACAAATAAATAAATGAAGCAGTTTCCTTAGAATGCGAGTGAAACCGCCGGTGGCGGCAACTAGTTCATCATAAGTTTGAAATTTTGTTTCATTGGGTTTGTTCTAGAATTCGTTATACTTATTATAAACATGAATAATACTCATAAAAGTTATAATATAAAATAACTATTGCTTTTGTGGAAATATATTAATAAAAGTAAAGAAATTATTGCAAAAATTACAATAGGCACAGTTGATTGCATTGGAACAGCGTTTGTTATTTCACTCAAGGCTTAAACTGTTTATGAAAATAGTTTAAACGTTGAGCGTTTAAGCGTTTTTTAGAGTTGTTTTTATGAAACAACAACTATAAAAAATAACTTTAGCCAAACTTAGATTGTTTTAGTTATGGCTGATAAGATGATAATAATAAAATATTACATAATTACAAAGACGAACAGTGAAATCGTTTTCCATAAAATGTGTAATCACACCGGATACATGATTATTTTCATAAGTAATTTAGGTTTTGATGTTATGAAAAAGTGCTAATTTATACAATGCTTTAGCACTTATTTAAAAATTAAATAATGCTCGAAATCCATTAGAGACCATAACTTAACGACTGCGTTCTATCTACAGATAGGATAATCAGATGCATATTTATCTAAAGTTGAGATTTTTGCTACTAAGGAATGCACTTTTATATCGAAAAAATCCCGCGATTTCGGAATCAACAAATTTAATGTTCTGATTATAGAATAGATCTATGTTTACCTACGTTCAAGTGTTGGTTATTATCGAATGTACTTTTGTATCCATTGTGAAAATCCCGCGATTCCAGAATCGGCAAATTTTGTGTTTTTTTTTCTGACTATAGAATCATGGCATAGCAAACACGTCATTTATCAAAAAAATATATTTTAGGAAGCCGCTTCCATAAATTCTTAGCCAAAACTTAACTTTAGGTAAATATACATCCGAATATCCTATCTCTTATAAGTAATCGTAGCGGCAACGCTTTTAAAAGTCATCGTATGTTTTCACATAAGCCACTCTCAAGGTCAAGACTGCCAACACATTTCAGACCCAGTAATATGAATCTGAGTACATAACATAAACATAACATCACCCCTGTATTACCCAAAGGGATGGGTAGAGGCGTATAGTATATACCCTCATTTCGCCCGTATGTTTAAGTCCCATGTAATAGGTGGTGGACACAAATCCAGACTCCGGGCTGCTACCGAGAAATTCCACACGGAAAAACCCAATAACACTTTTCCCGACCTGGGGATCGCACCTAGGACCTCACGCTCAACAGTCACTCTTGCAATCATTTCAAAACTCATTTATCAAAATAGACTAGAATTACTTAGTTATTTTTGAACGTCAATGTTACATAAGACAGTCCCCAAAGCGCCCGCCCTATCACACCGATAATTCAGCCCTCATCAAGCTGTCTCCCCCCCCCCCCCCCAAGCCCCCTCCAGCAACACCCTAGGCCGAGGTCCGAGTTCCACTAGGGGTCGCCATTAGTGCTGTTGTTGCAGGTAGTCATGACGTCAGTGTAGTACAAGTAGTTAGTTTAGGTTAAGTATTTTACTTCCCCATCATTGGCCGGAGAACCTTCAGGTCTCGCCAATAACTGCCCGGTTACGTACAAACGGTCCCGTAGGACCACATAACAGAAGTGGAAAAGAAAAAAAAAGCACCCTCCCTTCATCGCTTCCTAGAAGAAACGGCGCAACAAACTCCCCAACACCACATGTCTGTCTGTCAAGTGAATAAATTAATTGAGACTTTATACACTAGATAGACCAACGAGGCAGTCTGAATCTGATTAATTCTGTAATTTATCATAACATTATGTACTTTACATGAGTACGTGTTTTCAGTCCTAGTGGCAGCCATCTTTTGTTTGTTTGAAGTCTTTTGGGCTCTATAAAAGCATTTTATATTTTTTCATTTCAATCCTTTGATTTGTGTTTGATACTCCAAAATTTAAGTACCTAAACACCTTAGGTACCTGTCTACATTAGTCTCAATATTAAATGGTAGGATTGCTTACAAGGCGACATGAATTGGAATAAATGTAAACAAAACATCAATTTAACCGAACATATCACAATAATTTCATAAATGAAACTAACAAATTTAATAAAAACTGAGAGATATTAAATACTTATTTTCTAAGTGCCATTTCAATCACTTAGTGCCACTCAAGTGAAAGTGCAACGTTATTTTGGCAAATCAAATCAAAACATTTATTTGTGGAATGAAAGTAAAAACTGATACATGGGTTGAGAGTCGAGCAAGTTTCATTCTACAGTGTGCACATATTTATCTCTTTAAAATTATACATCGACTCGACAAAAATGAATTACTATTTATGCCATTTTAAATTCAGAAAATAATTTATGCTATAAAACATTTACTCTACGTAAATGTTTTATAGCATAAATGCTAATCATTTATTTATTCAGTGGGTACTGAATGTTACTTTTACAAAATCGACATTGTAACCAGTATAATCGCAAACAATTAGGTTCCTTACGTAACAGTGACTTACTAAACACACGAACTTAACTACATAAATACTTGATCCACTTACAAGTTAGAAACTAACTAAATCTAGAAATATTCAGGTCGTTTTCATCTGAATATTTTAGTACTAACTACCACTAACTAGGCTTATTAAATGAGTTCTGGCTAAATCAAACGTAAACTGATTGTTTAAAAATTATGCCAAATGAATGTTAAATTATGCCTAATGCAGTGATCCATTATGCCAAATGATTGACAAATTATACCTAATGCAATCATATTTTATGTCATATTATCGTAATGTTATATTTACTAATGGATGGAGGAGCTCGTGGCTAAACAATTACAGCCGCATAGACCGATCTTCCGGGTTAAGCCACGCTTGCCGTGGTTGGTCTGTGGATGGGTGACCATTTACCATAGCGAGTTTCCTCCGTGCCTCGGAAAGCACGTAAAGCCATTGGTCCCGGCTGTCATTTGTAGATCTTTGACAGTCGTTACTGTTGGTCAGAAGCCAGAAAGTCTGACAACCAGTCTTACCAAGAGTATCGTATTACCCAGTTACTGGGTTGTGGAGGTCTGATAGGCAGTCGCTCCATGTAAAATACTGATATTCAGCTGCATCCGGTTCGACTGGAAGCCGACCCCAACATAGTTGGGAAAAGGCTAGGCAGATGATGGTGATTTACTAATGGATTTACTTGCAAGTAATGGTTTAAGTTATTATTTATTGGACTTATTTTATTTAGAGGCTTTATTTAATATCTGAGTAACAGAAAATCGTGGTTCAGGCTTTTATGTATTGTGTCGTTGGTTTTATTGCTTCGTATTATTCAAGAGATGTGCAAAAGTCTGTATTAATGCCCTATAAATGAAATCGAGAATCGTTATTTACCCTAGTAAAGCATAATCAGCCTATTATTATCTCACTGCTAGGCTCAGGCCTCTTCTCAGATTGAGAAGGGTTTAGTTCACCATCCAGGCCTGGTATTGGCGAACTACACACACCATTGATAACTCTTTTTTTTGGAGCCCTTTCAGGTGTGTAGGTTTTCTCACGATGTTATCCTTCACCGTTAATGCAAAGTATAATCACATGGTTTCAAAAAGCCAAACGTGCGAATCGGGATCGATCTCAGACTCTCCTACATTGAAGCAACGCATTCCACCGCTATCACTGCTTATTTTATCCTATTGCAGTCAATTGATTAGCAGCTCCATTACAGTTTCCAAAAAAAAGGTACGTAAGTTCATAGACGCTTACTAGACAAGTAGTGCAATTAATAGAGAATGTACTATCATACACCATAGTCGCAAACTAGGTCACTTTTCAGCAAAAACACACTCAAACTAAAAGGTCTTTATCATATAAGTTCGTCGCAGTTATATCTGGAAATCAAATTAATTATATTACCCTCAACCTATATAAATAATCCCTAAAACAATTAAAAGGTCTTAAGTAAGTCATCCCAATTGGAACTAAAGTTAACCGTACTAACCTACTTTCATATTGAGGGCACAATATATTTTAACTGGAACTGTATAATCGTCATATTAGATTGTAAATATCCTGAACTTCAGTAAAAAATCACAACCAGTAAAGCGCAGCTCAGACTACGCTAATATCTGGGGGCACGGTAGTGCCCCGCCAAGTCTCGAGCAAAGCGGGCACGGCCGTACCATCTTTTCTCGAAGCCATTCGCGGCCCTTTCACCCCCCCTATATCTTCGCTGTGGACAAAGCTAGCAGTTTGAACTTTCGGTAACCAAGAGTAATCATTATAACTAGCTAAACTTCCAAATTACATCATATTTGAACTTATAGTTTACGAGTTATCATCGATCAAAGTTACATCATTTTGTCACTTACTGACTCACTGACTCACTGACTGACCGATCATCAAAATTCTAAGATACTTCTAGCAGGCCTAGAACCTTGAAATTTGGCATCAAGATAGATTATTAGGCACATATAAAGGAAAAATTATAAAAACATAAAAAAATAGTTAATTATAGAAAACAATTTTATATTTGCCGTTTTGCCAGGAACATTTTGTATGAATTTCGACTGCATTGTTAACTTTGTTCTTTGTTTACGTACAAAAAATATTGAATTGGTGTAGATTATTTATAAATTGTTATTTATTTAGGGCAAAATCTGAGAAATGAGATTCCATACCATCACGCCTGTATTCTCTGAAGGGTAGGACAGAGGTGTATACTAAGTATGTAACTATATGAACCATTTATTACTGTATCGAGATAACATGCATGATGGAATGCATCATGAACGAGTGAAAGAATATACTGTCAGAAGCACTGTAAGGGATTTATGAAAGAGTTTATTAGAATTTATTTTTTCTTGTCCTTTTATGTATGTATCGTTTTTTTATTACTATCTTTAATTATTGTAATTGGTCTAAGACCGTTTTAATTAAAGTAAATAAATAAATAAATAAATAAATAACATTCATAAAGGCTAATTGGAATTGTTTAAAGTTTTTATCTCACAAGTTTTCCCTCCAGAGGGCGGGGGCGGTCAAAATCAAAATCCAAGATGGCGGCTGTGAAATTTTACAAAATATGCGTCGTGGGTGTCGTTCCCATGGTTTTCCGGGGTGCTGATGCCAAAAATGAGGTCAAAGTCAAAATCCAAGATGGCGACTGTGAAATTTTACAAAATATGCGTCATGGGTGTCGTGTCCATGGTTTTCGGGGGTGCTGATGACGAAAAAGAGGTCGAAGTCAAAATCCAAGATGGCGCTGTGATATTTTACAAAATATGCGTCATGGGTGTCGTGTCCATAGTTTTCGGGGGAGCTGATGACGAAAATGAGGTCAACGTCAAAATCCAAGATGGCGGCTGTGAAATTTTACAAGATATGCGTCATGGGTGTCGTGTCCATGGTTTTCGGGGGGGCTGATGACGAAAATGAGGTCAACGTCAAAATCCAAGATGGCGGCTGTGAAATTTTCAAGATATGCGTCATGGGTGTCGTGTCCATGGTTTCCGGGGGCGCTGATGACGAAAATGAGGTCGAAGTCAAAATCCAAGATGGCGGCTGCGAAATTTTACAAGATATGCATCATGGATGTCGTGTCCATGGTTTTCGGGGGTACTGATGACGAAAATGAGGTCAACGTTAAAATCCAAGATGGCGGCTGTGAAATTTTACAAGATATGCGTCATGGGTGTCGTGTCCATGGTTTTCGGGGGGGCTGATGACGAAAATGAGGCCAACGTCAAAATCCAAGATGGTGGCTGTGAAATTTTACAAGATATGCGTCATGGGTGTCGTGTCCATGGTTTTCGGGGACGCTGATGACGAAAATGAGGTCGAAGTCAAAATCCAAGATGGCGGCTGTGAAATTTTACAAGATATGCGTCATGGGTGTCGTGTCCATGGTTTTCGGGGGGGCTGATGACGAAAATGAGGTCAACGTCAAAATCAAAGATGGTGGCTGTGAAATTTTACAAGATATGCGTCATGGGTGTCGTGTCCATGGTTTTCGGGGACGCTGATGACGAAAATGAGGTCGAAGTCAAAATCCAAGATGGCGGCTGCGAAATTTTACAAGATATGCATCATGGATGTCGTGTCCATGGTTTTCGGGGACACTGATGACGAAAATGAGGTCGAAGTCAAAATCCAAAATGGCGGCTGTGAAATTTTACAAGTTAAGCGTCATTAATGTCGTGTCCGAGGTTTTCGAGGGTGCTGATGACGAAAATGAGGTTGAAGTCAAAATCCAAGATGGCGGCTGTAAAATTTTACAAAATATGCGTCTTGGATATCGTGTCCATTGTTTTCGGGGGTGCTGATGATGAAAAGGATGTCGAAGTCAAAATCCAAGATGGCGCTGTGATACTTTATAAAATACGCGTCATGGGTGTCGTGTCCACATGCGAAATTCGTATGATAGCGCCATCTATCTATGAAAAAAACCACTTAGAAACTAAAAAAATATAATAACGTAAATTTATATTCGGCGAAACGAAGTTTATGGATATCTGAATCAGCTAGTTATTAGTTACTTAAATAGTTAGTTATTAAAAATACTAATTTAATACATAAATAGTTTGTTGTATATTTAGTTTGTTAGTTAGTTATAAAAACAAAAGAGATAGAGACAGAGAATAGGCTCTAAGCAAAGCAGCAGTTGATGAACAAGACATTATTATGTCACCCAAAAAGAAAAGAAAGAGACCCACCTACAAAAAATAAATGAGATCCCACCAAAAACATTAAATGTAAAAAATGCCAAGTCTCTTTATGCAATCTTTCCACCGTAAAAAGTTTTAAGATCTCATAGAAGCCAAGTCCTATTCAATTTATTTTGTAGTTAGTTATCTATCTAGTGACTGTATTAATAGTTTTATTTCTATTATAATTATAGTGACTTGGCAATGAGCACAAGAAGAAACAAATATATTTGGAGGAGGTGAAAGTAACGCATAACGCATGCGTAATGTTTAATATCACAGGATTAGTTAAGTTCTTTTGATTTGACCATTAAACATAGGTACCTATAGAAAATAATTGTGATGTTCTTATCAAATAAACTTAGGTTTTCTTAAATATGTATTGACGCACGTAGTCGATGGTGACCATAACTACTCATTGGCCGTAAAATCACGTCTGCATATCATAAATCACACATCAGCATAACAACTAATGTAATCATAGTACTCATAGATATCAATTCGTCAATAACAGTCGCACATAATTCCACACAGCAAGCAGCTTTTAATTTGTGCTCATTGCCAAGTCACTATAATTATAATAGAAATAAAACTATTAATACAGTCACTAGATAGATAACTAACTACAAAATAAATTGAATAGGACTTGGCTTCTATGAGATCTTAAAACTTTTTACGGTGGATAGATTGCATAAAGAGACTTGGCATTTTTTACATTTAATGTTTTTGGTGGGATATAGCTTATAGCAAAGATTGTATGGCACAACAATTTCGGTCAGCATACATTTTATAATGTGCACGTTCACACAACGCTATATAGGATTGGCTTGCTCTACACGATAAACTTGAGCGATTCTCAGAGTTGTATCGTACGACTCTCCGGTTCCCGCCCCGCCTCACTTCTACTCCGTCCGCCGCCCGACTGATCGCCGTCAAATTACTTGCTTTACATAGTAGATCGACTTGCGAATTAGCGTATAGTGTGAACGTCATGCTTTATAGTTATAGCTTATGACGCAATATGCTTTACTACATAGCGAAATACACTTCTGGACACATCTATTGGCCCACCTTGTATTTTCAGTTTCGTTTGGTCCTAGCTAAAATTTTAAATTAGGTCAAGCAAAAAGTTTTTATGCAGTTTTGAACCTGGCACATTCACAATTTCATTCAATAGTCTTTTTTTGAATTTCGAACACAGAATTTAAAGAAACAAAAGACAATTTGGAGCCTGTTTGTTGATATCAAACAATCGAATACTAAGAAAACTTGGTTTTATTGGTTTACTTGGATTTAATTCTTGAAAAAGTGATTGATATCTTTGGTTTTGCAACAAACATTACTTATTCTTAACATTAAGGTGAGGTTCTGTCAATAATCTATGGATACTTCACCTGAAGTCGCCGCCCAAGCTGTGGCACTTATTCAGGCCGGATACAGCCAAAGAAACGTGAGTGCTCAACTTAATTTAAGTCGACCTGCGGTCCGAAATGTTTATCGGAGGTACCTAGAGACTGGCGGCTTTGTTCGTCGCCAAGGAAGGCCACGATCTCGGGTCACAACTGAAAGGCAGGATCGATTCATCATGACGACCAGCTTGAGAAATCGTCTCCTTACCTCCATTGAGATACAAAACCACCTTCGCGACTTCCACGGAGTATCTGTGAGCGCTCGAACTGTTCGGAGAAGGTTAAAAGAACGCGATATGATACCACACAAGCCAGCTAATAGGCCCAAACTAACGCGAGCCCACCGAACAGCGCGCCTTCATTTCGCACGCAGTCATTTAAATTGGACACAGCAAGATTGGAGCCGTGTACTCTTTTCTGATGAGTCTAAAATTGTGTTACATGGCAATGATGGAAGGAAGAAGGTCTACCGACGTAAGGGAGAGCGTTTCGCACAATGCTGCTTTGAAGAGAGGGTTGCTTATGGCGGTGGCTCATGGACTGTCTGGGGCGGTATATCCGCGAGCGGTAAAACTCAACTTGAGGTTGTTACAGGACCACGGCTGCCAACATTAAATGCTGAAAGGTACATTCGTGAGTGCTTAGGACCTCACGTGATACCATACGCGGACTATGTGGGCCCAAATTTCCTTTTTATGCATGATAATGCAAGAGCCCATGCGGCCGGCATCGTCAGGGAATATCTTCGGGATGTGAACATCACAGTTATGGACTGGACAGCCAGAAGCCCAGACATGAACCCCATTGAGCACATGTGGGACGAGCAAAAAAGACGTGTAAGGGCTCGTCAGCCAGTTGCCCAGACGATGCAGGAGTTGAAAACTGCCATAGAAGAGGAATGGGAGATGATCCCTCAAAATTTCATAGAGCGGTTGATAAACTCTATGCCTGATCGTATGAGAGCTGTGGTAGATGCCCATGGAGGCAACACGCGTTATTAAATTAAACCTTTATTTGATAAAACATGTTTTTTATTCAAAAATCAATTGCCTTTAACAAGGCGCATATCCGACTTGTTAGGCGTAGCTCCATGTCGTATGGTATTCTGAATTCAAATTTAAAACAATACGATCGAAAAAGATGGTAAAATGTATCAGGTTTAAAACTGCATCTACAGTTTTTGTTCAATCTAGCAATCATATTTCGGTAGGGGCCATCGAAACCTAAACTCTAAGGTGGGCCAATAGATGTGTCCAGAAGTGTAGTATAACGTAGTCTGAATTTAAATTTAAATTTAATTGCTGATCAGTTCAATGGCACCCTTTAGAACTAATTTTATACTAACCAATACACATAATCCCTAAAAACAATTAATTTATCTTGCGAGTGGTATCTGAATTGTAACTGAAGCTAATAGCCGTGTAGCCTACATTCTAATGAGGGCAACACTGTCTTTACAGCTGAATATTTTAGGCATTTGCTGGCAACCCTTTGATTCTGTAACTATTCTAAGAGAAATGCGAGTGTTTACATTTAGTAAATAAACTACATTTTGTATGCGTGATTATGTAACGTTATCCTATTTCATTTATACCGTGGAGTTTTCTCTTTCGAATAAGCATCAGCTCATTAATGTCCCACTGCACGGGTACCTTCTGCGAATGAGAAGAGTAAAGAGCCATTACGCACTGTCGACAGGTCGCCGTATATTGTGTGATAAAATTCGGTCACTCAGTAACATATGGTGCGGTTTTCTTTTGTGTTTAAAAAAAGAAAAGATGACAGCTTAGTACAAAATCAGAACCTCGCCATCTGTCTAAATAGTATAAATTGAAGTCGCTTTTCGCTTCTGTCTGTTTGTCTGCTTACTTCTTCTAAACTACTCAATGGATTTTGATGCGTTTTTCATTTTAATTTAGGTAATTTCTTCCAGAAGGTTTTAAGCTATAAAACGTACCCGAGCGAGGCCGTGTCGTGTCGCTAGTATGTTTATAAATGAAGAAAGGGATAAAGCGAGTTCATAGTTATAGCAATAAGCCGGGTTAATTTAGACTTTGTCGCCGTTCATTGACCTTAGTAGAATCTAGGCAGTGAATATTCCGGCCAGAAAAAATAAATTACGTACACATTTTCCCGAACTAGCTCTGGAAATAGAGAAATCAGGGTCTCAAAAGCTTTAACGGTCCAAAAGAAATTAATTATATTAATACCTACTACAATACGTGGTTTGTTTCCGTTTTTTTTTTCTGTCCGGCATACCGTCCTCGCCGACGGGGCCCGTCGCGACGTCCCAGCCGCCGGTCACGATCCACCGAGCTCTCCCGTCATAGAGCCGGTCGTCTCTTCAGACTCCGTAATCACACCGATAATTCAGCCCTCATCAAGCTGTCTCCCCCCCTTATGTCCACGCCAGCAACGCCCTAAGCCGAGGTCCGAGTCCCACTAAGGGTCGCCCTTAGTGTTGTTGTTGCAGGTAGTCATGATGTTAGTGTAGTACAGGTAGTTAGCTTAGGTTAAGTATTTTACTCCCCCCCCCCCCCCCCCCATTGGCTGGAGACCCTTCAGGTCTCGCCAATAACTGCCCGGTTACGTAGAAACCGTCCCCTAGGACGACTTACAGCAGCCAAATAGAAAAAAAAAAAAGTGTTTTGTTTCCTCTTTTCTCTAGATTTATTAGGAAAAGCCAGTATATTTGTGAACACACATTGCTGTAAAATGAGGAACAATTGCAGGCCGCTTTTAAAAATAAACTATAATGTATACCAGTAAAATGTATTCATTTCGCCGGTATACATCACAGATTTTTAGATTAGATTAATATGAAACTTTTCGTCATTTAAAAAAAAAATAAACTTTAAAAAAAAGTAAAAACCGACTTCAAAGAAATACTAAAAGGAGTAAAATAATTACCATAATATAAAATTAACAGTTTCAGAAGTCGGTGGCTTCTATTTGCTTCAGTATAGAGTTGCACCGACTTCTGAAACTGTTAATTTTATATTATGGTAATTATTTTACTCCTTTTAGTATTTCTTTGAAGTCGGTTTTTACTTTTTTTTAAAGTTTATTTTTTATTAAAAACGTTTTAGTGTCATAATTTTAACACACTCCTTCATAACCCTGCTTTTTGGCTTTGACGTAGTCGGGCATAAAAAGTCCTTTCAAATGATACCTTACACGATATAATGAAAACATTCCAAAGGGGGGGGGGGGAGGGGGGGACACGCACCCCCTCCTCTTTTCAAGTAGTCAGTTCCCAACAACAAATATAAACAAAGCAATATTAGTGATTTGAGAATTTTGTTTTGATCCGACGAGGAGTTCCGTTCCATATCTCTGAAGTTCATGGTCTGATCATAACAAAATTTAAATGGGACCAATCGGAAAGTATACCCTTCCGAACAAAAAAAGAATTTTTCAAATCGGTTCACAAATGACGGAGATATGAGGTAACAAACATAAAAAATAAAAAAAAAAATAAAAAAAAAAATACAACCGAATTGAGAACCTCCTCCTTTTTGAAGTCGGTTAAAAAAATATCTACTTACCGTTTTAAATATTTTAATATACACATTGAAATCGTAAATACATAAGCATCTATGGGCGTAATAGTTTATGAAGCTCGTTCCGACTGAGTTCCAATTAGCAGCGTAGTTTTCAGATAGCCCTATTTTATGGTACTTTTTTAAATCTCTAGTACCCATATTTTATCTTCAAACAAACAAAAAGCAATCTCGTTACATCTATTAATGATATTAACAGACTAATTCCACCTGCTTACGTAAGATTCTCCATATCCGTCTGATGAAGCTAATTATCCTAACCTTTAGCCAAACATAATTAGCTGCTCTAATTACTTAGGAGGCAAGCGTGTAGGCTCACTTACTAACTTAGTTAACTTACAACGATATTACAGTTATCAAAGCAATGTTGAACTAGGAAGTTTAAACTGTTCATGATGGTTGCATAATCAAAGGAATTTCCATCTGTTTCTTGTAATTCTGCGAAATATTTACATAACGTTAAGAGTTAATTAGAGGAAGTTTGAAAGTGGCGCCTGTGACAATTAAGTTTAAAGAGAACCGATTATCTTGGTATGGATATGTGATGAGGAGGGACGAAAAGCATGTGATTAAGAGAGTGATGAATGTTAATGTTGATGGATAGAAAGGAAGAGGCAGACCAAAGAAAAGATGGATGGATTGTGTGAGAGATGATGTGAATGAAAAGGGAGTAAATTATAGAAAGAAAGTAACTGTAAAGTAAAGAAACTGTTTTGCGTCGATCCCAAGTAATTTTTGGGAAAAAAAAAGTTGGGATAAAGGCAAACAGAAGAAGAACAAGTTAAGAGTTAATTAGAAAAGTAAATGCAACTTTTTGGATACTTAAGCTCATTTTTCGAAGAGGGTTATGTTCAACTGTAAATATTATTAAATGGAAAATCATGAATCGTTTAACCCTTTATAAGACAAAAGGTTTTAGGAAAACTAATTAACAAAAATTTTGGCAAATTTTTATGAACAAGAAAAAAAGTTTTTTTTTTTGTTCTTCTTGGAGTTCGATAAAACTCGTAACATTGCCAGGTTTAAAAATAAAAATATTACATGCAGGTTTTCGGGACATCGTCCAAAAAAGTTGATGGCGAAAATACTGCCACTGCCTTATAAAGGCTTAAGAAAACATCGTGAGGAAATCTGCACACCTAAGAGGGCTTCAGAATGTTCTCGACGGTGAGGATAGTCCACAAACACGCACCAGACCAGCGGCGGACTATGCCCAACAGTGGGACAGTAATGGGCTAATTATGAATCATAGTGAGCGTTTCCGTCTAACTCTTAGACAAAATCAGTACATTTTACCAAATACCTAAACAGTAACATATTCAAACAAAACACGTCCTTATTAACACATAAACATCTCAAGCTACTACATAGCAACCGGCGAGTGATCGAAGGGCCAATCTCCCGTGGCACTTGACATGGTGACCGGGTATCGTGGAGGACTATCGAGATGGCTGCATCTGGGTTATTGGTTGCCATGAGAAAAGATTGATGTAAAGTTTGTAAGATTTTGCTTACTAACGAAAGAAATAATGTTTTCGTAAAGTATACGGTCCACTTGGTGATTAAAGGTCCACTATGGATCTTAGGCCAGGAAGTTGTCACGATACAGGTTAAGGTAAGTAGTGATGAGCTTAGGGGTTAAACAATTGCTTTCTTCGTCGTCCATGTGTCACTGCAAGGGTACCAACTGAAAATCAGCGCTGGGTGTTTGACGCCCAGCATATGCTGAGTGGGTGCCCCATTCGGCATGGGCATGCTCGACGGCATAACATGTGTATGTTTAATTATTTTTATGTTCTTATTGTTTTTGCTGTCATTGTGTCCTTGGCTGAATAAAATGTATTTTCTTTCTTCCTTCCTTCTTTGTTTCTATTTAAGAGGGTCCGAATTTGAAACTGACCCGCATCTCTGACTTTTAGAATTCATGTGCCGATCAAAATTTGGTGATCAGTTAACGAAAAACATCATGAGGAAACCCGTAAACCTGAGAGGGCTCCATAAAGTTATCAACGCGCGTGTATAGTCCGCCAAACCGCACCAGGCCGGTGTGAGAAGAGTCCCGTGCTCAAAAGTGGACAAGTAATTCTTCCCTTCAAAAATCAAAAAGGTAAAACACGGGAACTATTTTATTCTTCAAGAGCAGTAATAATTACGTTATCTTTGATGAGAAGGTAAATTCAATACTACTTCTCGGTCACTCGCAATCACTACATATTATAAAACAAAGTCGCTTCCCGCTGTCTGCCCCTATGTATGCTTAGATCTTTAAAACTACGCAACGGATTTTGATGCGGTTTTTTTTAATAGATAGAGTGATTGAAGAGGAAGGTTTTAAACAAACACGTGCGAAGCCGGGGCGGGTCGCTAGTTTACTATAAGCACAAGAAAGTTTACCAGAAAATATGAATTGCTAGACTGGAAAATATTGCTGATGATATTTTACGCTAACAATTGAAGATGCTTGAGTAGAATAGAAAAATTAAAGAAATATGTCAAATAATATTATTTATTCTATTTTTATATCAGTAGATAGCTTTCAACCATTTCTTTCTAACAATACATCATTTTTATCATTTACATAAATTACTAGGTCACTGAATAACCTTTATTTCGGCCCTCACTTACGTATTTACTAAGTAACGTTGATCATTAGGGTTAGGAAGCCTATATGTTGGCCCAATAATAAAATACGGAATGTAGGCCAGCAATATGGCCCATCAACATAAGCCGCCTATAAGGATTTTATAACCTAGGTTAACATTTAGGTATTAGGGAATTTTCCATTCGTATCGGTTTTTCGCTTAATATACTGAGAAAACTAAATTGCTAAAAAAAACCAAAAGGGCGAGAAATATGTAGAAGGATAGCGTAAAACAGAGAATAATAGCACAATCATATAAGAAAATAAGGATGACGATAAGAAGAGACGCAAAAAAAAAGTAAAAAGGCTAAAGACGAAGGAATAATAATCGGTCACTACATAAAGATATAAGAGTTCGACTCGCGACCTCGCCGCGTGTTCAGCTCATGATTAAGGGCTCCGTTTGGGTTCGAAACTAGTCGGGCAATCCCGAAAAATGCACGTGAGTAAACCGTAATTAATCATAAATATACATAAAGATATTTGTAAATCAGCCTATCATACGATACGAGAGGAAAATATCTATTATATGAAAATGTATGTTTTTTTGCTTGTGTTTTCGTCTGTTCGTCTTCTAGGCGTTCGCGCATCATTCATCCGATTGAGTTGAAACTTTGTACAGTTGTTTTTGGCGCTTGCGTGAAGGTTTATGATACTTGAGCATTTATAATCAGCATCCCTTTGGATTGCAATTCGTATGAAGAAGTAAATTTTTATTTCTCTTGATGATCACGGCTCATCTTCCGTGCGGAAGATGTCCGGTCTTTTGGAAGGCATACACGGGGACACAGGTCCAACGCGCAGAAGCCCCTTTGAGAACTTTAATCTAAACTGGGGTAGGGCACCAACCGGGGACTATCCACGGCTGCACTATTGGAGTACAGTCATGGACAGTCCCAAGTGGGTGCAAGACTATTGTAAAATATGGTGAAAAATATTTGGTCTATGGGAAGGGGTGTTAGGTGGACTGGATAACTTCTATTGCCGGAAGAAAACGGCGTCTGCCTTTCAACATTTAAAATTGAAAAGTGTTGCCAGACGGTGACTCGCCAGCTCACTAGCTGGGCCCCCTGAAAAGCCGCCAGTAGAAGTAAATTTATTATTACTAGGTACTCTGTCAAGCAAACGAACGTTGCCATCACACTAATATTTTAAATCGGAAAGTTTGTGAAGATAGACTAAAATTACTTAGTTCTTTTTGAACATCGATGTTACAAAAGACAGCCCCCAAACCACCCTCCCTTCCAGGAAGGAAAGTGTTTATACTGTAAAAAAGAAACGGCGCAACAAACTCCCCAACAACACAGCTCTCTCTATAAAGCGAATAAATTAATTGAGACTACCTAAAAAAACGTAATATTAATTACAATAATAAAATTATGTAAATTGAGGATGATAAAAAGTAATACCCAACGGTTTTTTCACGAACTAGTCTTAATATTAAGTCACCGTCACCCAACATCGTTGGGGTTGACGTCTAAATGGTCGAGACCACTCGGTTAGGGTCGGGAAATACCCAAGAGGCTTTTAACGTGGCCCGAGATAACTAGGGACTATCGTCAGACGATCACACGATAATAGTGTTTGGTACTACGTATAAATTGTTTACAAAGTTACATAACACCACGCGTGTACTTCCCAAAGGTTTGGGCAGATGTGTGTAGTACACACATTTCGCCATCAACCGGGCACAAATCTAAACTCCGGGCTGCTACTGAGAAATTCTACACGGAAAAAACCCAATAACACTTTGTCCGACCTTTTTTTTTTGTCCTGGTAAAGTCCTCATGGTTATGCCGGACTCTTACCGGCTAAAAACCCACGGCGTTCCTTCTCCTGACCTATGGCTGGGGTCGCGGGATTCGCAGCTGCATGTACCGAACCCCCTGCAGGCCTCGGTCCGCCAGTCTCTGGGGGACCTCTACTTCTGTGGGGCCTTGCCCCACGTCCTCCTGAGAGGCGCGCACGGAACACATGCGCGCCGCCTTCTCGGGCCTGTTACTGGTCGGGCGACGGGTCCCCTAACCCGTCGCCCAACCCAACTTTGTCCGACCTGGGGATCGAACCCAAGACCTCACGCTCTGCAGTCGTACTTGCGACCACCAGACCAACGAGGCGGTGATTGACATAAGTACCTTCTTAACAGACAAGCATTTTAGATTCTTAGCCTAATTCGTCTGTTACTTAGTAAGTGCAGTATCGATCGCAGTGCATGTATCGATCGGTGGGAATCAGGTCAGTTGGTCGTTCACCGGCTACCGACCTCGCTTGTAATGCAACTTGCAGCCAACAGCCAATGTTGGCCCAACGTTTGTGACGGCGGGTTCAGAGATGCGACTTTTTGTTGATGTATTAAGATAAATACATAGATTTATATCTAAGAAATGTCATAAGGACTTTTTTTTTGATAAATACAGTACATGTTCGATATCTACTTATTGATGAAGATGTCGATGTAACTTGGCTAACTTATTAAAATTAACTTATTAAAGTTGTTTTGCATGTATAATAAGAAAGTCACTTTCCTAATTAATACAAAAAACCTTTTTATTAAATTACTAGAGCTATAACATTGTAACTTATTTAACCTTAAATAATATGTAATCGTAAGTTAACATGTTCCTTTGGATACATAAATAAATAAACCATTAACACGAAAATCTTAAAAAATACTTATTTTAATGTTATCAACATATTGAACAAATTCAAATTAAAACACCCCACAAAAGAAAAAAGCAAAAATAAATCAAGTCTAAAGTGTAGGTGATTCACTGAGCTTTTTATCCAGAAAATACGTTTATCGCAAGCCTACAATATTAGTATTCAAGTAACAGCCGTTGAAACAGATCAATTTGTCTGCATTACTCTCTAAATATCATGTATTCACGGAGCTAGCCTCGCCTAGACCCAAACAAATTGATTCGCCTCCCCAAACGATGGGATCGACTTGTTTCTCCCCACCCCTTGCTCTATTCAGTAGCAAAAGATAAACAGATTTATGGAGAAATATTGCCTTTTATCTTTCAGAAAACCAGGTGGCAAGAATCTTTTTTTAGATTTTTCCTTTTTGTTTTTTGTTTCCTTCTACATGATGTAATGGTGAGTATTTTTCATATCTGTACGTTGCTACAATCTTTAACATACTATTATGATCTCATGGTGCGGCAACAAACGTCTTGCATGCGCAAACGGTTTGTGCAAATTTGCGCAAACGGTATTGTCGGTAATAAAAATACCGTTCTCGCGTTTACCGTCTTAGCGTACATTCTGACTTGTACAAATTAGAATTTCCGAAAATAAAATTGAGCGTGTAGCCGCAAGAATACTGTTTTGTTTTGTTTGTAACCTTTAGACTCGCTTCAGATTTAGTTTCCAGCGTATCTGTATTCATGTACATATTTACCTTGCGGGCTTAAGATGTTGAGAAGAATTTGATAACTTTAAAACCCATTAAGATTTAATTTTATCTCTTGCGTTAACGGTGAAGGAAAGACATCGTGAGGACACCTGTACTCCTGTAGGGCTCCATACAGTTTTCGATGGTGTGTGTAGTCCGCTAACCCAGGCCAGTGTAGTGGACTAAGGCCTAAACCCTTCTCATTTTGAGAAGAGGCCCATGTTCAACAGTGAGACAGTAAATGTCCCGATAATTTTATATTAATAGAAAGTGATGATGAGATGGATTGGGGTGCATGAAAGGAGCCTCCCCGAGTGACGTTAAAAATCGGTACCCAATCCATCAAACGTCCGGCGCACCCTGGACATCTAGCACTCGGTAACGCAGAGTCTAGGTGACTAATTCTTTCACCACGATGGCAAGAAATGGTCTTTCCCAAGACCCATCCCAAACGGCTCTTCTAAGGGCCACACCCCGGAACTTAACTTCACCAGCCCTATGTGTTATCTCAATTAACATTGAAGGATTCTCGAAAGAAAAGGCGCACATCCTTTCAGAGCTCTGCCGCACTATCAACTGCGTTATACTATGTTTACAGGAAACACATCGAAGCCAGGAACAACCTAGGCCAGAAATATCTGGCCTAATACTTGCAGCCGAAGTAGCACACCCGAAATATGGGAGTGCAGTGTTCACGAAACCTAGCACCGCAATTGTGTCCGCAGCTTTACTGACTCAATAGAAGCCGTGACTATGACACTGGACACAATAGAAAGTATTACCTCATTTCACGTCGAATTGGTTGAGGTAACTCCTATAAAAAGAAAAAAATCATTAAAGAATCTAAAGTAATTTATATTCAATCAGTAAAGAATCTTTTCTCATTAAATTTCAGTGTACGTACAAAACCAATTTTTAAGCCTTCAAGATAATTTCTCCAATAAATCTGTCGAAGTCTGACTTGAGACGCCTATTTGAAGATTCTACGCCAGATTAGCTTCCAATTTGTAATTTTAATCTTTTATCGAATGCGGTTCACCATTTGAAACTTATTCAATGCTTTACACAAGTGTGACTTAGAAAGATTTCTTTGTCCAAATTGAAAAGCAAATAAATGAATATCAAAATAATGAAGAAATCAATCTATTCTTACTAACTTGTTGCAAAGTTTCTTATTCTTCTCCTATTGTAGTGAATTCTCCCATCGCTCAAACACGTTTTATAGTTGCAAAGATAATACCTAAGTTTCAGATATTTTTTCGACAGACAGACATTTTATCGTCTAATCGTTAATCTAGAATCAATTTTGAACATTGATTCTATAAGAAAGTATCGAGACTGTCAGTGGTTGCTCTTTTAGTAATATAAGGATTCAATAAAATTGCTTGTCTGTTTCTTTGGTGGTATTTGTGGGTGAATGACACACCATGTAATGCTTCTACTTAAGAACTGTTAATAGTGTGGTATTTATCAGGAAGCGGAATTTTATGGCAAAACAATTGAAAGGTGATAGATACTGGTCATTTTATTTTATCGAGTATTCAAGCTATCGATACTTTTTAGTTATGAACTTTATTGTTAGTTAACTTAACAGATACTTTTCATTTTTATTCTTTACACATAAATAATCTATAATGAGACAAATAAAACATTGTCTTATCTATCAAAAAAATCTGATAACTACCGCGACTCGGGAAGTTTACCCTATAGATAGACACTATTACGATATTTGATATATTTTGATTACGGTACAATTAGTGCGAAAATGAAAAATGAATTACGTCATCTATTTCAATTTGACATTTCGTGTTGATCTATTATTTTGTGTTTCTAAATAATGGCTAATTATGTCTGTCCGCCCGTCTGTATTCTCAGCTGTTAAAAAGTATCGATAGCTTGAATACTCGATAAAAAATAATAACCCGTCTCTATCACCTTTCAATTGTTTTACCATAACATTCCGCTCCCTGGGGCTTAATTCTCCTAAAATCAATTGTTGCCAAACGCAATCGAACCACAACCGTCAGTCAGTTTTTGTTTTCGAAAACTTTCAAAATGATTGATTTTGTTTTTTGTGTCAAAAAATTTGATAGCTCATGAAATTGAGAACTGTCTGAATGAACGGTTCGGTCTTGGTTCGGTTATGATTTATCAATATTTATTTTAGGAGAATTAGGCCCCTCGTAATTACTGACCTATTAATGCTCGTTGGTGTACAACGTATAAATGTTGTATACCGGTAAATCATCATCATCATCATCCACAACTTTCAATACCCCAGTGCGGGTATAAGCCTTGAATTATGCCATTCGCCTCGGTCCTATGACAATCACATCCAGGTTTGACCCTCGATTTTTACAATATTGTCGACCCATCTCGCCGGTAAACTAGCTACAGAACATGAACATGGCATAGAAGATTTTGTCGACATATTTTTTAAACTATCTACAATTTCATAAATACAATAAAGTTTAAATCTTAAATACATACCACCTGCGGCTATAATAGTTGTAAAAGCACGTTCCTCTACTGAATTACAATTTGCCTCGTGGTGTTGTTCTAACATAGCCCTTTACACAATATTTACAGTACCTTTTTTCTATTTAATAAAAGCAGGGTGCTATGAGAAGATGGCTTTTGCTTTGCAGTGGGACAATAACAGAGTACTATTATAAAATTGCATTTCGTTATCATTTTATAATTTACAAGTTCTAATTAGTTTTCTCCAAAAATGGTCTTTTCTATACATCCTAACTTCCTAACTAATATTATAAATGCGAAAGTAAGTTTCTTTGTTTGTTACCTTTTCACGCCTAAACGACTGAACCGATCACCTGAAATTTTGCATATACGTTGTCAAGTGTACAGTAACGGACATAGGGTACCTACCTTTCATCCCGAAAAAAAGTAGGTACTGTTCCCGAGGAAAATAATAATAACGTCAATAGATGGCACCATGTGTCTTTCGAATCATGATTTAATTATATTATTGTACGTAATACAACCCAAATTGATTGTCAAATTCTAAATTAACGCGAGCAAAGCCGCAGGCAAAAGCTAGTTGGTTATAAATAATTATTTTCTATCAATAAACTAAAATAGATTGCCACAGCAAATATACCTAAAGCTACCTAGTAATACATTGGCAGATCCGTAGCTGACTTGCGACAAAACGCAACAGAAAGTCGCGTCGTCTGTCATAACAATACTGCACCAGCACTGGTTTGCATTCAAGGAAATGAAACAACATAAATTATTTCAATTCCATTCTCTGCGAGGTCGCTTGAATTATGCCCATGAAGAAAATTATGGATGGCATTTCATTTAAATTATAATTTAAATCATTTTCAATTCATTAAAGATTATCAGACACAGATATCTGTAAGATATCTACATATATCTGAGGACATATCCTACGTCATCGCTCCTTTTAGAAATCAAGGGACTGACACACACGATGCTCATTATATGTAATTTATCGTTAAGTATACAAGCTTAGACAGAAAGGGGTACTAATCCGAAAGGGTGTTAAAGTACCCATATTAATGAGTAACTTTTGTTCTACCACTTTCCCCAAAAGTCAACAGTTTAAGAGAAATAGCTGTTGAAAGATTGCAAAAAAAAACCACTAAAATCTGCCTATCCTCAGATATGATCAGCTGCGGTTACATTTTAGGTCATATTTAGGGTCACAGATTAAAAACTTAGTTTTCTGAATTAGTAACTAAAGTAGGGACTAAGATTTTCTAAATAAACTAAAATAAAACACAACATACAGAAATAAGTCGAATTTGTAAATTAAATAAAACCGTTATAAAATACATATCTAAAGAACAAAAAATATCTTATGGAGTGCCCCAAGGCAGTGTGCTAGGGCCTTTATTGTTTCTTATATACATAAATGACTTTCCCCAGAATATACCTTATCCTATGATATTGTTTGCCGACGACAGTACTATCATTGTTAAACTTGATAAAAATAATAAAGACTTTGAAGCTGTCATAATCAATGCATTACAACAAGCCGTTAACTGGTTAGAACATAACAACTTAATTATAAATTTGAAGAAAACAAAAATTATGAATTTTCGTCAAAGAGTAGCTAATTCGGAAATAGATGTAAGCTTTAATAATGAAAAAATTGAAGAAATTGCAAATACAAAATTTTTAGGCTTAACAATCGACAATCAACTTAATTGGAAACAACATACTTCAATATTAGTTAAAAAAAAATAGTAAGTTTGCTTTTGCTTTGTACAAGCTAAAAAAAGTAGTCAATCAAGCAGCGGCAGTCACTGCATACTATGGATATGTTGATTCTATACTACGCTACGGAGTCATGTTTTGGGGTAACTCCTGCAATAAGGAAATGGTATTCAAATCGCAAAAAAGATGCATTAGAGCTATTACCGGTATAAAAACAACTGATAGCTGCAAACCTTATTTTGTATTGTTAAAAATAATGACTTTACCTTGCTTGTACATATTTGAGACTGCTTTATTTGTTAAAAAGAATATGCATCTATTCAGAAAAGCAACTGAACATCGCTTTAAAATGATTAGACAAGAATATAGACATGAATTATGCGTTCGACCATCAAAGACAGCCTTGATGCACAAAAGCATATTTTGCATGGCCCCAAAAATATTTAATAAATTACCGAATGGAATTAAGGACTTAAATTTAATTCAATTTAAAAACAAATTGAAACATTTATTATCGGAAAAATGTTATTATACTATTAATGAATTCCTTAACGATAAATTGTAATATAATTGACATTGATGTTTATTTAATTTTATTTAATTTTATTTTTGACATTGTATTATTATCTTTACTTCCATTCGTTATATAAATGTATCCTCAATTGTTAATGTTTTGCTTGTTTTTTCTATCTTAAGTTATGTTGTGTTTTGTTGTAATTATTTTATTTTAATATGTTGATTATTATTTTTTATAATAATTACTAATTATGTGAAAGTGTACACCTTTAAGGTAGATTTTTGAGGAACTAATTATTTATTATTAAGATCTCATGTAAAATGTACCAAAAATCACACCAATAAATTAATTTGAATTTGAATTTGAATAAAAATCATTTTTATGGAAATAAAAATTATCGAATTTTGAAATTGTAACACTTGCTTTAAAACCGTCATCAGTGATACTTTAAGTGGCCAGCGGATTAGTACCCCCTTTCCGACTAACCTTGTATATAATAACTAAATAAATATCGCTATCAACAGATTTTGTTAGATACAAAATATATGTTAAGATAATTTATCGCCCCTTGAGGTTTAAATATCAGGTCATGACCAAAAAAAAAGTCGCCACGTGCGTGGTTGGTCACGACGTGACCAATTTAGGCGCGTCGTGTTCCTTACCAAATTTGGCAAAGTAAAGTTGTGTTTGACACGCTAAAATTTTTTCGGATGCAACTAGAATATCAGGCAATATAAAAAGCCCATGTGTCAAAGCTTTAAAATGTACGGTTGACAAGTAATAAGAAAAATAAAAAAGGTGCCGCGTTAGTCCGCCATTTTTTTGTCGCCGTAAATAGTCGTGTTATGTTGTGTCGTGTTAATTTTGTGAAAAAATAAGTGTTTTTGTGTGTGTTTTTGTGCTAGAACGTGTCTGTGTATGTGCTAATCATAAATAATTAATCATAATGTGAATTGGACAACAATTAATATGCAAAATTGCGAAATGAAAAAGCTGTTGAGTCGGCCGCCGGTGCCTGCCGCGGCGGTCATCGCAACATTATCGGTAAGTTTTTTTACTAATTAACTGAATAAAATACATTAATAATGTTTATATGTATCGTCTTATTGATAAATAGGCATTATACTGTATTTTTTTCAAAAAATCAAAAAATCACATTTTTTTATTATCAAGAGGCCCCCAAGGGGTGGAATTTTTCGTAAAATTGATCATTTTGATTGTTGATTATCTTTACGTATTTGTTAGGCAGCATACCTTTTTTTGTGCTTAATCAATTCGTAAATATCTTCAAAATGTAGAATGTAACTTTGTATTTTCCATTTAGTCAACATAATTTGATCTGTGACCCATTGTTTGAGAGAGTGTTTTGCGCTCCTCGTGTTCCCGTGTTTGTTTTGGTTAGTCGTTACTAATTAACTAAACAATTATAACAGCCGAGACTGTTGTTTACGATAAGTATATGGACCACCCATTAGTATAAACAAAAAACCCAAGCCACTTCGCATAAACACTTCTCCAAATACAAGTCGTAAGCCGACCTTTTTTTTTGTTTACAACGGCCCACCCACAGCTGTCGGCACTTAACTGATAAGCTTGTAGTATCATAAATATTTGTTTGAGTACTGTTCTTTTGTTTTATTAGTGTGGAATAAGGTGTATTTATGCAAATAAAACAATAGTTTTGTTAAATAATAGTTTAGTTTTATTATGAAAAATATAATTTTCGCAAAAAAATGCGAAAATTTCCCTAAACGGAAAAATACACGAAAATTGCTAATACATTGTAAGTCTAATTATACTAATACACACATCAAAAGTGTCTAGGGATCAAGCATTTTTATGCGGATTTCTTGAGATTGAGATGTGGCTTTGTAATAAATTTATGATTTTATAAATTTATATGGATCCTTTTTGGTGCATTTCATAATTTGAATCAGGAACTGTGAATCAAATTCGAGTAAAAGATGAAAATCAGCTGTCAATATTTTCCCTATAAAAACATACAACGCATTGAAGACATTATTAGTGCTACTGTTTCCCTACTACTGATTAAAACCAACGTTATTATGGAGCGGCGACGTCATTTAAGCAGGGAAGAAATGCTCAGAGCCGTGGGAATGATAGAAGCTGGTTCCCGGCAACGTACTGTGGCTTTAGCTCTGAATACAAGTCAGAGTGTTATCAGTCGACTTTGGACACGTTACCGAAGCACTGGTACCGTGGCTGAGCGCCATGGAGGACGGTATCGCTGCACCACACGGAGACAAGACCGATACATTCAAATCTTAACTCGAAGAGCTCCAACAATAACCGCCATGATGTTAGCCGTGAGGCTTCATCACTCTTCAGGGAACTTAATTAGCGACCAAACAGTCAGAAACCGCTTGCATGAAGTGAACCTTCATTCCCGAAGACCGCTACGGGTACCACCTATAGCAATGCACAATCGTAGGATTCGATATCAATGGGCTCTTGGACACAGAAATTGGGCAGAAGAACAATGGCGTTTCGTGTGCTTTTCTGATGAGTCTCGTTTTGGTATGAGACCGGATACAAGACGTATACGACACTGGAGAACCCCTGGACGCCAACAGCGATTAAAATCCTGCCAGGAAGTCCATCCTTATAGTGGTGGAACCATCATGGTATGGGCGGGTATTTGGATCGGCGGAAGAACTGAGTTGATTTGGATCAGAGGCAACCTCAACGCTCAAATTTATGCTGAGACGATTGTATCAGACGTCATCGTTCCTCTACAAGCGCAAATCGGTCCCTTATTTCAGTTAATGCATGATAATGCACGACCGCACACCGCAAGAGTTGTAAGACAGACTCTCGCCGCAGCTAACATCAATGTCCTGCCCTGGCCTGCTCAGTCGCCAGACTTGAACCCGATTGAGCATGCATGGGATATGCTACAAAGAAGAGCTCTGCCGAATATGGAGGGTATCCAGTCGCAAGAAGACCTTTTTTTGTTGTTGCAACGAACATGGGCGGCCATTCCACAGCGTGATTTGGATGAACTCATTTTGAGTATGCCAAACCGATGTTCTTGTGTTGTTAGTGTTCGCGGTAGAAACACGGATTATTAATTGTTTAAGTTACACAATAAAATTTTAAAGAAAACTGTTATTTCAGTCTTTTTTTCGAACTTTTGTGTTAGTGGTTCAAATGTCAAAAATCCCTTTATTAGGAAAATGGCAAATTTCTTTATTAATGCAAAGGTGACTTGGTTTATCGTTACTGTGACAAACGAAAACACTTTATTTGATGAATCCCTAAAGAAAATTTTAATTAATATCAATCAGGAGAAAAGTTATTGCAAAAATATATGTTGATCCCTAGACACTTTTGATGTGTGTACATATATCATCGGATAGGTAATTGAATAACGATTCCAACGACGTAACTTGTAGAGAGCTAGCTATCGTAGCATAAGAGATATCGACGTTTTAATTACGCGAATTAATCCGCGAATCAAACCGCGAATTAAAATCACGCACGCGGCGCACCGCGCCGAAGAAGTCTCGGTTTTCATAATATGTTATTGTTTTTTTTTTTTTGCGTGTGGCTCCTGCCGTTGCCGGGCAAGAGGTGCCGAATCTGACACCATAATTGTGCCCGAAAAATGGCGATAAGCCCGCCACGTATGGGGCATTTACACATGGGACTTACTACCATAGGTGAAATATGCGTGTACAGGCTCGTGTACACAGTGAACACCTCTGTTATCTCTTTGAGGATTACAGGTGTATATATAGGTATGTAGGTAAGTAAGTTTGCTTGCACTTGATTTTGAATTGACCATTGAAATTATCAATTCTAAAATATACCCGATTATTGCGGAATACTGATGTATAGTTTAGAACGCTCGATCGTCAAATGTGTATTCTGAAGTATACGCGATTAGTTCGGGCGGCTGCGTACTGGCCTTGTATACTATGGAAATACGCGACCGTGTCTAGTCAGAACATTGCCATGTTTGCACGGAGCAGTTGAAATAAAATTAAGTAATTACGAAGTGCTGTTTTTTGCCTAATTTCCTTTGAACTTGTTCTTCTTTAGTAAACGGTTTTTTCATTGGGCCATTCTGAAGGTATCGATTCGCTTACTGTAACAGTAGCGTATTGGGGATGAAATAAAAATATAGGGCGCGTCAACTGTGTACTAAAGGAAATTGTTACCTAATGGCGCGTGCTGACAGCCGCGTATTTTGAGATCATACTGTATTTAAAGTGCTAAATAATAAAAAAGAGGAGCTCGTGGCTAAATAATTACAGCCGCATAGACCGATCTTCCGGGTTAAGCCACGCTTGCCGAGGTTGGTCTGTGGATGGGTGACCATTTACCATAGCGAGTTTCCTCCGTGCCTCGGAAAGCACGTAAAGCCGTTGGCCCCGGCTGTCATTTGTAGATCTTTGACAGTCGTTACTGTTGGTCAGAAGCCAGAAAGTCTGACAACCAGTCTTACCAAGAGTATCGTATTACCCAGTTACTGGGTTGTGGAAAACAAATAAATAATATCAAGAATCGTTACAAAAATTTTGACACTTGTTAAAACAGTGCCTAACGGCAAACTCCATACCTAAAAAAAGTGTTTAAACTCTGTTTAGTCTAAAAAACTGCATGGTTTTTTGATAAGATAGTATAAAGCCATATTTGTTTGCGTGTCTCGTTGCCGTTTGTGTTACGTAGTATGGTAAACATTTGTTTGTAAACACTGTTTCAGAAACAAAAATGTACGTGTTTCATTATCATTGATATACTATATGTGTTGCGGTAACACTACAGACAGTTTTTAATAGCAAAAGCTCCGAAAGATAATTTCTAGAAACATTATCGCGATATTTCAGAAACTGTTGGCAACTTGTACCTGGAACATTGTTTACAAGTGAGTGCACGGCTCAAGTCTAAACGAAATTGAATTGATCAGTAGTCTATGGTAATTTAGTTTTCAGCCGTTACGTCAAACGTCCGTCCCTGCCATAAACAACCGATGTGGCCCAATTTTCCACTTCACGAGTTAATCCTAATCTCGCTCCGAGCAATGATACTTGATATACACCACAAAACAGAAAAAAAACAGAAGGACTACACCGGACAATCATTCATACTGGCTCTATGTGTTTTGCAAATAGGCTTTTCACATAACATCGTAACATCATGCCTGTAGTCCCCGAAGGTTGAGTAGAGGCGTATTGTACACTCTCATCTCGCCGTTATGTTTAAGTCCCATGTAAAAGGGGGCAAGCCTATTGCCATAACTGGGCACGAATCCAAACTACCCGGGCTGCTATTAAGTAATTCCACGTGGAAAAACCCAATACCACTTTGCCCGATTTGGGAATGGAACCCTCGGGAATTGACCTCACGCTCCGTAGTCGCGCTTGCGACCACTGGACCAACGAGGCAGTCAGGACAATCATGTCAGTCGAGGTTTTAATAGACGCCTAAAATGAATGGTGCCTCTACTAGTGCCGATACTTAAGTACGTCCAGCTCACCCTGGGGCCTTAATCATTATGGTGGTATTCGAAAATGTGGCCTAACTGTTCGTACCCTAACCTCCTGTCTACCGGAGACACTTTCTTGTATTGTTTTGCCTCCAGCGATTGTTGTTTAAACCATGAAAGTTACGGAAAAGGTTATAAATAAATCCAGGACCGGGAAAGACCAAACATATTTTTATATTCATCATCATCATTTAGCCGAAAGACATCCACTGCTATACATAAGCCTTCCCCAAGCCGTGTTGGGGGGTTTGCCAGAATCGCCACGCTTGGCAGGCGGGTTGGCGATCGCAGTATGGTTGTTAAAGTACTCAAAGAACGCTGCTGCCCGTCCTCTAGTGAATCCCTTAGTCGCCTTTTACGACACCCATGGAAAGAGATGAGGTAGTGCTATTCTTTACACCTGCACGTGCACCTATTTTTGACGTTTTAAAAGTACCTGTAATCTGGTCTATTAGAAATAAAAACTTTGACTTATGTCCGGCACCACACGGAATTTTTATATTACAAAAGTTTTAATAAATTAAATTCGGGGATACCAGATTTAAAAGATCTGCTGGATTTTTTTCGAAGTTTATGTACACATTTTTTATTTATTTATGCACTACAATTACTTTGCACAATTTAGTTCTGAGTTCTTCATCGTGAATCGAGAAGTGGTCCTTCTGTACATTTTTGTTGTATCATATACAGCCTGTACTAGGGTATGTATACAGGGTGAATAAAAGCAAAAATAAACGTCTCTTTTTTTCAATCTTCTCGTAATAGATTCAGTTGTTGGTGATGCTGTTGTGTAATAAACGTAGTGTTGTATAAGTCTTTGATACGCTTCTTTGATCTCAGTGATGTTTAAGAATAGAAAAGTTTTCGATGGAAGTCTTCTCAATACTGTATATATTAAATGAGGTAATACGGTTACATAAAATAGCATTCATGAGAAAATGGTTTCTTTTGTTCCTTGTAGATGAGATATCGGTTGTTTTGTGGATATAAAGCTTCCACAAATTGGCTAGATGAACAATATTGAAAGTATAATCGACTCATCATCACAGCATGAAAAACGCTTAGTCGTCGCCATGTTTACAAATTGAAAAACCTGTGCAATTTATTAACTGAGGGTTGTTAATGTGTACCATATTAATTATATCAACAAGCCGAGGTCTCAATGTCATAATTTATATAACGTGTAATGTTCATGAGTTATTTTGCACAATTTGTAACAGTAACCTAAGTGACGTCACTGTAACACAGTAGACTTATAAGCTAAAGCAGTACCTCAACTTACTATAATCACAGTAGACATATAAGCTAAAGCAGTACTTCAACTAACCTACAATCTTCCAATTTAACACACACAGACACGCACTGCAACAAGACAAATAAAGTATTTTCGAGATACAGTTCCATACAATAACAAAAAACTACTCAGTATACAGAGCGTGTCTGTGTGAGTGTTTCAATTCTTGAGATTATAGTAAGTTGAGGTACTGCTTTAGCTTATATGTCTACTGTGCTATAATCGCCTGAATTGACACACTCATACAGTAACGTTGCGTAAATGTGTGTGCAATGTATCATTAATACATACATACAATATGTATGTGTGTATTAATGATACTTTAACTAAAACTATCACTAAATATTCAGCTTCAAACCGATTGAAATTTCATCCACTCAACTGAATGAATTTTTAAGTTCAACTACTAAATTCTACAGGCTATATTTTTGGTCAAAAGTTATAGTTTTTTGGGGCACGCTCTGATGCATAAATTTTCACGTGCACGAGACTTTAAAAATGTATAAGCACTGCGTTTCATGAGTACATAAGAGGCGGGTTTAGCATTAGATAAGTACACGATAAAAGCTATAATGGTTACATTTTGCCTTATGAACTTATAATTCTATCAGTTACGTTCGGTTTTATACTATACTAGCTTTCGCCCGCAGCTTCGCTTGCGTGAAATTTTGAACCCGTTAAGTGACGATTTTCCATACAAACTTTCATCCCCTATTTAACTCCCTTAGGGGTTGAATTTCGAAAAATCCCTTCTTAGTGGATGCCTACGTTACAAAAGGAACCTACTGTCAAAATGTCAACTTTCTAACCCCAGCGGTTTAGGCTGTGCGTTGATAGATCAGTCAGTCAGTCAGTCAGCTTCTCCTTTTATATGTATAGATTGCGATACGATTCTCCGGTCTCCGCCTTTCGCACTTCTACCCCGTCCGTCGCCGGACGGATCGCCGTCAAATAACTTGCTATACATAGTAGACCGGCTTACGATATAGCGTATAGTGTGAACGTCATGGTATATAGTTATAGCTTATGACGCAATATGCTACACTATATAGCGAAATTATATAGCGTAGTCTGAACTGCGCTTAATTGAGTCTTCTATGGCAAATATAATAGTCTTATATCGTCATGGATATAAAAGGAATGCCGCAATAAATCTTTGATGAAATGCCTTTTGAGAATATTTCTAAATATCTATAATTCTCGAACCTTTTTCCAAGAAATAACTAATACGATTTTCTTGGAACCAGAGCGTGTGGTAACATTTTTCCGATAAGTAGACTTAACTTCAAACGACCTAATTATTCTTACATCGTGTATTATGTAAAATAGGTTAGTATTTAGTTACTTAAAATACAATGCAATAAGGTATTTGACTGAAAAAATCTAATAAGTCCGTCAGTTAGATTATCAAAAAATATTTGACCCGTATTTTTGGTTACGTATCATAATACCTAAGTTTATTCTAACTATTTTCAAGATAACTACGGTCAAAAGACCCACCGTTTAAAATATCTAAAGATCGTTTCACCGAATTTTGTAATAACTAATGGACGAAATCCATAATGGAGAATTCATCTACGGTTTATTCAACTACAATTAATTCACCTAAGATTGATTAAGCTAACGGACGATTCACCTACTGTTGATTTATCTGTGGTCTTGTGTTTGATTTACTGGTGATGTTGTATATGTGAAAACATTTCTGCGAGCAACTTGGAAGTAGCGCTCGCCGGCCGCTGCCGCGGCACCGCTCGCTTCGCTCGCTCGGCTCGCGCGCGGTTGGTCACAGTTCTAACCTAACCTAACCTATTTCACTCAGTTCGAAATGACGAATCATACAATCTGCCGCAGAAATGTTTTTACCATTGTCTAATAATCTAGTCGCAGGCGCACCCCGACACGGATAGGTTAGGTTCGAAGGGGATGATGGGGGCTAGAGTGAGCGAGCGAAGCGAGCGAACGAAGCCCCCGTCATCCCCTTCGTGTTAGGTTACTTTAAGCCCTGCAGACATAAATAGGAGCCCCGCGCAGCGGGTCTCCGTTAGGGTTTCTGCTCGAGAATTCTCGAGTCGAGAAATGTCGAGAAATCATGCCAACTTCGAGACGAGAAAAAATACCTCGAGAATTCGAGAACTCGAGAAATCGAAGATTTTCTTTTATTACTGTAAAATTGGCTTAAAAGTTACGTAATCTTTGCATTCTGGCTTCTGATCGTTCTCCTTACGAGGCACGAGTAAGCGAGGCAAGCGAAGAGACACATAATATACCTGCAACTCCAAGTACTCTTATTATAATGTGACATTAAAATGTCAAATAAAAATTAACTGTAAGATAAACTCCGTTCATCTATTGTTGGGTTTCTGAATACAAAATCGACGACTAGATAACTATCCAAACAATAAGTGAGTTTGTAAATTGATCACTAGATGGGGTCTCTTTTTAAAGCCCATCTAAATATACTTTTCTCGCCTTAAACTTTACATCTTTTTGCAATTAGGCCCCAAGTTTAAATGAAAATCTCCTCTGGTACCTATGTGCAATGATTTTAAAACGAATCATTACACACATGAAATATAAAATTTAAATCACAATATTTTCTCTTTGTTATTTTTAATCATAGCAACAACACAATAAAACTATTAAAACAAAATAAGTAGGATTTTAAAGTTTTATTGTAATTTATAATATTGGGCGGTAAAGTTTATTTATATCTGAAAAAAAAACTAAGCTAACGTACCTATTTGTGGTGTAAATGAATGGGTTCTAGGGCAGGACTGGTTATTTCACAAAGGTAAATATCAAAGTGCCCTAGTTAAAGATATCTCATGTTAAACTTTTCATCCGTGAACATTTCGGATGGATTTCTTTCGATGCCTTTTTATTGGTACTGATTTATTTGAAATAGCCTCCAGCACTTCCAAATCAGATTCCGATGAACTACTCTAGTCCATTTCGCTGGGAGTCCAAAACTCACTATCGATTAACGATTTACGCCCCAAATTGGTCAGTCAAGTTAACTGAAGTTTGAACTAAGTAAGATCATCTTCTGACTGGGGTGTCCAGAAACGCAATGTGTCATTTTATCGAACCAATAGCGGTGGAATAGATAAACTACGGTTAGGAGTACCTGAGAAACTGAAAAAATAAGTTATCTGAAGTTTGAAATAGGATTATCTTCTGACTGGGGTGTCCAGAAACGCAGTGAGTCAGCTTATCGAAATAATAGCGCTATCGAACAGATAAACTACGTTCAAGAGTACACCAGAAAACGGGAGTATGCTGATTTTTTAAGGTTTTAAAAATTTCTCGAATGACCCGAGAAACCCGAGAAATCGGGCTCGAGAATTCTCGAGACCCGAGAAAAAAAATATGTCGAGAAAACAGAAACCCTAGTCTCCGTCGACTTGCTTTGGAACCTCAAACAACCTTACAAACATCCCCTTAAGTTTTTATTGTGAAAATGAAAGTAGGTGACGAATAATCGTCTCATGAAGAGGCTTTGAAGGTGTATAAAAACAGTGTATGTAGTCGGCGCGGCGCCAGCAGCCAGTTTGGTAACCGGCGCCGGCACTCGTAATGGCAACCGGCGCCGGCAGCGGAGGCACTCCCTAAGAAAACACAAAAATCGTTGAATCATAGTTTATTTACATATAATCAGATCATTAAGTTGAAGCGTCCATTAGGTATTTCATACATAGTTGAAATATCCAATATCTTAAAAAATCATTAGATTAATCGTTCGTTAGTGCAATTAATTTTAGTTTAATCAAGATTAAGTAAGTTAAACTGTAGTTGAGTCGACCAATATGCGTTATGAACATATGTGAATCAACCGTAGTTAAGTTGAAAATAGTTAAAATAAACATAGGTATTATAATACGTAACCGTATTTTTTCTTTTGTTACGTAAACCAAAATTGACGAAGATACGACACTTTTAAAATTGGCAAAACGTCACAAGCAAGTACAATTTTTACTTGCTTCTGACGTCACAAACCCCCACTCTCGAGTTTTGATGCGTTTTATCTTTCCAAATATTGATAGATTTAACAAAAGAAAAAATACATGTCCATTATTTTTCAAAACTCTAACTGGCGGACTAATTAGATTTGCAATTGATGCTGCCAACATGCCTATTACAATAAATAATAAACAATACAAAGAAGTAATAAACAGTAACTTAAAAAGTTGACTTATGCCCTGTTCCTATGTCCAAAAACGATATCTTTCTAAATTCTTTCAATTAGAGAAGACAGAAGTCTAATATTAGGTATACAGTCCGCGGGGCCTAAGCTGAGCTTTGCATTTGTGTGAGTGCACGTAGAATCGATTGCCAAAAAGCAGTATAAACCTGTTTAAATCAAGCAAAGGACGCGTCTGCATTCATTCTTACACAAATGCAAAGCTCAACTTAATCCTCGCGGACTGTACACCAGCGTTGCCAGTTTTTTTTTTTTTTTTTGGCAAAGCGGGATTTAGAAACTTTAAAAAAAACAAGCGGGATTTTTTCGTCGAAAGCGGGACAGTAAAAAAACGTAAATAATCAGTAGTTTTTAAATACTTATCTTTTTATTAGAGTTTTAGATTATGTTTATTAAATATGAAAATAGGTAGCAAAAATAGCCCTAGAAAATGTATTTTAATGAAAATACGTTACTTTGACAATAACTGTCTGGTTTACCGTATAGTCAGGCAGTTGAGTTTTCAGAGGAATATAATTGTAATCCCCGAAAAGCGCGTCCCGCGCGGGACATTTAATTTTGACGTCCCGCCAAAATTGGGACGTCTGGCAAAGCTGCTGTACAGTGTGTATTTTTCCAAAAACTTTTTGAGTCTTATGTGGACTTATAGTCCAGGAAATTGGGTCCATCAAGAAATTGGGTACCATGAAAATCTGTAAAACTCACACAACCACCGACTACGAGGTTAATGAGGTAGTTGTACAATATAGCTAACTATAATAGCTAGACCCTAGCTATAATATATACATGTAATATAGTTTCTTGCCAGCTCTTTTCCATAGGAAACGACTAATTGGAACCGTGCACCTAAATTCGACTTTTCATAAGCGCCTGTATTGGTTTATGTGAAATTTTTTTTTTTGATTTCAATTTTTTTTCAATTATGCCAATTTTCAAGGAAACATAAACTCACGCCTGTAATCCCCGAAGTGTTGGCAGAGGTGTATATTACACACACATTTCGCCGTTTATGTTTACGTCTCATGTGATAGGGGGCGAGCCTATTGCCATCGACCGGGCACAAATCCTGACTCCGGGCTGCTACTGAGAAATTCCACACGGAAAAACCCAATAACACTTTGCCCGACCTGGGGATCGAACCCAGGACCTCACGCTCAGCAGTCGCGCTTGCGACCGCTAGACCAGCGAGGCAGTTTTTCAAGAAAAATGTATTTTTTACTTCCTTTTACAAAGAAAAAACACAATTCTTTTGAAAGTTTTCCCGGTTCAATGCACCTGATATCAAGCGATATGACGTTATGTCTCTCGTAAAAGGTTTATGGGAAACAACGCAATACAAACTTTGTTTAGAAGAAAGAAAAATAATACATTTTGTTTGTTGTTTAGATATATCTAGAGTTAATTTCTATCTGGTCAAGTGTTTTTTTTTTCAATTTTGCACGCAAATATTGGCAATATAACTCCAGGAAAAATAGAAGACTAAAATTCTGTAGAACTACTTAACTTTAATTGAATTTTTATATTTCTAAAAGGAGTAGATATTAATGAAAACCTTAGTCTTAAGGTTTTCTAAAAAAGGGGTACCTAAACGTGAAACTATTCGAAAACTAATTTAATTTTAGTAAATAGTTCAACCTTTATTTAACCGTAAAACGAAAAGCAATTAGTGAAATTGGCATTTAGAATAACTTAAAGTTGACGATTATGAATCATAAAGTAAAACGGAAAAAGTATATTTCTGTAAAAAAATACGTACTTCCTTACATTTCCACAAAAAATGTGATAAATAGTCGGTGTGCTTGCCAAAACCCATAGGTATACGCATGACGAAAAATCTGATATTTGCACGAAAAATACAATAAAAGTACCGACATTTTGAGCTTATGATGTAACACTAAAAAAATATTTTATCACCAATTATAAAAACAAGATGTTTTGCTAGCGTTTTGAATTTTTTTAAACTTATCACTACATAGTATAAAACAAAGTCGCTTCCCGCTGTCTGTCCCTATGTTTGCTTAGATCTTTAAAAGTACGCAATGGATTTTGATGCAGTTTTTTTAATAGATAGAGTGATTCAAGAGGAAAGTTTTAAGCTATAAAACGTACACGTGCAAAGCCGGGACGGGTCGATAGTTAGTTATAAAGCAGTCCGCTTCCTGAAAAGTTGATAAAATCCACATATGGGTTTTGGCAACCGCACCGACGAAATAATCATTTAATATACATATAATTTTCTTTCGTTGCTTTGTAGGAGATCCTTCTTATCTAATTGTAGCTAACACCACGCAGCAATATCGCAAAATAAATAGTACCTATGGCAATATGACGAAACTAAAAAAACTTGTCACCGTTAGCATCAGACGACAGCAATTTTTTTTAATCAAAATATCTTTCATCTTCATCATCATCATTCAGCCGAAAGACGAACCACTGCTGGACATAGACCTCCACTCTAGCCATGTAGGGGGGGGGGGGTTGCCATAATCGCCACGCTTGGTAGGCGGGTTGGCGATCGCAGTATGGTTGTTAAAGTACTCAGAGAACGCTGCTGCTCATTCTTTAGAATCGCTTAGTCGCCTTTTACGACACGGAAGAGATGGGGTAGTGCTATTCTTTACGTCTACACGGAACAAATAAAATATCTTTCAATCACTCCAAAATCCGTCACATTAACCCTAAAATATGTGCGTCCAAAACCCAAAGACTGTAATCATAGCGACCTTAAACTCGCGACCTCAATCCAGAGCATCCAAAGTGTTTGGAAGTGCTTGCCGAGTCAAAGCCCGGCTTTCTAAAGGTGAAAAAACGTTGAAGATGTGGTGTGAAACGGTTGAGAGTCTTTGTAGACCTACGATGTGTGTAGACGCTACAGTTCGTGAAAACAAACTCGAGTTTATAAATGTCAGTCAATGTTATGCAACTCGTGTTTTCTTTGCTGAACGATTTTTGCATGGTTTTGAGATTGTTTAGTAATAATATAATGTACTTATGTAATTTGAGATGGGGCATGAAGGGCAGCTACCTTAATTATTGTAGCTACAGGAAAACGTTCTGAAAGACTACCCCTCAATTTCGGAATAATTTCTATCTACATTCACAGAGTTCACAAAAAATTACAGTCACCGCGAAAAAGGGCAAAACAAGAGACAAAACATTTTTATGATGCCAATCTCATAAGGATCAAAAGACCCATCCGGGCCAAGTGAGGTTGGACTACTAGAAACGTCAGAAATCGTAAATAAAGGCATCTCGTTGTGAATCAGATCAGAATCGTTGTGGCTGCAGGAAAATGTTCTTACAAGACAGTTCATAATTTTTGAAAATATTTCTAACTGCATTCAAAGATATTGAAAAGAAATATATTATTCATCTTTGGTTCTAGACGTGAAAATTACAAACTACATTATCAATGCAATAGGTACTAAAATCGATAATAAAGATATCATTTCCAAATTCATAGTCGAAAAATTCGTTACAATCTCATGAAAATATTCAAGCCTTATAGTTCGAAGCAGCAAGGCAATAAGTGAGACGAATTACTTAACTGCGTATCGACGATAGTCTAGCCAATCGAATAATATTAATAAGTGCCTTTTATCTTTTCACCTCAGTCTGCGAAATAAAAGAAACTAACAGATTGACAGACAGATATTGAGATGAATTCGTAAGTGAACCATTCATTTTAATAAATCTGAGAAATAAGACTAATAAATAATATTTTGTTTTATCTAATAGAGACTTAGCTCTGTCATATTCTGTGTAGGCATTCCCGTAGCCTTGTCTTGCATATTCACGCTTCTTTCACTACATTACTTATGCTACTAAAACAAACTTCCAGATTTATATATGTATTCACTATTTCTTTTCTAACATGTATATTTTTCTTACAACATGTGATCTAATAATACATATATTTTTTATGGACACGTACAACTCTCCTGTCCCTTTTTTTTCGTGGGAATATCCTCATGGATGCCCTTCGCCCCGGGAAGGCGAAGGGGTATGCCGGACTCTTACCGGCTAAAAAAAACCCACGGTGTTCCTTCTCCTGACCCTTGGCCGAGGTCGCGGGATTCGCAGCTGCATGATGCACCGCGACCCCGGCAGGCCTCGGTCCGCCAGCCCCTGGCAGACCTCTTCCTCTGTGAGACATTGCCCCACGTCCTCCTGAGAGGCGCGCACGGAACACAGCGCGCTGCCTTCTCGGGCCTGTTACTGGTAGGGCGACGGGTCCCCTAACCCGCCGCCCGTAGGCCACACACTACGGTGGCCGGAGATCGCCGCGCGCCCTCCGGCGCCCGGTGCGTCTGGCGCGGGAAGGGAGAGTGGCAGATGCCTCTCTCTCCCTCTCCGCTCCTTCTTTGGTCGCCATCACCTCCTCGCAGAAGGAGGCGACGGCTTTTCACGCACTCTCGCTCCCGACCATGGACAGAACCACGGCCGGAAGCGAGAGGTCACCACCGACCGCCGCGACTAGTTCGCGGCGCTGCGTCGCCCACGCAGGACACGCCTGCAGCGAGTGCAGCGACGTGTCCTCGGGGCAGTCGACGCAGTGACTCTCCTGTCCCCGCCCCCACTCATCTCTACCCCGTCCGTCGCCTGACGACGGATCGCCGTCAAATAACTTGCTATACATAGTAGAACGGCTTGCGATATAGCGTATAGTATGAACGTCATGCTAAATAGTTATAGCTTATGACGCAATATGCGTTACTATATAGCGAAATAGTATAGCATAGTCTGAACTGCGCTTAAAATAGTACCTACATGTTCCGTTTTTGTTTCGTTTGGATTGTCTATGAAATGTTTAGTCCAATTTTTTTCTACATTTTCTTTAGATTTACATGTGTCTAAATTCTTTTCAGGCACTAAGTGGATTGTGTTAGATTTGGAAATGAAAGTTTACCTTTTTTTGTAAAAGGTAAAGATTTTTTCAACAAGAGGTTGCGACAAACTAATTTCTAAATCTTTTTCGATTGTTTTGCTTTTATTACATTACAAATTAAACTGAATGACGTATAGAAAACAAAAATCCAATTAAAGTGACAGACAACTTATCTTTCTTTTTCTTTTTATTCCCAGACACCTATTTGACGCTTAAATTGGAATAACTATTTCTTATATTAGGTACTGTCTCTTTAACATGTGACATGATTAATAATAACCAAAAATATCACGACAACTCCATCTAAGCTTCAGTTCTTGACTGTCGGACTTTTGTGTCTTGATAATTTTCCTTTCTATCAGTTTGGCCAACACTAAGTAATTTCGCATAAATATTGTTATAAAAGTCTTCTTCAACAGTTCTGGTCAATTTTCCCATCTATTTGCAACGTTCAGTTAAGCTTACTCAAAGTGTTTCTTGATAAGAATCTGTCAACTATAGTTTTTTTTTTCGTTGTATTGTTTCTCTTTTTGCCTCTATCTGATACGATGTTAAACGATGAAATAGTCGACGGTAGTGAACGTTAACTTAGAAGCAACTTATTCCCTCGTGAAATTAATTTTCCCAGGTTATAGCTATCAGGAAACACTGACTCCAGCAAGGAGTTTCCACTCTTTAGCGGTACGCACAATAAACGTGTCTCCGAAACATTTTATGCGTATTTGTCTTGTCATCCGAAGATGGAAAATGGACTTGGAGAAATTAAATTGTTATTTAAATTCCTAATCAACATTGGAGCCGCCGTAGTCTGAACTAGTTGTCATGGAATAAACTACTGTTAAACTAGGAATACTAATAGCTCAAACCCGGTTTAATAAACGTTTAATTTAAACAAATTATTCCCTAAAGACGAGCACAAATTATTTGTTTATTTAGCTTCATCACGAAACCTTTCCGTTAGAAACAGCCGGCACAATAAAATTTAACTTTAAATGAGTTAAATTGCGGTTCGGCACTCCTTTGTGGTATTTCTTTGGAGAGTTTAAGACTACAACTCAGTTAGTAACTGAATTGTAAGTCTGTGGTTAGGTCGGAATCGCAATTAGTAACACAATGTTTAAAAAAAACTCCAAATTTGGTGTCTGGCGGCCGTGTGAGTGAGGAGCCTAACATGACAAAACATTTGATTGTTATTTGTTGTTACTTCTATCTATATAAATAAAAAGAAAAGTCCTGACTGACTGACTGACTGATTGACTGACTCATCAACACCCAGCCCAAACCCTTTTACCTAGAAAGCTGAAATTTTGCACAGAGCTTTCATTCATAATGTAGACAAGGAATAAGGAAGGATTTTTCGAAATTGAACCCCTAAGAGAGATAAAAGGGGATGAAAGTTTGTATGGAAAATCGTCACTTAACGGGTTCAAAATTTCACGCAAGCGAAGCTGCGGGCAAAAGCTAGTTTAGCCATAATTATGTCGCCATGCCTTATCTCGTCTTTGCACGAGATAATGCGACGATTAAATTATGTCGCTCTGCGCATGTGAGGATTGCAGTTGAGTATGGTCGAGGAGCCACAAGCAATCCGAGTGGTGACGCTGACAGCGCGCAACGCGACTACCCTCCGGTTTCTGAATTGAGAATTCTAGGATAAGCAGTACTTAAGTAACATTTGAGTACGGAGTAGTCAAAAAAATTAGAAAGAAAGAAAGAAAATACGTTTATTTGCGGTAAACATGACGCAAAAAGAAAATGAAACACACATACCAAAAAATAAGAAGGTTGAGGGAAACATGCGTCACATCCACGCAAAACGACTATCGCTCAGCATTATGCTGCGACCCTATGCAAGACAGAGCCCCAGCGCTGGTTTTCAGCGACAGCCGGCGCCGACGTATGACGTCGTTCGGTGCAGCAAATAATTATTATTAAAAATAGATAAATAATATGAATTTACAAGTGATAAAATATACTAAACAGGGATATAAAAATTACAGATTTCAAAGCATTTTTTTGACAACTCCGTACTCAAATACTACTTATGTATTGCTTATCCCGAATTCTCAATTCAGAAACCGGAGGTCAAACAATCGAATTCCGTCCCGTCGTCGAAATAGTGGAGTATTCACTCCTACGCCTTCAATTAATACAGGATTGTTGTTATAATATCTACTGGTAAATTAGTTTGCAAAGCTTTGTAGGGTTACTATTCCATATTCATTAAAGCATGAGATAAAATGTTAACAAACAACTACCCACTTTTCGAATGATCTTTGTTAGGAGGTTTCAATTACACGCAACACAATAGCGATTATTGAAGAGTGGCTAGAATTTTTTTTACATTTCCTCTCACGCTTTTGTGAATATTGTATAGGAAACATTAGTAAAACACATACAAATTAAAAATACCTAAAGGAGATGTTTGGATGATGTGCCACCATGATGTGCCCCGCCCACTGCCACTTAAGTTTGGCAATTCTTGAGCTATGTCGGTTACCTTGGTTCTCCTGCGGATCTCATCATTTATATACTTAGTTGGTAATAATCTTAACTAATTCAAAGGTTGTATTGCACTGTATAATCTAGGAGCAAATAGTCTTAATCGCCTTGTAGGCGTCGCATCGGCACGTGGCACTGAAACAATTGTCAGTTGCGCTTATCTACAGACGTGCGCTCTCCTTAAGGGCACGTTCAGACGACACGCGCCCGCTATGCGCACGCCACGCACGTCAGCACCCGCGTCTAACTCGCTTCGAAATTTGTTGTATATAATTTGAGTCTTATCACACATCAATAGATCTCAAATTACATTTGCCATCCTAGCCTGGAGGGTAGCGGCGGCGCGGTTGCTGCGCGGTGGCAACGCGTGTACTACGCAATAGCTATTCGGGCGCTGAGCGTGCGCGTGTACTTTACATCGATAAAAAATGTACGTTAAGACAAGGGACTAACTATTAAATTCCAAAATTTCTGAGGAGGTAGGGACTAGTACGAGACGCGCGCGCGCTTTCACGCCGAATGAAATCGCGCATGTGTGAACGCAGGTTAATGGAGAATTCACACGTACCACAACCACACGACATCGCAGCTACAAAAAGTGGTCAAGCAGTGGTGACGTGTGAATAATGTCGCTGAAGCTTCTCGCAGTTGCATTAACTACAAAGTCTTGATGTGGTTGCATTATCGCTAGTAGTTGCGATGTGGTTACGTTCTGGCTAGTGTTTTCAGACAGATAGATCGACTCTGGCTGCAGGCGTGCGCGCAGTGTCGTTGCGTCGACGCAACGTTGTGTTTGCGAGGTGGTCGGTATCGCCCACACTGTTGAATTTGGCAGCACAATGTGGTCCGTGTAAATCAACCTATTAATTTTCATACAAATTAGTGGCCGACCACGTATTGGTGCTGTGGTGTGGTTATAGTTCTGGTTTAGTTGTGGTACGTGTGAAACAAGCCTTAAGGTGCCTTTCCATCAGAGATGTGTTATGCGGCTATGCTGCGAGAATATAAAAGCTAAGCTACGAAACTATGTGACCGTTTCCACTGATGCTAAGCTATGCAGCGGAGCGAGAAAGATGTGCTATGAAAATGCGCCGCCGCAAGGTAGCTGTGCGAGGAAGATGCGCAGCTCGAGCTATGCGACTTACCAACAATAGGGAAGGCAGCTACACCACTCGCGACCATCCATATCACGCATCTATAACTCGTATCCATAGCACGCATCCACTGCACGCATCCTTCCATATAAAAACGTCGCTTAGTTGAATCAGTTTCCACCAGTGCTATGCTATGTGGAGCAATGAATATGATTGGTGGATATCAAACGCATCATTAGCAACGTCGCCTAGCACATCTATGAAGGAAAGACACCCTTAGACCTACACAGAACTTAGTAAGCAATAGCTAAGTTAACAATAGCTCACTTAGCAACAGCTAACATAGTTTAGAGTTGATCTGCCCACAGTTTGGCTACACCATAGGCGCAGTGGGTGAGCACTTGGCTTCTGCGCACCGTCCGTATGTCACTGCAAGGGGGTCAACTGAAAATCAGCGCTGGGTGTTTTAATACCCAGCAAACGCTGAGTTGGCAACCCATTCGGTGGGCATGCCGACAGCACATTATTCTGTCTTATTGTTTGTGTCATATTTCTCTTGTGTGTGTTTATTTCCTCTTTTACTTTTGCTGAATATAATGATATAAATATTATTTTTGGTATTTGTCTTGTTTTCTTATACGTGTCGCAGGTTCGTTTCCCTCACGGAACAAGTGTTTGTACGGCCTATAAACAATTTTTTCGCGCCTTAATATAATATATGCATGTGAAGATATTTGTGTCTATATTCGCACTCACAGGAGTATTCTTAGTGAAGGGAAAAGTAAATAAGGTAGAAACCCTTCCCACAGAAACAGGTAAATCTTGGAATCACTACTTTGGGTTGAATTGATGACCGTAGAACTAATCATCTTGTGAGTCATTGGCATAATCACCACCATTATCAAACGGATTTATGACCGCAGTAAGTAGGTTTAAATTTAAACGAACATAAAAGGATGCCACTGATCATCCACTCGACGTAGTCCATTAGTCGCCTATTTGTGTCTGTAAACTAACTAAAAAATTTGTGTCTGTTGTGAGATTTGTGTCTGTAAACGCACCCACACGCCACGATACAAAAGAAAAATCAAAGAGTGGGGCAAAGATAAAAAAAATAAAATAAAAAAAATGACACCCATAGCAGGGAACCGCCAAAAACCACAAAGCATAGTAACATCTCTTCTGTGAATAGACCTGCTGTCCCAACACTCAACGTTAAGCCGGGAAGAAATGATAGGGCACTAGTATTAAAGAAGTTAGAAAAATATAGTTTATTTCTTCAAATTAATCGTTTTTGAATTTCAAAGTCACCATCAATAAAATTTTACCTCATAAATCTAACCATTAAACATGTTTAATCTGGAATTCGACTTAAAAAAAACCGGAACAACAATAAACTGCCCTATCATTCGTTCCCGACTTGACGTTGAATTTTAGGCCACCTGTATATAACACCTGAAATCACTACGATAGGCAAGCGGGTCAGTGACCGTAGAACAATTTGTCTTGCACCGGTAATGCTGCTGACAGGCAGACGGAAAAATACACACTACGAAAATAGGCCGAGGATTTATGTGAGGTGGTTATACTGCCATCTAAGTGTAGTCGATCAATGGTAACTGTGCAGTTAGGGTAAAGTTAGTCACGTACACCAGTCGTGTGTAGCAATATACTACGCTGCCTTAAGGTTATGGCACACTATACCGGCACTGCAACGGCACCGTTGCAACCCAGCAATTAACTTGTCATTCAAATTAGAGCATTAAATCGTGTGTCGGATAATACATATTTATCGAGGGTAGTTCACTCATTGGGAGTACCTCGTCATCAGAGTCCAAGTTAGACTTGGTGTAGGCAGGAAATAATAGTCACAACACTGATTATAGTCCTCTATTTATTCACTCTCGATAACAAAATAATAAAATCTCTAATGATCAAACCGATGGAAATAGATTAAAGTACGGAAACGCGGTAAGTTCGGTGCAGGCTGGCAAAACGACCTCTCGCCCTCGTGTCTTACTCCAAAGTGACTTCACTCAAATCAAATGCATCTAATGTCAAAAAGAATGAGAGCTGACAGCTGACAGCTTACTGACAACCGTCAAACAAGACATGCCACGCCCCGCACCGACCTCACCCAAGCACACTGCTTGACGTTTCCGACAATAGATGGCGTCCTACTACATTAACAATAATCAATAGTCATTCTAATAGTTGTGCTTCTGTGTTGATTCTGCGACACATTTATTTCATAATGTCAAGTCAATGTCAGTCAGCGCGCTTGCCGATACCATACAACTGGACTCGCAGACAGCGCGCTGCAAGCGAGTGGACCTCGTGCTTACGGCGCGCCGACTCCGAGTCGCCAGCAAATTCAAGTCCTAGGCGTGTTCAATCACAAATGCCATATAACAGTTGTGTTCGCGGTAACAGCAAGCTTGCACCTCGCGGCCGGCCGGCGGACTGCGAGCTTACACCTCGCGGACGACGCGAAGTTAGCGCGCTGGCGGCTAGCCGTAGCCTAAATTTGAGGCGACGCCGTGCTGCAGCTGTACAGTTGCTGTGCCAGTCTACTGTGCCATGACCTTTATAGTACCGTAGTACAAAGCTGAGGAATGTGGCGGTTTATATTCTCATTATCCATCGATTTCCGTACGCGGCCGAACGTACGTGACTGACCGTAGGCGGCCGACCATACGTAAATAACTGTACCCTACCACCCATACGCGACCGATCGTACGCGACCGACCGTACGTGACCGATCGTACGCGACCGAATGTACGCGACCGACGTCAGTGCAACAGGAAATTCAACCTTAAGGTTAACGTTTTAGAGAACTTTAAATGTTTTGTGTTTATTTCTCACTTTCCACTCATATTTGGCCTAAAGCCAAAGGTACACGGAACAAGGGCGAATTTAGATTGTGTGGTGTTGAAGCCATGGAAATTGAATTTCCTATGCCCTGAGGCCCAAATTATAATAGAATAAGATAAACAGTAAGGCTTGTTTAATTTAACGGTATAATAAGTAATTAGAATACCTACTCTACAGTTTATAACTGAGGTTCTCAAACTTATTTCGTCTACCGCCCACTTTGAGAATCAATTATTTTGTAGCGCCCCCTAAAGTTTTTAACTTTACAAAATCTTAAAAATCACAATCGCTGTTATTACTTTTATTGCCCTTTACCGCCCACTTTGAGAAAGACTGGTTTATAGTCAAATTCAAAGTTTTTTATTTCAAGTAGACCAAATTATAGGTGCTTTTGAAACGTCAAAACTAGGTGCACGGTTCCAAAAGGTGGGTCTCATGGAGAATAACCGGCAAGAAACTCCAAGATACCTACTCTTTTTAAATAATAGATCATGACAATGTCACTACAGTATCGTGAGAAAAATAGTATGCGAATAATGCAGGTTAATGTAAGAAATCAAATCAAATCAAATCAAATACTTTATTCAATAAATGTAAGAAATTTTACATAGTTTTATGTACATTTTATTTTATGTAGTTAATGTAAGAAATAAACTCTTAGAGTACCTAGCAAATAGAAAAATACGCCTTTTGGGATTGCCATAGCAGTTAAGAGCTGACCAGTCCCGACAGACGGCACCCGTTCACGAGCATGACGTGCACATATGCATCGCTTAGCTTAACCATGTTGCAGGGAACTCAACGATCGGATGCACGCGTCCACCGTCAGCAGTACATTTTAGTGAGCTTGACGAATATAATATAATAATCAGAATCTCTATAAAATAATTATAATATGTTAAAATACTTACATACTTGCTAAGTTTAAAAAACAAGTATAAAAAATCATGTAAAAAGCGCATTTTATGCGTCAAAGTACTCCTGTTTAAGTTAGTATACTCTGTTCACTAAAACATGCGTCCTGACATAGCAGTTATTTCATAAATTGTAGCTATAAGGAGATTGCTATCGACAAAAGTAAACGACATCATTAAAAACCGTGAAATAGCTGTAACACGCTTTGTTTTTTAAAAATATTTGATATTCTTCGTATGGTAACGTTTTGCAGAGAAATGTCACCAATCAACTTATGGTGAAAGAGTACCTATAGAGGGTGTTAAAGAATTCGTGTAATTCCTGCAAACCACATGATCTATTAATGGTATAGATTAACCCCGCACGGGATTTAGATTGATAGAAAATAAACTTTTTTTTTCAAATAAAATTTGTATGTGATAGAAAATTTCGATGCCATGCCTAAATGAATGAAGGCACGGCGACACAGCTGACGGGCACGACTAGCGCGATATCGCTTCACACAGTCAGTTAACTTGGGACGCTAAAATTACTCCGATACAGAATACCATGGATCATTTTTTGAAAACTTTTTTTGTTCATTCTGAAAAAAACCTATGCAGGGTCAATCACAGTAGACCACGGGATTTGAAGGAATTACACGAATTCGTTTTCACCCTGTATAATAAATAGTAAGCAAATTGCAGAGAAAGTTTTTAATAAATAAATTCTACAATAAAAACAGCATTCTAAAATGTATTTACAATACCAAGATAAGTTTAGCAAAATAATTGTGTGATTGAAATTAAAATATTTATTATTCATAAACTTTATTGTTAAACATTCAGAAACTTTTTACACCTACGTAAAAGTATAATAATTTTATGTAAGACTTATTAACCTACTTACTTCTCAAAGTTATGCCTTTGTTCTACAAATCATATTTCTAAAAATAAAAGTTAATGAACTGGGCAGGCAGACGCATTAAAGCTAGAATTTCGGCACATAATTAGTACGGGTTACCCTTGTTTCATCGAAAAAAAATTGCCAAATTTTCACTTCCCAAACAAGTTTCTGCATAATTTCATTTCCCAAATTACTACGTAGCAAATAAACTCTTCACAAATAAATTGTAACGCAAACCTAATGTTTGGCAAGTGAACGTTTAAACAATAACTTGCTTACCAACTAGTACTTTTACCAATTTTAATGTAGTCAAATATTTCAGTTGGTATAACATATTTTACGCAGAACAAAAAATATTTGATAGATTTGTCGGGCACAAATCCAGACTCCGGGCTGCTACTGAGAATTCCACACGGGAAAAAACCTAATAACATTTTTTTTATTGTATTTTTTAGATAAACTTTCATGCTACAAATAAGTAAGAGTTGAAAAAAAAATGAGTCCCGTGCCTATTAAGGCACAATTATCTTTGTGAACCATTTCTTCAAATAGTTTCGATTCAGCTTGATGGACTGTTATGGCCGGCGTTCACTTACAGGGCGGCACTATGATAACTATATTTTCATATCTGTATATTCCCTTCTAAACTTTTTTCGCCCATTATGCGACCATCATGTACTTTTTGCTTCCAGTAACAAAGACTACCTACATCACGTTCCGACAAAGATTTATCACACAAGAGATAAACTACTTACATAAGTTTCGGCGACACAGTACGATGTCCATTACGGTATAGGCATAATAAACAGAAGAGGTAATGTAACATAAGCACTCAATGGACAGCTTCCTTAAATAAATGTTGATAACAAATCTTTTTTAGTGGACATAGAGAAGTAAAAACTTTAATGAATGAAGTAAAACAATTTGATTTGTCTACTAGGGACTAGATGGAAAACTTGAAAGAAGAAGTCCGAAGTCGTATGACTCGCGATCTAAGCACGTGATCAGCTCATGATTAAGTGCTCCGTTTAGATCCGAACCTAGTCAGGCAATCCAAAAAGAAGTACGTGAGCAAAGCGTTAATATGAATTTGTTTCATGACAATTATGATGCAAAAACGATAGAAGAAAATCTTATACCATAATTGCCAATATCTGGTGAAACTAAATCAAATACATGTCAATGCAAAAGAGGAAGAAAATTTGTGTAAACAGCTATACGAATTAAATCACGTACGATGTGCGTAAACTTCAGAAAACATTGTGTGGAAGAAATGTCATAATGACTTCTAAAAATTTGTTTTTAAACTATTACAACATGTATGAAAAAGACTTTACAAAATGTTGATAAGTAGATAAATAAATGCACTTAATTTTGCTCTCAGATATTTAGGTCCCCTGAGAGTAACGATAAAGGCTGCATCTCAGGGCTACATGCATATTTTGCATGCTGAAAATGGATAAAATTTCTCCCAAGAATTTTGCAAGCGCTGCGGTGATAGGATGTTTAATTCATATTTGCACGACAAAGAAAAAGTAATGGAAAGAGATAAGTCTGTAAAACTAAGATTAGATAAAAAACTAAGTCTTACAAAATCCATTTACCAAAACCTATTACTAGTACACGATTTCAATTTTAGTTACTTTATCTGTGTTATTTGATATGGCTCAGTCGCAAAACGTCCCTTTCGCAAAATCTATTTTTTGGGAATTTACTGGCTTAAAAATAACATTTAAGTAACTGGGCAATGTTTTAAACAAATTGTATTTGATAGTTTTTAGAGTACCGAGTAAAATGTGATTGTTTGAGAACTACGGAGCTAGTAGGCACGAATAGTCTGATTATTTAGATTTCTAAATAATATCTCACGAAAGTATTTAAATAAGAGACCGTTCGACATATTTTTTTAAATATCAACAATTTCAATTGTTGAAATATACATCATACATAACATTAAAATCAATTATTGAAATATACAGTAATATATATCAAAATATACAATAATTGAAATATACAATAATAAATATAAAATATACAATTATTGAAATATACATCATACATAACATTAAAATCGTAAATACACAGCACCTGTGGCCGTAAAAGTTTAAAAAGCACGTTCCTTTAATTAAACTCCAGTTAGCCTCGGGGTTCTCTAAAAAACCCCATTTTATGGTAATTCAATTCTTTCGGAGTAATATGAGTGAAAGTTTGGAGTCTATTTTCAGGACGGCCAAAAAATACTGTATAAATCGATCAGAATTTCTGTAAACAGAATAAACATGGTATTTCTTTTGTTCACCCTCAGAATCCTCAAGGTTAAACACTATTCGCTCTCACTAAACCAAAGAGGCAAACGCTATGCACTTGAATTTTACTAAAAACTTCAGCTTTAAAACCTACGAGTGTTAAAACCTTTTATCCCTGAAACAGTTCAGGATTTACGCATTCAATTCCACTTTGAAAGTATTTAAGCCACTCCAAAAACTTTTTGGCTATTGTTAGAACTTTTTATACAATGGCGTTTCGAACTCGCAGTAAAAATATTGATCCGGATTTGTTCCATGAGAGATTTTGGGCAACTGCTTGGTCCATCAGGAAGGGATCTAGGTTTTATATTGTAGGAGGAAAGAAGTTGAAGGATCTCTTTTTAATGAATAAACTTACGTCGAGATTGTGAAAAATTATAAGGATCATCCCTGGGGCTGTTTTAACACTCTCTCCAAAAGTCCAAGGTTGTCAAAATTTTAAAATATAGCGGTAGGTCCTTGTCAGCACTCAATGTGTTTAAAAATACTCGTAATAAAAGATCTGTGAAACTACATCACACAAAGAAATTAAATTTCAACAAAGCTTGTCTAAAGTTCAAAGTCAAAGCTAATGCAATGTGTTACTAAAGTATTGTGTATCAAACTCTATTTCTAGAAACTAAGAGACAATCGAGACAAAGATGACAGACATGCACTTTCCTTCTATTTTTAGATAAAATCTTTTCTTGTCTCACTTCTAAGTTTCATCTAAGTATAAAAGACTTGTTGCAATGAGTTTTTTTTTTTAACAAAAATGAATCAATTTTGAACGAACACCTACTGGTTACACAGCATTTTATTCCTCAGACTAAAGTTTCAGATTTATATTTGCTAACAATAAAGGAACAGTTGGAAATAATAAATAGAAAAAGTTGTTGTTAACCCTTTAAGGCGGACGCATTTCAAAGTGAACCTTATTTTGGACTCAAAAGGTTCACATTGGATATTGTGGTTTTCTTGCTCCCTCTTGGCTGTTCACACCCTAAGTCTTAATTAACGAGCTAACTGCCTAACTTAACTAAGCGGAACCGAAGTTTGTGCAGTCGGAGTGAGAAGTGAAAAGGAAAAAGTTTTAAATATGTTACCTTTAGTTACGATAGTTGGGAAATCAAAGGTTGCTGACCCGAGGAGTCTATTTGATATAAAATAATAATAAACCATACGTTTTTGCTGATAGAAGCATCTAGGGGATTTGCTAGAGATGAGGAGTTTTACATTTTCTTTTTATAGCAGTAACTGTGCATCATATGCATCTTTCTTTTTTGTAAAATTCCACTCAGGGGTATATAAATAATGCTAAAGGTGAGAGAATTAATACGAGTAGGAACTAAAATATTATTCGATTACCAAGATCCCAATATAGGAATACCTAAATGAAAAATTATTTATGTTTGGATACTTTTCAAGTAAATATCTTAGATTGTTTGTTCTAGTCGGAACATACAACGCCTTGATACATGAACAACAATATAAAATTAACAGAGAAACTTGGCCGGCCTGTGCAATATTTTACCCTCGACTCTAATTCAAGGAGTTTCCTCCCCAGCACAACACTTCGAGGAAATAATAGATTTAATAAATGGACAAGCATTCTGTGTTACGCAATATTTTCCTTTTTGTCCTAACTAGAATTTCCCTTTGGTAAAGCTTAGGCTTAAATGTGGACTGGGAACAGCCACGTAATGCTTAATTTCCTCATTTTGTAACGGATGCCTTTGTGAAATTTGCCTAAGAAGTAAATAACAAAAAGTCAGTGACAAACCAACTCATGTAAGAATATTATATTTTTAAAACGCGTAGCAAATAAAGTACTCCACTCATGTCAAATGCAATCTCCTAAAAACATATTGCGTGCTTCCAAACTATATTAGCATTGAATTCCAAAATTCGCTAGCTGACTCAGTTTTATCGCTTCCACGCGATTTTTTTCGCGCCATAAATCCAGATTTTCCCCAGTCAGCATAAATTAGAGCACGTTTTCGCCTGAAAGTACAGTGCAGTGGGGTCGTTGGCCGCAAACCGCTCGATACCGACGCAGTCTAGTGTTGCGTTCCAATGCACACACACTAGCATACATTTTACGATGTCTGTATGCACACATAGGCGTGGCTAACCCTTTCGATGCGACATGATAGATTGCCTGTCGTTATTTGATCGACGTGTAATATTCGTGTCATAATAGAGATGTCGGCTAAATTGGGTAAGCCGAATTGCTATTTGTTGCTTTAATTGGTGAATGATATTAAACATTTACAACAATAACCTTTTGAGTACTACTATTAATAATATTTACTATTTTTTATGATTATGTAAACCGGAGCAATTACTCGTGAAAGCAGATTCAGTCAAAAAAAAAAAACTTACCGCCAATGACACTGATTAATTTCGAGCTAGTGATTTGTTATATCATTGATCCAAATAAATAAAAGAAAAAGAAAAGATATCATTAACAAGACTACGGACATCGTCAAATCTGCTTTAACATAGAAACTGAAGCATTTAATCCGAAAAGAACAAAAATATATTACAGAAAACAGTAATATAAAAAAAAACTACTTCAGCTTCAAAAGTGTTTAGACGGGAAACGTCGTGACAGCAAATTGGGAATGGAGCGCTATTTCTATCCATTTCCATTTTCCGCTCCGTACTTTACGTGTTGCATAGCAAATAGAAAATAAAACAAAATAACAGTGAACTACCAAAACACACCTTTTCGTTCACTTGAAATCACTTAGCATCCTTCGGAAAATTGACGCGAAAAAACTACAAAACACCTGGCAACACTTTGCATGATCGCTCCCCTATAAGGGTAGAAGACTCTCACAGACAAGAACTAATATATTCACTGAGCGTGCCCAAATACTTGAGATATGGTCCATGATTAGTTTAACTTGTTTAAGTTAAGTTTCACTCTTGAAGGAAGATTCAATTTCTTCTGACTTGCAAAAGAGGATTTGTATGAAAGTTTTTCGTCTAAATCTGTCTATCTTTTATCCTTAGCATGTTTCTAAAGATGTTTGTTTCAAGTATTGTGTAGTGAGATTGAAAAGTTAATGCTTGTCAAATCGAGTGGATGTTTGTCTAGGACTGGCTATCGGTATTTTGACGTTTGTTTGAGAGGGACATATTTTATGAGTTTTATTTTTCTTTGAATTTGAGCGTGAAATGATAACTTATAAACTTTGGGTAGGAATAGTTTACTTATACAAGGTTAGTTTTAGTATATGCGAAACCTGAAACTAGTTTGTTCAGAATCACTAGGAGAATCAATTGACATATTTTTTTACATCACATTTTTTTTGTTTTTTTTTTTCATAAATTTCAATTTTGTTTCAGTAGGTTTCTACCCATAACAATTGACGGGAATAGACACCCTGAGGCTTGAAATGGTCCGCTCGGTCAGTTTCCGTGTATTAGACAACTCCTGCATAGCACATCTCAGGCATTTCATACTTTTTTTAGCGAACTTAACGCGACATAAACTAAGGTGTAACTTGGAGATTTACTAAAAAAAAACACATATTCAGGCAGTTCTGATGAAAATCTTGTTGGGGTGTCTCGGTTTTCGTATAAAGTAAAAATAACGTTGTATAATAAAAAAAATATAACAGTTTTCCAAAAAATTCAACGACAAACAAAAGTAAAACGACTTTAGATTACTCAAAAGAAAGCGCTTCTGATGCAAAGACAGGCATTGTTCTAGTTTTGATACTTTTTCCTAGAGGCCACTAGTGCAGTTTGTACTTTTACAAAAAGTGACTAAGTAGTGATTCATAAGGTGACACTATCTCAGTTCAAGACTAGCATAAGTATGGAGGAGAACGCACGCTACGATGATTGAAAAAGTGTCATTTTATGTTTAGTGTCACTTTAAACTTAATTTACGCTATACCTAATCTACGGAAGCAATAACTACATAAATGGCATTTTAAGCATACTATGGGTAATTATTCCAAAAATCAGTAGGTTTACTCAAAACAAAACTGGCACTATGTGGAACTTTTTTTGTCTATTGTAATTTTTGAAATAACGAAATTAAAAATTGTTTTACGTGGAAATAAAAATGTACGAGTTTTGAAATTTTAACACTTGCTTTAAAACCGTCATCAGTGATACTTTACGTGGCCTGCGGATTAGTACCACCTTTACGATTAACCTTGTATAAATCGATTAAATAATATCTAAATTCAAATCATACACAACTGCGTATGATTTAATAATAATAATCGTTTATTTCCAAAGAAGTATTTTTTACAAAATCGTATGAACGTTGATCCCCAAACTAGGTTAACCTGTATCTTGGGGACCACCTTCCCTATCTAAGTTATACATATCTTGACATAATTGTTTGGATTGACATTAAGTAAGCAATTTATCACATTTGAATGATAATCATGCAGGTGTGTGGGTGTGTGTGTGCGTGTGTGTGGTGTGCGTGTGTGTGGTGTGCGTGTGTGTGGTGTGCGTGTGTGTGGTGTGCGTGTGTGTGGGGTGTGTACGCGTGTATGTTGCGTGTGTGTAGGGGATGTGTGCGTGCGTGTGTATATGCGTGTGCGAGCCTGGGAGGTTGCGTACCTATACGTTTGATGCTAGTTATTTTATTTTAAAATAGTTAAGATTTTTTCAGTGTCTTCGTAGTTTAGGGCAAGTAACCATTTGTGTAACAAAGTTTTACATTTTGCGTAGGTGACTACATGAACTTTGATCAGTTCGTTAATTTTGTTGTACATGTGGTTAGAAAAATATATGTACTGTCGCTGTAGAAAGGTCGAGTGTGAAATTATAGTACGACACATTTGAGTTTTTATATTAGGTATCTAAGTATAGATAATTATTTCAATTTCAAAATAAGATAAGATTTATTTTCGAGACGGTAAAAAAGTCATCCAGTAGGTATCCATATCTTAGGATTTAGTCAGCAGACGCAAAAACCCACTGCGACCCATTTTTCTTCAGCTTGATTTGCAAATGTCTGTATTAGTAGATTAGTCTGCTGTTTTTCTGTGTCAATCTTGCTAATGATTTGTTGAATCAGAAGGTTTTTGTGATTAATTTAATGAACAAGGTTTTTCTGTTAGAAATGAGTTAACTCACTGATCTTAATTTTTTATAGCTCTTATTAAGAACCTTTAAGAGTGACAGTACTGTAATTGACTTTATAAGACTAATTTGATTTTTGAGACATCCACATCTGAGGTCCAATTCTCCTAAAATAAATCTTGATAAATCGCAACCGAATCAAAGCCGAACCGTTCATTCAGACAGTTTTCAATTTCAAAAGCTGTCAAATTATTTGACACTAAAAACAAAAACGTACCGTGTGGTGCCGGACGTAAAGAATAACAGCGATTACGCACTGCATCCGATCCGGATCCGTGAAAATAAGAATATAAAAAACTCGGATCAAATTCGGATATTGCTTTGCGCACTGTATCCATCCCGAATACGTGAAAATACGAATCTAAAGTCTAAAAAACTCGGACCGAATACGGATATCGCTTACGCACTTATCCGATCTCTGATCCAAATTCAAACAATTCAGGGGCCATCTTTGGCATATCCATTTGGCGTCCGATTTGAATCCGAGGTAATGCGAAAGCGTTCATATAAACAGTAGGTACTACGGCTACTTCGGTCCATAAATATTTCTTCCGAATTGGAAACTCACGGATGACTGAGAGAAATCGGATGACGGAAGTCGGATCTAGTACGTAAACTACCATACAAATAGTTATATGACTACTTCGTAACGCGTTTTCTCGGATTCGGATCGGATGCAGTGCATAACCGCTCTAACACTACCCCATTTCTCCCCATGGCTGTCATAAAAGGCGACTAAGGGATTCACTAGATGATGGGCAGCAGCGTTCTCTGAGTACTTTAAGTACCGTACTGCGATCGCCAACCCGCCTGCCAAGCGTGGCGATTATGGCAAACCCCCCGAACATGGCTTGGGAGAGGCCTATGTCTAGCAGTGGACGTCTTTTGGCTGAATGATGAAGATGATAAAAACAAAACCAATCCTTTTGACAGTTTTCGTAAAGAAAAACTTACTGACGGTTGTGGTTCGTTTGATACCACGTAGTCTATGGTGGGTTTTACGACCGAACACAAATAATCAATACATGTACATTCAATAGTTTAGTCACAGGAATTTTCGTACCATTTAATAATTTTACGAATATCAAGATCTCTACGCGAAGTTATGTAAATCTATGACTCGTTTAAACCAAAAATTATCTTAATTTACACGTGTAGAACAGATATAGTTAACATAAGTTTCCACTTCAACGTCTGAATGAGTGAAATTGAAAAATCATGCGACAAAAATGTGCTTGGAAGTAACAGATTTTTTGTGTACGGTACTAGAACACATCATAAAACACGTGGTATCATTTAATGTTGTATCGTCATCCCCACTTTGAACATAATTGTATGTATTATAATATCTTAATAAATCTACAAAAGAAACTGATACTGAAAGCCGCTTACTAATCAACCCAAAACTACTTTCATTAATCAAAACCGTACACGGAAACAATCCGTCAAAAATCTAGGACAGAATACAGAAAAACTATAACCTAGTTATCAGTGACGACATCCTTATTTAACAAAAACACTCGATCTAACATGTTCTCGGCCCTATATTACTTTGCAAATCGTCCGGCCCCAATACATTGTAAATTCAATAACTGAACCGGGTGACCGCGAAACCTGAAACCCCGAACGATGCGCGCTGAATAAAAAACGCGAATCACCCCTCATATTGGAGCTAAAAGTGTTCTACTGGCTATTGGAGTAACATAGATACGAGTATTATGTGTCTGGTAGTAGATAAATAAAAATTAATGTAAGAAGTGTACTTTAGTGAATCCAGAGAATTAATGATCGTATTCAAAGTCATAAGTCAAAGTCAAAGTTTTTTATTTCAAGTAGATCAGATTACAGATGCTTTTAAAACGTCAAAACTATGTGTACGGTTCCAAAAGGTAGATCAAATGGAGAAGAACCAGCAAGAAACTCCATAAATACTCTTTTATATAACTCTTTAACTCTCTTTTTAATAAACATGTACTTTAAGACGGCAAAACGGTATACCGCGCAGTGCCATTAATACCGATAATACCGTTTGCGGAAACATTTGCACAAGCCGTTTGCACACACAAGTCGCTGTCATGGTGTACGCCGTAACACAAACATAAAAACCATTATCGACAAACGAGGAATAGCGAACTTAATTTCGGTAACCGTTCATTAGAAAAATTACAGAAAAATCTGCGTAAAACAAAGTATGGACTTGCACCATTTATTGGGCAAATGTAAATGAAACAAAATCTTATTGGATGAACAGAGTCACGAACCTAAAAATTAAAGATTTGCAAGTGAACTTTATTCATGAAACATTCATACGAACGTTCAAATGGACTTCATACAAATTCATGTTTTCACTTCACAATAACACAAATGAAACTCATTTATAATTCTGAGTGGGGAACATGTAAATGCGTGAATAATTAGTTTATCAAGACCATTGTCTACAGATTAACATTTGTTACTGTTTCAGTAAATAATATGTTAAAGTGTTAAATAACGAAAACTTAAGCCAATGGAAACCATTTACGAATATTCGTCATTTGTTGATTTCGACGAAACTTTGAATAGAATGAATTCGGTTTCATTCGGTTTTTAGCGGTATCGAGACCCGTTTGTTAGCATTCTGCGACAAGGCGTGTACGCTGCATAAACCTTCGACATATGCAGTATAGACATCTAGCCTATGAAGGCCAATGAACGCCAACGAACGTACGACATTTAAATTTGACCAAACTATGTGTAGAACGAGTCCAGTTTCATTCGGTTTTTCGCGGTATCGAATCCCGTTCATTACCGTTCGTTGACAAGGCGTGTAGGTTGCATAAACCTTCGACAAATGAGCGTACACACCTAGCCTATGCAGGCCAGCGAATGCCAATGTACGTTTGTCATTTGAATTCGACCAAACTATGTATAGAACGAATCCGGTTTCATTCGGTTCTTACCGGTATTGAGCCCCGTTCGTTAGCTAGATGTTTGTGTGTGTGTGTTTTTTTTATATGTAATTATTATCTCTATGTATTGTGTGTAGTATATATTTTACAGCAGTACACCACGGACTACCCCCTCTATCTTATTCATTGTCTTCCTGTTCATCCAAAGGTTGTCTGGTAGATATCGCTATCAGCGATAAGACCGCCATTGTACCCTTCAATAAATTGTATAAGAGCTGTGTTACAATTTTTGTGTACAATAAAGTAAATTCTATTCTATTCGAAATGATTTTCAAATCATACCTTACAAAACCTTTTTTCGATCTTCCAAGAAAGCTACGGTAAAGTTAATTAGTTATAAATTGATTGCATTCAGTTTTTCTGAAAAACCGGCCAAGGATTCCGTCATTGCATGAAGGTATTTCACAAAATTAATAACGAGTTTTTAATCGATTGAAGTCAGCTCTTCATTTCAACTGACTCTGCTGCCGAGATATATCCTTGTGACAGACGAACGGACAGACAGTGTAGGCAGTCCCGTTAGCAGCAATTGGATAAGGAACACGAAATAAGGTATTATCCATCACCATGTTGGGCAAGCATGTTTTTGACTGCAGATCCATCAGACGCTCTCTTAAGGTACAAGTCCGAGACAGACCGCAAACTACAAAAGTAGTATCGCTTGCGGTGCGATCTGCGGCTGCATTCTGCGGTTGCATTTATGCAGTCGCTGTCGGAATAGCACCTTTAAAGTGCACAACTTAAAGGCGCTATTCCGATGGCGACTTGCGGTCTGCAGTTGCAGTCTGCAGTTTGCAGCCCGTCTCGGACTTGTATACCTTTAAACGGAATGTGCGATCCTTTTATTATAAGATCAAATCCTGACATTTCATCGAGAAACACTAAGATGAACCAGATCTCCATGAAACACAAATACAATGTACTAACCAACCCACAAAAGGGACGTAGGCACTCGTAAATTTATTTTGTGAGGTGAATACACCAGTTGTAGGACAGTGGAACAATCACGATATATGGTACGTTAGCGCTTAATTACAAGTAGGTGCTTGATAACCCGAATAGCTGACGGACGATATTAATATACGAGTTATTTATTAATGTCAAACAATACTCATCAAAATTGTAATTGTGACATGATATGAAAATAATTGGAATTACTAACTTAAACTTTTGGTTGCAAGTGATTGTGCATGTTGTTGTGTGTGTGTTGAGTGGTCGCGTCTAGCGAGAGGATCTTTTTTTAAAGTTCCGTACCCAAAAGGTAAAACGGGACCCTATTACTAAGACTCCGCTGTCCGTCTGTCACCAGGCTATATCTCATGAACCGTTATAGTTAGACAGTTGAAATTTTTACAAATTATGTATTTCTGTTGCTGCTTTAACAACAAATACTAAAAAACAGAACAAAATAAATATTTAAGGGGGCTCCCATACAACAAACGTGATTTTGTTGCTAGTTTTTGCTCTATATTGATAACGGCAACAGGTAGACGCTTGAAATATTCACAGAATATTAAGTTGTATATTTACTTTAAATATGAATGATTAAATTAAATTAAAATAAAAAATAAACTTTAAAAAAAAGTAAAAACCGACTTCAAAGAAAAACTAAAAGGAGTAAAATAATTACCATAATATAAAATTAACAGTTTCAGAAGTCGGTGACTTCTATTTGTTTCAGTGTAGAGTTGCACCGACTTCTGAAACTGTTAATTTTATATTATGGTAATTATTTTACTCCTTTTAGTTTTTCTTTGAAGTCGGTTTTTACTTTTTTTTAAAGTTTATTTTTTATTAAATACTTTTTAGTGTCATAAATTTAACCCCCTCCTCTTCATAACCCTTCTTTTTAGCTTTGACGTAGTCGGGCATAAAAAGCCCTTTCAAATGATACCTTACACGATATAATGAAAACATTCCAGGGGGGGGGGGACGCACCCCCTCCTCTTTTGCAGTAGTCAGTTCCCAACAACAAATATTAACAAAGCAATATTAGTAATTTGAGAATTTTGCTTTGATCCGATGAGGAGTTCCGTTCCATATCTCTGAAGTTCATGATCTAATCGTAACAAAATTTATATGGGACCAATCGGAAAGTATACCCTTTCGAACAAAGAAAGAATTTTTCAAATCGGTTTATAAATGACGGAGATATGAGGTAACAAACATAAAAAATAAAAAAAAAAATAAAAAATACAACCGAATTGAGAACCTCCTCCTTTTTGAAGTCGGTTAAAAAATATTTAAGGGAGCTCCCATACAAGAGACATGATTTTTTTGCCGTTTTTATAGATAATGGTACGGAACCCTTCGTGCGCGAGTCCGACTCGCACTTGGCCGGTTTTTTTTTAGTTCAAAATAGTCTTACATTCTTTTTGAAAGTCCATGTTACACAAGAAAGCCACAACTTTTTTTTTTTCTCTTTGACTGCTGTAGATGTTCCTTTGGGACCCCTTCTACGTAACCGGGCAGTTATTGGCGAGACCTGAAGGCTCTCCAGCCAATGGGGGGAAGTAAAATACTTAACCTAAGCTAACTACTTATACTACACGACATGACTACCTGCAACAACAGCATTAAGGGCGACCCCGAGTGGGACTCGGACCTCGGCTTAGGGCGTTGCTGGCAGGGGCTTGGAGGGGAGAAGACAGCTGTATGAGGGCTGAATTATCACAAAAAAGCCACCTTAAACGCCCGCCCTTTATTGCTTCCTAATGAGAAAAAACCTACCTAAACTGGAAAAAAAACGGAGCAACAAACTCCCCAGCAATCCATATCTATTTTTGCTGCTAAGCAATATTGTTGTGTTCCAGTTTGAAAGGTGCTTTACAGGCATGTGAAATTTTCCAACTTTGTCCGTAATATTGGCAACGCATTACTAATCCTTTTAGTGTTGTAGGTAGGCGTATTTAGGCGGCGGTAAGTAAACACTTTCCATCAAGTGTCTCCAAAATCTCAGAAGTGGTATTGTTGTTTTGTGGTATTGTTGTCTTGTGGTCTTGTTTTCAAAAAATTTCACGTAAAAAAAGTCAAAAGTCCATATTTTTTCGCCGCCCTTCCATTGCCTTTTGCAATCAAATAAATCAAAACTTACTAATGATGAATGATTTTACAATAACCAATTACAACTATACATCAATCAAACTCAAGCCAAAAGGGATCAAAGTGCAAGTTCAATAATACCTTCAATCAATTGAGAAACTTATGAAAGCAGTCCCTCGGAGACTTTGTTGCATTGACTTTAAGTTAGTATGTTATAACTTGGGAGTAATTGAGACTTATGGCGAAAACAAAAGTTTTTCTATCGATGAAAAGAGGTTTACAAAGTTACCAGAATATTTCTGTTAATCGAAAATGTAGCTATTAGATAGAGCCACAATTGTATTATTATTTAGCAATCTGTTATCCCTCTGGGCCGGAAAATTTTGAGTTGAAAAAGATATCTGCACCAACTGACCTTTGCTTTCCAAAAACAGGTAAAACTGATGACCTCATGTTCTGATAGCCCATTCTAATTGCCATAGATACAAACACATACATACATAAACTCACGCCTTTTTCCCATGGGGCTAGGCAGAAACTGTAGAATGCCACATGCTACGACCCTTACATACTCCTTTCGCTTCGTCCACGTTCATACATCTTGTCATACACGCACGACGTTTGAAAGTACTACGAACCTGTCCTTTTTGAAAAACATCACCAATAACATCGATTTATGTCTTTCTAGGGTATATTATACTGCCATAGATGTTTGCATGAAAGCTAATATAAATGATAGACATTTCTGTGCTTATTTAGGATTATAATTACGAGGCACTTACATGCATTTTATCACGCTAGCTAATCATGAGAAGTTTACGCGGCAATGTCGCGGACAACATACTTGTACGACGTAATCGTATTCGTGAATTCCACTCACGAATGTTAGTAGTTATTCATATATTTTCAGAAGATTTTTAATTTGAATTTAAGTATGTAAATGCACAAAGCTAGAAGGATATTAAAAAAACTACGTATTTGTATTTGTGTGTACTGGGTAGTCCCCGTCACAACATGTTATGGGTACACGTGACCACAATATTAAGTTTCAGGACAATGCTCGTGTCGTGGCAATGGCCTAAGACTTAATAAGATGCGAAGAGGCTTTTTCGTAGCTAAGTTAAAACACAAGAAAGAATTTGCATACATAATTTTGCTTAAATAGTGTGAATAAAAACTTAGTAGTAACACACACACACATAAACACACACACGCTAAGACATAGTAACTAACAGTATTTTAAAAGTCTTTATGTTTGTGTAAAAATAACTTTATTAGCAGTTACGTTAAACTCAAGGTTTGCCAAAGGGGAGCGCAGTAAACTTGGTGTTAAATTAACAGATCGAGTTCAAAACACAATATTGCGCTCCAAGTCTCAAATTGTAGACGTGGCTCTAAAGACCGCCCAGCTGAAGTGGGATTGAGCAGTGCATGTCTGCCGTATGCCGAATGAGCTGTTGTATGTGAGACGCCGAGAAGATAGCGGGACGACTTGGATGCCTTTTTTGAAACTGCACGGAATCGCGACATGGAAGGCTTCGCGGCGTGGAAGGAACCGAGGGAGGCGTTTGACCAGCAGTGGGACAGTACAGACTGGTATTTAATCACGTTAACGGTGAAGGAAAACATCGTAAGAAAACCTGCACACTTGAGAAAGCATAAAGCTCTTGATGCTATGGTGTGTATAGCCCGCCAACAGGCACCAGACCAGCGTAGTGGACTTAGGTCTATACCCTTCTTATTCTAAAAAGAAGCCCATGCCTAGCAGTGGGATGGAAATGGGCTGATTATGCTTATACGACAAGCCTTCTACCAATAGATTATTACTTTACATTTTTATTATTACTTTTTACTTTTTATTTTTTACTTTTTTATTATTACTTTTTACTTTTTATTTTTTACTTTTTTATTATTACTTTTTACTTTTTCATTATTATTTTTACTTTTTATTATTACTTTTCACTTTTTTATTATTACTTTTTCCTTTTTTATTATTACTTTTTAACATATTCATAATTCAGTTAATGTAACAACTATAAAAGAAAAGTGGTGAAACAGGTGAAACAGTCAGTTCTCGTGATAGGTATAAGTATTAAAAATAAAGTAAAGTTATAGGTACTTCGATAGAACGAGTAAAATTCGCTTCAGCGCTTTTTATTAGAAAAAAGTTAAATTTTAAAAGGTTTCGTAATGTAATGACGTCATTTGTCGTCATTTCTGTTTTATTGTGATGATAAAGTTTGAGTGGTCATTTTTAGTCAAATGTTTTATATAAAAACATCTGTATTGAAAATCTGGATATTTTATACCATAATTATCGTGAAAGCAATTTGTCAGGTTTTCTTTGGTTGAACTACGTTTTTACGACAAAATTACACAGGTGTTTCTACGTCAATGGTAATTCCGTAATGTTAGCGACACTACAATTTAATCGTTAAGGAGTGATTCTACCATTACAGTTATCGCTAATATTGGTATGTCAGGATTGTGAGCAAGGTAAATGTAGTAAATAAAACCAACATAGACTCTCCACCACTGAGAGTACTTGTATTTGGGTTAGTGTTAGTAACATGAACTAGATCACAATATAATACTTTAGATAATTATTACAAGTTATTACAAGATCATAAAATAAGGACAAGCTAGTCAGATATAAAAAAGGTCAGACTTCTTCAGCTGATCTACACAGAATACTCTAGACGAGTGTTCCGTCGTACGGTCCAAGAAGCAATCCTCCAACGGGCAGTGGTGGTCCGATGTTGACGTCACGGTTAGTTAGGTGGCGGACAACAGATGGCGCTCACTCCACGAAGTTCCCGACAGTAAAAAGAAATTTATTGTAATATGCAACACCATTTTTATTTCATTTTCATACCATACGTTATGTGAATAATGTGACATAACAACCATACAGAACGTCCCACAAAAAAAAAAACTTTTCAACAGTCCAATAAACTGCACAAACATACAAAAATATAATTGGGTGAATTGCCCAAGCAAAAAAAATACACGGCAAACCTGAGAACGGTAGTGCAATGTGCTGATTTTTTATTTTATATATTTTTTCTCAACAACGTAAGTATTTCTCTACCTTGACAAAAAAAATCATTGATTTATATTCTCCAATATACCAAAAAAAATAATATCAAAGTGTTATTTTATCATCACGGTGGCCTGTCCTGAACCCAATTCCGCTCATAAAATACCTTCCCCTGCCAATACATTCATAATATGGAATTAAATCGATTTTGTTATCATTAAATTATAATATATTCGATCAAATAAAACTATTTTTGTTTGTTTATCTTCTTTCTCATGGATTTGACAGGCAGTCAACTTTTGTCTTGAAAAAAGTTATCATTTCAGAGGACAGTAAGTTTTAGTAGAATAGCCATGTCAACATTGCGTGGTTACGCCCCTCTCACCTTTCCTCACTTCGGATCAGTCCGGCTCAAGGTCTCGGCGTGAACGCACCGGTCCCAACGTCCTGCGGTTTCCCCCCAAAAAAGTAAGTTTATCATTTCAGTAACATGGGGACAAAAATAGTTTCATTTCGGTGACTGTTATAACTCGTGCTAGATTCGTTTAATTTGTTTCAAAATTGTGTATTAAATTCGCCGTAAGTACTGTTTTGTTTGAGTAGTGTTCATATTTTTTTAATAATTTTATTTCGGAGTTAAATGTAGAACTAACCTCTATTTTATCATCTCAGTGTTATCATTTCAGTGGATTCGGTGGACTGTTATACCAATTACAGTCCACCGGAATGAAACGTATCTCCGAAATGATAAAACCATAAAGTTTTAGAGATCCCTGTGTCAAATACAAAGTCATAGTTTTGTAATGTACTTTTACCTAGAGTGTAGATTAGATTATTCGGGTGTATTTGTTGTGAAATATGGCATAAATGTACCCAGAAAGACTGTTTTATTGGAGTAACTATAATTCGCAATTATGTATAAGTAATTAGGTAGAACAAAACGCTGTTGGTTTTTGTTCTATTTAGATATGTAGGTACGTTTCTTTATTGTTGTAGTAATTTAAGAATAATGTGATCTCAATTTCAGGTTTCTGTTATGTTTCATACGTTTATGTAAAAGGATTAAGCTATTACTACTAAGATATTTTTATAATGTTTTTTATTCATTTATTGTGTTTTCAAAATATAAAAGTTGATTTAATTTTAAAAGTTTTACTTATATACCTGTAGAAACACTATTCTCGTCTCGTTACCAATTTAACTAAATTATACCTAGCATTTTTCTCTTAGTGCAACAGGTACACATTATGTATTACTATTAATTTCATAACTTACAAATGCAGCCATCATATTAATCAGAAACTAAAAGCTTTCTAATCGCGCTTCGTTCACTCTTTTGAAAATATATCAAGTAAATTAGTATTAGTTCATAAACAAACAAAAATATTTATTTATGGTTACCAGCATTTACGATAAAGATTTCCAACATTTTCACACAACAACAACCAGAAAAATTACCAAAGGATAACCTTTGGTAATGTTTCTGGTTGTTGTTGTGAATTGTTTCTTTACTTATATAAATAAGTAAAGAAACAATTCATTCATATCATAATAAACATTACATTAATATCATTCTTTGAGGTTATTGTAACCTCAAAGAATGATATATGTAATACTAACTGTAATATCTATATATTAATGATGATATTAAAATAACTGTGTACTGTCCTGTCTCAGTGTTTATCTAAAATTTGTGGAAATCAAACCTAACAAAGTACGGAACCCTGGCTGCCCGGCACGGTTGTTCTTAGCTGTATCATTTCGGTGGATTTATTTCATTCCGGTGCACAGTCTATCATTTCGGTGGTCATTTTTATCATTTCGGTAGACACTTTTCATTTCAGTGGACTCTTAAAAATTCATCCTTAAATATTTATGTAAGTTTTGATGAAATTTGATGTCCACTCACGCACAATGTTATAAAATAGGCTAAAGTTTTATTTGTCACTAAAAATATGTAGCTAGCATTGAAATAAAAAAAACCCACCGAAATGACATATAAAAATCTCTTGTTGAAATTCACCCAATTATTCATCCAAATCCCAGCAGTACAATTTGTATACTCATTGAAATTCAAAACAAAATCGAAACAGCATTGCAACCATGCGCCGAGAATTGCAAATTAGGGTTGTGCCTCGGGTCAGCAATGGGGTCGCTCACCCTACTAACTGGGTCATGGGGCTGTGGTGCTGCGTACCTGGTATTACTTCCATTGATTAAGGTTTTTCTGTTCAACGTATTTCTTTTTCGTAAAGTACTGTATTTTGGCAATGAAAAAGATAGATATACTTACTTTAAAACATGGCTGCAACAGATTATGCAATGCTAAATTGTGGTAACCAGTAAAAAATATTTTAAAATGACATATAAATATTTTCATTTCTTAAATTGAACATTGAACTTTTTTGATGGCAATAGGATTTACATACGGTTTGCCTAGATAGCTACCACCCTCACATTAAAGTCCGGCAAGCACTGCGTCAAGCAGTTTACCGTGTTCCATCGTGTGTATGTGAGAGCCAGAGGGGTATAGGGGAATCCCTCTATATCTCTGTTACTTGGATTCGTATGCTCCATCTTAGACCCTGTCTGCGCTTACCATCAGCAGTGCAATTATGTAAGAATCTCACCTCGATCGCGACTGTCAATTAGACACTCGGACACAGCGTGGATAACAAAACTACGCGTTATTGATTATACTGTCTATTATCTGTGTGTTATTTGCTTCTATTATCCATACTGTGACATTATGGATATCGAGCTAACCGTCGATATTAAGGTGGGTTTCTTACAGAATGACACTACTGGTCTAAAGCCGGGTCCGCTGCGCCGTTTGCAAACAGGATAACATTGTTTGCTAACCGAATAGGGGCGTGGCCTAACAGTTTTGTTAGCAAAATTGGCGCTGCAGACCAGGCTTAACATTGTTTGCTAACCGAGTAGGGGCGTGGTCTAACAGTTTTGTTAGCAAAATTGGCGCTGCTGACCCGGCTTAACATTGTTTGCTAACCGAATAGGGGCGTGGTCTAACAGTTTTGTTCGCAAAAACACAATAACACATGTTAGAAAATTGGCGCTGCGGTCCCGGTTTAATGCGAACAAGTCAATGTTTTTTTTTTTACTCGCTACCTTTTTACATTCTATGTCTACTGCAAAACATACGTGATTGTTAATCTCCCTAGAGTCAAAGTTGGGTAGTCAAATATAAACAAACCTAACTAACCAATGGAAACAAATAGAACCTAGTTATGATGCCCCCCGGCGCCGTTCACGTGAAACTTAGGCATTGTGTACATATATGTACTCACAGGAGTTGTGCTTGTTTTTGATGTGAGATGCTGCAGTTAATTAGTTTCCCAACAAGCTTTAGCACAAATATTTTCATTTATCTTCGCTTGTTTTTGGATCTAACGCAAACTTCACTGTTTTAAGTTTTTTCATAGTTCAATTTTCATAAACGTGTAACAACTCAACATTGAACATAAAGTGAAAGCTTCAATGCTCTATCATACAAGATTTTCTAACAATTACGTATAATAACAAGCTGGATCAAGGGCCTGATACAGAAAGCGGTACTTCTCGACACGGCGCGTATTGTTGGGAAGTTCCTCTCTCTGAGGCCCTGACCACCGGTATTTTGAACCCTGCTCCCGATTGAAGATTTTTTTACAATTTAATAGTTTTGTACATGTACGAATTCAAAGAAAACCCCTTTACTTGCTCTTCGAAATTAAATAATTCGTTTTTATTAAAAAGCTAAAAGTAGAACGCTCTGTCATTCCAATTACTTGTGACATACATAGCGCTGCCTCATTGTATGTCTGACCTTCAAATTCTACTGTAGATAATCGAGATAATCTCACACATTTTGACACTGAAAATGATAGGGACATCACAGGCAGAGGGAGGCTACATTCCTTTGTGTATGATCGTTTTTGAACGCTTCGTAATAAGAACGAAAAGGCGGTGTCTGAATGTCAAATAATAAAACTGATTACTGAAACAAAATACTACACTTATTATAATGATTACTTTTATATGGTTGAACAATGAGAGATGATGGATGATAGAGGAGAATGGAAGAGGAATACACGATTTGCCGACGACATCTAGTGTGGGATAAGGGCTGGGAGATGACGATATAGTTGAACAATAATTATTATTATCTATGGTATAGGTAGTTAAGATATGTGAGTCGTAAATCACAAAACGTATTATTAAGTTGAGCTAAATATTCAAAACTGAATATTACTTACACACGTTTTTAAAAGAAAAACATGGCGATGAAATAAAATAAAAGGTATTACATGAATAAGAATACACTTACATATACTCACGCCTATAATCCCCGAAGGTGTTAGCAGGGGTGTTATTACAAGAGTTTATACACCCACGCCTCTTGTATCTAATCACATGTAATAGGTGACGAGCATTTTTCGGACACAATCAAGGTGGTACTAAAAATATTTTACAACAATTTAAAAGGCGACGAAAATCTGAAACGTACGGTCTTATCGAAATTATCCTTGAAATAGTAAAGATTGTTCATAAAAGGCAATTACTGAACTAATGATCAAGCAAACTTACGTGTGATGTTCGCTCATTATTGTAGTTCAGCAAAACTAATAACGAATCTAAACTTAGACTTGTTTCACACGTACCACAAGTACACCACAGACACAACCACACCACAACAACAACACGTGGGCACTAATTTGTATGAAAATAAATAGTTTAATTCACATGGACCACATTTTGCCCCCAAATTCAACCGTGTGGGCGATACCGACCACATCGCAACCACAACGCAACCACCAGCCACACCGCGCACTAGCGGCTAGCTACATCGCAAACACAACGTTGCGTCGACGCAACGAAACCGCGCCCACGCCTGTACCCTCCCACTAGCCACAACGTAACCATATCGACATTTTGTCACACCAATAATTCAGCCCTCATCAAGCTATCTCGCCCCCTTAAGCCCCCGCCCGCTACGCCCTAAGCTGAGGTCCGAGTCCCGCTAGGGGTCGCCTTTAGTGCTGTTGTTGCAGGTAGTAGATGTTAGTGTGGTACAAGTAGTTAGCTTAGGTTAAGTATTTTACTTCCCCCCATTGGCTGGAGACCCTTCAGGTCTCGCCAATAACTGCCCGGTTACGTAGAAACGGACCTCTAGGACAATCTACAGTAGGCCAATCGAAAAAAAATCGACCTTTTGTAGTAACCACAACGCAACTGCAAGAAACTGCAGCGACAAAATTCACACGTAACCACTACGTGACCACTTTTTATCGCTGTGATGTGGTGAAGTTGTGGTGCGTGTGAATTCTCCCTAAGTACGTAAACAAAAAAACACCCACGAAGAAAATTAATATCATTAGTTTGAAACGTTTAATTATCCACTGAAAAACGCCTAAAAATTAACACCGCCTTTTCCCGAAATCCACGTAAATTGAGCGAGTCAATTCATAAATCCCAATTAAGGGATGTCAACGACCTCCGTTATCTATACGACATCATCGGGGGCAGACAGAAGTGTTACACTTACATTAATTAAAAACTAGGTAGGTACCGTCTGCGAGGCCTAAGCTGAACTTTGCATTGGATGGGATATCATCATACGACTCCTTCCGCTCTGGGCGGAACGGAAGGGAGTGTCAGACTCTTACAGACTAAAACCCATCCGTGTTCCTCCTAACGCTCTTTGCGTTCCAGGGCCGCCGTAACTCTTTCGAACAAATTCCGCAACCCTTGCAGATCTGTCTGTAGGCTGTACTGAACTGAATGGACAAGTAAACTGCTTGACATTGCACTTTAAAGTACGGGTGGTAGCTAGCCAGGCGGCCCGTACAGGTCTTACCACCAAGCATGCTGGATTTTGTTAAATCTTTTAACACGTATCTATTCCCGTCGTGCGGAGAGGAATCTAGGTATACCTATATCTTCTATATATATAAAAATGAATCCCAATTTCCCTTGGTCACGGCATCACGCGTGAGCGGCTGGACCGATTTCGCAAATTTTTTTTTTGTTGTGTTCGTAATTGTCATGAGAAGGTTCTTATGAAAGAAAATTTTGATATTTAAAAAAAAAACTAAATTATCTCAGTATGCCCATATTCTTCATTTTTTTACCGCATGCATGAAATAGGTTTTAACTTTTTGTTACTATTTTGTTTCTGAAGGTAGTAGCTACGTAGTAAGTAGGAAAAAGTGCATTGCAACGCATGCCGGGTGCAGCTAGGTATCAATAAAACTCAAAATGCACTTTGTCATTGAATATTTTTCCAAAATTTCGATTGGGGAGTACTATACTATCGACACAGAAAGGAAAACTTTTTTTTTTTAAATTACTATCTGTCTGTTTGTCCGTCTGTCTGTCTTTCTGTCCGGGCATCAATTAAAATCCCGTGGATGGATTTTGATGGGACTTTAGCTGATGCGTTGCGTAAAGAGCTGCCGTTTTGCTATTTTATATACTATCACGCTATTGCTCATAGGAGCTGAGCCGCTGAACATTATTTCCACATATTCCACATACTGCGACGTATACGACGTGAAATGGTTCAAAATATATTAGTGCCCTGGTGGGCCACTTTTGTCTATTATTATAATAAATTGAGTACATATACATTATTTATTTGCTGCGACACAGTGTTGTTTTGCGACTTCAACGCGGACGGAGTTGCGAGCACTACTAGTTTTTAATATTAACGAGGCTTAACACTAGGGATTATTTTAGCGGCACTACATCTTTCAGTATTGTCATATGTGGTCCTAAGTAAACCCAATACCGTACCTACTGGCTCTTAAAAGTAAATATTAAAGTCTCCAGGCGGTCATCATTGGTTCTGTGTATAACTTTAGAAAGAAATAAAGATGAAGGTTACTTTTTCAAGTCTACAAACAAAATGGTTTCCAAGAATAGCTAAGAAAATACCAATAGAAACTCTGTTACCTAAGCATTTAAGGCATACTTATTAACATTTTGTATTAGGTTATGACGTGGCTGGAATAGTTTTATTGTGGTCAGAAACTTCCTAATTTATTTTACGATGGACTAGATGTCGCCAGCGGCTTAGCCCGCGTGGGTGTCGTTTATCGCGTATTCCGCGTTTTTCTCTACTATAACATGCATGTATTATACATACCTTCCTCTTGAATCACTCTATCTATTAAAAAAAACCGCATCAAAATCCGTTGCGTAGTTTTAAAGATTTAAGCATACACAAGGACAGACAGACAGCGGGAAGCGACTTTGTTTTATAGTATGTAGTGATATTAAAAAAGAAAAAATACAGACTATGTAGCTATGAGAATACTTATAGATCCAATTTTAATAGACGCTTAAAAGGCATAGTTTGAACGTATTTTAGACGTTTACGTAGACGACACGTTTGGTGCAGTGGCTAAGCGATTGGCTTCTGCGCCACGGGTCGTGGATTCGATTCCCACACGGAACAAAAATTTGTATGGCCTACAGATGGTTGTTTCGGGTCTGGGCGTTTGTTTGTGAGATTTGTGTCTGTAAACGCACCCACGATACAAGAGAAATCTTAATGTGGGGCAACGTTTTTAAAAAAAAAAAAAATATGATACTTAAGCATTTAAGGCACTAAGCACAGTTCGCATTTCACTCATAGAAAATGGAAATTTTGTACGAACACGCATGTGTTATCACTTTTATGCAATAAATGGTGATGCGAACAAATGTGATTAGTCCCTTCGAAACAGAAAGCTGGGCAGGTGACTTGGTGAACGCAGAGCATAAAAATATGCAGAAATAATTTTAAAATTAATGAAAATAATCTGAAGCCCTGACCACCGATAGTATAGGTGTATTTATTTTTCATTTCAAAGCACCAATTTAAAGAGCATCAATTCGAATCGCACAATAGTATTCATATTCCTATTACTATTGCTGTGATTCAAATTCGTGCTCTTCAAATTGGTGCACTAAATAGAATGCCTCTGTTTTTGTAGAAGAAATGTTATGTATTTTACATGTGTATAAAAAATAATGTTATTGAAAAATACTTATTTCAATTTTCGCAAAAACGTAGGTAAATCATGGGTCATTGACATCTAAAACAAACTTCCTTCAACTCTTTACGAGTTTTATAAACTCAGTGAACTTGCACAAGATTCGAGGGTTATTTTCGAGATAAAAATGTAATCCTGTAGTAATTCATGTTAATGAGACGGCTTGGGACGGTTCCGTATACGGGCCGGGCCGTGTTCTGTCAAGCTGGATAAATTATTGCTATGTTAATTAGTTTAGATGAAGAGTGTTTAAATCCTCTTTAGAGTTAGATTTTAGTATCAAAAATGGCTCAGAGATCTATTTAATTTACAGCTACACTTTTTAAATTTAGGCACAGATAACGTATGCCTGCGTGAGCGATGATGTCGACGCAACAAAATATTGCCATAAGTATTAAAATATCATATTTCATACACTTTTAGATTGATCCTTATTGAAGGAGTTTTTTTTTTTTAAACTGGATTTATTTTTATATTTTAACATGCTACAGCGGTGGACGTTGTCATGTCAATGCCGGCTGTCGCTGAAAACCAGCGCTGTGGCTCTGTCTCGCACGTGAGTCACAGCATTATGCTGAGCGATGGCCGTTTTGCCACAGAATAAATAATAGTTCTGCGCGGATGTGACGCATATATTTCCCAATAGTTTCTTTTTGGTTTAGTGCATAATTATATAGTTTTTTTTTATTTGTGTACGTCATGTTGGCGCGAATAAATATTTTTTCTTTCTTTCAGCTACGAAATGTGCAAGAGATACAAACGACATTTCAAGGTTCCCCACGACTGACAATACTTAAGTACGTACGGTGCACTCTCTACAGTCAGCCCCGCTACCAACCTTGCTGACTGGCTAATCTCCATGGCATGAGCTATTCTCCTATAGCTCGTGACGACACGAAAGAAGGAGGGTTAACACGCACGATAGTGACAAGATGTGTGTTGCTAATTGGAGCTGTGACAAAAGCAATCTTACCGCAATAGTGACATGCTAGGCCACTTGGAACGTTTCTTGATAGCACCAAAATCACTACCACTATAAAACAAATTATCTCACCGCATCTGTCTGTTTGAGCGCTATTTTCTCCGTAACTACTGAACTAATTTTAGTCTTGTTTTCACGATTAAATAGATGAATTCTCGATGAAGGTTTATTGTTTCTAATTTTACGTGCTGTTTATATTAGCTGAGCTATCACACCTTTTGTCAAAGAAGTCGAAAAAAACAAATGTTCGATGAAAACTGATGAAAATCTCCAAGTAAGTAAAGGTACTCTACGGGACGTCTGGACGGGTCGCCTGTTTATAATAATTAAAACTAAAACACTAGAAAGCGGTGAAAGCTAGGCACTTTTGGGGCTATGTTTTGTAACATTGGCTAACAATAGTAAGTAATTTATTCGTTAAAGATGTGGTATGTACATAAGTTCTTGAATACGAATATATGTTCAAAAGCACACTGGCCTTTAACAGGCATGCGAAAACTTTAGTATTAAGTGTCGTTTTACACACGCATTTTGAAAGATTACAGCACGCATACATTATGGTTAAATAAACAATGTCACAAATGGTAATAATGCTATAAAATAAGTCATCAACGTCACGATAAATAGATTCAACATGTAATAAAATTTAATCGAGGAGCTCGTGGCTAAATAATTACAGCCGCATAGACCGATCTTCCGGGTTAAGCCACGCTTGCCGAGGTTGGTCTGTGGATGGGTGATCATTTAACATAGCGAGTTTCCTCCGTGCCTCGGAAAGCACGTAAAGCCGTTGGTCCCGGCAGTCATTTGTAGATCTTTGACAGTCGTTACTGTTGGTCAGAAGCCAGAAAGTCTGACAACCAGTCTTACCAAGAGTATCGTATTACCCAGTTACTAGGTTGTGGAGGTCTGATAGGCAGTCGCTCCATGTAAAATACTGATATTCAGCTGCATCCGGTTCGACTGGAAGCCGACCCCAACATAGTTGAGAAAAGGCTAGGCAGATATATACAGGGTGGTAATTTGAGATGGGGCATGAAGGGCAACTACCTTAACTATTGTAACTACAGGAAAACGTTCTTAGAAGACTACCCTTAACTTTTGGGATAATTTCAATCGGCATTCACAGATTTTGAAAAAAAAGTACTGTCAGCGAGAAAAAGGGCTGTTTTCACAAATCTTTTTTATGATGCTAATCGATCCCATTTCTCATAAGGATCAAAAGACTCTTCCGGACCAACTGAGGTTCGAGTACTAGAAAAGTCAGAAATCGCAAAAAACTTATTTGAGATGGGGTAGTAATAAGGGCAGCTACCTTAATCGTTGTGGCTACAGGAAAATGTTCTTAAGAAACTGTCCATAATTTTTGAAAATATTTCGAACTGCATTCACAGATTTTGAAAATAAAAAAAAAAAATTTTTCGTCTTGAACGTAACTTTTAACGAAATGTTGTTTTTCGTGATTTCTGATGTTTCTAGTACTCTAACCTCAGTAGGTCTGGGAGAGTATTTTGATCCTTATGGGAAATAGGATCGATTGGCATCATAAAAAAGTTTTGTGAGAATCGACCATTTTTTTGCTGACTGTACCAAAATTTTTTTTTGCTTTTTTTTTGTGCGTTTCGAAATAATTTAAAAAATTATGGCCAGTCTCCTATCAACACTTTCCTGTAGCCTCAACGATTAAGGTAGCTGCCCTTATAACTAACCCATCTCTAACAGTATTTTGTTATTTCTGACGTTTCTAGTACTCAAACCTCAGTTGGTCCGGAAGAGTCTTTTGATCCTTATGAGAAATGGGATCGATTGGCATCATAAAAAAGTTTTGTGAAAACAGCCCTTTTTCTCGCTGACTGTACTTTTTTTTCAAAATCTGTGAATGCCAATTGAAATTATCCCAAAAGTTAGGGGTGGTCTTCTAAGAACGTTTTCCTGTAGCTACAATGGTTAAGGTAGCTGCCCTTCATGCCCCATTTCAAATTACCACCCTGTATATGTAATAAAATTTAATTAAGTATGTCATTACAATTTATGTTAAAAATCAAATCACATTTCATTTACGCTCGAGTCCCACATAGAATGATTGTTACGGATTACAGCTAGGTATAACCTCAAGGCTATACAATCTAAGTCAACAGGACCCTATCAGCGTTCTGTTTGTTAAGCTAAATTGTCTACTGGGTTTGGGCTTATCTATAATAAACAATGGACAGTCGTAACAGTTATTTCAATTTGAATTTAACTTCCAATAATCCCTTCTGGTCGACGGAAACCCAAACAATGTGATTCATGATTAGTTTTAAGATTAATTTTCAGTCAAACGTTTCTAACCACGATAAAAAAATATAATTATGTCATTCAGCGTTCATTAAGGAATTCACTAGAGCATGCGTCGGCAACCTTTTGTTGTAAGAGGACCAAAAATTTTACGTGGAGACTAGTGCGGGCCGCACTTGGGCTATATGTCAGTGGTAGTTCTCGCTCCTTTTCACTTTGTTGTGTATGATACCGTCTGTGACGTGCGTTGAGGCGAGAATCATGCGGGCCGCACCAAGACGCTTCGCGGGCCGCATGCAGCCCGCGGGCCGCTAGTTGCCGACCGCTGCACTAAAGGATGGGCAGCAGCGTTCTCTGAGTATTTTAACAACCATACTGCAATCGCCAACCCGCCTACCAAGCGTGGCGATTATGGCAAACCCCTTCTTATTGGGGTAAGCATATTCCAGCAGTGGATGTCTTTCAGCTGAACCATAATTATAGCCAAAGAACGTTATTGAAACCGGACTCTACAAAATTTGGCCAAATTCAACATGCCGTTTATTTCTAAAAAGCCGTTAAGTGAGTTAACCTAATTTTGAGTTATGAGCAAAAACGCAGAAAATGTTGTCCCTTGAAATTCTGAAGACATACAGATGTTTCTGTTATACCAAAATATTGGACTACTTTAAGCTCATTGTATAACTTTTAATGAGTTGCAGGACTAATATTGTTTTTAAACTTACACTTTGTTTTTTAGTCATGCTTTTCTGTACTGAAATGTGACCGTCTATAATATGGTATGATATGGTAAGGTATCTGTCAAAGTCTCTGGATCTCGTAACTGACAATACAATACAATACTCTTTATTGTACACAAAAAAAAAACTTTAAAAAAGTAAAAACCGACTTAAAAAAAAACTAAACGGAGTAAAATAATTATCATTTAATAAAACTACCAGTTTCAGAATTCGGTGCATTCAATTTGTTTCAGCGTAGAACACCGACTTCTGAAACTGGTAGTTTTATTAAATGAAATTATTTTACTCAGTTTAGTTTTTTTTGAAGTCTAGTTCGTTCGTTTGTTCGTTTAGTTTTTTTAAGTTTTTTTTTTTTTTATTTTATACTTTTTAGTGCCACAAATTACAATTAAAATAGAGTAGAAATTCTCGAACCAGCACTACAACTAGAACGTCGTCTACATACGATTTGTGTTTTTTTTTTGTTTTTGTTGATTTTTCCAAAAAGTACTGAACTAATTTCAATAAATGACGACCATCTCTGAAGTATGGGCTACCAAACAAAAAAGAATCATCAAAATCCATTCATAATTGGGGGAGATATCGCGTAACAAACATACAAAAAAAAACATTCAGACGAATTGAGAACCTCCTCCTTTTGGAAGTCGGTTAAATAAACAAGAAACATTATTATAAAATAGGGATGTACAATGGGCGGTCTTATCGCACTAGGCAATTTCTTCCAGACAACCTTTGGATGGACATGACTTGCAAGAAAAAAAGTGAGGGGTAGTTCTCGGTGTAACAATAAATAAGAAGACATTAAATTAAATACTTTAAATAAACCTAAAAACACAAATAAATAAATACAACAAACAAATGACAAACGATAGAAAAATACGAACCAGACTGGTTGGTAGAGAAAGAGTTGCGCTTTTTACGTACGACAAAATGTCACAGAACGATCTTTTAGAAATCAGATGGTAGAAATCGTCAGTGAAATTCTAACAGTGCGGAAGTCAACAATGGCTACTTTACAAGAGAGTGAAAAAACTATTTAAAACGAGCGTAACCTACTCTGAACGCAACATTGTTTTTAATTATCGTTACAAATAAACTCTTTGATGATTTAATAAACCTTTGAAAATCCTAAAAATATTTTTCATTTCAAGTAATATTGTGGCTTTCGCAGTGTTATCTGTTTTTGTCACAAAATGTCTTACGCACTGTTAGAACTTCACTGACGAAATGACGAACGTTCATTGGCGTTCATTGGCCTTCGTCAGCTAGGTGTGTAAGCTGCTTATATATCTAAACTACATAACAAGTTTAAATTTCAAAACTAATTCGTAATCTTCAACTTGTTTGTCCTTAACGCAGGTGCTATCTACACAATTTGAACTAACAAACAGCTGCATTGCAAAACAAATTAACAACTCTACAATTACAAACTAATAGGTACGTAATAATTTAAGTTTTAAATATAATTTCATAAGTCTTAATCAAAAATCAGAAGTTTTGATGAGTAATCAACCTATTAAAGTTAGTAATAATTTGTTTAAGAAAATGCGCATAGGGCGTTAATATTTTTGAAAATCATTGGTCATAGCCACTATAGCGTCGCCATAGAGTGAATAGCTCGGGATTGCAGTTGGTCATTTTTATTTTATCACGACGTATAAGTACTGTAATCATAGTGGAGTGACCAGAATGGATAAGGTCAGGAATGAGTATATTAGAGGAAGTCTGAAAGTAGCGCCAGTCACAGAAAAGTTGAAAGGGAACCGTTTGTCTTGGTATGGGCATGTGAAGAGGAGGGATGAAACGCATGTGACGAAAAGAGTTATGAATATAAATGTGGATGGATGGAGAGGAAGATGGAGGCCAAAGAAAAGATGGATGGATGGCGTGAAGAATGATATGAAAGAAAAGGGAGTCAGTGATATCATGACGGTTGACAGGACGGAATGGAAGAAGAAAAGGTGTTGCGCTGACCCCCACTAACATGAGATAAGGGCAGGAAGATGATGATGATGATGAAGTACTATAATCATAAGAGAGCCGCTCTATGCCAAATTATTTTATAGGCACTGAAATTAACCGGTATCGTCTCGCGCGACAACCCGGATCGTCAGTGCCATTGTTTATCTATTGTGTCTATAATTACAGTACTACACAGGTTAAGCCTTTATTAGGTTTTAAAGTATTCGTAATAAATATAATTGACTAGCTTTTGCTTGCGACTCATTCCGCGTGAAAGCCCACAGAAAACGTGCAATGACAAAATGCATTCCCGAGGTTTTTACTCTAAGACGATGATAAAGTGCATTAAAGGTATTATTTCGAACCGAGCTGCCAACTGCAACTGCCGACAGCACGTGCAGCGACTGCATGAAGTCGGCCGCAGCTGCACTACTGGTTTGTATGTATTTATATGAAATGGCTTCCAAGCGACGCTGCAGCAGCCGACGGCGACTGCACTGCGCTTGCAGCGCGCTGGCTGAGAGTCGAGTTGTATGGTAGCGGCAAGCGCGCTCACTGCCCGCCGTTAGCTTTTTCATATTGACATTATGAAATATATTATACTACACACGATTTCATGCTGTAATTTGAATGACAAGTTAATTGCTGGCATAGTGTGCCATAACCTTAAGAAGTTCTACTACGAAATCAAAAAAATATAAAAAGCCAATATTATAAGCATTAAGTACTTTACCAACATCGTCAAAGGCGAGTTTCTACGTAATTTGATTATTTTTAATTTTCCCTATTATTACTCAATGCTTTTGATAATGAGCCTTTACATAAGAAAACCCATAGAAAGTACATAAAACAACGTCAATAGAATCAAAGACTCATTGGCTTTTTACTACTTTTTATTTTTAGTATAGAAGAAACAATGAAATTGTAATAATAGTCGCTTGCTTTTGTTTCTTGTTTATTTTAATTTAATTTAATTTTAATAGTCGAGTTGATTCTAATTATTATGACTAAGGACTCGAGCAGATTGATCAACACAACAATTTAGTCGTAATTAAAAAGTTTGGAATGTATTATATTATTTTTGTAAAATGTATAAGAATGCGAACACAATACCAACAATACAAAATAGTAGTACCTAAAGTTAGGGTACGCACATGCTCAACCGTTTGATCGGTTGTCAACTTTTTTATTCGTATCATCTGCACTAATATAATCGTTTATTTTCTCTACAAAAGTTACTTAATGTTAGGCTTACAATAATGCACGAACAAGGAGGTAACTTTATGAGAAACTGGTGCTTGAAGTAGGTTTCTATCTGCACTGATCGTACCACTCAAGTTACCGACTACACGATTGAATTGGAGCAACCAATCCATCTAAACAGTTTAGTTGGTGATACAATCGGCCGTCTGCGGAAGCCCTAAAACTGCAGTCTTTATCATCATTGGTTATTTCATTCGCATAATATTATCAGGAAACCACGATCAACATAAGACAGGAAAGATTTGCATAAATGAAAGAAGGATTTACCCAGCAAGGGGTAATTTCAATAATGAGTCTACACGTGTAAACAAAATGATTAGCCGGCGATGTAATCCAGTAAGCGGCTCACTAACTGTGATCAGCTAAAACAATTGATAGTTAGCCTTTAAACAATCTTATTGGATCTGCTATAAAGTTTAATAGTCTGTCAGCTCTCAGCTAGATCCTAGCTTTGAGTGATAGTGTTGCCATTGTAAACAGGAGGCCAATTCATTATATCTTTCAACACGTAATGGGTCAGAAACGTTTCAAGTATCAAGTCAGAATTATCGAGTACAAATCTGATTAGGTCCTGAAATTACATCTCATTAAAAATAAATATGGAATAATAAACCTTTAATTTTCGTTTTCCCCTGGCTGCTTACCGAACAGGTTTGCCAAACGGGAATGAATACACGCATTGTCAAAAAGTTACGAAACGACACTTTTGTTTAGGTTTTTAGTATACTTGCAAAACGGAAAAGTTACTAAAGGGTAGAGCCAGTCATACAGCCGCAGTTGAGCTGCGGTTCGACCGTGATTTTGAACAATTTTGTTATTCGAATTAGCTTCATGTTTGTACTTGATATTTCTAACTTGATACTTGAAACGTTTCTGACCCATTATTACGTGTTGAAAGATGTAATACTTATATTGTGAGCAAAACAGCGTTTAATATCAATGTTTGATAGATAACGTAAGAGCTCTTCGCTGTACAGACTCAATTATTTTATTTATTGCTAAAATGTTTATGTAATAGCTGAATACATTAAAATTAAAGGATGTTTGTATAAAAGCAATACAGGTTGAGATAAAAGGGTTCTATATTTTTTGTTTAAGCGCTAAGAACACATAATACTGTGTACCTTTATGTAAGATGGAGATTTTTTGTGCTTGAAAAATGTTATCTTAGAATGAGAATAGTTATACTGGTATTTTTTATGTTTTTTAACTTAGAAATACACATGAACTAATGGTCTAGTAATTCAGGAAAAAAGTGTCCTGAGTTGACATACACACAGACGCACGCCAAGGCACACAGCCATATAAACATAGAAATACCAACAATGTCGTTATCACAATGCCTTTAGCTTTTCATCTTAAGGCACACACACACAATGCCGCCGGCATTGCCGCGCGGCTTGCCGGCGGGTGTTTAACCAGGCCGCCGGGTATAACGCCTATTGGCTTACACCCGCGCGGCAATAAGCCGGCGGCAAAGCCGGCGGCAAAGCCGGCAGCAAAGCCAGCGTCATGTGTGCAGCAGCCATTACGAAGATTCATCTACACCTATTGATGTAAATTAGTCTTCTTTTTCGCATCTCCAATCTACATTCGGTCTTCATTCATCTACATTCGAACTCGAAAATTTCAACTACATCGTCGTTGCGTCTTTATTCAGTTCGGACACTTTTGAGTGCTGATCCGTCCACGTGTTTCTACGTCGTCAGTGTATTTAACACAATTTTTGAAGACACGGTTGGCGCAGTAGATGAGTGTCATAGTTTTAATTCCCGCACGAAGTGAATATTTGTATGGCCTACGGATAATTTTTCCAGGTGTAGGTGTTTGTGGCTCTGAAGATTTGTGTCTGTAAACGCCCCATGTTACAGGAGTAATCCTATTGTAAAGCATTTTTTTTTATAGAGTCCTTTGTTTACTTTATAAATCAGCATAAAGTGCACATATTATGAAATTGAGGGAAAACTAGACACTATTGTATCGAAGGGAAAAATAAAATAAAATACAAAAAAAACTTGGTTAACTACTATTGAGAAAAACAGCGTAAATAAATCAGATTTTCCGTAAATTCCTACTTATTTTTAAATGACGGTACCTATTTTTTTTGGGTAAATTGCTAGTCGTCGTTATTGCCTGTTTTACAATCATTACTGTTTTGTTTTAACATTATTAACCTTTTTTAAAAAATTTGTTTAATATTTTTTCTGTCGATTAAATTGAGTCTATTTTCCTCCCAACTTCATATGTGCACTATAAGGAGACTCATTAATAAAAACTCGTAATTTTGTATTTTACAAGAAACATAAATAACTAAGTCTGCCACATAATACGAGCCTTATTAGTTTGTTAAGTAATTTTTATTAACCGTACCCATCCCAACACTTAACTCCAAGCAATTGTCACGAACCTAAATTGTAACGTTGAATACAACAGAAAGCAATTCTATTGCGACATTAACACGTATTAACAGCGACTTAGCAATTGTTATAGCACAGAAAATACTTGAATAGGCCATTGTATAATACGTGCTTGAGTTAAAAATACTACATAATTCGTACGTTGACTCCAATTAGGTCCTATAAGAAATTAATTTCGAATGAGAGTTCCACAAAGGGGTGTATTGTCGTTAACATAATCGTTTGAGAATATCCCTCCATTCACACTCTGGGTCAAAACGAAATGATTCTTTATTTGAAAACGTTGATTCGAATTTCAAAGATAGAGAGATTGAAATGGTATATTCTGTAATTCTTTGTCGTCTTTGTATTGTAAAATGTATGAATACAATTACGTGCTTCATTTAGAACATTTTATTTGCAGTTACAAAATACTTTGATGTTTTTTTTGTGTACAAACTTGAGCACCCTTGATTTCAGTAGACTTTTATGACCTTTACAGTACAAACGTATATTTCTTTTGTAAAATTCAAGAAAAATAACCGAAGTTTTTTTTTACGCAGATCAGGCTTAAGACTTCAAACTTATAGGCTTATGCGATGTGATAAGATTGTTTTGTAATTTAGCATTTTAAGTTAATGCCACCACATGTAAACAGAGTTGATTAGATAAGTTATCATTTATTAATAGAATAGAATAGAATTTACTTTATTGTACACCAAAATTGTAACACAGCTCTTATACAATATCATATATTGAAGGGTACAATGGCGGTCTTATCGCTGATAGCAATATCTACCAGACAACCTTTGGATGAACAGGAAGACAATGAATAAGATAGAGGGGGTAGTCCGTGGTTAATAAACCTGAATAACATTGTCTAACGTGCTATTTTTAAACATTCACGCCTATATTTAATGTGAATAAAGAGATAAGCCAAGCGATCTTAAAGCTTAAACAAACGTCTTAAAAAGTGTCATTTATTAGACAAAGTCTGTCTCAAACGTGACCCATTGTTTATAAACGGGAAGACATTAAAACAAATATATAAGTTAAACAAAATATATATGCTATGTATGGTAACGACTGCCTCGTTAGTCTAGTGGTTGCAAACGGGACTGCTGGGCGTGAGGTCCTGGGTTCGATCCCCAAGTCGGACAAAGTGTTATTGGGTTTTCCGTGTGGAATTTCTCAGTAGCAGCCCGTAGTGTAGATTTGTGTCCGGTTGATGGCAATAGGCTCGACCCCTATAACATGGGACTTAAACATGACGGCGAAATGAGGGTGTACTACACCGTTGCCCATCCCTTCGGGGAATACAGGCGTGATGATATGTTACTTAAAGCAAACTATTGTGAGATTCATAGGATAATAATGTCAATCGAATTTTCGAAATAATTGTCTAGAGCAATCTTCCTTCATATGATATTTTTTTAAGCCTTGTACGGAGTAAGCGTTCCAATGTACGCGTAGTTGGTTACGCGTACACAGGAACGCTTAGTCCGTACCTGCAGCAACGCGTAAACAAAGGGGACGCGAACGCTCAATTAGCCTATACGCGTATTCAACATACCTATATTACGCGGATATTGGAACGCTTAGTCCGTACAAGGCTTTAAAATAATACAAGTATGTCATCATCTGCCTAGCCTTTTCCCAACTATGTTGGGGTCGGCTTCCAGTCGAACCGGATGCAGCTGAATATCAGTATTTTACATGGAGCGACTGCCTATCAGACCTCCACAACCCAGTAACTGGGTAATACGATACTCTTGGTAAGACTGGTTGTCAGACTTTCTGGCTTCTGACCAACAGTAACGACTGTCAAAGATCTACAAATGACAGCCGGGACCAACGGCTTTACGTGCTTTCCGAGGCACGGAGAACTCGCTATGGTAAAATGGTCACCCATCCACAGACCAACCTCGGCAAGCGTGGCTTAACCCGGAAGATCGGTCTATGCGGCTGTAATTATTTAGCCACGAGTTCCTCTCAAAATAATACAAGTATGTACATCACCTAAATTATCACAAGATAATACACGGTGACATTTAATTGGTTGTTTTACTAGAACAAACGTTGTTCAGACGACGGTCTGCGACCACGACAAAGAAGCATAAAAAATTTTTTTTATTCTATTCCTTCTTAAAAATCTTCGGTTGCTCAAACGTGTTCAAACATTAACCGTAACATTAAAGTACTCATCGCGGCAATGGCGGTAAAGTTCCCGGCAAATAACTTGAACCAGCATGGCGCCGACTGTATTGGTCCCGTCTGACATGTACGATTTTTATGGGGTTTTTTTTTTAAAAATCAATGACTTATTTTTTTATTTGATGTTATAGAATGGCAGCAGACCATGGTCTGAACAGCGTTTGTTGTAGCAAAACAACCAATTAAAGAACAATGGTCACTTTGTACTAGGAAAAAACAGAAATTGTTCCCGAGATGAAACTGTCACCAATATGTAAGTGCATTGTTAGTGTATTTATTGGATATCTTCGTTTATTTTTAAAAGATGGGGTAATTTAGATAATCTTATTTTAAAAATACTATTTTATTTATCAGAACGCTGTATAAAATATCTAACTTCGAACGCATCCGTAATTACTTACGTTACTAGAGAAGTCCATACTTTTTCTAGTCTATTATGATTTTATTTCATAAATCGAAATAAAATCCCAGGCAATGTCAACCGTATAAACTCACATCAATATTATACTAAGCTTAGCCACTAATAGAATTTGATGTTACTTCGTGGTAAATTGTTTTAATAAAGCCATGAATTAGATAAAAAACTAATGATTTTACATCTAAAAATCGATACTGTCATAAATCGATTGATTACGTCCCTCCCTATTCTTGACAAGTAAAAATAAATTGACGGTTTTCTGTAGCTAGCTACTATTAACTAATCTGTGGTTTTCTGCGCTGACCGTGTCCATGGTAACCATGTCGTTATAGTTTCGGCGACGACTGTGTTCTCCTCGCTTATTGTTACAATATTCTTTGGTGTTCTGTGCGATTTTATATTATTTTCCCTATTTTTATATTTTTGCATTGCTTACAGACTCCGATTCACGGGGGGTTCACATCGAACAAAATTTTTCGACCGTCGTCTCTATGGCTCATTTCTGGACTCTGACAACTACCTCATCCCCTCTGACTCATACTTCGCCCCTTTGACGCCTTCGTGATGCGATGACGTCACTTTTACCTCTATTCTATGAATTGAAGTCTATGGACTGATCTGTCAAACTAACAAAGTAATTAACGTTTTATAATTACGTATTTAGCGTGTCTTCTAAATATTCTTACTGTAATATACTTTGAAAAGCCGCAATTACGTGCAATAAGTGCTGTGGGTTGTCAAAGAAGTGCAAAGGCCGTCATGTTTTTTCAAATAACAAACACGACTCCTATGGATAAAGTGCATCAAGTTGGAACATTCACAGGGCTTGACTTTCCAACAACTGCAACAACTTAATTTGCAATGCAGTCCTGCATCAAGAGTTTCCAATGCCGGAAGGACTACCAATAGCTCGGTGATCAAGGCTCGGTCTTTCAATCATCAATGAAAAGTCTGCTGGAGAGTGGTGAGTGCTACCTACTAATGTGTAAGAATGAATAATAAACAACAACCAATCATTATTTGTATTTTTACAATTAAACTTATATTTAAATAAAGTTCAAGATGCAATTATGTGTGAATAAGAAGCATGTGCAGGAACATAATTATCCAAAATACTGTACATAGTGGAACAAACATTATTAACTAATCTTTTTTCCTCTTCCAGATGATGTCATTGTGATGAATGGTGATTCATTAAATATAATCTACGCCCCACCTTACCAGATAAAAGGAATTTGAAATAATTTCCTCACAAAGAATGTAAAACATAATAATCACCAAATGGAGTAACATAGTGGATGTATACAAAGGACTGCAGTCACAATAATGTGAGATTGCTTCATAAATTACTTGGTTCCTGAAAAAATCAAATAGATGAAGGTATGTATGTATTTAATTACTGCAGACTAAAACCTCGAATCACGAGAACCAATAGTTTTAGTCAGTTGCAATGCCATGGTCTCTAAAGATATTATTATAAAACTTTCAACATTCAATGCTTAACAGCATTACTTTTCATGGCAAGTTTATGTAAATATTTGCGTTATGTGTCCAATAGCAATACAAACAAATCATCAAACAACCATGACATATATGTATGTATTTTTTTAACTGGTATCTACACTTCTTTCCACTCGTCTATCTTTAAAGGTATTAATAATTTAATAACGGTGATTTACTTTGTTTTAGGTAAAGAACTGCATTGGAGTATACAGTAAAACAGTACCAGCCACTTTATCCTACACGGCTTGGTTTAGTAAGTTGTAAAATTAAAAAATAAATATATTTTACAGTAACAAAATGCATTGTCTTTTCTTTGTTTATTATAATATTCCTCTTCCTGAAATACAACAAGAACTAGTAAATCAATAAGGAGCTACGTACAGCAAAAATATAGAGCTCAAAAGACCTGTATTCGAATCTACACGAATATTAGCTTGAAAGACTTGTGTTCATGTTAGTTTATCGAAAACTGATACGCCCACAATTAAAAAGTAAAAAATTTGCGAGCCTAGGAATGAGGTCCACAGATAAGCAAAATGTCCATTTTTTTGTTTGAGAGTGCGCCGTCTGATTGTATCCCTATCTAGTCTGTGCTCCGATTGATCTTCTACTCTTGTTGACTTGGCATTCGTTTAATGGACTTGGAATTGCATCACGTTTTGAATGTGTTAATGGAAGTGGCAAAATATCTTGTCTCTCCGACCTTTTAAAAATATATTGAAGGCTGTACTTATTTATATTTATTTAGGCGAATGAAACGACATTATGTTTCATCAAGTTACGTTTTGTTAGATTTTACTAGTCCAAGCATGTTAGCCGAGTGATCATTGTTCTTTCAGCGTGTATATTATTTTCACAGACACATCAATTCAGTTTAGTTATTTTGTTTTAATTAAAAGGATTGGTCTTTGACCTTTCTGGTAAGATAATCACAATAGCTTATCTAAAGTTATAATTGTTTTCAGAATGTATTTATATTTCCTACATAACTTTTCGATTACAAAATATTTGATCTACAACAATAATCAATACATCTATTTCAATACCCATTTTTCCAGCATTTATTTTAGATTATAATAATTATTCGCCAAGCGTTGCGATTAGGGCAACCCCTTTTGGGGGCGACCTATGTCCAGCAGTGGGCGATTTTCGGCTAAATTATGATGATGATAATAATTATTATTTTGTTTGTATTTATACATAACAGTTACGCACATCACAATGTGTCTTATTTTCGCTTTTATTAGTATTTACATTGCGATTGGTTTTAAAATCATTAACTAATTAATGTAAATCAGTATAAAATTAAATGTTCATTATAGTATGTTAGTAAAACAAATGCCTATGTGAACAATAATGAGTAAAATTCATCTGTAAGAGCTGGCCTATACTTAACCAATTGAGGATCAATAATAATTGAGGATAATATTGATATTTGGGGGTTTGAGTATTTTTTTTTGACCTACGCAAATGTCCGGCTGATTGGTGGCGTCGTGCGTCGGGTCGTTGAGCTCCGTAAAATAAGGTTGAGCTACACGATGACTGATGCATGCGTGCCGTCAGTTGGGACAGGTCAACTCAAACCTGCTATGGCTCTTTCCTCAAAAGGCCATTCCAAACTTTGCCCTACATTGTTACACTCGCATGGTTTTATACCACAATGTCTGGACTTTAAAAGAGACGTTGACCTCTGAGTTTGTTTCGGCTTTTCTTCTGAGAGCTAGTCAGATAGGAAATGCCGGCGCCATCTAGTCTTAAAAAAAACATTACATTGACTTGTAAAAGTGTCTGTAACAGATTTATTTACAGAAATAAATATCATTTATCATTTATAAACATTGTGGGGGGTTAAGAATTCCCCTTCGAATTCGTCATATCCGATTTGTTCGACAACTGCCTTATGAAATCTTTCTGAATAAGGGGACGGTTGGCCCTAAAAATGGGACTTTAATCAAGAGGCGAAACGGTGTTCAGACTACTGTAATAGAAGAACAACTCTGCCCTGCTCACCCTTCGGGTATTACAGGCGTGAGTATAATAATATATATGTATATATTTATCAGTCTGATAAAAATGCAATGCAGATTTTTATAGCAATGTCTTCATGATATTTCAATTCACAAAAACTTTCCCAAAAGTTATTGAACTGATACTCTTTAAAATTCCCCTCCTTATTTCCGTTTGATTGATTATCACCATTGTTTCCACTACGTCATCAATTAATAACTTCGCAATTTTATAAAACAATAGTTTCATACTCGGTCATTGAACCCGCGAACATCTTCCCAAGGGATTGGAAAAATAGTACGGCGATAAAAGATTTAGTCCGTCAGTAAGTCAAAGAAAATATGTAGTGTGTTGAGCACAGAAATACAGTTAAATAGATATCGCTAGATAGATAGATAGAACTACTCGTTGGTCTAGTAATCGCAAGCGCTACTGAGCGTGAGGTCCTGGGTTCGATCCCCAGGTCGGATAAAGTGTTATTTATTTATTTAATTTTATTTATTTATTTATTTGGATCTTCAACAATGACTACACTATTACTTAACAATTAGTACATTATAAACTTAAATCTAAGCGCCCCGTTACTTAAAGAAGAGCACTGCATGCACTATAATATGCGCAAATATTCTATACTACAAGAGAATACACTATGCTTCGTGGATTAAATTAGATAAGATTAGATTAAATTAGAATAAATTAAATTTTGTATTTTACATTGGTTAAGTTTATAGTTTTTAAGTTATTAGATTAACATTATATTACTAACATAATTATAATGACATAATAACAATAACACATAACATTGATTTATTTTAGTGAGACCAGTTATTGGGTTTTTTCCATGTGGAATTTCTTAGTAGCAGCCCGGAGTCTGAATTTGTGCCCGGTTGATGGCAATAGGCTCGCCTCCTATTACATGGGACTTGAAACATAACGACGATATGGCTACTATAAACCTCTGCCGTACCCTTTGGGGAATACAGGCGTGATGGTATGTAGATATCGCATGTTAATGCACCTAATTTTTAGAAGCTGCTAACTCAAGCAATTTAGTAGAAGTTCAAGAAGAAGCAGTGATAGCCTGGCGATTAAACGGTTGCCTTTCATGCAAGAGGATCTGCGTTAAACCCGGCTCGCACTTCTGACTTTTTGAATTCATGTGTGGATCAGAATTTGATTATCATTGTGACGGTGGTAGTGGTGGCGTCTAGCGGGGTACGCGTATAAAAGGGCCGGCACGCTGCACTTCGTCCTCTTCCTCCAGGAGGCGAGTAAATCGACCAGCACACTACACAACGTCCGCCGCCGTCCGGCATACCGTCCTCGCCGACGAGGCCCGTCGCGACGTCCCACCGCCGCTGGTCACGATCCACCGAGCTCTCCCGTCGTAGAGCCGGTCATCTCTTCAGACTCCGCAGTCACACCGATAATTCAGCCCTCATCAAGCTGTCTCCCCCCCCCCCTCCCTATGTCCACGCCAGCAACGCCCTAAGCCGAGGTCCGAGTCCCACTAGGGGTCGCCCTTAGTGCTGTTGTTGCAGGTAGTCATGATGTTAGCGTAGTGCAAGTAGTTAGCTTAGGTTAAGTATTTTACTTCCCCCCATTGGCTGAAGACCCTTCAGGTCTCGCCAATAACTGCCCGGTTACGTAGAAACCGTCCCCTAGGACGACCTACAGCAGTCAAAAAGAAAAAAAAAAAAACACTTCGTCCTCTCTCGCGCCTCAGCAGCCGCCTTGTTAAGTACCTACACCTGAAGTCCCTAGACTCCTCGTATTGTCATCGAACTACGCCCTGTAAACTAATCTTAAAATATTAACAGAAATAATTGTGAAAAAAATACTGTATGGTGAAGTGTTTTCCTTCCATATTCTTATGTAAGTACACTCCTGCCTAACTGCTTCTGCTTCTTGCTAGATTCTGATTTTATGTGCACATGCTCGTTAAGGGTTGACTCCTTAAGCCACTCTCAACCCGCTAAGCGTGACATCATTTGCGTTGGCGGTCAAAGAAAACATCGTGAGAAAACCTGCACACATGAGAGGACTCCGTAAAGTTCTCGATAGTGTGTGTAGTCCGCCAACCAGCACGATACCAGCGTGGTGGACTAAGACCTGAACCTTTCTCATTCTGAGAAGAGACCCTTGCCCAGCAGTGGCACAGTAATGAGCTGATTATGCTTCATCATCTGCCTAGCCTTTTCCCAACTATGTTGGGCTCGGCTTCTAGTCGAACCGGATGCAGCTGAATATCAGTATTTTACATGGAGCGACTGCCTATCAGACCTCCACAACCCAGTAACTGGGTAATACGATACTCTTGGTAAGACTGGTTGTCAGACTTTCTGGCTTCTGACCAACAGTAACGACTGTCAAAGATCTACAAATGATAGCCGGGACCAACGGCTTTACGTGCTTTCCGAGGCACGGAGGAAACTCGCTATGGTAACTGATCACCCATCCACAGACCAACCTCGGCAAGCGTGGCTTAACCCGGAAGATCGGTCTATGCGGCTGTATGAGCTGATTATGCTTATGTTAGCATAAACACTAGGAAGCGGTGAAGTTTGAGCGTTATTGGAGTCAGTCTTATATAAAATTGACGTTCAAAAAGAACTAAGTAATTCTAGTCTGTTTTGAATGAACGAGTTTTGAGTTTGAGTTAACTTAGTTCTCTGGCTATGGTTGCAGTATGCGCGAGCGTGACTTTTCACTGCGAGAACTTGCGCGAGGAGTGCGCAGTATTGACTTCCTAGTATAAATTGAGCTCGCTACGTAGGTAGTTGGAACAAAAAATGTCACACGCTTGTTTTGTACATTTGACATACTTGCCGTATCTATTCCTATCTATAACTGTGGTGTTGAGTGAAGCCGAACAAAATATATTACCGAATGTATTAAAATAAGTGTGTTGATTTTTTGGAACTTGTCCAAACGGGTACAGAGAAAAGGTGCAATTAATATTTACTGGTAAACATGAACTTCATCGCAGAAGATTACTGCAAAACCTACTAAATTGTATTTTTAATGACGTTTTTACTTAACGGTGTTAATGTTTTAATATAAAACTTTGATGTCCATTCAAAGAGCCGCCATGAGTACTTAAGTACGTCCAGTGCACTCCGGACAGTTAGTCCCGCCACCAACCTTGCTGACTGGCTAATCTTTCTAACCCATGAGCTATAGCTTAGCTAGCATTCTTGTAAAGCAGAGAAGAAGAACATAAAGAGAATCAGATTTAACATGTTGATAAAAAATATTGACATAGAGCCAAGTGCCAACACTACCTACAAAGCTAAAAATTTAACCCAAGCAGAGAAAACTGACCTCCACCTCTGCAGCCCGTAAACAGCTGAATGGACCTACCACTGACCGCTTTGATGGTTGTATTAAGGTTCACTTTTGCTTGTTCGGGATTCGGATAAATTACGACTGACGTAATACTATAATATTAAATGCTTTTAAAGAGGACATGAGATATACCTACATATAGCTAGGTATGTGGATATGTGACTTTCGCAGCTACTGAGACAAATTTCAATCTAACAATTTAATCTACATAAAACTATCTACGGAATATTCCCATAATCAGCACACTTGGCTGACAGATTGCCGATCGCAGTTTACGCGTACGTTGTTTAAGCAAACGGGAACCGTTGCCCATCCCCTTGACAACAACCCTTTTGTCACCTTTCACGATACGCACGGGTAGAGATGAGGTTGCTTATTCTTTGCCAGACTCCACAAAGAACAATTATCATGCCTGCAAAAAATCTGCTGCATTTATTCACCACCATTCGACAACATTTTTCAAAATATTCACTTGAAATAAATATCCATATTTGATTCAATTTCTCAACTTTACTTGAACCGTCAAAGGCCTGACAGAGGCCTCAGGGCAAAAATCTCAGGGAACCCAGTAACAAACGAGTTTCTATTTTATTGGATTCCGCATCCAATCACACCAGACGTTCGGAGTCTATGAAATATTATTCAAAAAGATGAAAAGCCTCGGTGTTTCCTGTTAGCGGATTTTCGAGGGATTTCGGTACATTAGCGATGTTTACTAACATTTGTATTCAGAGAATTACGTAGGGTTTGTAAACGCAATTCGAACAGCAGCAGCAGTTCATGGCATGGACGTGACATGAACACGACATGGTCTGTGGTCAGACACGGTCCCGCACGCGTCCATTACGTCATCTCGCATCATTACAGCGCCTCTCCACTATGTAAACATTCCACTAATACTTGTTCTTCTTCACCAGCTATGTGAGAATAGCGCATGCCGTGTTGAAAAGATTAGCCAGTCAAGGTTGATAGCAAGGCTGCCTGCCCAGGGTGCACTGGACGTACAGTGAAAGAAAGAGATAAGTAAACATCAACCTAATAATATTCGTATTTTACCAGAGTTATGAGTGTGTTAATTGGCTAAGTCTTTGCCATCGCTTGTCTGACCGTGTCTTACGTATAAAAAGTTATAACGCACACAATTACAATTAGCGTTGCCATACAACGTGGCAACGCTGCCAGCCTTCTGGGCACGTTACCAGTGGACAGCGAGGCGGAGGAATACTTTGATGCAATCTTTTAGTTTATATTGATAGTTTAGTCTACGTGTTTACTTTAGATTTAGTTTAGATTTATATTGTGTTAATGTTAGAAATAAAATTTATATGTATGTTTAGAATTAATAAACGTATTTTCGATATAATTAACTCAATAAATTACAATGATAATTGTCTGCGTAGCGCATTGAAATCCGATTTTTGCCTGTATATGTATGATGACTAATAAACAAGCTGTGATTTGTGAAACACCTATGTTTTGTTGTCAAAAAAACATGTATCTTTAAAACTAAACTGACTAGAAGTAGCCTGTTTAGTTAATTATTGGAAAAATCTTAGATTGAAAATCAATCACAAAGACATACACTGTCCAACGTAAAATTAAAGAAATACTACACAAATTAGAAACATTCCTAAAGATTTCTATTAAAAAAAAGGTCTCACGGATAATTCACACTCGTAAAACCAACAGTTCAAAATAAAATCCCTTTAATTAAAACATCCCTTTCTATTCCAACATTCAGGAATCAACATTAAACATATTTGTGACACCCCATATTAAGGCCAAACGGTCGTTTGGGCAGCCATTATGCCGTCCAAAAAATGGGTTCAGTGTTATCTACCAGTTCACCTGTAACCTAAAAAGTTCTCGTTAATCTAAAAAGATATATATGTCTCATATTCTGAAGTTGTTATTACAACGTACATTAACCGTTTATAGGCCGTTATTTGGGTCTGAAACTGGTACGGTAACATATGACCGGCCTATGGCCACTAAAAGTAAGTGTGTACTCGTTTTAAATCAGCCCTATTCATTTTAAGTGCATAGTACTGTTTTTGTTGTAAAATTTGAGGGCATTTGAGGCTGTAATATATAGCATATAGCAAAACATTGTATAGCACAACGATAATACCTGTCAGCATATATTTTATATGGACACGTTAACACAACGCTATGCTATAGTGTAAATGGCTTGCTGTACGCGAAAAACTTGAGCGATTCTCCAGAGAGCTATATCGCACGAATTTCCGGTCGACGCCCTACCTTACTTCTACCCCGTCCGTCGCCCGACGGATCGCCGTCAAAAATTAACTTGCTACATATAGCAGGCTAGCTTGCGATATAGCGTATAGTGTGAACGTCATGCTATATAGTCATAGCTTATGACGCAATGTGCTTTACTATATAGCGAAATAGTATAGCATAGTCTGAACTGCGCTTTAAGTTGGTGAAAAGTTTGTAGATAAAATTACTGTTATAGTTAAGACGGGTTCCCTACGTTAGATCGAAACACTATTCTGCGAAAATTCTTACATCGGTGACTTTACATCGAAGCTTTGATAGTGCGACGCCTTGTTTCTTCGACACCTTTTTTGTTCGATGATTCTATATATCGAATACCTTACTTCGAAACCTCGATTCTTCGAAGTTTGTTTGTTCGATGTAACGTTTCTTCGAAGTTTGTTTGTTCGAAGTAACGTTACTTCGAAAATAATAAACACATTTTTCTGCAAAATGCGTTCCATCGAAGATTGCGATGAGAATCAATAGACAACATTTTTCTAATACAATCTTTTAACAGTCAAATAATGTCTTCTCGATCACTATTATAGTAAAATAACTTTCACTAAAATTCGTAGGGAAAATTATTTTAAAAAATGTAAGATACATTTTGAGACAAAGAAACAAAAAGTCAGCCCCTCAAAATATTATACTTTGTAAAATCTCTCGCCTTGTCTCCTTGTACTTAAATAACGCATTTTTATAGTGTATCCATTAAATATCATATCATATTATCGGTTTAACATATAATCGCAGATATAGTATTCGAAGTAAAATTTTCGAAGTAACGTTACGTCGAACAAATAAAGCTTCGATGAAAGCAACACCGAAAAAACAAGGCGTCGCATTATCAAGGCATCGATGTAAAGTCACCGATGTAACAATTTTCGCAGAATAGTGTTTCGATCTAACGTAGGGAACCAAGTTAAAACAGAGACAAAAAGGTCAGTAAACATAGTTTTTTTTTTTTATTTTGATTCTTTTATTGACTAGTTTCGGACCCAAACGGAGCCCTTAATCATGAGCCGATCACGCGGCGAGGTCGCGAGTCGAACTGACACACGTGAGTAAACCGTATTTAATCATAATTAATATAAATGTGTCTCACGAAACTTATAATACTATTCTTTGATCGTTTTCTATGCATGTTTATGGAAATAAAACCTACGCTCATAACATGACCCTGACAAAAACAAAAGAGTAATGAAGATCAAACAGCATTCGTTCTAAATAACGAGTATAAAACTAGAAGGACGTCCCATGATCATTAATTCCTTTAATCAAAACAGCAACCAACAAGATAGAAGGCTACCGTTAAAAAAAGAGTTTTTTTTTTATAATTAACCCTTGATAGTTCTTTGGTCACATTAAAAAAAAATAAGAACTGCGCGCTTTTATTCCCCACCCAGATTAAGTCCACCGTCCTACGTGACCGACAAACACGACCACGCGAACCGATGCGATAATATCAGTCTGTACCTATTCCTACAAACGTTGGTTGTAAACTTCTTTCTTATATCTATGGTTGTAAATATCAGTGCGCAACAAGATGCGATGCAGTGAAAATATGTTTTACAGCGATTACGCACTGCATCCGATCTGGATCCGTGAAAATAAGAATATAAAAAACTCGGACAGAATTCGGATATTGCTTTGCGCACTGCATCCGATCCGAATACGTGAAAATACGAATCTAGAGTCTAAAAAACTCGGCCCGAATTCGGATATCGCTTACGCACTTATCCGATCTCTGATCCAAATTCAAACAATTCAGGAGCCATCTTTGGCCCATTTGGCGACCGATTTGAATCCGAGGTAATGTGAAAGCGTTCATACAAACAGTACTACGGCTACTTCGGTCCGTCAATATTTCTTCCGAATTGGAAACTCAAGGATCACGGAGAGAAATCGGATGACGGAAGTTGGATTTAGTGCGTAAACTACCATACAAATGACTACTGAACGTATTTTCTCGGATTCGGATCGGATGCAGTGCGTAACCACTCTTATGCTTCGTATTCCGTTGGTATTACCGCGCTGCCGTCCAATTTCTAAAAGACCGTTAAGTGAGTAAACCTAATTTTTTGTTATGAGCAAAACCGTGTTTTTTTTCCCTAGAATTTCGGAAGTCATACAGATGTTTTTGTTATACCAAATTATTGGGCTACTTTTATGCTCATTGTATAACTTTTAATGAATAACAGGACTAATATTGTTTTTAAAAAGTTTTTAGTAGTTGTGCTTTTCTGTACTGAAATGTGACCATCTACAATATACAGTCTCTGTAAAAGATATATAGGGTGACTGGTAATTAGTGACCGATACTTTAACACATGATTGTACTCATGATAACAAACAACTTTCTCAAAGAAAAACTATTTATAAAACAAAAAAAAATATTTCCACATTACGAGCCACGTCCATTCTGTAAAGGTTTATTGAAAAAAATTAAATGGAAAAAATAAAATAAAAATAGAGTTTCTTAGGTAAAGTTGTTTGTTATCATGAGTACAATCATGTGTTAAAGTATCGGTCACTAATTACCAGTCACCCTATATAATTACAGTCTCTACAAAAGTGTCTGAATCTCATAACTGACAAATGATAGGAAAATACGGACCAGACTGGTCGATAGGGAAAAGTTGCGCTTTTGCGTAGTATATAAAATTCAAAGGTAAACGGGCATTTTGTTCGGACCTGTGACCCACCAGCGACCACTAACGAAACTAGTCGGAGTGTGTTAAAAGACCATGAATACTAACTACCCAAAGAGATGAGTCTCATTCCTCAAAAGTATGGGAAAGTTTTTTTTAGCAAAACAAGAATTAATATAAAAAAAAGGATTTTCGTATATCCATGTTCCTCATAATATATAAAATACTTACAAAAATGCACAAAAATCTTCTTAAAAGGGTACAAAAATGTTTAGGAGCTTTTCTATCTTGTTCCCCGCAGTTTCTTGAACCACACAACTTTTTCCCCCATACATTTGAATTAAAATAAATACATTCCGTGAAATTTTAATCCTAATCCTTCAAAACAAACCACATTTCAATAATGGACGCGGACTTTTGAGGATGTCCAATGACCTTTGTCACTTAAAGGTCTTTTAGAAATCGGATGGCATCGTGTCTCATCGCATTTCGCTTGTATAGGACAATAGGTTAGTGGAGAGTGCCATAAAGTGTTTCATTATTACCATTTTCCCCATATTCACAAGAACATGAATCATAGCGGTGTAAGAATGCTTGTCGGCGATAAAACGCAGTCTCTGACATAATCCTTTCGTATGGTAAGTGAATAGAAGATGAATGTACGGTTGGCAGAACAACTAAAATTATTATTTATTTTGTTCACTAGAATTGTAATTCTGACAGATCATTTATTTATTATATCCAAGGACATACAGTGCTCCACAAACTTTGAAAGCGTGTATCTCCTCTATTTTTTCATCGTTTTTATTATTTTTTCACATACCGTGTTCTTTCTATATTTTCTTTAAAATAATACCAATATATTGTACATTTTAATGGTAGTCAAATACCCTATTCTGTTTTTTACTTTTAGTGTGTTTTTATTTTAATAATTGTATTTTCTAGTAAGTATTATGTTTTATGTCATTGTGCTTTTGTGTGTTGTGTTTTCTTTTATGTACCAAATAAATGTCTTATCTATCTATATCCGTTTATTCCTTAATTTCTTACTTTTTTTTTTAATATTTGTATAGAAAAACATTAAACAATATAAAAAAGTAATCCATAGGCACACATCATCAGGAACAGCATCCTAGCTATCGGTGGTCAGTGCTCCAGAGAAAGTAACCTCCTGCATAATTATTAACATCTTGCTCCCTGAAATATTTCCAATTAGATCTAAACAGAGAACAATTCTGAATATTAAACTTGGGCCGTCAGGTTGATACCAGTTAAATTAAATTCAAACTGTAACAGCAGTTTCAAATACATTCGCTTTTACATTACTTGCTAAACTTTTGTTTCTATTTTCATGTGTAGGTATATTTGATCGGTTTATAGACTAACTGTCTCTAAACTTCGAACGGTATAAACACAATGTCAAAGTCGTTCACGTGAAAACCGTGTATCACGTGTAGAAGTGACGTGTTCTCTCAAATAAACTTAAAAACAAGTAAAAACCAACTTCAAAAAACTAAAAGGACTATAATAATTACCATAATATAAAATTAACAGTTTCAGAAGTCGATGGCTTCTATTTGTTTCAGTGTGCACCGACTTCTGAAACTGTTAATTTTATAATACAGATTTACATGGGACCAAACGGGAAGTATACCCGTTTGAACAAAAAAAAAACTTTTTTCAAATCGGTTCTAAAATGACGGAGTTCTGAGGAAACACACATAAAAAAAAACAACCGAATTGAGAACCTCCTCCTTTTTGAAGTCGGTTAAAAAACAACAATATTTTCACGATTGTGCGCCATTTAAGCGAGAAACTAACTGGTCCCACACACGCAACGTACCTATGCAACGTATTATGATATCTGGAGTCTTGATTTTATATGAAAAACTAAGCAATACAAATAAAATATACAACACAATTATCGTATGCAACGCATTCACATGCCTCTCACGCAATGTCGACCTGCGATGTCCGGATTGGAAATGTGGAGAGGATTTTCGTACGCTATCCCACGCGTGTGACCAGTATGTTTCTAGAACTTACACGTAGCGCGTCATAAACAATTAAAACATGATACACGCGATAAAAAAAAAACATACAAAATCAAAAGTTTTTATGTCACATAAACCATTACAGGCGCTTATGAAAAGTCGAATTTAGGTGCACGGTTCCAATTAGTCGTTTCCTATGGAGAAGAGCCGGCAAGAAACTCCATGGTTACTATTTTAAAATCCATATCTTTAACAATTTGAGTGGGTACAGTTGTCTTAGAATAGTTCTGAGAGAGCAAAGTAGACCTAGAAGGAAGCACACAAAAAAAAATGAAAAATATGATCACAAATTAAATAGGTATGAAGGCATCTAGCAAGTCTACAAAGCTCACACATTTACAAAAAGTAAAAGAACGCTAAACTATATAAAACAACCGACATGGTTAATTGTCATCTAAACATATTACAAAGAAAATCACTGTATTGTAAGATAAAGATATCTTGAGAGTAACGATAGTAATAAAAAAGAAAGCTAATCGTTATGAGGTTAGTTAATAAACATACACATACGACGTTAATGTGGTTCCAGGGAAGCCACATGTGCAGAAGGAGTTATTGCCAAACATCTTTATCGTCAACGTAGTCCTTACGTAGTCCTTCCATACAACACACTTACAGAAGCACTAGTGCACCTTCTGAAAAATTACAACAACTTCTGATGCCAATTTACGTTGCACACACGGGACAATTGTGCACACCAATTCTCCCACACTGCATCGAACACGTTGCGTACGTGGGACTAGTTTGTCTCTCGCTTTACAAAGTTTTACCTCCCACGCTATCCGGAAATTATTCGACGGAAAAACTGTTACCCGTACCCATAATTATGTCAACTCGTAAACGTCAACTGCAGAGAATCTTTATGTACCGCTAAAATGAACGGTCGCAACAGAAAACGGCAGCTGATTTTCATCTTGTGCATGTCATAAAAATCGTTGGTGCGGAAACGTTAGGCGTCGTCCTAATAGGCGGGCAATCGCGCGATCGTTCGACGCGATGGTACGAATGTTCAATTAAATATCTTAAAGTATGAGATAAAAAGGTGTTTTTACAATTTTCAATAAAACAATTTGTTCCTAAATGTTTTTAAACTTACGCGATTTGTAGGTACACATTATCTACCCCAGCCCCGTCTACCCGTGACCACGGTGTAATTCGGGCGAAACGTCAGGATAAAAGGTATTTAGTGCCTCTTAGAGTTTTTTCCGCGAGTAGACCCGATCTGTATTTTTATAATTTGGTCATAATAAGCCATTCTAAAACTGTTAATTAAAAAATATTACTCACATTAAGATATTTGATTGAGCAGTCGCACTAACGCATCGCACGATCGCATCGCACGATCGCACGATCTCCCGCCTGTTAGGACGACGCCTTACTGTTTTACTAATAGGTACTTTTTCCACAGAGCGCAATTTTGATGCTTTTTCAAAGCCTATTTTTATTCCACAATATCCTACTTCGTTTAAGTGTATAGCTTTATAATAGCATTATCTAATCTAATGGAACTTGAACAATGTCAATACAGACTATATTTAGACGTCAAAAGTTGTTTTTTTTATTTTTTTATTTCTCGTTTTTGATAACAGACTTTTTGCTGCTAGTACTGCCTACGTCACAATTGTCATGAGCAGACCAATTATGTTATATTACACAAGTCTACCCGTTCATTGTAATGCGTTGCACGCAGCGCGATTTTATTTAATAAAACTGCACTATTTATTTATTAGATTAGACAAATTATCTATACTAATATTATAAAGAGGTAGAATTTGTTTGTTTGTATGTAGGAGGTAATCTCCGAAACTACTTGTCCGATTTCAAAAATTCTTTCACCAATAGTAACTTACGTTATCCCTGAGTGCTATAGGCTATATTTTATAATCAATAAATTAGGGATCAATAACCGACATCCACGCGGACGAAGTCGCGGGCAAAAGCTAGTATCTAATAAAATGATTTTTATCAGTTTCTCTTCTTTTTCTTTTAAATATCAGAAGTACAACATCATTTTAAAACAGCTCTAGGCTTATACTGAAAAAGTAAGCGTCATGAGAGGGAAATCGTGCCCGTTTTTTTCACATAATACCGTCATCACAGAATTGTGAGTGTCCTGTAACCCACTTTTGCATAACCCTGCAGGAATTTCAGGCGTAATGCCTAGCTTTACATAGATAGAATCACCTTTGGGGCATTTTCTGTCTTATGCGAGTGCGAGTACGGTTTACATCCAAACGCATCTGATTCAAATCCTACTTTACTATAGTGCATTTTCGTATTATGCAGCGTAGCAATACGATCCCTACGCGGAGATTACGCATCCGTCGAAATAAATTTTGATATCATAAGGGCAAAAACACACTTAGCGTATCTTGCTGTATCAGATTTCCTAATAGATAAAATATAGCTGTGTTGTAGATATATAGTTGTGTGTTTTTTGTTACAAGATAATTTGCTATAGATTTTTTGTGAAAGTTTTTAAATTGAAATTGTTTAAAAGTATACATTTTTGCATGCCAATTGGTAGAATGTACCAGGAACAAATGATTACTGTAACAACTCATGTATTTACTTACATTCAATGCAAATAAATTATTTCTATTCTATTTTATTCTTGCGCAGTAATATGCAAGATACGTACAAAACTTCTAGGCCCTATTAAGCTCAGTTTAACTACGTAAAATACGCGTGGTGCGTGAACTTGCATGTAGCGCGATGCATACGCGTAATGCGACGAAACATGAGCCGCGCAAGATACCCTCAATGTGTCTGCAGCCTAAGCAGAGTATTGATATAAGTGATCATAGCTTCAGACGTCTATCAAATGTAGTAGCAAGATTTCTTAGCCACAAACATAATCTATGTCATTAGATAAGTATAATATTTTTAGAATACTGAAAAGGTCGCATTTAAGTAAAAACTGTAATTTATTTTAATGGAAATGTCTGACATGGGCGTTTGAGTGAGTTGCATCTGCAAACGTTAATATATTCTTGATTGTAAGCAGCCTAAGAAAATACGAAAAAAGATGTGAGGCAATCGCGTGATAATCAATTCAAACGTTTAGTCAATAATGTGTTTAAATAAAGCTTAAAAGGATATAATATATAGCATTTGTTGTGTAAGAGGCAATAAGAATCTTTACACAGTATTGTGAGCACTAAGGCTGAGGCTTCACTTAGTAGCGACGCGAATAGCGACAAAGCGCTTAAAACAAAAACCAAAAAGCGCTAGCATGGAATAGCCTGAATATTAAATACATTTGTTTCAGTTGTCCTATGTGTCTCAGTTCGCATCGCTGCTAAGTATAGCCTCAACCTAAGCCTTAAAACGCACTAGCGGCCAGCCGCAATACGGCGTGCCGCTTGCGGTTGGCCGCACATCGATTTTTTACATGAAACCGCATGATCTCAACGCACTGGCGCACGACGGCTGGCCGGGAATCAGTGCGTTGAGATCATGCGGTTTCATATAAAAATCGATATGCGGCCAGCCGCAAGCGGCACGCCGTGTTGCGGCTGGCCGCTAGTGCGTTTTAAGTCTAAGAGGATGTCAAGTTTTTATTTAAATAGACATTAACTTCCGGACTCAAGATGTAGATAATTATTTAAAACCAAATCCGAGTGAAAAATTCTGACATTGCAAGTAATATAAGACATTTAAGTTCAAAAAGAAAATAAATTTTCAATATGCTTCAAGAAGCATTATCTTTATTTAGATTCAAACATATATATATAAATATGGTTTGCCATTTTCACCCCATTATTTAATAAAATATGGGCCGTAGTCAACAAAATTGCTCTCACTCTCAATTTAGCAGAATATTATACCAGTATATCAAGCTAAATGCACCACTTGGCGTAATTTCAATGACAATAGAAACGTTCAGTTTAAAAACAATGCTATTTAGGACACCGGGACAAAGAATGTCAAGACCGGTTCCAATCTCAGGTCGACACTGACATTTGTCTTCCTTTGAATTTTTCAAGCAAAAAATATTACTGGAATGACAGAAGCTTTCTTTGCGAACACCCCTTCTAGGGTTCCACAATAGAAATAGGAACTGTCGAAATTTAATTTCGTTAAATCCGTCTTTTATTATTTTTGTAACCGTGAGTTTTCAATATCTGGAAAAAAAGGGCAGGCTTGATAGAAATTTTGGGGGCGAAGAGGACGGATTAAGAAGAAAATTCCTCTTTCTCCCCGAGCAAGCGAGTTGTAAGAGGTGACGAATCTTGCATCATAATTGTACCCGAAAAATAGCAAACGGCTCGGCACCTATTACATAGTACTTAATACCAGAGACGAAACGTGAATATGCAGGCTCCTGTAAAAGGAGCCTATCTGCATCTTACCCCTTCGGGTATTAGGTAGGCATGAGTCCTATTTTTATTCAATTTTTTTCGTATTTTTTCCCCTTTTCGTGTCTTTGGAAGCGTCATAGGTACCGCCGTAGGTGAGTATGTAAGTTGACAAGTAACACCTAGCGTTCGAGACTAGAATTTCAGCCGACATAAAAAAACTATCCTTGAAAATACCAAAATGAATCTCTACTTACTCCTTCGGGGATTCCAAGCATGAGTAATTATGTATGTAGCCATACAAACTTCCCTGGGTTATTGTTTCAACCCAGGGCTAAAATGATATTGTGCAAGTTGGGCTTAAGTTATCAGTCAGAAAATTGGCTTCGTATCTTTGTAGCATGTTATTTGACTACGGAACCACTAGTTAAGTAAACTAACCACGTGGCAGTATTGCACAAGACAGTTTGACAGATTTATTACATCGTTTTAAAGCGTGCCTCGCTTGCACATTTTTGGCTTACCACATTTATCTTCTTAATACTATTCTTACTTTTTATTTATAGAAAAAATGTTTGCGAAAATTATTGAGGGACTTAACGTATTGTGCGTTTGAAAAATAATACGATATAAGAGGGCTAAGACTTGGAACGTGAGAGAATGCAGGTTCAATTGTTTGGAGGTGAAATACAAGACATTTTGAAAATACGCACGTAGTGCTCGTACTAAGGCGGTTCGCCCACGGCACAGTAGACATATAAGCTAAAGCAGTACTTCAACTAATCGTCCGGTTTGACACACTCACACAGACACGCACTGCAACAAGACAAATAAGGTATTTTCGGGATACAGTTCCATACAAAACCAAAAAACTACTCAGTATACAGAGCGTGTCTGTGTGAGTGTTTCAATTCATGAGATTATAGTAAGTTGAGGTACTGCTTTAGCTTATTATGTCTACTGTGCCCACGGTGAGCCCCGTCGGAGCGGCACGCGTCAGAACAATTTTAGCATCGCACTGCATTGTATGCAGTCGAATGGTGCAGCGCCCATGGCTGACGCATTGACGCACGTCACTGTAGTATGCACACGGATTTTGTCGCTCCTAAGCTATCGCTTGAGGCCCCAAACATGCTCACGCTTCTGATGGACTTTGAAGACATATCGTCACCCGCCGCGCTAACTGTCATAACTAGCAATTGATAATTTTTCAGCGAAATTCTCACAGAGTGACGTATCTGCTTAAAATGAATAGAAATAAATAAATAGATACCTTAGGGCTTTAGGGCAACTACTAACTTAAAGAGTAAGCCAAAAGCAATATAAGAAAGTTATTAATTCATTAATAAAGCCAAAGCTAACGCAACTACTGAAAAAGTATCTTTTGCTAATTATGACAGCGCGGAGGGTGACGATATATTGGAACTAAGCTACTATTACTACAAGTTACGTTTAGAAAATATATTTGTATATTTTTCTTCGCTGTTAACGCACGATAATCATATTCATAATTCGAAATTTAAAGGTGCGGACCAGAATCGCCAATCCAACGTCCAAAAAGTCGTCTTCATAATCGAATTTAGACTATTTGGCAAGATCTTAGAAGCCCGTTGGTCACTGCGTTGGTGATGCCTCTAGCAAAAGACGCAGCGTCTAGCAGTGTCAGCTAGAGGCATCATCATGGGGAGGTTGCAGTCCCTTCCTAAGCCGCAGAGTACCGTCGCTTCTATTTTTAAAGTTGACAAAAACGTCATATTTTTTTTGGGTACTGTCTATCATGTTTTCTAAATTTTTCTAGACAATCAATATCGACGTTAGTTTAAACATCAGTACATGATGACAGTACTCGTACACATCAAGTTAATTTATAGTTTAGGTCGAAAGACACCTTACATGTTCTTTTTTTTCTTAACCAAATAAGTTTTGTTTTGACTCTATTTCCACTTGATTGTTTCAAATTATTTTACATTTTATGAATACTTTTTATTGCTATTTATTTGTACTTTTTGCACAAAAATCCTTTTTTTTCTCTTTACAAAATTAGTAATAACGTTGTTTACAAAAAACTACTTAATCAAACTTAATGAAATGAATATGGGATCAACTCGAAAGTATTCCGCCCCAAATAAAACAAGAACTACTCAAATCAGTCCATAAATTTCGGATAAACAGGAGTAAATACTTCTTTTTTAAATGACATCCTCCTCCTTTTCGGAATCGGCTAAAAACATACTGTGTACTGTCAACTGTCATGTACCTTCTGATGTTTAACCTCAAATTGAAACAAGATTGTCTAACGTTTAACCTCAAAGTAGATTTGTTTGCCATAAGTTCAGTGTATCCCTTCAACCTCATTCGCATGCATAGAGTACACACATTAAAATCGTAACGAAGGCGTGTCCGTTCATTGGTTATGTATATTGTATGACGCAATGGTGTCAGACTTGACCTGTCAACCTAGAGGTCATTGGTTCAAACCGTTTAGGTTTTTATTCTGTTTTATTTATAATTGCGTTTGCTATTTTCATTCTGCGAGACAAACAAACACGAGTATGCTTGTTTTTTTGTATATTTTTCAATTATCCACGTATATGTTTTGCTAAACACACTTTCTCGCTGCACGTGTGGTAATAAAATGTGTGAGCGTGAACAAAACAAACAACAAAACATGATTTAGAAACAACAAAACATGATTCATGACCCCCGCCTGCAGCGAGAAAATGAGTTTAGTATAGGTCACTTCAAGTTCTATTCCGTCAAACGTATCCACCGAGCAAGCGAGTCGCAAGAGGTGACGAACCTGGCGCCATAATTGAGGTTCCCTACGTGACATCGAAACTCAATATATCGAATGTCGCAGCATCGAAAACGGTACATCGAAGGGTCACATAATCGATGGTACTCTACATCGATGGTACGCCACATCGAAAGTCTCGACATCGAAAGGTTACGATATCGATGGTACGCTTCATCGAATGTCGCTAAATCGAATGGTTACAGTATCGATTTCTCATCACAGCGAATTGCATATCATTTACAAATGTTTTTTTTTTTTTTTTTTTTCTTGTTTGTTTAATTTATTTTTACTCGGTGTAGTAACTATTGGATACAACAATCTTTAAATGCAATAACCCAACGATTTTGCAACCAGTCAATGTTGCAACCAGTCCATGTTGTAACTAACCATACAATACTGTAAACATTCGATTTCACGACATTCGATGTAGCGTACCATCAATTATGTGACCATTCGATACTGTAACCATTCGATTTCACGACATTCGATGTGGCGTACCATCGATTATTCCCTTCGATTAGACCCTTCGATGCACTGTTTTCGATGCTGCGACATTCGATGTATTGAGTTTCGATGTCACGTAGGGAACCCCCCTAATTGTGCCCGAAAAATGGCAATTGGCTCTCCACGTATTACGTGGGACTAAATACAAGAGGTGAAACGTGGATGTACAAAACACTGTAATAGGAGCTCCTCTACTTACCCCTTCGGGAATTACAGGCGTGAAACCGATATGTTTTTTTTAGGGTTCCGTAACCAAAGGGTAAAACGGGACCCAACGCTATAACTAAGACTCCGCTGTTCGTCCGTCTGTCCGTCTGTCACCAGGCTGTATCTCATGAACCGTGATAGTTAGACAGTTGAAATTTTCACAGATGATGTATTTCTGTTGCCGCTATAACAACAAATACTAAAAAGCAGAATAAAATAAATATTTAAGGGGGCTCCCATACAACAAACGTGATTTTTTTGCCGTTTTTATAGATAATGGTACGGAACCATTTGTGCGCGAGTCCGACTCGCACTTGGCCGGTTTTTATTGATAAGTAATGTCGTTTGCGTATTTTTGATATCAGTCTCCTTACGGCTACAATTTACAAAATGACCACCATGTCAGGACTCATTTTACGGTGAAAAGGGCAGCGTTCGAGTCTAGAATTTAAGCTGACATAAAGATACCTAAGGGCCCTCGCCCACGGGCGACTTTTTGTAGCGATGCAGTCGCGATGCTCTCGCGCGTAGCATCGATACAGACGCGAAGCAGTCGCTAGCTGTGTGCCCGCGCCCACGGGACCAGATTCAGTCGCGATGCAAACGCGATTCGGTCGCCTGATGCCGATTCCCAATCACACGCCGCGCCACACTCCCTCCCCCCTCCGTTCTCTCTACCGATGTCGTCCGAAGCGGTCGCGCGTTTGTATCGATACAATCGCGATGCAGTAGCGCGTTAGTAGCGCGACGCGGTCGCGCGTTTGTATCGATACAATCGCGATGCAGTAGCGCGTTGCAAATGCGACTAACACGCGTTAGAAGTGATGCTGTCTGACTGCATCGCTACAAAAAGTCGCCGTGGGCGAGGGGCCAAATCGGAAAATTTTATAAAATTATTTAGATCCATCCATTCTCTGAAGAAAATATTATTTCTTCAAGACAAGGTCTATAGCACGTTTGTGTTGCTACTATCCTAAAAACCTTTGAAAGAAAATATTAACCTTAACAAGCATGTTTTTCATATCCTTTTTCAATCTCTGAGGACGGATAAGCTGATCAAAGAGGATTTTCGTATTTTGAGGAACTGAGAGTATCGAGAAATTCAGAAAAAGATTTCGTATTGTATCAATCACGTGCCCTGAATGGTTGATATTTTTTGTTATTGTTATTTGAAGTCGTATACCGGAAAAAATATTATCTACTACACTTTCTCTAGACCTTGGCGGAGAAGCTTTTTTTTGTTTTTTTTTATTGTACTGCTGTAGATGGTCCTTGGAAACCGTTTCTACGTAACTGAGTAGTTATTGACGAGACCTGAAGGGTCTCCAGGCAATGGGGGGGGGGGAAGTAAAATACTTAACCTAGACTATTTGTACTACACCAACATCATGACTACCTGCAACAACAGCACTAAGGGGGACCCCTAGTGGGACTCGGACCTCGGCTTAGGGCGTTGCTGGCGGGGGCTTAGGGGTGGGAGACAGCTTGATGAGTGCTGAATTATCGGTGTGACTGCGGACTCTGAAAGACGACCGGCTCTACGACGGGAGAGCTCGGTGGATCGTGACCGTCAGAAGCAGGCAGAGATGTTTTTTTGCACACGCAATTTTGTTCCTTGGCAGTTCGTCCTTACCACAGAAGGTTTGGAATTATACTAATCAGTGGTAGACTCAGGCTTTGGGTAGTGATGATGATAGAAGTCATATTTCCTGTACTAGTCTAACCTTTTGTAATAAATTATGCACAAATGTTCAAAGCCTCGTCCACGAGAGAGCAATAGAGCTGAGTTTAGTCTAATATATTCACTCGCATTTTTACGTACACTTAGATATTATTAAGTGCACGTCCCTCTCTAACCGTGTCTTTTGTAGACTACACAGACTGTAGCCATGCCCTAGCGAGGCTAATATCTGCACTATGTACACGTCGTTGATTGCTCTACTACAGTCAAAACATTTAATTTTAATCTATTGTAAACGAGGCGCTTTAAAAAGAAGATTAAACTCACACACAAGTATGATTACGATGAAAACTTAAATTTAAAAGTATTACACACCGACGTTTAACTAAATTAAGTGATTATAATCATAGCTAAGAAATATTTCAGCTTTCTAACAAAAAAAATGCTTTTAAATCGGTTCATCAGTATGCGAGCTACGCTGCTACAGACAGACAAAGTGTTCAAACATAATAACACCCCTTATTTTGCGTCGGGGGGTTAAAATTAAACATTGTAGTGTAGTTCACTTTCCCCACTGGCCCGTCATGGTTTTAGAATTGAAATACCTTTCATTGAGACTGCCACGTTGGTCTAATGGTCGCAAACGCGACTGCTGAGTGTGAGGCCCTGGGTTCGATCCCCAAGTCGGGCAAAGTGTTATTGGGTTTTTCCGGGTGGAATATCTCACTAGCAGCCCGTAGACTGTTTTTTACCCGGTTGATGGCAATAAGCTCGCCCCCTATTATACGAGTATAACGGGTGTAAAAAGACCCTTAACGATAACGAAAACCACATAATCTATCCATCATTGGGATATTTTTTTTTCTACCAGACCATACCTGGGAAATCATTGGTTTTGGAGATATTGAAGGTCAAAGTACACATTTTTTTTTAGATTTTTCCAAAAACGTATTCTAGGTGATAATACTAAACTTTCTTCCATAATACAAACATTATCAAAATTTTCAATTTTTCCTCTCAAATTACGCATTTGAGGTTACAAAAACGCAATGAATATCAAACGCAGACGACAGCCTTGGCTCAGCTGTGTAGCCGCTACATGACACACACAGGCACAGTCGGTTACGTGCATTACATTGCGCGCTACAGAAAAAAGAGTTTTTTTATGCCTAAAAATAAAAGTCGTTTCCCAGCAGTTATTTTTGGTCAATGTTATTTAGTTTGATGTACAGAGTGCGTAGATTTCGGCTATGTGATGGGTCTTTTTTCACCCTGTACACCTCTGCCCAACCCTCCGGGGAATACAGGCGTAATGTTATGTTATACCTTTCATTGATACACCTATAATTCCTATTCTCCAAAAGGTCTTAATGTTATTGAAACAAGGGAGGGAGGGGGAGAGTAGTAAATATTTATCAGGTCCTACGTGCTACTATTATGTCGTCTAGACTCCACAGAATGCTATAACGCGACTTTTAGTTTTAATTAAACGTTACACTACCGTTCAGGAGTTATAATGTGGCAACAGGATATAAAGAGTTTAGGAAGGGATAGGGGCTTGGTAGGGGATCGAGATTTTCAATTGGTTTTATGAACTTTTTACTAGTAAATGAGTGGGGATAAATGGGGAAGGTGGAATGAGGATGAATGGGGATAAATGAGGAAGGTTGTCTGTATGCTTCTTGGCTGTCTCGAATTGTTTTAAGTGGTGATTATAGTAATCTTGCTACTGTAGAACCGGTGCTGTCCTTGTTGGGCATACATATAACATTTTGTAAAACTAATACTGGTAAGGGCCGATTTTTCAATCGTCAGATAAATTTTATCCAAGGAATAAATATGACGGTTTGACATATTTTCTATACAAACGCTGTCAAAACGTCAGACTTATTCCCCAGATAAAAGTTATCTGACGATTGAAAAACCAGCCCCAAAAAGGAAGAAAAATCATGAAACCATATTTTCTTAATTAAATTAAGTCATGTTTTTATAAGACATGTTTTAAACTATACAGCATGTCCTTAGATCGACTTTAATCTCGACCTCAACACAGTAAGGTATAACGCGGTTTTATTACATTATAAATTAAAAGCCGTGTATTGAGCTGTCAATTATAAACATACTAGATCATCTACAATTCTACATTCAATGTAGAATATCTACAGTTCTCATAACTCTTACAGTTAGCTAAAGAGACCTTTTAACGTTATACTCACGCCTGTAATCCCCAAAGGGGTTAGCAGAGGTGTCCCCCTATTACTCTAGTCTATACACCCACATTTCCTCTCCTGCAATAAGTCCCAAATAATGTCCAAATAGGTTACAAGCCTATTGCCATTTTTCGAGCATTATTATTAATTATGTAAGCGTTGTAATTATGAGTGTTTCATTCATAATAGTCCATTTACACAGCTACTGCTAAAGGTCACGTGTAGGCTAAACCAAGTTAAGAAAACAAAATAATAAATTCAAAATAATCAACAGACTTAGTTATTTACACTATTTTGCTTCGCTTAATTCTCATTTATATCAAAAACGTTCAAATAAATAAACTGTATAATGTAAAACCTACACATTTTTATCTAGTTGAATGATTCCATCAGCTATATCGTTAGTTTGATCACGAGATGAATCAGAAGGTATCTAAAATAGCTGATTAAAATTGTTATAGTTTCGAAATCGATTTAAACGTTTGACTTATCACAGTCCTGCCCTTGTCCTTTTTTACTTATGGTCATCAACGCAGTACTTTCTTGCATACAATCTCTATCAGCCGTTATCTTAGTATTAATTTCCTTGCTAGCCATTTAATCTGTCACACTATCCATCTATCTCTTCTTTAGTCTATCTCCTCTCTTAGAGCCACCCACATTTCGCAAAAAGCCTATTACTGTCCCACCGTTAAGCATGGGCCTCTTCTCAGCATGAGATGGGTAGCTTAGTCCATCCAACACGCTGGCCAGGTGCGGTTTGGTGGACTACTAGTGTAGTATAGTGTAGTGTGGTATAGTGTAGAGTAGTGTAGTGTGTAGTGTGTGTAGTGTAGTGTGTGTAGTGTAGTGTGTGTAGTGTAGCGTGTAGTGTAGTATAGTGTAGTGAAGACTACTAGTGTAGTGTAGTGTAGTATAGTGTAGTGTAGTATAGTGTAGTACCATAAAGAAGATTTTGGAGCTCTCTCAGGTGTGCAGGTTTCCCCACAATATTATCCTTCGCCATTATTTTTTATATATTATATATTTATACGCAAGTGATGATCGAATTCTGATCCGCACATGAATTTGAAAGTCATCGGGATGGAATCAGACACTGGAACTCAGACATTCATACTTAAAAACCTATGACTGTAACGATACGAGTATATTTTTAGAACTACGTAATTGGTACTTTCTCAAAATACGAAGAGAATTATAAATCCATCAAGTCTTCAACTAGTAGCCTAATTCAATAAAACAGTTTTGATTCTATACGCCTTTTAGGTACTATAACGTAATCCGTTTTAATTGGCTCATTAAGATTGTATTACTGTCTGGCACAAAGACGAATGCGTGAGACAGTTAAATAAAACCGTTAAATAAGACGGATTGAATTACATCAATTATATACGTTATGTATTTGTGTTACTCACAGCGATCTAAATAATTGATTTCTGTGTTGTTACTTATTTCTTATGCAACATTCAATCGCAGTCGTAATTCAAGCGAACGTAAGACAAAAATAAATAAACTTTAAAAAAAGTAAAAACCGACTTCAAAGAAAAACTAAAAGGAGTAAAATAATTACCATAATATAAAATTAACAGTTTCAGAAGTCGGTGGCTTCTATTTGCTTCAGTGTAGAGTTGCACCGACTTCTGAAACTGTTAATTTTATATTATGGTAATTATTTTACTCCTTTTAGTTTTTCTTTGAAGTCGGTTTTTACTTTTTTTAAAGTTTATTTTTTATTAAATACGTTTTAGTGTCATAAATTTAACCCCCTCCTCTTCATAACCCTTCTTTTTGGCTTTGACGTAGTCGGGCATAAAAAGCCCTTTCAAATGATATCTTACACGATATAATGAAAACATTCCAAGGGGGGGGGGGGGGGGGACACGCACCCCCTCTTCTTTTCCAGTAGTCAGTTCCCAACAACAAATATAAACAAAGCAATATTAGTAATTTGAGAACTTTGCTTTGATCCGATGAGGAGTTCCGTTCCATATCTCTGAAATTCATGGTCTAATCGTAACAAAATTTATATGGGACCAACCGGGAAGTATACCCTTTCGAACAAAAAAATATTTTTTCAAATCGGTTCATAAATGACGGAGATATGAGGTAACAAACAAAAAAAAAAAAAAAAAAAAAAAATATACAACCGAATTGAGAACCTCCTCCTTTTTGAAGTCGGTTAAAAAGGGAGTGCCTCCGCTGCCGGCGATGGTTGCCATTGTGAGTGCCGGCGCCGGATAACAAACTGGCTGCCGGCGCCGCGCCGACTACCTACATACACTGTTTTTTCACACCTTCAAGGCCTCTTCAAACTCTTCATGAGACGATGATTATTCACCCACTTTCATTTTCAGAATAAAAAGAAATGAAAAACCCCGGATGTTTGTAAGATTGTTACGGGTTTCCAGAGTAGAGTCAACAGAGCCAGCGCAGCGGGGCTCCTATTTCTGTCTACGGGGTTTAAAGTAACCGGGCCCCAAATTACCGAGCTCACTTCATACGCTTTTGAAATTTGTCAGTTGGAAGACAAGTTACAGTGTTTTGCCCAAAATCTAACCTACCTTTCAACTAACATAACTACCAAACAACTTATTACCACCGCCGGTGTCCATTTTCAGTGCCGGCAGCCGATGTTTCTAATGTTAGCTGCCGGCGGTTTAGGGAGACGGTGCCGGCAGTGGAGGCACTCTCTAAAAAAATATGCCGAATCAAAAAAAATGTTCTGATTAAGACATAAAATTGTCAAATGGCTTTTTCAAGTAGCAACCACCACCTTAAGCTACTGCCAATAAAATAGTTGTAACCCAGTCGCATTAATTGCATGTTTTTCTTAAATCTCATAGTAAATCAGAGCCGAGATTTTTTTTGGACAGACAGATGCTGATGCGCTCGTCATGCTCGTGAACGGGTGCTGTCTGTCGGGACTGGTCAGCTCTTACATGCTATGACAACATTAAGGCAATTTCTCATTGTTATTCTTGTACTACTGACAGTGACCTACATTATTCTCACATTAACTGTAGTAATATTAATGTATTGGAATATATAGAGTCTATATATATTGAGTGTAGGTATATAATTGTATGTTTATATTATGTTGAATTATCTATATTTAGATACTTTTACTTTTGTTTTCAATTCATCCGGAATTGTTCTAGGTAAATATTTTGTTTACCATTATCAACTTGCATAATTTAATCAATGTAATTAATATTTTACTTTTTTTGTGTATAGACTCATTTAATTATTCACTTGACAGACTGAACTGTGTTGCTGGGGAGTTTGTTGCGCCGTTTCTTCTTCACAGCATAAACACTAGGAAGCGGTGAAGGGTGGGAGCTTTGGGGGTGCAGTCAATTGTAACTACCAAAATGTGACGTTCAAAAAGAACTAAGTAATACTAGTCTACTTTGAATAAACGAGTTTTGAGTTTGAGTTTGAATTTGAGTTTGAGATGATTATGTCATCACCTTCGAGAATCGTCCGACATCATCACTTTTCAAGAAAATTACAAATTATTGGCAATATCAGACACTCACTCCGCAATGTCCGCTAATAAAGGAAGCATACAACCTCGCCCACCCATTTCATTTCCCGCCTTGCTCACTCCGCAATACCCGCTGGCAATGGAAGGCAAAAACCAGTTTTCTCAAAACTCTTTCTTGGTGGAAGGCAAAACTATTTTACTCCGTTCCTTTCAGCCATTTCCCGCTCATTCGCAGTGAAAGGCAGGCACACAGATTATTTATACACTGAAAAGTTTCGTTCGTCTCTATTGGACATATTGATCTCTCTATAATTATCCGTTCGAAATTGTTTGAAGATAAATGTCTGTCTCATTGGAATTTGAACTGAATAAACGAAAATATCGAGAACAAAGATCTATGGATACTACAAGCTTTTATAGTTATTAGTTGCTGAAATTCTTGAGAAGATAGATAGATAGATAGCCTCGTAAATCTCACAAACGTCTACAATTGATCAAACAATTGTGCCGTGCAGTTATTAAACGGTAACAATTTCGCAGTAATTCCGCTACAAACCAGAAACTCGTCAATTAAGTGCAGTTCAGACGATGCTATTATATACAGGGTGTTAACGAATTCGTGTAATTGCTTAAAACCACATGATCTACTAGGGACGGATGTAGACAGGCCCCGAACGGGATTTAGCTTGATTAAAGATAAAAAAATAAAATTATTATTTTTTCATGCGGCTTTGTTACCGATCGTATCTAAGCCGCCTAATAAGGATTCAGTAAAAAAATTTTTTTTTTTTTTTATTGCGAAGGATATGTTTTATTTGTGTGAACATTTCGATGCCACGCATAAATTAATGAAAGCACGGCGACACGGCTGGCAAGTACGACTAACACGATATCGCTTTTTGCAGTCAGATAACTCAAGGCTCTAAAATGACTCAGAAATAGAAAACCAAGATTTTTTTTTGAATTTTTTTTAGTTGATTTTCAAAAATTCCCATTTATGGTTAATCTGTGTCACCAGTAGATCACGCGGTTTGAAGGAGTTACACGAATTCTTTTCCACCCTGTATAGCATATAGCAAATATTGTATGGCACAACGATATCGCTCAGCATACATTTTATATAGACACATTCACACAACGCTATGCTAAAAGTATTGGCTTTTTGTATGCGATAAACCTGAGTGATTCTCAGAGCTATATTGTACGATTCTCCGATCCCCGCCCCGCCTCACTTCTACCCAGTCCGTCGGCAAACGAATCGCCGTCAAATAGCTTGCTGCACATAGTAGATCGGCTTGCGATATAGTGTGTAGTGTGAACGTCATGCTACATAGTTATAGCTTATGACGCAATATGCTTTGCTATATAGCGAAATAGTATAGCGTAGTTTGAACTGTGCTTTAATTATGTAATATTGTAAATGTATAGTTTAACAGAGGAAGAAAGTTGTTTTATACTTGCTAATGAGCGCCCACAAGTTCCAAACAAATCTTGGCAAATGCTGGCAAAATGCAACGATGGGGAAACAGATACTAAATTGATACTACCAACTTTAATTAACTTCATATAGACAGAAACAACTTCATCGCTTATCTGAGCTGATCTTAATTGTAAGAGAATCGCTTAACGAAGCCGTTTCACGAACACCACCGAAGTTTGCCGAAGTGTCGGTGTTCAAAGTAAGCTGTGTAAGGTACACTCAAGGAGAAAATTCTAAATACAGGGTGTTAACGAATTCGTGTAATTCCTTCAAACCGCGTGATCTACTGGTGACACAGATTAACCCTAAATGGGAATTTTCGAAATCGAAAAAAAAATTCAAAAAAAAATTGTTGGTTTTCAATTTCTGAGTCTTTTTAGAGCCTTGAGTTATCTGACTGCAAAGAGCGATATCGCGTTAGTCGTTCCTGCCAGCCGTGTCGCCGTACTTTCATTAATTTATGCGTGGCGTCGAAATGTTCACACAAATAAAATATATTTATTTGCAAAAAAAAAACTTATTTTTTTACTGAATCCTTATTAGGCGGCTTAGATACGATCGGTAACAAAGCCGCGTGAAAAAATAATAATTTTATTTTTTTATCTTTAATCAAGCTAAATCTCGTTCGGGGCCTGTCTACATCCGTACCTAGTAGATCATGTGGTTTTAAGGAATTACACGAATTCGTTAACACCCTGTATAAATTGTGATAATTTTCAGAGACGTGGGTAAGGTGACCAACTTCAAAGTAACAAGCTTCGTACAATTTTACAACAGACGACACGTTTGGTGCAGTGACTGAACGATTGGCTTTTACGCTACGGGTCGTGGGTTCGTAGGCAAAAAACCTAGTGTGAGAAAACAGTTTATAAACTACTGTGGGGCATCACTACATAGTATAAAACAAAATCGCTTCCCGCTGTCTGTCTGTCTCTATGTATGCTTAGATCTTTAAAATTTTGATGCGGTTTGTTTTTAATAGATAGAATGATTCAATAGGCAGATTTTAAGCTATAAAACGTACACGTGCAAAGCCGGGGCGGATCGCTAGTAGTTTATAAAAAAAACTTTGAACGTGGCTATGTATCGCGTATAATGGAAGACAGATATATTGTTGTAAATAGATGTTACTGGTTATTGATCACGATCCCGTAGCGCAATTGTAGAAAATGTTATCCACTATCTAATAAGTCAGCAACGCTTTATGCAAAAGTGAACCATTTTCGTGATATTATTTCAAACTTGCCATCTCCTCCCTATAATAAGTAATATATATTTTAAAAATGAACATCTCATAAGTGGTCCACTTTTGCATAAAGCATTACTGGGTTATTAGATACATGTCCTATAACCCTGCCACGGGATCGTGATCAATGACCAGCAACCTTTATAATCATTGATAGTTATGATGATTGCAATATAATGTCTGGAATATTTTTTGGTATATATATATTTATTCTTAATTAATAAAAAAAATTACAATAGTACACGACAGAGTGCCCCATATTTCACGTCTTTCTTATCTATCCAAAGGTTGTCTGGAAGGTATAGCTATCAGGGATAAGAACACCATAGTACCTAATAATGACATTGTTCCTGATTTTTGCTATTGTTATGTATTCTATCTATCTACCTGTCTTTCTCACACTTCATTCGTTAAAATTGTAAATGATTTCGATTTTAGCTTACAAAATCGTCTCCTCTGCGCGTGATCCATGGACTCGATTTTAACTCATTTTTGTGTCGATAGGTGTTATTTTTTATTTGGCGCATCCTCACAGTTTTCATATCAAAGCGTCGCTTAAAATACTACTATATAATGTATTAACATCCAATCTCAATACATAGTTCGAATGCAAACATGTCGTGTTGGTATTACTAAAAATTGCTCCCTAAATATTCCAATATCGAAAGGTAATGAGGTACAGTCGGGGAGAGAAGGCTAAATATAAATTGAAATAATTTATCAAAGGAAAGGAAGCGTTTTAGGGAACAATTTTAGAGTGGAAGTATCAGCGCTCTAATTTCCGTCAAAGTAATATAACAAGGTTGTGGTGTGTGTGCGAGTGGGGTTTTTATTTATTTATTTTTATTCCTCTCTCAGTTTTAATATATATAAATAAAAAGAAAAGTCCTGACTGACTGACTGATTGACTGACTCATCAACGTCCAGCCCAAACCCTTAGACCTAGAAAGCTGAAATTTTGCACAGAGATTCCCTTTATAATGTAGACAAGGAATAAGGAAGGATTTTTCGAAATTCAACCCCTAAGGGAGTTAAATAGGGGATGAAAGTTTGTATGGAAAATCGGCACTGAACGAGTTCAACATTTCATGCAAGCGAATCTGCGGGCATAAGCTAGTGTACTATATTTTTCAACTTAGAAGGGGGCAAATATAACAGGCATGATTATATAAATCTTTTCAACTACAAATTAATTAGAACTAGAGTTTATCAGCTTTCGTCACGGAGACTTTATTTTTACTAAAAACATAGATTTATCATTGTCATTGTCGATTTGTGAGTCGCAAAATCGCTGCCTGTTGTGAAGCATTCAAAATATCACCAAAATCATTTCAGCCTGTAACTGACCACTGATGAACACGGTCATCCCCAAAACCGTTTCAAATCATGATCGTGACAAAATATAAATTGAGACAATTACACAGTAAAACGTTCCGATATTTCAGATTGAACTGTAAAACTTTGCGTGAACACTGTTAACGAGTTCGGAGCTCGGCTGTTGCAATCGAAAATAAGTTTGTCGTTACCAAAATAATGTTAAGAAACGACCAACTTTGTTTTAAGTGTACCGACTGGAGCTCGAATTAATGTGACAAAGTTTTGTTGCAGTGTTGAGTTCGTAAGATTTGTATTTTAGAATAACCAAATGTTTATTTAATAGCTTAATTGCATAAACTAACTATAACTAACCGTAATGATACCATATTTATGTCAAATCTGTTTGGATTTCACAGAAGTTTTAGTTGTACAAAAAAATATTATTCTTATTCTAAAACATTGTTTGCTTTAAATAATTATAATCAACTTTCTATCACTTACTCGCTTGATCATCGACCAGCAATTTTTTGACTAATAATAATTATTGACCATGGTAACATAGTCCATGGCCATTATGGTAATTTAAATTCCTGACTTACTTCTGCAGATTGGCAAACATTAGACACAATTTTCCACACTAATTTAAAAACAAATCTAAATAAAACGTAACATAATTTTTTCCCTCGAGTGTACTTAAAAGTAAGTAATGAATGGTTTTGAGCACCTTCAAAATTGTTATATGAATGAACAAAAACTTACCAAAAAATATTTTTGTTAAAAAGTAAAAACGATACAATATTGAATTATTAAATGGTTTTTCGAAAATAGTCTTATGATTCGACAAACAATTAACTCCTAGGTTAATTAAAGGGGTTTGAAAAATGTTCTATGGAAGCTGGCTATGAACCCTTTGAACCTTTCTAACCCCTTTGAAATTTCAAAATGCTCGTTGAATTTTGCTGTTGACTGTACAGTGCAGACTGTACAGGGCTGTACAGTGTACTGTGCATAGCTGTACGTTTAGTGACGAGAGCTCATTCCGTCTGCGCTGAAAGTTTCCGGACCGCAGACGAGATGCATACTTTGATGTCATACCACGTGCCTACTGGACTAGTTTACAGGAACTATAATGAAAGCGCCATGGTTGAACAAAATGGCGTCAGATTCTGAATTTAAATCTTTATTTTTTATTTTTACCGACTTCAAAAACGGAGAGGTTCTCAATTCGGATGTCTGTATGTTTTTTTTTTAAGTTTTTTCGGGCATAACTCCGTCATACATAGACGGATTTGCAAAATTATTTTTTAGTTTGAGAGGATATTTTCCCGAGGTGGTCCCATTTAAATTTGGTGAAGATCTGATGAAGACCCTCGGAGATTGACAATGGAACTCTTTAATGGATAACAGTAAATTACCCGGGATTGCTGTAATTGCAAGTTTGTGTATTGTTTATGCCACTTAAAATAGAAAAATAAAATAACTTTAAAAAAAAGGAAAAACCGACTTCAAAAAAACAAAAATGAGTAAAATAATTACCATATCATAAAACTAACAGTCTCAGAAGTCGGTGCCTTCAATTTTCGATGTCTGAATCTGTTAGTTTTATGATATGGTAATTATTTTACTTTTTTTTAATGTTATTTTATTATTCAGCCATGGTCATCCCACTGAAGGGCAAAGGCCTCCCTACCCTCCGTCCACTCCTCTCGGGTTAAGGATGCCTGCAGCCAATCCTTCCAGTAAGAGCCTAACTCGTCCTGCCATCTCCTTCTGGGCCTGTCGCAACGTCGTCTAACGTTATGTGGACTCCACTCAGTGGTAAGCTGCACCCACAGCTCGTCCAACATGCGGCAGACGTGACCAGCCCAGTTCCACTTTAAGCTTGCAGCTTTCTGACCAACATTGGCGATCTGAGTTTTGGAGCGCAGTACACTATTCCTTATACGGTCTGATAACCGGAATCCTAAGATACTGCGCTCTATGGCGCGCTGGCATACCCCGAGTGCGGACTTCTGATTTTGTCAAACTATAATCTAACTTTTAATATTTAACAGGCTACTAGTCCGTCACATCGGCCATGACAATATCAAGGTTTAAAACATAAAAGCTGGCTCGTACAAAAAACTTTCTATACAATAGAGGAGCTCGCAGATAATGTAATTAACTGGTTTAAATTGTTATTAAATGGTAATTTAAGCAATAAATTGAAACTTTAATTGAAATGGATTAGCTGTATTATACAAGGTGTAACATAAATAACGCACAACCTCTTAAGGGGTCACTTTACTCATCATTATGAACAACTTTTACTATGGGACCAAACCTGAAATCGCGAAAAAAAAAACAGCTGTCCCCTACAATTTGACGAGTTATGCGAACATAAATGTAGGGAACAGCAGTTTTTTTTTCGCGATTTTCGGTTTGGTCCCATAGTAAAAGTTGACATAGTAAAGGCTGACTGCCCAGAGTGCGGACATACTTAAGTATTGTCACTCGTGGAGGCTAATAATACCTATAGTAATTTTAATGTTAGAAAGGTTTTTGTTTGTTTTAAATGATGAATTAGATCGATTATGATCTCTAGAAATTACTTTTGTATTTTCTTGCGTGTTTTCTGTCGCACTGCTGAAAAAAGGCTTCCTCTTTTATCTTCCAAATATCTCTATTTTATGCCGTTTCTGATCATGTTAACCCCGCAAACACGTCTAGATCGTCACGCCACATACGACGCGATCGACCTCGGCGATTAAAAAATGCAATGCAAAAAAAAACAGAATAGTAGGCACTTCAAGACCCTAATTACCATCACTCGACCAATGAGACATTATTTTTCATCAAACAGACTTTAGTATTATTAAAATTAAGTTTGGTCCTTCCAACAAGACTATGCGTAAACAAGTAATTTTACTAGAATGTTCAAATGCAACTGACTGCTAATTTACGTAGTTAGTTAGAAACTGAATTAGAATTAATTGTGAACACGACTGGGTACTTTAATTGTGTTATATATTTAGTTAACTTATGTTGCATGTGACCACTGACCATTAGGGCCCCAGCAGACATTCTACTTGAATAGTTACGACTATTCAAGTAGAATTTAAACAATAAAGTTGAATTAATTAAGGTCGTTAACACGCCTTGTCATTCCTTTTATCCAAAACGACGCAAAGTAACCATAGAAGAGGACCTGATTAAATAAATAATTTAATCGTATGTTGTAACGTAACCATGGAATTTCTTGCCGGCTCTTCTCCATAGGACAAACTTGCAAAAAGTTTATCAATTATAATTTTCACAAAAAAGCTATTTGGTTAATTGTTAAAACATTTTATTCCGTTGACGACTTTTTGAACAGTAATTAATTAATTTATCATCACATTTTTGTTTCAACTTTTGTTTTTAAATATAAACAATTTATAAATTCAATGTTCTGCTATGTTTTATGCAGACAAAATAAGTAGGGCCTCGTTTAAAGCCTTTGATATTTGCATGTCAACATTATAATGACATAAGTTGTGAGAACAATATGATCACACCGATAATTCAACACTCATCAAGCTGTCTCCCCCCCCCTAAGCACCCGCCAGCAACGCCCTAAACCGAGGTCCGAGTCCCACTTGGGGTCGCCCTTAGTGCTGTTGTTGCACGTAGTCATGATGTTAGTGTAGTACAAGTAGTTAGCTTAGGTTAAGTATTTTACTCCCCCCCCCCCCCCCCATTGGCTGGAGACCCTTCAGGTCTCGCCAATAACTGCCCGGTTACGTAGAAATAGTCCCCTAGGACCACCTACAGCAGTCCAATAGAAAAAAAAAGAACAATATGTACTGTCTAACAAGACCAACAGTGTACCAACTTTTAGGCCAATAAACGATTTGATTTGATTGCTTGTAACCATCATCTGCCTAGCCTTTTCCCAACTATGTTGGGGTCGGCTTCCAGTCGAACCGGATGCAGCTGAATATCAGTATTTTACATGGAGCGACTGCCTATCAGACCTCTACAACCCAGTAACTGGGTAATACGATACTCTTGTTAAGACTGGTTGTCAGACTTTCTGGCTTCTGACCAACAGTAACGACTGTCAAAGATCTACAAATGACAGCCGGGACCAACGGCTTTACGTGCTTTCCGAGGCACGGAGGAAACTCGCTATGGTAAATGGTCACCCATCCACAGACCAACCTCGGCAAGCGTGGCTTAACCCGGAAGATCGGTCTATGCGGCTGTAATTATTTAGCCACGAGCTCCTCATTGCTTTATTGCATTGATTGCTTGTAACCGTGCATCTAAATTCCTAACGTTTCATAAGTACTTGTAAATGCCTATTTAAAATAAAATAAAAACTTTTTTTTTTCACTTTATTGCCTAAAATCTCATTCGTAGGTATTTTTGAGCAATCCTAAGCGTCACTAGCTCCTTTGTACATTGACGGATGGACTTTAATAAAAATAAAAATAAAGTTTATCGCATATTATAAAGTATACTCAATTTAATATCGTGACATGTTTGTTGATCTTTACCCTTTTTAGTCCCTAATTCGTAGCTGAAAAAACAAACGGCAGATATAAATTTCGAGTTTATTTAATCCTCAAAATAAACAAAGACAGCTGTTACAAATCAAATTGTTATGCATTACTCACAGTTTTTACGTTGTTTACTTTTTGCAGAATTCATTTATTTTCATTTTCTTCTAAAAGGTTGACACTTTTACACAAACAAGCTTAATTATCGAATAACTGCATCTTTCAAAATAATCTTATTTGATGAATCAGACTGACATAGTCTAGTGCTGGGGGTTAACCTTGAGATATGTAAGCACCTACAAAAATGCAAATAGAATATCTAGCTTTAATTCCGCTGAACAAGATCGCTAGTTTGGATGCAGTATGCAGCATCACCCTCCCGCCCACATGTATATGCACATGCAGAAAGAGCGGTCGAGGAGTCAACATATCCTGAGGATGCCCCGTGCAGGGGCGAAACACGTGTCGTGTATTGGTTTGGTTGCATGTTGCATTATTTTTTCACTCTTTCTGCATGTGCATATACTTGTGGGCGGGAGGGGGGTGCTGCATACTGCACATGAATTCGAAAAGGCTAAGGTGCGGGCTGGGTTCAAATTCGGACCCTCCTCCATGAAAGGCAAGCATTCAACCACTACGCTATCACTGCTATAAAATTACGAAACAGTAAAAGTAAATGAAAGTCCCTTTTTTTTATTCAAAATTGTAATAACACCATTTTATCTCATACTTTAAGATCATCATCATCTACCTAGCCTTTTCCCAACTATGTTGGGGTCGGCTTCCAGTCGAACCGGATGCAGCTGAATATCAGTATTTTACATGGAGCGACTGCCTATCAGACTTCCACAACCCAGTAACTGGGTAATACGATACTCTTGGTAAGACTGGTTGTCAAGCTTTCTGGCTTCTGACCAACAGTAACGACTGTCAAAGATCTACAAATGACAGCCGGGACCAACGGCTTTACGTGCTTTCCGAGGCACGGAGGAAACTCGCTAAGGTAAATGGTCACCCATCCACAGACCAACCTCGGCAAGCGTGGCTTAACCCGGAAGATCGGTCTATGAGGCTGTAATTATTTAGCCACGAGCTCCTCCTTTATCTCATACTTTAAGATATTTGATTGAAAATTAACACCATCGCATCGCACGATCGCGCAATCACCCGTCTTTTAGGACTACGCCTTAGTCTACAAATAACTTCTTTTCATTACTGCCTCTTATGATGACAGCCAGAGACAATACCCCAAGTGCAGTCTATTGAACAGCTCCTAATGGGAATTCTAACAGAGTGACCATTCTTGCATGTTTTTTCTCTTGAAGAATGCTTTTACATATTTTTATTTTGCTTACATTCACAGTATTGGACTTTGAAGCTATTCAATATTGACTTAATGGTCGAAAGGATTGCAAAAAAACTAAAAGATTATTTGTTCTTTTAATAGAAATGTTTTTTTGGAAACAAACGGGCCGGAATATAAAATTTCCTCAGCGCACGCAGGGATATTAAGGTCTTACTTTAATAATCCACGATATTTTGCATAGTGTAAATGGTAAAGATGATATACCTACCACAAAAAATAAATCTGGTGTTTTTTTTATTTTCGGTTAAAAAAATAATTTAATAAATCAATCAATTAATTAATTTACTAGTTCTTTTAGGTGTAATAGCGTGCACAGCGCTAGCTATCAGCGCGGGGCTATTTTCTTGCATGGATGTTATAACAACTTAGAGAACCAGTAACGAAATAAATGACTTCGAAAACAATTTTAACAAAAAAAATCAACTGATTTAATTTTTAGTTATACCTATATTATCTTTAGCATTCACGTAGACGCTATGCAAAACATCGTGGATTATTAAAAAAAAACCTTATACAAGGTTAGTCGGAAAGGGGGTACTAATCCGAAGCCCACTTATAGTATCGCTGATGACTGTTTGAAAGCAAGTGTTAAAATTTCAAATTTCGATATTTTTTTTTTTTCAAATAAAATGATATTTTTTTTCGTTTTTTCAAAAATTCTTCATCCCTGCTTTAGTTACAAATTCAGAAAATGGTGCTTCTAATTCATGACCCCAAATATAACCTAAAATGTAAACACAGCTGATCATAACTGGGGATAGATAGATTTTAGAGTTTTTTTTTGAGATTTTTGAACAACTGTTTCTCAAACTATCGACTTTTGGGAAAAGTTGTAGAACAAAAGTTATTCACTATTATGTGTATTTTAACACCCTTTCGGATTGGTACCCCCTTTCTGACTAACCTTGTATACACGTGATGTAAGATTTTTTTTCAATTCAGCTCACTTATTGGTAGGATCTATACGGTGCCTAGCTAGATACCAGCCAGTAGACACCAGCAGTATTAAAGTCCAACGCCAAGCGGTTTACTGTGTTCCGTCGCGTGTAATTTAGAGCCAGAGATAGGGAATCCCTCTACGTCTTTGTCACTTGGCTTCGTCTGCTTCATCTAAGACCCTGTCTGAGCTTACCATCATGTGCGACTAGGGATAAACGTGAGTAAGTTAAAGAATAAAAAATGCCTTGATAATATATTTTGTGCTTTAGCCACATTTGAGAACTGATGAAGAATTCATGAACGTGACAGAACACGTTTGAAGTGAATCCAAACATATTTCAACTTAATTGGACTTAAAGTAAGGCTTGTTTTCAAACGTATCACAATTACACCACAACCACATTACAACAACACGTCGGCTGTCCCATTTCAAAACCTAGTAAGGGACACTTTACAAAAATCGTTTTACTGCATATTCTTGCTAACCTAGAAAGTCCAAATACAAAAACACCAGCGTTGAAAACTCACATAATAAGCAGATATATTTAAGCATCGATACCTAGTAAGTGCCATTCACTGCCTCTGATCATTTTAGAACCTAGTAAGTCACTTTAACCACATGGTTTTGCCCAACATAAATACTTTTCAAAGACTGACCGATTTAACTTTTATACGTTCTCCTGTAAAATTTCGTTTTAGCCCTTACTAGGTTTTGAAATGGGACAGGCGACATGGTCGGGCGCTAATTTGTACGAAAATTAGTACTTTAAGAGGTCTGAAAATACGTTGCGAAGTAGTCGTAGAACTATTTGTATGGTAGTTTACGCACTAGATCCGACTTCCGTCATCCGATTTCTATCCGTCATCCGTGAGTCTCCAATTCGGAAGAAATATTGACGGACTGAAGTAGCCGTAGTACTGTTTGTATGAATGCTTTCGCATTACTTTGGATTCAAATCGGACATAATTATGCCAAAGATAGCCCCTGAATTGCTTGGATTTGGATCAGAGATCGGATTAGTGTGTAGGCAATATCCGAGATTTTTAGACTCTAGATCCATATTTTCACGAATTCGGATCGGATGCAGTGCGAAAAGCAATATCCGAGAATACGGTCCGAGTTTTTTGTACCCGTATTTTCACGGATCCGGGTCGGATGCAGTGCGTAACCGCTCTTATTCACACAGACCACATTTTGCCGGCGACACTATTCATACGTAACCACTGTTTGACCACTTTTTGTCAGTGTGGTGTGGTTGTGATACGTGTGAATTATCCCTTAACGTATGAAAAAGCTCTAGATTTTCATTAGGTTTTCCACAAACGTAGAATATTTAGCTACATTAGGTACATTTAGTCACATCTTGTCTAGACGGGAAGCCGACTCTAACTTTACTTGTTGTTTGTCAGTTATTTGGTGCAAGCTACTAATATTAGCAAAAGTACTCTCCACCGTTTTTATGAGTATACAAGCGTAGTTTTAGTATATACTAAACCTGAAACTAGTTTGTTCAGAATCACTAGGAGAATCGATTGACATATTTTTTACACTGTTTTTCATAAATTGCAATTTTATTTCAATAGTTTTCTACCCATAACAGTTGACGGGAATAGACACCTTGAGGCTTGAGACGGTCCTCTCGGTCAGTTTCCGTGTATTAGACAACCTCTGCATAGCACATCTCAGGCATTTCACTGTTTTTTAGGGAACGCGACATAAACTAAGGTGTAACTTGGAGATTTACTAAAAAAAAACACATATTCAGGCAGTTCTGATGAAAATCTTGTTGGGGTGTCTCGGTTTTCGTATAAAGTAAAAATAACGTTGTATAGAACAACTAGGAATATCTTTAGACTTTATATTTCATATCCTTTTGTTCTGATACTTATTAATAGCCAAAGGCTATAAGGAAAACCTATTATATTTCTATGGCGAAATTAATAGTGAATGAGTACTTAACGTCGCCCATCTCACCGAACCAAAGTACTTACTAACCGAGAGGAACTAATCGAGCCCTAAGCAAATGAGTTACATTATGTCATTATTAGATTCCTGTGACTACTTTCCGGGTCCATTATCAGACCCTGATGATGATACTATGAATACTACTTACTCATAGTTATGACACAGTGTACCTACTTACTACATACAGTGGGTCAAAGCCCATACATTTGACAGGTCCTATGAAATGTCAAAATTATGTAGGGGCGGAGGTTATGTCCCAAGTATGCAGTATGGCTACTCGGGACATAACCTCCGCTCTTTCACCCCGCAACCCCCCGCACGATTGCTCTGCGACAATGTTCCATGTTGACCGACTGTAAGGAGATAAGATATAGGTAAACTGTGGTTATGATGTAACCGTTTTCAGGAAAATCTCATTTTCAGCACTAGGTATAGTATTTGTAAACTCAAACCAATTTTGAAAATAGAAATACGTATTTATTACAACTCAAACAAATAACAACTCTCGGCACATGTTAACTAAGTTGATTTTAGAATGATTACAAGTGTTGTAAAGGTAATAAAACTATTTTCGTTGCAATGGATGTTAAACTATGTCCAATAGAATTAAGATTCTTAATCTCAAAGCATGTTGGCTGGTGTTTACATAGGTATGAACTCTAAAATCTAAATAAAGGTTACCAACTGACTTCAAAGTATCAAGACTTGTGACAAGATGTAAACTTAAAAAAGTGATGTAAGTAAAAAAGTTACACCAGCTGTTATTTATGCCGTAAGTTGGGGTTCAATTTAAACTTGACAACTTTATCGTTTTCAACTTAGTTCGCATTCAATACGTGAATCACGTAAATCCATAAAGTATTAGAAAATCTAGATTCACCCATCACTGAGTACAGCTCAAATACTGAATTATTTTATTTTTTTAACCTGGACCGTTTCCTATAATTAATTAAGCGCAAAAGATTGTCATCAATGCATAAATTAATTAAAAAGAGTGCAGAGGAAGCGTCCGCAGATGAATGCAAAAATAAAATATCTAAAAAGACTGAATTATAAGAAATATTTTTTCTGTGAGTGTTATTGGGTTTTCCCGTGTGGAATTTCATGTGCCCATTTGGTGGCAATAGGCTCGCCCCTTATTACATGGGACTTAAACATAACGGAGAAATGAAAGAAAGAAAATACATTTATTTAGCACAGACTATAAAAGGCACACAAAATATAAAGAAGAAAAAAAAAAGAAAAAAAATATAAGTAGTAGGAAAGTGTACCTCACGGCTGCGCCAAAAAAGCCCACTGAATGGTTTACTATACACCTCTGCTCAACCCTTTTGGGAATACAAGCGTGATGTTATCTTACATCCATCTCAAATACACACTACTTCTCAACTTCACACAGTTTACGATCAGCGCATCTTAAGTACATATTATATGTCTTCTAGAATGATCCAGCACTTATCCTACTTTCGTTACTGCCGCGTAAATGTATTGTAAACATTATCCCGCGATACTCTGTTAACTGTTGGGATGCCGACAATCTGTTCCTTCAAAATATTGGTTGAATATCTAGGTCACATTTTAGGCGAACTCTTGATCGTAAATACGACCTGTAAGTGACTTGAAATGAAGGTGGTTTGTATACAACATGAATGACTAATCGCTTTAGTTCGTATACATAAGGGAAGCAGGTAACCAGCGCCGACCTACCAGCGCTTATCGGTACTGGTCCGTGCAGGTAACCGCTACATAAAGGAAGCGGGTAGAAACAGGGGCTGGCACTTTGTAACAAAAATACGCATTGTTCCCTTGCAAATACAACAACAAATGACGGCTTACCAGCGCTGATTGGAGCAGGTCGGAACTTGTAGGCGAAGTTTGGAGCTTGTCGGTGCTGGTTCGCCGTACAATATAGAGACTACCTGCCTACTAACTGCGCGGACCAGCACCGACAAGCGCTGGCAGATCGACGCTGGCAACCCGCTTTCTACGTGTATACGCACTTACGTCCAAAAACCATAAACTCAGCTCATTATTCTGTACAACTTTCACTGGACAAATTATGAATTCATGAAAAAAAAAACAGATGTTCCATACATTTTGTTAACCAACATTGATTGTTTTGTATGGAAAATAAGTTTTTTTCCACGATTTCATAGTTTGTCCCATAGTAAAAGTTGTGTGGTAGACTAAGGCCTAGACCAGGGGTGGCAGAAACTACGGCCCGCGGGCCAACTCTGGCCCGTGAAGGGTTTAATCCGGCCCGCCAACCCTACTTTTTAGAACAAGAGTTGCCTTCGGAAATATATTTTTGCAGCATCATCGACAAAAATAGGTATAAAATAAATACATGTAGCTAATTATAAAGTGTCATATCAAATAGCTGAAATTATATGAGCCAAAAATGATAGTTTTTGCAGAACAAAATGCTTTTTTTTGTAATTTTGGCTCCCTGCAAAACTTCTTGCGTTGTTCTGGCCCCTCACAAAAAAAGTTTACCCACCCCTGGCCTACACGCTTCTCATTTTGAGAAGAGGACCGTACCATGCAGTGAGATAGTAAAGTTTGCTACCAATAGCGATGCAGCTGTCCATGTGATTTACGAATTACTGTTACATGTTCGTAAATTAGATCATAACGCAAACTTCAACTTTCTTTAAAATTCAGGCCACCTGCACACGGACCACTCGCCACATCCACAAGTGGCCGGGCACAAAATGTTGCCATAGATTTAAAGTGGGCGCCACCAACCACACATATTGCGAATTCCTTGCGTTTATGGATAAGTTAATCCGCAATCCAACTTATATGCCTAAATCACTTAAAATCAATTTCTATCCTAACTATATCTTCTACCTTAAAATGAAAGAAAAACTGATATCCATTTGAACAAAAATGTCATTTAAAATCCATATCAAAAGATAATATCTTGACACTTCAATGAATTTACGATGCAATACTTTTAAAGATGGGTCCGACATTAAATTAGGGTCCTCTAGCCTAGTAACTTTCTAGAAACATTTTATGAAAGCAGTACGTTGGTATGAGTCGGTGTATTTAGGCTACCTTTCACTATGCCTGTGTATATAAATGATTAAAGCTTAAACTCGAATTAGGGACCCTACTCTTGGACCTTAGTATAAAAATACAGTAGACAAAGGAGAGTGCTTTTTTCAAAAAAGTACAGTCCTAGAAAGTATCTAATCTTCGTGCCATAAATCTGTTCTTTAATCAAGTTAAATTATTTTAAGAAGATTAACTACGAAAGTTAATGATTAAAAATGTATAGTCAGATTATCTCTTAAACTTAGTAATGAAGAAAACGTGCTAAGGTGTGTACCTATACCTACTGAAGTATTTTTTATTCAAACCTTGCCAGGTAATTCAACACAAAACATTTTTTTAATTTTCAGTCACGGTCATGTAACAGATCATATTCATAGTTTTAAGGAATTCAACGAATTCGTTCACATTCTGTATGTAGTAAAAAAAAAGATTAGAGATCAATTTTGAAGTACAAGTAATACTCAGTAGAATTAAGTAGTTTATATTTATTTTGTTATGGTTACCTTAAGTTACGATTGAATTGGCATATGTACACAATGTATAAAAAATCCTTAAATAAAATAATAAAGTAATACTACTTAAAAGCTTATTTTTAGTATATACTAAACCTGAAACTAGTTTGTCCATAATCACTAGGAGAATCGATTGACATATTTTTTACACCACATTTTTTTTATTAATATTATATTTGTTTCAGTAGGTTTCTACCCATAACAGTTGACGGTATTAGACACCTTGAGGCTTGAGACGGTCCGCTCGGTCAGTTTTCGTGTATTAGACAACCCCTGCATAGCACATCTCAGGCATTTCACACTTTACTAGGGAACTTAACTCGACATAAACTAAGGTCTAACTTGGAGATTAATAAAAAAAAACACATATTCAGGCAGTTCTGATGATAATCTTGTTGGAGTGTCTCGATTTTTGTATAAACTAAAAATAACGTTGTATATATCATATACAGCCATGACTGTTTAGTCTCTTTACATCCAAAAACCACAAACTCTGCTCATAATTCCGTACAACTTTTACTACAACAAACCTAACATACAAAATAATCAATGATGCTCAACACAATATATGGAACAGCTGTTTTTTTTACATCTCCAAATTTCGTCCCATAGTAAAATCTGTATAAATGCCTTAGTACACATCAATCCAATTTTTTTGTACTACCTAACCAATACCAATACTGTCAATTATACCAATATTTACAGAACACCAAAATAAAACAGAACAAAAATGTAGCGTGCGAAACTACACGCATTGATTAAAATATCAAAATTATGTTTTCTTCACAAACGCTCATAACATAAAATAAAGCGTCGAACACACAAAACCGAATCACTGTGTACATTGAATTTCTCTCCGTAACACAATAAAGGAACCACTCAAATCAATAATACGTGAAACAACGAACTTTTGTGAAACACGAAATACCTGTTACTGTCAAACAATACGAACAATAGGAAGGAAATATTCAAATTTTACTACGGACTTCAGATATTCATAAATTAACGCCAATATGAGCACTAGTAGTGGATAGACAAACTAAAAGTGTGCCATAGTAGAAAAATATATTGGTTTGGTAGAAATAAAAAAAATCTTCATAAAATCTTTAAAAAAAAATAAAAAATAATAGTCATCACACCAAAATTTGAGGAAAGTGACATCCATCGGTTTATATGCTACACTGCACTACTCAGCCAACTATCTGCAGTGATGGATCAAACAGAAAATATTACGATTAGACGTGTGCGAGCGCACTCCGTAACGAACCTAGATGATAGTTTCAACAATCACACACTAGATGGCACCATGCACAATGTTCCTGATATATCGGAGGATGAAGATATCGATATCATTACCGAACTGAAAAAACAGATTGATGCCCTTACTACTAAACTATCGAGCGCCAACAGCGAAATAGACTCTCTGATATTGGCTAATGAGACGCTAAAAAAGGAGAACGGAAATCTAATTCGTAAAAATTCGATCTACAAACAAATTGTGTCCAGTCCAAGCCAATCCCCACTCAAAACCCCTAAAAAAAATATTTCCGAGCAAACAAAAGAACCTTGCAGAAACAAGCAAACCCAAACAGATTTTGCCATATTGAACAAAAGTAATAATATGCAAGTAGATCAACAAAATACTACAGCACAACATTCCAGTGCACAGATAGAGCCACCTGTCAAGACTAATGAAATCTCTAATAGGATGTGTTATTCGCAGACCGTAGTTAAAAATAATCTCTGCATTATTAGTGCAAATAAAAGCAATAACATATTGGCCTTAGCAGAAGAATACTTCCTTGGAAACTACCACATATGTCACTATCTAACACCAAATGTTGGAATAAAAAATCTCATACAGGATATACAAACAAAACTGTCAAATTTCACATTGGATGACTTTTGCATAATTATGGTAGGTGAGGAAGATTTCAGAAAGACACATAACTATTATGATACAATAACTGACATTAGATATATACTAGAGGACATTAAAAATACTAATATTATAATTACATTACCAACATTCAAATCTAATTACTATTATAACTACAATAATCTGTATAACTCAAGACTGGAAGTATTCAATAATATGTTATATATGGACATTATTACCCATGAGCATGCCTATCATTTAGACTCTAATTTGAATTTAAGTTACCACCATACTCTGTATAGACGCTCTGGATCCTTAAATAATCATGGTATGAAGGTTATATTTAGTGACCTCTTTGATTTGTTATTGGCAATCAAGCAAGAAAATACAAAAAGTGTAAAAGGAAAACTGTCAGATGAAAAATTCCCAGATTCTGAATCTCTTTTTCGCCCCTAAATATGTTAACATTCTTCACCAAAATATTGCTGGGCTGCGAACAAAGTCGCATATATTAACAGTATGTTTACAGGAATTACTAGAAAAAAAAACAAATATTGATGTTATTTGTATCACCGAGCACTTCATGATGTCTGGGCATGAAGACTCCTGTTTGATTCCCAACTATAACTTGGTATCATGTTACTCTAGAACTAATACTAAAAGAGGCGGGTCTTGTATTTTTGGTAAAAAAGGGCTTAATTGCAAAGAAATATCAACACTGACAAGCTATTCAGTCTGTGCAGCGTTTGAGTGCTGTGCTATTGAGCTTACAGACTACAAAATTGTTATTGTTTGTGTATATAGAGTACCCTTAGCTAGTAACATAGATATATTTCTGGACAAACTGAACAAGGTCCTAACTTTTCTTTATAAACATTATCATAAACATAATATTGTTATGGCTGGAGACTTTAATATTAATATTTTAGATAGGAATAAGTTAACAAACGAATTTGAATGTCTACTACTAAATTATAATTTAAAATTACAATTAAAAGAACCTACCAGACATGTAAGCAAAACATGTATTGACAATTTTGCCCATAACCTTGGAAAAAAATGTAAGTCAGAAGTAATTGAACTAGCACTGTCTGACCACACTGCACAATTGTTAAAATGTCAAGTAAGAAATATATGTATAAATAAGTACTGGAAAATCAGGCGACGGGATTTTTGTATGGAAAATCAGGTAAAATTCAAATACTATTAGGGCCAAATGACACTTGCAGATATGTACAGTACTTGTGATCCAAACATAGCATATGATATTTTCTTTGATACATTTGAGTTGTTTTATGGCCTTTGTTTTCCCTACAAAACTATAACGATACACAACCACAAAAAGCTCAAGTGGGTTTCACGGGGTATTAAGACTTGTAGTGCTAAGAAACGTGAACTGCTTTGGAAATATAGAAAAACCCCAAGTGTAGATAACAAATTAAAGCTAAGCCAATACACCAAAAGACTGAAAAAGATTGTGTGTTTGACCCAACGAGCGCAAAACAATTACAACATTATAAACTCAAGTAATAAAGCAAAAACTGTATGGCAAACTATTAATGCTGCAAAGCAAAACAGGCCATTGGAATCTATCCCATGTATTAAACTGAATAATAATATTGTGACTAATCCGTATGACATATCGAATGCATTTAATAATTATTTTGTAGATAAGATAACACCCATTAATACCATGCTTAAAGATCAGCATAAGCAATACCTAAAATCTAGACTTAACTCAATCTTTATGAAGCCATGTCTGCCAGACGATATAAAACAAATTATAAAAGGTTTAAAAAACACCAATAGTGTAGGCTATGACGGTATCTGCACTAAAGTCATTAAGCTAGTAACAGAATGTATCTCGCAACCTCTTAGTTACATTCTAAACCTGTCGATTGAATCTGGTGTGTACCCTGAAAAATTAAAAGTTGCAATTATTAAACCGATCCATAAAAAAGAGAGTAAAGAAAACATTAATAATTTTAGACCTATTGCCCTAATATCAATTTTCTCAAAAATTTTTGAAAAATATATATTTAATGTATTTGTTAAATATTTTGAAACTCATAACATTTTAGCTAAAGAACAAAAAGGGTTTAGACAAAACAAAAGTATCAATCTTGCTATATATGAATTTTTGGAAATTATAACGACGAATGTCTACAGGCGAATACCGATCTGCGGCATCTTTATGGATATGACACAAGCCTTTGATTATGTGGTACATGACATCTTATTATATAAGCTTGAGACATATGGCATAAGAGGCAATATTTTAAAATTAATTGAAACTTACCTCAAAAACCGCACTCAGTATACACAAATTAACAGAGTCAATCCTATAACTAAGATGGAGGATACATATCTATCAAAGGGGCGTAAAACACAATATGGTGTCCCGCAAGGAAGTGTATTAGGTCCATTACTCTTTATAATATACATTAATGACCTTCCTAATGCGAATTCAAACCCAATGACACTCTTTGCTGATGACAGCACCATTGCAATTAAGTATAATGACAGAACATCTTATGAACATGATATGAGCAGTACTCTAAATGCAATCATTAAATGGCTAGACATTAATAATCTAAAGGCAAACATAGGAAAAACTAAAATAGTCAATTTTAATCAGCGTGGGAATGCAATTATGCCACAGATAAACTATAAGGGTGAACCTGTATCTGAAGTGCAATCATCAAAATTTCTTGGTCTTACTGTGGATAACAAGTTAAAATGGAAATCCCAGATTGAAACACTATGTAAAAAAATTAATAAATCAGTATATGCGCTACATGAATTAAAACGGATTTCAAATATCAATACCTTGTTAACTGCGTATCATGGGTTAGTTGCTTCAGTCCTGAGGTACGGTATAATTTTTTGGGGAAATTCGACTGACATTGACATAATTTTTAAAGCACAAAAACGGTGCATAAGGGCTATGTTTGGGCTTCAAGTAATCGAAACCTGTAAACCGTTTTTCCAGGAGTACAAAATTCTAACTCTTCCAAGCCTATATATTTATGAGGTCTCAATATTTGTTAAGGTCAATCAAAACTTATTTACATTAGCCTCAGAAGTCAGTAATAGGCAACAACGCGACGCATTTCGCCTCTGTGTGCGCCGAACCCATACCACTTTAATGCACAAAAGTGTGTTTTGCACGGCTCCTGTAATTTTCAATAAATTACCTAAAGAAATAAGGGCAATGAATTCTACCTTATTTAAGAAAAATCTAAAGAGCCTGTTAGTTAATAAATGTTACTATAGCTTGAACGACTACTTAAACGATAATTTTTCCAAATTTAAGACCGCATAGAGACATCAAGTAATTACCTTAATTATGCATGTATTTTTAAATAAGTAGTAATCTGTTATTGTATTGTAATAATTATAGGAATGACATTGAAATAATTTAATTGTTATTACTAAATAAATAATTATTTTTTATTATTATAACTTTGACATTGCATTAATTTAATATTTTAAAATATTTTCATCTTGTTTTCAATTAGTTCAATTCAATTCAGTTACAATTTAGTTTTCAATTCAGTTACATTTCAATGTCAACCTTGATTTTTGATAAATCATGATTGTAAACATTTTGCATGCCTTACGGTAGAATCACTTGAAACATGTAATATCATTCTAACAACACCATTGTACAGTGTTTTCTGCAAAAATAAATAATTTGAATTTGAATTTAATTCAACATTTTTTGTAATAACAATTTCGTTTAGCTGAAATTGTGTAATTGTGACGAATCTGTCACTGGGATCTAGAATTCAATTTATTTTAACTTGTTATACAATTCAAAGACTTTTAACGAGACGTTTGGTGTAGTGGCTAAGCAATTGCCTTCTGCGCTACGGGTCGGGGGTTCAATTCCTACACGGAACAAATATGTGTATGGCCTACAGATAGTCGTTCCGGATCTCGGTGTTTGTACATATAAGGTTTGTGTTTTTCTTTACTATCCACCTACGCACTATTATGTATTATGATACATGTGTTTACACAAATAAAGAAATCTTTATCTGTAAACGCACCCACGATACAGGAGAAATCCTAGTAAAGGATAAGGATTTTTTCTATAAAAAAAGATATGTAAGGAATTATAAAATATTTCTACCATCTGACATGACATAGTTTAATACATAGTTTACTTTCATGTTCAAATTGAATATGAATCAAATTGATATGTTCCATAATATTAACCACTGTTAATTTAATTACATTCTTCAACTACCTACAATATAACACATCAATAACTACCAAAAAAACAATAATATTCTGATAATAAAAACCAAAACTCCGATTTGATCGCATCAAAAAAAAAACAATGTGATGAAAAATCGTTACGTACAACCAATTAAGCTTTCACGCCTTTCAGCGTACGTTAGCCAAAATTAATGAATTACATGAAAACAAACTTTTTGTTTCGCTCACATATTACTATGTTTGATATATGACAGGTATATTTCAGTCGATTTGTTTTAATTGCTTTTACTAATGGCACACGTTTTTATTTTATTTTTGTAAATAAAAAAAAGGCATTCGTTGTGTTAAACTGAATTTTTTGCAGTTCACAAGAACTGCAAAAAATTCAGTTTTTTGCAGGCTTCAAAATGTTGTTTTAAAATGATTAGTGGTCTGCGTAGTTAATAAGAAACAAACTCCATGACAAACAAATATTGTCTGTAGTATAAACGTTATTGGACACATTTCTTATGATTATTTTTATCTAATTTTTTATCTTATACTTATCTCGTATCATTAAACACCAATTCCTAGAATTTGTAGACACAACACTTTACAAATAGCAAATACATTTACTTTTCTCATTCAATCGACGCTTTATGTCTTGAAGTCTTGCCAAATCGTTTACCAATTCTGCGAAATAGGTATTATGCTAAGGTACTCACGGACAAATATGTTGGACATCAAGGTCGCCGGCAAACAGAACACGATCACGAGAATGTCTGCGACCGCCAGGTTCACGATAAAGAAGTTGGTAACAGTCCTCATTCTAGGCGAGCGGTACACCACAGCAATCACGAAACAGTTCCCCACCAGTCCCACCAGAAACACCATCAAATACGCCACGCAATACACAGCCGTCATCGCACCCCCGTGACGGTACATGAACTCGTCCGAAATCACTCCTAAGTCCGACCTGTTCATCGTCACGTTCATCCGCATCGGATGGTGACGATCCATCGCCCCCTCCATGTGTGTCGATAGAGGCTCCAAGTCTGGCAGCACACTGTTATCAGGCACAAATTTGCTGTTCATCGCTTCCATGATTGAATTCGACAGTATATCCACCATGTTATGCTTGTGAGCCTCCCTCATGTGAGAGTGGTTGTGATGACGCCAATGATGACGCTGCTCGTGAGTAGCGTGCGTCGAAAAATTATAATTAGCATCCTCACTGAAGAAATCACTCGACGGAATCCTTAAAGGTGCCATCTCTCAATTTGACATTTCCGCAAAATAATAACACTAAACTGTCTACAACTATTCGAAATTTTATACTAAAAATAAATAATCACACATCACTAAGTTAATTCTAATTTTTAGCATTCGTTTCACACATCAAAAGTTAGTAAATTAAATAAATAAATTCTATTCACATACACGAAAACGTAAACTCTAATGTTCCATTAGAAAAGTATGAAAAGTTCCGTAGGTTCGGCGCGGCAATACGTAGCGGGACTACGCGCGGTTGGTTTGGCGTTCGCGCGCCGTCTGGCCGTAGCAGCGCTACGAGCTACGGGCCGCGTAGGCTCGCGCGACGCATGTGCATTTGGTTAACGGACAGACATCCAATATAATGCATTTCCGATAAACTTTATTGCTATTGCAATAAGATATAAATTGCTTTGTTGAGTATTTATAGTGGGGAATACTTTGTGGCATTGAAAGGCTATCGAAAATGCATTCGAACTAAAAGGGTTAGTGTTTCATGAAGTTTAATAGAATTTTCGAAGGTAATTTAAATAATGTGTGAAGGCGTTGAACTTTATATAATATTAATAAAATAGCGTAGACCAAGAATTAAAATCGGAGTAAGTTTAATAATTACTTGAAGTCAAAACGTTGCTTGTTATTATTACAGAAACAAATGTTGTATTTCAAGTAATATTACAGCAGTATTTTTAAATAACGGTTATGTCTCGACGGTAAAATCGTTTTAGTTTAAGTAGACAAAGTTATTTTTATGACATGTATTTATTATGTGTTTGACTGCCTCGCTGGTCTAGTGGTCACAAGCGCGACTGCTGAGTGTAAAGTCCTGGGTTCGATCCCCAGGTCAGGCAAAGTGTTATTTGGTTTTTCCGTGTGGAAATTCTCAGTAACAGCCCGCAGTGTGGTTTTGTGCCCGATTGATGGCAATAGGCTCGCCCCTATTAATAAGAAATAAAGGTGTACAACAGCCCTCTACCCAACCTTTCGAGGAATGCAAGCGTGATGTTATGTATTTATGTTTAATTTAATAATTATCATTTTTTTTTAATCTTTTCGTCAGCGATGCGAAGGAATATTTTGATGCCCTATTTTAGTCTATACTATAGTTTTATTAGGATATATTTTTCTGTATTTTTATATAATTTTATTTGTAATTATGTAAATATTATATGTTAAAGACTAAATGAGAACAGTTAATAAAATAAAATTTATCTCATGAAGTATTTATATAATATTCTCCTTTTTCAAAATAAAAGTTACTAATGTACTTTTTTGCCGGGGTTAGATTTTTTAGGCTACAGTTATTTAAAAAAAAAATGTGCCCTTCATTATGTTCTTCCCTATATCGTTGGAGGGAACCTTATGCAGACTCGGAACAATTATCTGTAGTTCATAGGTACAAGTACAGTCACGGACAAAAATTGGCCGAACATTTGAATTTTTAAACTTGGCATTAATTGGAAAACTACGAGTAACTGATATTAAATAAACTTTTAAAATATTATTAAAGTTGTACCTAGAGTATTAAACAATTTGAAACTATAATTATACTGTTTTAGAATATTAATTTAGCTGAGATTTGCCTCTATAAATGCAATAAAAGTCAAAGCATTTATTTCAATTAGACAATTTACAGGCACTTTTGAATTGTGAATATAATAATTTTCATGACAGTAAAAAAAGAGTAAAATTAAATACAATACCAAGTCACATGACCAAATTTAAAAAAAAAACGTTCGTATGGAGATCTCTTTGAGAATCCATTAGACAAGTGGTTGTGGAGCAGGACTAGCATGATACCAAGCATTTTTATCAGCAATATAATCATCTAACTTGTAATATGCTTGTTAACGTAGTGTGTGTTTTAGGCAAATTTAAACTTTCTTCTCATTTGGTTGAAGAACATTATTAGGTATACAATACACTACAAATATCCTTTATTGTACACCAATAAAATACAGAAAAGTACATAAATCGAGTTTAAGATTTGTACAATGAGCGGTCTTATCGCTGATAGCGATTTTAACAGACATCCTTTGGAACTTGGACATATTTTCAGGCAGCATCACTAATTTTTGCTCAATAATGTTTCTTTTAATATTTCTTGTGTGTTTTTTTATATAATGTTTTTAGTTTGATATTTAATTCAACATTATTTAATTTAATTTGATTCAATCTTATTTAATTCAATTTAATTTAATTCAATTTAATTTAATTCAATTTAATTTAATTCAATTTAATTTAATTCAATCTTATTTTATTTTATTCAATTTAATTTTAAGTATAAAAGATTATTGATATTAGTTCTAATTACAGTGTTACCCGTCCTTATATTAATTATTATTGTATAGTGAGATCTAAATCAAGTTATGCTGTGCGTACCTTTAATTTAGATGCATGCAATGCTATTGTATTTGAAAATGGTACGTACTATAAATATCTTTGTGTGTATTTAGTTGGTTTGCCTTAATAAATAAAATAAAAAAAACCTCTATCTACTTTTTTACCAACTGATATCGCCGACTGTGTCTATTCCTTCCGTGCTTGGATCGAACCCACATTCCGTAGCGCAGATCCCCAGCAGAACTCAAAGGTTAGATTAGGTTCCATTTAGAATCAATAATGTAATTAGTCTCTAAGCTAAGACGTTTCCTAGCGACGGAAAGGTCAGAGCTTAAACCTAACCCGATGAACTATTATTGTGATCTCTATTGTAAAACGAGCATTGATTTTGTGAAAGGGTTAAGCACCTTTCACAAAAATGTCGATCTTTAACCAACAGCCTTCAATCCACGTATACCGAGTGGTTACCGCCGCAAGGTGTTTTTTTTTTAATTATTTTAGTCGCGTTTCATTGTTATCGCACCTGATAGTGAGCGCAGCGGTCCAAGATAGAACACACTAATTCAAGTAACAGAGATATAGAGGGACTACCCGATATGCTCCTCTGGTTCTTACATACACACTGCTTGGCGCCCGGCCTAGCCAGACGGATCGCACGGAACACCAAGTGCAACCCGCTTTTGTTAAATCTTACAACGTGTCCATTCCCAGCGTGTGGTGAGGGAGATTTGTAATCTAGCCCCTCCACACACGATTTAAAAGTAGGGAATAAATATTGAAAGTAGTCTCGACTTATATTTATGTATAAATATTTGTTAGATTATTAGATTTGGCTGGAGACCCTTCAGGTCTCGCCAATAACTGCCCGGTTACGTAGGAAGGGTTACCTAAGACAACCTACAGCAGCCAAATAAAAAAAAAAAAAATATTAGAGGTTTTATTTATTTTCGTGATCCTTGATCTCATGACATATCTTCACTTAAGTTAAAAATCGTGTATTTCTAAGATATGACAGACATGTGTCTTTTTCAAATTGCTTGGCTGTGACTGACGGGATATCATAAATATATTCACGTTTTCTTTGCACCTAAAGTGGAATAATGTTTCGTCATACATTGCGAGACAATCGAGCACTAAGGTGAACTTTAAAAATAATAGTTACGAGTTAAAAAAGCTTAGATTTAAAATTAATAGTTTGTACTTTAATGTTAATCCTTCTAACTTTAAAAGTCTTCTTTAAATATAATATTTTGCACTATAATTTGAATGCCTCTAACTTTAAAGTCCCCCACAATAACAAATAAAATGACAAACAGCTGAAATACAGGTTATGTTAGAACTGTGATCACTCGACGCACGAGCCGAGCAAGCGAAGCGAGCGGTGCCGAGGCAGCAACTGGCGAGTGGCAGAAACGATTCGCTTTGCCGATCACTTTCTACCATTCGTTTAATGGGTCCAGAAACAAACGGTTTTTGATTGAATAAAGTGCGAACCATTAGTTTATATTATTTTTTAACAGACATTGTAACATGCTATTAGATAAATTATGTAATGTAACGTTTAATTCTATTTTTTTTTTTGAAATTCTAAATTCATTTGACATGTGTAACTTAATTTAATATTTTGCATGCCTGTATTACTGGTGAAATATGTCTTGGTCTATTTTTTATGTAACAACTTGTGTACCATATTTCAAGCAAATAAATAAATTAATTAATTAATTTTGGAGTGTACCTACCTAAAACATATCTTGTTGTTATTTACACAAATTTTAAAGTGCTCTAGAATACATCCCTTATTTTTTTATTACTTAATACATTTCTATATTTCATAGTTGTTACAGATCCTCTGACGTTACAGTTAAAAAAAAGTATATGTTCAACAAATCCATCAAAAATTAAAAACGTATAATTACGCAATATGAACGTATTTAATATAACGTACTATTATCACACCTATTATCGTAACAAAGACAATTATGCAACTGACACACATTCAGCGATCGATGGCAGACATCGAGGCTTCAAACGACGTCCATATTTAATACCGTAAACGTCCATTTACAGTGGACCTCGTATTCGTAACCTCGAATATAACACGGTGCATTTGCAAGCCGTACTCAATTATCTATCTATCGGTAATTTACATTACTGCTTTATAGCCTATTAGCGACCCGCCCCGGCTTTGCACGTATACGTTTTATAGCTTAAAACCTTCCTCTTGAATCACTCTATGTACTAAAAAAAACCGCATCAAAATCCGTTGCGTAGTTTTAAAGATCTAAGCATACATAGGGACAGACAGACAGCGGGAAGCGACTTTGTTTAATAATATGTAGTGATAAGAGGTCGCTCGTGGCATCGCCCGCGTGGTTGTCGTTTATCGCGTACTAGCTTTTGCTCGCAGCTCCGCTTGCGTGAAATTTTGAGCCCTCGTTAAGCCCCTTGTTAGGTGTAGTTATACAATGAAAAAAATCTGTCATCCCCTATTTCACCTCTTACGGGTAGGATTTCCAAAAACGCTCAAACTCGTGTAGCTTTATTTCTAACCAGAAATCTTAATATTTAATTTCATGCTTCTTACTTCAACAATGACGGACTTACATACAAACTTAAATCCCCTATTTCACCCCCTTAAGGGTTGAATTTCGAGAAATCCCTTCTTAGTGGATGCCTACGTCACAAAAGGAATCTACAGTCAAAATTTCAGGTTTCTAACCCAAGTGGTTTAGGCTGTGCGTTGATAGATCAGTCAGTCAGTCAGCTTCTCCTTTTATATATATAGATTCCGTATTTTTCGGAAAAAAAAGTAGCCTATGTCCTTCTCCAGGTTCCAGACTATCTCTGTACCAAGTTTCATCAAAATCGCTTAAGCGGTTTAGGCGTGAAACCGTCACAGACAGACAGAGTTACTTTCGCATAACTACATGGTATAAAACAAAGTCGCTACCTGCCGTCTGTCCCTATGTATGCTTAGATCTTTAAAACTACGCAACGGATTTTGATGCGTTTTTTTAATAGATAGAGTGATTCAAGAGGAAGGTTTTAAGCTATAAAACGTGCACGTGCAAAGCCGGGGCAGGTCGCTAGTTTATAATATTAGTACCGTCTGCGAGGCCTAAGCTGAGCTATGCATTTGTGTGAGAATGAATGCAGACGCATTCTTTGCTTGGTTTAAACCGGTTTATTCTGCTTTCTAGCAGTCGATTCTATATGCACTCACACAAATGCAAAGCTCAGCTTACACCTCGCCAGTTGTAAAGATGTTAAACTTCTATCTCTGGTAGGGCAAACTGGTAGAAAGGCTATTAAAAACAGCCGGCAAAGAATGTATATAAATTACTTGCTACTGTTTGCTGTCCTACGACAATTGACATTTATAACATAACAACACGCCTGTATTGCCCAAAGGGTTGGGCAGAGGTGTACGGTACGCCCCCATTTCGCCGTTACGTTTAAGTCCGAGCACAAATCCAGACTGCGTAACAGCGTGACAGAGTAACTGCTATGGCAATCGTTTTAAAAGGCTAACTTTCTCATTACTTTTCATGTTGTTAACCACATGTACATTAATCTGCAGTCTTACATTACTACAATGAAAATTGTCAAACCATTTACTTTTTTTAAAAAGAGTGTCTATGGAGTTTCTTGCCGGTTCTTCTCCAAAGGACCTACTACTTGGAACCGAGCCCCTAGTTTTGACCTTTTGAAAGCACCAGGGATCTGGTCTACTTGAAATAAAAACTATTTGACTTTGAAACATTTTGTATGAAAGAACATTGAAGAGGCAACGAGACAGCACGCTACGGTATAAACGTGGGCGCTCCACCGGTGCAGCGCCAGCGCACCGCCGGCGCTCGGGCAGTCTGCAGCGAATAACGCGCCGGAGTACCGGCTAGCATGTCTTCGTCTTCAGAGGAAGACATGTTGTCAGATCAAAATCAAACACTTGAATGGCACCAACACTCACGCCGGCGCACCGTACCACGCTACGGGCGCCCATTGCATGCAAAAGGCGCGCCCGTAGCGTGTCATAGGCGCGCCGGTTGCGCGCCGCGCCCCTTCTGTGTGGCCTGCGCCTTAGGTGAATCAGGGCTCTGGAGGCTCCTTTAAGGCGTCGTCCTAACTAGCTACGATCATACGAGCAAACGATGCGATTTCGTCGCGCGATGAAAATGATCGTGTGATGGTTTAACGGGTGCCCTAATAGATAGCGAGATGCATATTGCGTGTTTCCGTTCTTGCGAATCGCGCGATGACGCGTGACCAATTAGGGTACTCAAAAGAGATCTGTAGCTTTGATTACACGATCGCACGATCAAACGTTTGTGAGATTTGTGTCTGTAAACGCACCCACGATACAAGAGAAATCTTAGTGTGGGGCAACGTTTTTTCTAAAAAGAAAAAGAAAGAAAGAAAAGAAACCCATAGTACGATCGTTATTATGCATTTCCTGTGCTCGTGCGATAACTTGCGCGCCGCGCCCTTTCTGTGTGGCCTGCGCCTTAGGTGAATCAGGGCTCTGGAGGCTCCTTTAAGGCGTCAATTAGGACACTCTTAAAGAGATTTGTGTATTAAATCTCGTCGTGCGACGAAAACGCATCGTTTGTTCGTACGATCGTAGCCAGTAAGGACGACGCCTTATGCATCCCGATAATATTAAATGCTTAAAAAGTGTACTGAAGTACTTCAACTTCTGTCTTCTATTCAAGTATTATAGGTCGGATAGTTATCATAAACATCATGCATATTTAATATCGTAAACTATCGAAGCCACACCTTTGCGCCATTCGTCATTTGTGCCAAGGAAAGTATGGTTTGTTGCATCTGCTTGCAGTCCCACGACAATATTATTGTATTAGTTAATTAACAATTGATTGGGCTTCAACGACGTACTGTAATATGTTACGGGCAACGTGATTAACGGGGCATAATTAATAAGGACCGGCCATTATTAATAATGCCCAAGAGCGATGGGCAAAGTGATTAATTTATCACTTTGACCGGCCATTATTAATAATGGCCGACGGCCCGTGGTCCATTTAATAAGTCAGTGTTTGCACAATAAAACAAATGAAAAACTTAAGGGGATGTTTGGAAAGTTGTTTGGGTTTCCAAAGGAGAGTCGACGGAGCCCCGCTGGGCAGGGCTCCTATTTCTGTCTGCAGGGTTTAAAGTAACCTAACACGAAGGGGATGACGACGTCATCCCCTTCGAACCTAACCTATCCGTGTCGGGGTGCCCCAAATGAATGACCAAATCTATTTACTTCACACATTGCCGGTGGACCAGCAGGAATTCTATTTTTATCAAAATAAAAGTAGGTAACAAATGATGATAATACATTTTTAACTGTTTATTTTTTAACTACTATGTTCAATAGTTTATTTTTTGTTAACTTTTCATGTTTGTAAGTTTAATTTCATTTAATAAACAAAAACACCACAGTTCACCTATTTTATTACTTTGCCCAAGATAGGGTGGGCATTATTCATAATGGCCGGGAAAAGTGATTAATCGTGCTGTTTTAATCACATTGCCCAATTGAGTCGGGCATTATGAATACAGGCTGGCCATTATTAATAGTGCCCGGACTTATCAAATTGCCCGTAACATATATAACATAAAAATAATCAGCCGATTACTGTCCTAATGCTGAACACGAGCCAGGGGGTCTACTCCCTAAACACGAAGTCCGTGGTTTCGGCCTTAGTTACGAGCATTTCCTTACTCCCTATCACCTACGGACATACGATTATTTCGAGCCCGAACTAAGAATGAATAACAACACGATTTGACAGTTGTCCCTTCTACCGATGTGTTTTTGCCCGTCTGAAAAGTTGAACTTGACTCTTGTTTTGTTCACTCCTACGTTTCGAGCTACTTTCGGACGGGCGACTAACTTCGTTGACGGACTTAGGGAGTTGGCCCCCTGTTCGCATTTCAGGCCTTAGTTCATCACGCTGGCCTAATTCGGATGTGCGTTATATACACACCATCAAGCAATGATATTATAACAAAAAGAAGTAGATATGTTACGTTCATAGAAAATGGTGTTTAAAATTCGAACCTGCATTATTTTCACTAGTATCTCTAATGAGTAAGACGAAGATACTAAATAAATACGAGAGTGAAAGAGATAGCTATTTCCAATTACAACAATTGTTGTAATTTTGAATTGTCATTTTTGGTGCGTCAATGACATATCTACTTCTTTTTGTATATAATATCATTGCCATCAAGAACTTTATTATTCATGCCTTCTCAGATGTGCTGGTTTCCTCACGATGTTTTCCTTCACACTCAAGTGATAATCAAATTCTGATCCGGACATGAATTAATAAAGTTAAAGAGCTGGGATCGAATTCAAACCCTCCCACGTGGACAGCAAGCATTCAACCGAAGCTACATCAATACTCTTTACCCAACTATGCAACAGTAAACACAGGGTTATGCTTTTCACGCTCAGCTAAGTATTTATTTATTTACTTTAATTAAAATGGTCTTAGACCAATTACAATAATTAAAGACAGTAATAGAAGACGATACATACAATACAAGAGCAAAAAATAAAAAATTAAAATGTATTCTAATAAACTCTTTCATAAATCCCTTACAATACTTCTGACAGTATATTCTTTCACACGTTCATGATGCATTCCTCTCGCAGTACTTCAGACATTCCGAAAAAATCACCCTCCATTCATCCGCAAACATATCAAAATTCGGTCTGCGTCCAGGATTGAGCGCGGTGAGACTTCGCGGTATGGGTGATCGTGAACGAGTCACTGTACGACATGACGGAACAGCAAACAGTTTATGTTTTTTGCTCCGACGGTAATTATTTGGAACAAATAATAGGAACAACTTGCAATTAAGATCCGGGGCAGATCTACTTTCCCTATGAATATGGGATTCTTTACACCCTCGAAGTATGCCAACGGCTGGATGGATTTTAATGCCTGAGAGGTGTCTATCGACTCGTCTAAGCCGTGCGATGGTTAAAGGCAGCCTCCGACTGCGTGTAATGTTTTGATAGCATAATTTTATGAAAACCTACGTAAATACCTTATGTTATGATTGGAAGCACAGTCACGAGCACCAATATGTATACATATATCGAAATTCACTTGAATTACTCCCTAAATACTAATTGAATTTACGAAATGTTTTAAACTAACTTTCGGCCGCGGCTTCGCTCGCTTTAATTTAGAATTTGACAATCAACTCTTAACACACTACTGAAGCTTCTATAATGATATAATTCAATCATGATTCGAAAGACACGTGGCGCCATCTATATCGTTATTGTTGTTTTCCCCGGCAACAACACTTTTTTTCGGGATGAAAGGTACCCTATGTCCGTTTCTGTGCACCTGACAACGTATATGCAATTCAGGATGATCGGTTTAGTGGTTTAGGTGTGAAAAGGTAACAAACAAACAAACTTACTTTCGCATTTATAATATGAGTTAGGATAGGATGCCAAATATTCGTATGCATTCGTAGATACTATGTAAACAATATTTCAAGCTTTCCATTACAACTCCTTCGTTAATGCAGTTTATAATTTCACTACCGGTATACAATGTCGGTGCTTGTGACTGTACATCTTGTTTACATCTTTTCAGTTCTTTATTTTAATTTTCTACATCATCTAGTTCCCGTCTTTTCAGTTCGCTTTTTATTACTGCTACAGTTACTGATCTGTTTACAGCTACAATGTAACTATCTATTTCATACAATGTTGTATAAATGTTACGTTTACAAGTTGCTTGACATTGATATCCTGCTTAGCACTGCAGTTCGACCTCAATCCTAACTGATATTATAAATGCGAAAGTAAGTTTGTTTGTTTGTTACCTTTTCATGCCTAAACCACTGCACCGATCATCCTGAAATTTTGCATATACGTTGTCAGGTGTACAGAAACGGATATAGGGTACCTTTATCCCGAAAAAAAGTAGTGTTCCCAAGGAAAGCAACAATAACATTCATAGATGGCGCCACGTGTCTTTTGAATCACGATTGAATTATATTATTATAGAAACGTTAGTAGTGTGTTAAGAGTTTTTTGAGCTTAATTATTGCGAGCGAGTAATTGATAATTTACTGTAGTTTACTGATATTATCCCTTACCCATTGCCTAACGTGAGCGACAAATGCGATACGATACCTAATAGCGGATAGAACGCGTTGTGATCCAATCAAAAGTCAAGTGGCTATTTGTCGTATCTTGTCGCGTTATGATATTCGCGTAGGAACAGTATCAGTGATTTTATCGCATCGCATCGCGCTGCGATATTTGCGTGAGGCGGCGGCTGGTTTATCGCCTAATAGGTGATTCTCTTGTGATAGCATCGAATAGACTACAACTCTATCCTGTCGCAAGTCTGCTGGCAGAAAAAACAATCGGTAATTTTGTTTGGAACCCGTACCCACCTTGTAGCATTTTAAGCTTGTCATTTACAAGAGGCATAAGTGAACAACTCAAAAATGAATGAACGAAAGAATGAATGAATGGGAGACCGAAGTTATGACCATTTGCATTTTCAATCATCTATGTAGTGTTATAATAATTATTTTATAGGCCCAATGAATAACCAGATCTATTTCTGTTGCCGCTATAACAACAAATACTAAAAAACAGAATAAAATAAATATTTAAGGGGGCTCCGATACAACAAACGTGATTTTTTTGCCATTTTTATAGATAATGGTACGGAACCCTTCGTGCGTGAGTCCGACTCGCACTTGGCCGGTTTTTAGATATACATAATTTATTGGGTTTTTTTTAAGATACATGTGTATTTATAAATATAATCTATGTAATTATAATTATGTAGGACGAATCATCATCTGCCTAGCCTTTTCCCAACTATGTTGGGGTCGGCTTCCAGTCGAACCGGATGCAGCTGAATATCAGTATTTTACATGGAGCGACTGCCTATCAGACCTCCACAACCCAGTAACTGGGTAATACGATACTCTTGGAAAGACTGGTTGTCAGACTTTCTGGCTTCTGACCAACAGTAAGGACTGTCAAAGATCTACAAATGACAGCCGGGACCAACGGCTTTACGTGCTTTCCGAGGCACGGAGGAAACTCGCTATGGTAAATGATCACCCATCCACAGACCAACCTCGGCAAGCGTGGCTTAACCCGGAAGATCGGTCTATACGGCTGTAATTATTTAGCCACGAGGTCCTCGAGATAATTATGTAGGACGAATAAACGAGAATAAAATTATATCTGTCAATTTTACTTTAAGTCCCTCCTCACCATGTTTTACTTCACCGTATGTCAGTGGCGTCTTAGATTAAGAGCTCTTACACACGAGCGGCATGTTCCCAACGGCAGAGGTAACTGCAGCAGTCGACGCGCGTCGGCGGCAACCGTCGACGCTCGACGGCAGCAATCGACCTATAGCGACACTTGCAGTTGTTGCCGCTGCCGCTGATCTTCGAAGATGAAATGTCGACGGCTGCCGTCGTTGCGTCAACGGAAGCTGTCGACGGTAGCCGCCGACGCGCGTCGACGGCTGCAGTTACCTCTGCCGTTGGGAACATGCCGCTCGTGTGTAAGCGCTCTAACTAAGAAAGTAGGTACATTATGACATTAAAAAAGTTACATTGGTACATGCCTGGGATTGTACCCGCAACCCGGTGCATTACAAGCGGGCTTGTAACCTTAGGGCTATCACGACTTAATGGTCTCAAATCGACAATCCGCAGTGACCAAGCGTGGTGATCAATGCTCGTTCCTTCTCTGTATGAGAAGAGAGAGGCCTTTGCCCAGCAGTGGGACAATTACAGGCTAATATTTATTTTATTTATATTTAATAACTAGCTTTTGCTCGTGGCTTCGCTCGCGTTAATTTATAATTTTTTGATCCCAAAATATAGCCTATAGCACTCAGGGATAACGTTGCTTCCTATTGGTGAAAGAATTTTTGAAATCGGATGTGTAGTTCCGGAGATTACCTCCTACATACAAACAAACAAACAAACAAATTCTACCTCTTTATAATATTAGTATAGATTTCCTTTTACTTTAGACCTTGGCCAAATTAACCACATTGTCATAACTAGGCTACCAGAAACATAGTTAAACATACCTCGACTAACAGACAAATTGTCAACTAAACATTCTATGTAAATGAGACATGGTTGAAACTTGTGAGGGCTTTGATTGACCCATTTGAGGGGATCACCACAATTGTGAACAGATTTCACAATAACCTTGACGACCCTTCCCTTAAGGTGGGCAGATCCTTAATAAAAGCAGTGTAAACATTGGTACAATTTACTAAAAGCAGTGCAAACATTGGTACAATTTATTAGAAGCAGTGTAAACATTGCTACAATTTATTTTGACCATATCTATGCTTAAACAACATTTTAAATTGCTATTTAGATTTACATCCGCAGCAATTTAGGGTAGTGGCGGAACGCTTAGCTGCTGCCTAACCGGTTGCAAGTTCGATTTCCGTATTTTATAACGGCAAAATAAAAAAAAGTTTCATCACAATCGGATGAAGGGTATAGGAATGCATATGGGACAAACACAGAAACCTTTAATTTTTTATAAAAACATAGAAGAATAATTTTAATAGATATTTGTTTCATATTTTGTATTAGCGTTACTGAACGAGAGCAAACATTTTATTTCTTTTCTATTTTGTATCAATAGTCAGTTCCCAATAGTCACTTAGTGTACACCGAACTTTAAGGGATAGTGGAAGCTCCTGATGGCTGTGCTAATGTGTTAGGCTTGAAGGTCAAGATCGTCATTATGTGGGATAGTGATGTAACAGTTATAGGGACCATTTGCCACAGTCAAGGTCGTAGACCGCAAACTTGGAATAATCTACTGTGTAATTAGTTTATAAACTTCAACATTGGGTGTTGTACATCATCGTTAGGTTTACTGTTGGTATAAACATAGGGTTCTGAGGTTTACTTATTGATTTGATGGTAGTCTAAATATTTACTTTACCCTTTTAACCGTAAGTTGATTTCTGACGTTTCTCTACGAAACCTTACCATACTAAGAATATCAAATAGTTTTAAAAAACAGAACTTGCATGATACAAGGCTAATCGGAAAGGGCCACTAATCCAAAAGGATGTTACAGTACCCATAATAATGACTAAATTTTGTTCTACTACTTTCCCCAAAAGTCAATAGTTTAAGAGAAATGAGTGAATGAAAGACTGCCCAGGGTGTACCGAACGTACTTAAGTGTTGGCCACCAATTTAGAATATAAGGATTCGTAACAGGAATCCAGACATTGCAGTATGAACATAAATATTTATTACTAGAGCCAACAGGCTGCCGGATCCGGCAAATTCTGACAGTGTACGGGATCTAGTACAAAATGTACATATAAGTAGAGTTGCGAGTTAGAGAAACTGACAATGGGTAAAAATGTTGGAACTTGGTCCAAGAGCTTTTACTGATGGGCCTTGCGGGAAATGAAAGTGCTTATATGTCTTATGATTCTGACAAAAGTCTATTAGATTCTGTCCCGGGGTTATAGTGTTATGGTCATGTTTGTCCAGAATATAAATAACTAGCTTTTGCCTGCGGCTTCGCTCACGTAAACATTATATTATTGTAATTTGTTTACGGATCCCTAAAATTTTGATACTAAAATATATGGCACTCAGGCATAGCGTAGCTTCCTATTGGTGAAAGAATTTTTGAAATCGGATGATTAGTTTTGGAGATTACCTCCTACATACAAACAAACAAACAAATTCTACCTCTTTATAATATTAAGTATAGATTTCCTTCAACATAAACAACAATTAACTCGGTACATTTCCAATTATACAATACATAATGATTTAATTTGTACTTACACTTTTAACTGAAGTAACATAACACTTAATTCAAAATAAGTATCATTTGATCTTCTTACCTCGACGTCTCTGACAGCACTGCCGAATGCATTCGGATAAGTTTTTAATCATGAACGAATGAATGATCGATTGAGTAAATGTAATACCGCGTTTACATTCAACCCATTGCCGCGGCAACGAGCAGGGACATGGGGAATAAACTGGGAAACGCGAGAATGTAAACAGGTCATTTCCATTGCCTTTGATGTTGCCGTTCGCATTGCCCGGCTATCCCCCAATTGGCGGTTTTTCTTGCGGACATCAAAGCGCGGCAATGCGAGCGGCAGCAAATTCGAAATCTGTTTGCAACATCCTGCAAAAGTTTGAAAACTCTCCGGTTTCCTCGCATGTCATATCTATGAAGAATTTCTTATTGCTGTTTCTGAAAAAAAAACCTACAATGTTAATATTATGCCACTATGTCATATATAAGGTTCAATAGCTTTTATTATCTTTAAAAAATACTTACATTGTTCTATTACGATGAATTGCTATCATCCACCATCGCCTCTGACGACGTCGTCTCTTTTGAATCCAATTTTTTTAAACATATAAATAATTCATTAAACTTATAAGGCAGAGCGCCGACGCTGCGACAATTTCCACGTTATCCATTGCCCAGAGTCGAATTGAAAATACATAATTATGAAGCGGTAATGTAAACACTCATTTCCGTTGACGTTGCCACAGAAATATTTGGGGAAATATGTACGGTCAGCAACAAAATAAGCCGAACATTTGAGTTTTTAAACTTGGCATTAATTAGAAAACTATTTGTTTTAAAACAAAAAGTTTAATAGATATCTAGAGCTGCTAGATACAGCTGTAAGTATGTCTTAAAGTTTTTGTTTCCTATCAATTAGTTTTCTAATTAATGCAAAGTTTAAAAACTCAAATGTTAAGCTACTTCATGTTCTTCAAAAAGGACAGGTGCGTAGTACTTTCAACAGACGTGCGTGTATGACAAGATGTATGACCGTGGACGAAGCGAAAGGAGTATGTAAGGATCGTAGTATGTGGCGTTCTACAGTTTCTACCTACCCCCATGGGAAAAAGGCGTGAGTTTATGTATATATGTATGTATGTTATGCTACTTCTGTTGCTGACCGTACGACACGGCAAGCGGCAACGGAAATGGCTGAATGTAAACGCGGTATAATATAATAAGAGTTACCAGAGACAAACTAATAAGGGATTATCAGAAACAAGCTAACAATAAGTATCGTCGCTTATGAATAATCTTTTAATGCAACCTAACCGCTTTTATATTTTGTATTATGCTGAGCGATGGCCGTTTCGCGCATGTTACGCATATTTTCCTAACAGTGTTTTGTTTTTATTGTTATTTTATTTTGTTGTTTTGTGCGTCATGTCGGCGCGAATAAACATAGTATTTTTCTTCTATCTTTCTTTCTTATGAAAACCTTGGCAAAAAACAACAATATACAGGGTGTTGACGAATTCGTGTAATTCCTTCAAACCGCGTGATCTACTGGTGACACTGATTGATCCTGCATAGGTTTTTTACAGAATCAACAAAAAAAAGTTTTCAAAAATAGAACCATGGAATTCTGTATCTGAGTAATTTTAGCGTCTCAGGTTAACAAACTGCGTCGAACGATATCACGCTAGTCGTGCCCGTCGGCTGTGTCGCCGTGACTTCATTAATTTATGCATGGCATCGAAATTTTCCAAGACATAAAAATGTTATGTGGAAAAAAAAAGTTTTTTTTTTTACTTTTAATCAATCTCCCCGTACGGGGTTAATCTATACCATTAATAGATCATGTGGTTTGAAGGAATTACACGAATTCGTTTACACCCCGATATAAGGCGCTCAACACCACTGATAAATATATAATGCATGATGTGCTTACCTGTAAGAAATGTGTACACTAGTCTGTAAGTCTATTGGATGTATCTCATATCTTTGTATCAGTGTATTCAATTGTTGGTGAGCCAAATAAATAAAATTAAATATTATTAATACATGTCTGCTTAAGCTTTCGGAGAACATTGCCGTGATCATAATAATATATATTTTATCTACGTGAATTCGATAGCGTACAGACCAATTATTTTCATCTTTCGCTCGCTAGTCTGCATACAAAGTAGGTAGGTAACTTGCAAAGAGCGATACCGCGACTGTTTACAATCGAGCAAGTTTCCAATCTATTGCCTTCTTTTTACGTGAGGATATTCTCATGGATATCCTCCACTCTGAAGAAGGCGGATGGTTATGTCGGACTGTTACCGACAACGATGGTCCTCCGTGGTTAGCCATAGTCGCGGGATTCACTATTGCATTCACGACAACTGCAAACCTAGCCCGTAATTATACTTTTATTTTATTTTAAGATGTCGTGGTAGTCCAGTGGCTCAGATCAGCTTTTTAACACATTCGAGTCCACCACACTTTTCATAGAGCTCATATGCCATGCCACCATACATATTACTAGTGGACCTTCCAGGAGGGTCCTCGGCATGAGGATGAACTCCTTCACAGGAAGCTCTCATCGTCTATTCCCTCAACCGAAGTTTGACGACACGTTTGGTGCAGTGGCTGAACGATTGGCTTCTGCGTTGCGGGTCGTGGGTTCGATTCCCACACGGAACAAGATTTTTTATGGCCTACAGATAATTGTTTTGGGTTTGGGCGTTTGTGTATTTGATAACTGTTTAATTTTGATAGGAACGAGCGCCGCAAAACTGAAATATTCTGAAAGTTCCTATTTTACTGCAATACTACTAGTTTTAAGTTACCTTGCTACACCCTAACAGGGTCATGTACTCAATAGTTTAAAGCCTAGCTGTAACATTGTGTACATTGTGCATAAAACAAAAAAAAAATAGATTTATGTTTGTAAACGCACCCACGATATAGGAGAAATCCTAGTGTGGGGCAACGTTTTTTTAAACAAGTGCGAGTCAGACTCTCGCCCAAAGGGTTCCGCACCATTATCTATAAAAACGGCAAAAAAATCACGTTTGTTGTATGTTTTAGTATTTGTTGTTATAGCGGCAACAGAAATACATCATCTGTAAACATTTTAACTGTCGAACTATCCCGGTTCATGAGATACGGCCTGGTGACAGACGAACCCACGGACGGACAGAGGAGTCTTAGTAATAGGATCCCGTTTTACCCTTTGGGTACGGAACCCTAAAAACATTCTCTAAAAAGATCTTGTTCCTCTTCTCTTCTTCCTTTCACAAATAAACTTACTTATTTATTTTTGTTTACTCGTCAAAAAGATGAGCAATACACGCGCTATCAGATCTTCTAATACCGTCAACACTATATTAAAGATGAGTTTCTCTTTATTAATACCAACCATGGCGTTGCTCGTAAAATTTTACTGGTCCCAGAATACTACGTCTTTGGATAGGAATCTTGGGGAACAAGGATATAGAGCTAAAGGGGCCGGTAAACGATCAACAGTTTACGGCAATGTGTAGCTGGCAAGTATAGCGATATTACGACAATATGATCATATTACTCATCAATATTACTCATCGTATTAGGTTTAAGACCTGTTAGCTAGCTGGCTAATAGCTTTTAGGAGGGTTAAACAAATAAAATATATAAAAAACTTTAAATAAAAGTAAAAACCGACTTCAAAAAAACTAAAATAAGAGTGAAATAATTAGCATGGTATAAAATTAACAGTTTCAGAAGTCGGTGGCTTTTATTTGTTTCAGTGTAGAATTGCACCGACTTCTGAAACTGTTAATTTATGTACAACTAGCGACCCGCCCCGGCTTCGTACGTGTACGTTTTATAGCTTAAAACCTTCCTCTTGAATCACTCTATCTATTAAAAAAACCGCATCAAAATCCGTTGCGTAGTTTTAAAGATCTAAGCATACATAGGGACAGACAGCGGGAAGCGACTTTGTTTTATACCATGTAGTGATTATCATAACGGCTCCTTACAAATACATACAATCTTCTTTGTTCTAGGCTAATTTTTCTGTGATGACAGTAAAAACCGAGATAGAAAGTCCTCATTAAAACTTTTGCTGAAGGGAACAAACCAAAACGTCATCTAAGTATATGTTTTTTTGTTTTTGCAGATTTTTTCAAAAAGTGCTACTTCAATTTCGATAAAATTTACATGAGACTACTTCTGAAGTATAACCTACCAAACCAAAAAAATCATCAAAATCCATTCATTATTGACGGAGATAAAGCGTAAAAAACATACAAAAAAAAAACAAAAAACGTACAAACAAATTGAGAACCTCCTTCTTTTTGAAGTCGGTTAAAAATTAAGGCAACATTAACATGTTGCCCGGCAAAATTATCTCCATAATGGCTGGTATGGTCGTGTGTTGCCGGGTATGGCTACCGCTGGGCGATAATATACATCTGTTCTGTGGTATACAGCATACAATTGCCAGTGATCATTGAGCCCCACATTGCTCAATCTATTGCTACCATATTGCTTGCTGTAAATAGTTTGTGGGGATTGCCAGCTACACATTTTTGTAAAATGTTGATAGTTTATTAGCCCCTGGGATGAGACATATTAGCTGACGAAATAAGAGAATTATATTTAGAAAACATTGACGTCACAATTAAGTCAACTTATAAAGTTTACTAATGACCACGGTTGGGAGATGGATTGGTGATCAAATTATGTTACTATCAGCAGACAAGTAAACGATGCTGCCCATCTGCTTAACATAACTGCTTAATGACCATCATGAGACCTACAGTTGGGGAGGTTTTCTTTGATTATTGTCCTAATCTAGTGATAGCTTACGCGGCGTCTTACGTAGGCGGTTCAAAGCGACGCGAATTGCGAAACGATCCGATGCGGTACACGCGAATTCAATGCGATGCGGTGCGAAGTGGCGGCTTTGTCCTACGAGCTCGCGAACCGCCCGCCGCGCGCCGCCGTCATTCAGTAGCATTGTACGGCACCGCATCCAGTTCGCGCGAAAATATCAAGCTAACTGATTGCGTTCGCTTCGCTTCGCGCCGCGCCGCACCGCATTCCGCATGATTTTGGTCACGTAGGCCACTTCAATAGGTATCGACTGTTTGTTTCACACCGATAATTATTCAGCTCATCAAGCTGTCCCCCCCCCCCCCCAAGCCCCCACCAGCAACGCCCTAAGCCGAGGTCCGAGTCCCACTAGGGGTCGCCTTTAGTGCTGTTGTTGCAGGTAGTCATGATGTTAGTGTAGTACAAGTAGTTAGCTTAGCCACTGCGTCGACTGCCCCGAGGACCTGCGTGGACGACGCAGCGCCGCGAACTAGTCGCGGCGGTCTGTGATGACCTCTCGCTTCCGGCCGTGATTCTGTCCATGGTCGGGATCGAGAGTGCGTGGGAAGCCGTCGCCTCCTTCTGCGAGGAGGTGATGGCAACCAAGGAGGGAGCGGAGAGGGAGAGAGAGGCAGCTGCCACTCTCCCTTCCCGCGCTAGACGCACCGGGCGCCGGAGGGCGCGTGACGATATCCGGCCACCGTAGTGTGTGGCCTGCGGGCGGCGGGTTAGGAGACTCGTCGCCCGACCAGTAACAGGCCCGAGAAGGCGGCGCGCTGTGTTCCGTGCGCGCCTCTCAGGAGGACGTGGGGCAAGGCCCCAAAGAAGAAGAGGTCTGCCAGGGGCTGGTGGACCGAGGCCTGCCGGGGTCGCGGTGCATGCAGCTGCGAATCTCGCGACCCCGACCAAGGGTCAGGAGAAGGAACACCGTGGGTTTTTAGCCGGTAAGAGTCCGGCATACCCCTTTGCCTTCCCCGGGCGAAGGGCATCCATGAGGATTTTCCCACGAAAAAAAAACGGTAAGTAATTTACTTCCCCCCCATTGGCTGGAGACCCTTCAGATCTCGTCAATAACTACCCGGTTACGTAGAAGGGGTCCCCAAGGACGACCTAACAGCAGTCCAACAGAAAAAAAAGACGACTTTTTGTTGTTTTTGCGTCGCGCCGCACCGCTTCTCTTCGCTTCTAGATCGCTCACGTAGGATGCCGTGTTAGTAGCTTGTCAAATGGATCAGTGATCACAGTTTATACTTATTAGCACATCGGAGTATGCTGCTGCCTATTTAATCTTTTTGACGACACGTTTGGTATAGTAGCTAAGCGTTTGGCTGCTGCGCAACGCGTTGCGAGTTTGATTCCTGGATGAAACAAATATGTGCATGACCTACAGATAAATTGTTCCGGGTCTTAGTGTTGGTGCATGTAAAGATTTTTGTCTTTAAACGTACCCACGATACAAGAATATTCCTAAAGAGAGCAAAAGTTTTTAATTAAATAAAACTACATTACATATTTACAGCTAACCTCGCTGCGGTGATAACGTAGTTATTTTTAACCCTTCATATCCTAGCTCGTGTCACGTTAGGCAATTAGAAAGCCATTACGTCAGCGTACTTCAAACATCCTGTATATCGGGTCGTTCACCTACAGGTGAAGTGTTTTCATGCATGTTATTATCAAGCGTATGTCGAGTGTTTGACGCCCGGCTGCTACTGATACTAGGATCGATTCCCACGCGTGGGGTAAAGTTTAAGGACCTTAGGTGGCGATTTGCGAGCGAGTTCAAAGCGACGCAAGAGCGCAGCGGGCTCGCCGCAAGTTCGCAGCTAGCGCGTCACGAGGACCTTATCACAGTGGCGATTCGCGAGCGAATTCAAAGCGAGGTGTAAGCCCAGCGGGCTCGTCGCGAGTTCGCAGCCAGCGCGTCACGAGGACCTTATCACAGTGGCGATTCGCGAGCGAATTCAAAGCGAGGCGTAAGCGCAGCGGGCTCGTCGCGAGTTCGCAGTGAGAGCGCAATTGGCTCGCCGCGTGTTCGCGTGTCCGCGAGCCCGCTGCGCTCTCGCCTCACTCTGAACTCGCTCGCAAATCGCCTCTATGATGAGGCCCTTAGTCCGCAAATTCATAACAGCAGGGAGCGCAACGAGGCGTTTAAGCGATTTATGGAGCGTGCATGCATTTAGCACGCTATAAATGCTGTTACAAAGAGACTTTAATACTAGTCTGTACATTAATGACAAAACCGAACCAATAAAAATTATCAATGCGGAAAACGACAAGGAGCCGTGGTCCGGTCCGGCCAGAGCACTACGAGCGATCCTGGTTTTTGTTGCCAATTTTTTTTTTTTTTTTGTAATCCTAATCCTAACTTTCTAACTAATATTATAAATGCGAAAGTAAGTTTCTTTGTTTGTTACCTTTTCACGCCTAAACCACTGAACCGATCATCCTGAAATTTTGCATATACGTTATCAGGTGTACAGAAACGGACATGGGTACCTTTCATCCCGAAAAAAAGGACTGGTCCCGAGGAAAACAACAATAACGTTCATAGATGGCGCCACGTGTCTTTCGAATCACGATTGAATTATATTATAATAGAAACTTTAGTAGTGTGTTAAGAGTTTTTTTGAACTTAACTAACGCGAGCGAAGCCGCGGCCAAAAGCTAGTATAATATATTATTAATCAATTCACTTAGCAATTCACTGAGCATTCTAAAACATATGTTTTGAAACGCTTCGAAATGTTGCCACTGCATAAACCGTAAAATGTATAATGAGGAAGACATTCTCATGGCATGTAGGGATGTCTGTTTCCTTTTCTTCTTTTTTATATTCCTGTTTAGTATATTCTATCACTTATAAATTAAATCATAATATTTATCTATCTTAATAATAATTGTTTGCTGCACCGAACGACGTCATTACGTCGGCGCCGGCTGTCGCTGAAAACCAGCGCTGGGGCTCTGTCTTGCATAGGGTCGCAGCATAATGCTGAGCGATAGCCGTTTTGCGTGGATATGACGCATGTTTCCCTCAACCTTCTTATTTTTTGTTTTTTGTGTTTATTTTCTTTTTGCGTCATGTTTACCGCAAATAAACGTATTTTCTTTCTTTCTTTCTTTTGAAAAAAGAATCGTTGAAATTGCATTAAAAATACGTTAAAAACGGTGCTTGCAACATATTTGTTTACAGCAGCATTTATTGATTTAAATAAATAAAATAAATTTATAATTCTTACTTCATTACAGAAGATGGTTGTATCTTGTAGTGTCTCTACTTCCTTGTCAGACTAATAAAATGTCCCTATAAATAGCGGCCACAAATCACAGAGTGTCGGAAGAGTCCATATAACCGCTCTTTTACTTTATAACACGTTAACTCAATTTATTGTAGGCTTCGATTTAATCTGTTTAGGTTGTAGTATTTACTCAGAGAACAAATATTAGAAACCCAAACAGATTAGTAATGAGTTTGATACCCAAAACTAGTCGTTTGCAAAAAAACTGCTATGTAACGTGCATATGCATCTACAATAAAATTCCAACACGTTTTAAAGAACTACCGTTAAATAGTTTCATAGCAGCTTTAAGCAATTGGTTATTAAATAACAGATTTTACTGTATCAAAGACTTTTTAAATTATTCTGAGTAGGTGGTATTACAGATGTTTTGTATTGCAAGCATAACCTCGTTGCCTGAATGTATCTTGTGATCTGTTTAAGAGCGTGTACGCCGTACGGCATTTCATACAAATTTTCAAGTCTTTGTTTTTCGTTATGACTAAACCGATTTTGATGAAACTTCACACACATAAGGAAGATAATGAGATCTAAAAAGTTAGTAGAAAACATTTTCGAAATGTCTTACTTAAAAAAAGATAATTGGAAATTTCTGTTTGTATGGAAAATTTAAAATCGGTCTAATTTTATTGTAACACTATTTTTCGAAAATGTTTTCTGCTAACTTTTTAGTCCTATGTATCTTGCTGATGGGTATGAAGTTTCATTAAAATCGGTTCAGTCATATCGAAAAATAAGGACTTGAAAATTTGTATGAAATGCCGAACGGCGTACACGCTCTTAAGCATAATAATTAATTTGAATATTCAGTAATCTGCTTCTAATAGTTTTTAAGTAAAATTTGCATGCTATTTATAATGGCTAAATGGGCTTGATCTAATTTTGTATTTTTATATAACACCATTCTATGTACCTACCCTATTTATTGCAAATAAATGATTTGATTTGATAAAATAGTAGTAAGGGGTTTGGACCCTTTCAACACCCTACCTAGCAAGTGACCTTTAGATGGTGCTAAAAAAGTAAATACAAATCTGGTTCTGGAGGGCGACCGCGTACCGGAAGGTGCAGCGTGGATAAGCCAGACGAGGTGGACCGATGATCTGGTGAAAGTTGCCGGAATCCATTAGATGCGAGAAGCATAGGGCCGCGAGATGTGGTGATGTTTGGGGGAGATCTATGTCCTACAGTAGTCGTCTTTTGGCAAGCTGTCTGTGGGTTGACGGACTACACACCACCGAGAACTTTATGAAAGCTTCTCAGGTGTGCTGGTTTCCTCACGATATTTTTCCGTCAACGTTAACGCAAGTTATTTATATTTTTAAGATCATTGCCCCTCACTGGGATTTCTCCTGTATCGTGGGTGCGTTTACAGACACAAATCTTACATACACAAACGCCCAGACCCGAACCAACCATCTATAGGCCATGGGAATTGAACCCACGACCCGTAGCGCAAAAGCCAATCGCTTAGCCACTGCACCAAACGTGTCGTCAAATCAAATTCATCACATCACACAATCAAAAATCGGAATTTGATTTTAACCATGATTCGAGAGAACTATTAACGTAAGAGACATGTTAGTAGACATGTATTAAAGCATCTATCATGTCGCGAAGGCTTATGACGTGAGAACTTATATTACCAATGTCAATGTTCCCTAGAGGTCAACACTCCCCATCTATCAGTGACAAATGTTTGCATATTACGATCACATTATGTTACTAGAATATAGTCTCTAAAGTATAAAGTATGTCTCGTGTAGTGCCGGAGTTAAAGAAAAGCACTACCCCATCTCTTCCAATGGGTGTCGAAAAAGGCGACTAAGGGATTCACTAGAGGATGGGCAGCAGCGTTCTCTGAGTACTTTAACAACCATACTGCGATCGCCAACCCACCTGCCAAGCGCGGCGATTACGGCAACCCCCCAACCCCCCTCCCTCTTTTCTCCCTCTTTTGGGGGAGGCCCATGTCCAGCAGTGGAGGTCTTGCAGCTGAATGATGATGACTAAAATATAATAAAACTTCCTCACCGCACGCTGGGAATAGACGCGTATTGTAAACCGAGCACGCTTGGTGGTAGGATCTTTTTTTTTTTGCGTGGAGAAATCCTCATGGACTACCCCCTATCTGGGGAGGACGGGGGGGTGTGCCGGACTCTTACCGGCTAAAACCACCACGATGTTCCATCACTTGACCATGGGCCGGAGTCGCGGGATTCGCAGCTGCATGCACCGCGACCCCGGCAGGCCTCGGTCCACCAGCCCCTGGCGGACCTCTCCTTTGTGGGGCCTAGCCCCACGTCCTGCTGAGAGGCGCGCGTGGAACATGTCGCGCCGCCTACTCGGGCCTGTTACTGATCGGGCGGTGGGTCCCCTAACCCAGCGCCCGCAGGCCACACACTAGGGTGGCTGGAGGTCGTCGCGAGGCCTCCGACGCCCAGTGCGTCTGGCGCGGGAAGGGATAGTGGCAGCTGCCTCTCTCTCTCTCTCCGCTCCCTTCTTGGTCGCCATGACCTCCTCGCAGAAGGAGGCGACGGCTTTCCACGCACTCTCGCTCCCGACGATGGACAGAACGACGGCCGGAAGCGAGAGGTCACCACCACTTGGTGGTAGGATCTATACCAGGCATGGGCAACCTTTGGCAAGTTGCATGCCAAACTTTACTATATTAATGCAGTCGCGGGCCTCAATACAAAAAAGCTTAATTTATTTATCTATTTATTAGGTTAGGTTACTAATGAAGTTGATTAATGTGTTAATGTGATATTTGTGTTTGAACTTCAGAAACCAGTTTATTAATATCTGGACGAATTCCAGTTGTGCAGAGGCGTAACGAGCTTTCCAGATTTTCATCTGTTCATCTGTTTCAAAATGTCGCGGGCCGGTAAAAAAAGCGGGTCGTTTCTGTTACGTTGCCCATACGTGATCTACACAGAGTGGCAATCTTTGCCCATCTGTTTTTTCCCTTAATATATTTTCCCCTTGATTCCCCTGTTTCCCCCTTAATATATTTTTCAAATCAAATCTATGTGCCAAGATAAATAATATTTTTTAAAAAACCTGCAATAATCGACTGGCATTCCGTTACACTTTTCTTACTAGAAGACAAGTATACATAATGCCTTTTCGTAGCTGTAGTTATGCAGCTGTAGGTACCAATATCAAAGTACAATTTAGCGCCAATTTTAATAAAATCTAAGGAACTAACCTAAGACTTTTTGACAGAATTTCTACACAAAAGCTGTCAAAACGTCAAATTTATTCCTTTGATAAACGTTTTCCGATGTCGGTAGACCCCTTAATGGAAATCGGAACGACAAAGACTCGGAATTTTTGATTGAAAATAAAAACGAACACGCACACAATATTGTTTAGAATTTGCCCAATATACTGTTATTTACTACCTTGCTGGTGTATTGGTCGCAAGAGTGAATGCTGAGCGTGAGGTCCTGTGGGTACGATCCTTTTTTTTATCATTGTGATATCATCTAATGACTTCTTCCGCTCGCGCTCTGAGCGGAGCAGAAGGGAGTGTCAGACTCTTACTGACTAAAATCGATCTGTGTTCCTCCTAATGCCTTTTGCGTTCCAGGGTCGCGGTAACTCTTTCGAACAATTTCCGCAACCCTGGCAGGGGTTCCATCCCTAGGCTGGGCAAAGTGTTATTGGGTTTTTCCGTCTGGAATTTTTTCAGTAGCAGCCCGGAGTCTGGATTTGGGCCCGGTTGGTGGCAATAGGCTCTGCTTACATGGGCCTTAAACATAACGGCGAAATGTGGGTGTACTATACACCTCTGCGCAACCCTTCAGGGAATACAGGCATTATTATATGGTTACTTACCTAGAAATATCGTAGTTAATTAACTTTCAATTCGCGCGGCATACCACGTGAACCGGAGAAAAGGCTCCAATGTTCTGATATTCTCGCCTATCGATACTTTGACCTATTCTGAAGTGAAACTGTGCTGTGGAACTGGAACGTGATTAATATTAACAACTAGGACATGGTTATTTAAAACGTGTTTATGGATCTGCGTTTCGACTAACGACTTGCAACTCTCTCAATAAGAGAATAAGGCATACTTTCAAGTATAACATCATCACCACTTATAAAACAAAGACCCCCGCCACGTCTGTCTGTCTGCTTGTCTGTGTGCGATTTTCTCCGTAATTACTAGACGGATTTTGTACCGGTTTTCATGATTAGATAGCTTGATTTTCGAGAAAGGTTTAACATGATTTATAGACGTGTTGTTTATATTATCTGAGCTATCACGTTTTTGTCTAGAAAGACGAAAAAATCAAAACATTGTTGATAACTGTTGAAAAACCCTTAAGCAAGTAACTAAATAGTACCCGTACGATGTAGGGGTAGGTTGCTTATCAAATATAACTAATGTTAGAAAATGCCATTCTTTGCTAGCAAACGCCAAAAATCGCGCACATAACTCGCGATCACGATCTGCGGTCTGCGTTCCGTAATTAGCCAGTAACTAAACGCACGTTCATTATAGGTACGACAAAGTATAAAAAAAGCAAATTATATAGCTCGACACGTAGCGGATATCTATGCTACGACGGCGTAGCTCGCGTAGCCAGCGTAGCATGCGTAGCGTGACATCAACGCGGCTACGTCGTAGCAACATTGCTTATTTTCTCGGATGCGGATCGGACGCAGTGCACAGCCGTAGACAAAATCATTTGTCGTCGTTCTCGGAATACGCAGCTATAACCTTCTACCTAAACCTCATTAATAAATACAGGGAAATACCACAATATTTTGTGATGGAAATACACAGCGCACCCTAAGTGCAGGCTCACGAGTTAGAACACGCTCTGTCGACCCCTTACGCAAGAATGAACGTTCACGGTAAATTATATTTAAATATACACCCTGGCCCTGACCTACCCCACTACTATAGGCATTGCAAATGTAAATGGATCCAGGTTTGTGGAGTACCTATTTCTAGTTTTTATTCTAGTATCGAGGAGTAATTGAAATAAAAATCACATACATATAAAGGGTGTAAACGAATTCGTGTGATTCCTTAAAACCACACGATCTACTGCTGGTGTAGGTTGACCCCACACGGGATTAAGCTAATTAATTAAAAATCAAAAATCTTTTTTTTTTCGGTATTGGTTTTAGTAATCGTTTCTAAACCACCTAATGTGGACTTAATAACTTAACTTAAAAACTCATTTAGTAAAGTAGGTGAAATTTCAATCGGCCTAAAACTTAATACTTAGTGATATTTTAAGTAAAAGTGTCATATACAAGGTTAGTCAAAAAGGGGGTACTAATCCGAAAGGGTGTTAAAGTACCTATAATAATGAGTAACTTTTGTTCTACCACTTTCCCCAAAAGTCAATAGTTCAAGAGAAATAGCTGTTCAAAAATTATATTAAAAATACGCTAAAATCTATCTGTCATCAGCTACGATCAGCTGTTTACATTTTAGGTCATATTTGGGGTAACGAATTAGAAACTCCATTTTCTGAATTCCTAACTAAAGAAGGGACGACGAATTTTTGAAAAAACTAAAATGAAAATTATTTTACATGGAAATAAAAAATATCGAATTTTGAAATTTTAGTGGCCTACGGATTAGTACCCCCTTTCCGACTAACCTTGTTCATTATAATTCATAGTTTGTCCCATAGTAAAATTTGTACAGAATGATGAGCAGAATCCATGGTTTTCGGATGTAAAGTGCCTAACCAATCATGCTGTATACTCACCCCTGTAATCCTCTAAGGGGTAAGCAGAGGTGTTCTTCTATTTCAGAAGCCTATACACCCACGTTCCACCTCTGGTACTAACTCCAATATCGTCGCCACCTATTGCCATTTTTCAGTCACAATTATTGTGCCAGGAGACCTACTCCCTAAGTCCGTCAACGAAGTTAATCGCCCGTCCGAAAGTAGCCCGAAACGTAGGAGTGAACAAAACAAGTGTCATGTTCAACTTTTCGGACGGGCAAAAACACATCGGTAGTAGAGACAACTGTCAAATCGTGTTGTTACTCATTCTTAGTTCGGGCCCCGAAATAATCGTATCTCCGTAGGTGATAGGAAACGCTGGTAACTGGTAGACCCCCAGGTTCGTACTCTCTTACGTTTCGCTGGCCTGGCAATGGAAAATAAAAACTATAACTAACAAAACAATCTTCAGAGAATGTTCTCACCTGTTGCATTAACTCTATTAACATTGAAAACTTTATGACTATTTCATCACATTAAATAATGTTGGTATTATCAACAAAGTACTGAACCATAGCTATTTTTGAATATTTTATTACAAAAAGCCTCGTCAAGAAAAGAATACAATTATAATAAAACTAGCTTGAGACCGTTTTTATGGCGAATTGCCATTAAAATAAAAACAATCGACATTAATGGTTCGATTTGCGGTGACCTCCACCTTTACTCTGAAGGTGATTCAGAGATGGCGCTGTTTCTAATTTTATACCTTTCCCTGTCACATGAATACCATTAACATTATGAATCGCAACACTGTGTCTGTCTGGACAGCGAACATAATTATTAATTTAGTTTTTTTTTATGCTATCTTTTGGCAAACAAGCCGACGAGCAACTAGGTAACTAAGTTACGGTTTCTAAAGCACAGATTAACGGTTTATAAAAGTCTCATTAAGATGCCTATTACTACATACTTATGTTGATACAATAGCTAAAGTAATCCATGCTATCAAAGGGGAGTTTCAATTTATAATATTTAATATGAATTCGTATTATTGCCATAAACGTTTTAATGTTAACCAACTGGAAAAGTAAAAATTTCGTACAAATTCCATTAAAAAATTACTAAGCCCTCTTCTTAGTCCGCATTATTGTGCAACTACGGAACCCTACTTCTGCGCGTAACTTGACACGCACTTGGCCGATTTTAATTTTTATTAATATTGCTGAACACTAGCTATAGTGTTGTCATAAGTCATTTGTCATACATACATAACGAGTTCAAAGGGTTAAGCGATCATACACCCGAGTTCAAGTTTTGTTGAGTGTTTAACGCAGAAACTGTGTAAAAAGGGTTTCTATAATGTAAAGATTATTATATTGAAGACAAAACTGGAGGAGATTGAACTGCCATTAAATATTTGAGAATATAATTTAAATCTACATAAGCTAATAATGACAATTGATTTTATGTAAATTTAAAGATAATGGATTTGATAAGTCACGTTATTCTCAAGTTATTCATCGCAGTCACAGAAAAATATTTTTTTCGGACTGTTTGACGCGGTAAATTGGTTATACTTTTTTTATAATTATGTTATATGTTAGCAAACAAGCGGTCGGCCCACCTGATGATACGTCGTTACCAACTATGACATCTAGACCACCTATATAAGGTCTATCTATTCATCATCATCTGCCTAGCCTTTTCCCAACTATGTTGGGGTCGGCTTCCAGTCGAACCGGATGCAGCTGAATATCAGTATTTTACATGGAGCGACTGCCTATCAGACCTCCACAACCCAGTAACTGGGTAATACGATACTCTTGGTAAGAAAAGTGTTTTTTTTTTTCGATCACTGTTTTATTTTACGTACCTAATTATTATAATTTGTAATAATGCTTGAGATACCTATTTTGAATAAATTTGAAAAAAAAATTGCCCGCTTCATTGACAATAAATACTACGTAGAAACTAGCGTAATGGATGTTGAAAATAGTAATGAGCCAGTATTTGATACGTATATCAAGTAAATTTAAATTATTTAATTTAAAAAAAAATATACTTAGTTTTTCTTTTTTTTCATTTATATGGCTTCTTTACCACCTATAGATGTATCCCTTAAAATATTTCGTGTATGAATAGATAGACCTTATATACAACTACAACCTCATGATTGATAATGCGTTGCCAACCTAGAGACAAAGTTGAAAAGTCTCGTGTGCCTGTAATTTCACCGGCACACATACCATTCAATCCGGAACACAGCAATGTTTAGAAATAGAAATATATTTATTTGCCAGAAAACATGGTCACAAGTTCGTACATTTCGTGATAGTACATCATGTTTCGCCGACATGGCGGCATGCAAATTTATACAAACAATAAAAAAAATAAGTGATTACATTATTTAAATTACTTAATAAATATATTGCCTGTCCCTACTCAAATTACATAGGTAATAATATTTAAATTTTAATCTTTACAGTCAAGGAATTCTTTTATATTATAAAACATTTATCGACCAACCATTTAAAAAGTCTTTTTCTCAGGCAGTTGAGTGGAAGTTCCCGTAGAGCTCGGGGAATTTTATTGTAAATCTTAATTAACATTACGGAGTTAGTGGAAAGGAATGGTCCCTTAACGAACTGATTCAGGAGCTCGACTAGTACTCAACACATACTGACATGACATATTGCCAACTGTCGGTTATCAGAACCTCGACGGCCATTGAAAGAGTGAATGACGTATGGCTGTAGACGAAGCCGTACATTGTGCCCCATAATATTATAGATATGTAATAGATTTCTAAGTGCGTATACATGTAGAAAGCGGTCTGTAGCGCTTGTCGGTGCTGGTCCGCGCAGTTAGTCAGCGCAGGTAGTTTCTATAATGTGTGGCGAACCAGCGCCGACAAGCTCCGAACGTCGCCGACAAGTTCCGACCTGCTCCGATCAGCGCTGGTAGGCCGTCATTTGTTGCTGTATTTGCAAGGGAATAAGGCGTTTTTTTTTATTTAAATGCCCGCCCCTGCTTCTGCCCTCTTCTTTTATGTAGCGGTTACCTGCACGGACCAGCAGTGCAATTCTGTAAGAATCTCACCTCGATCGCGACTGTCAATTAGACACTTGTCGTGACACAGCGTGGATAACAAAACTACGCGTTATTGATTATACTATCGATTGTCTGTGTGTTATTTGCTTCTATTATCCATGCTGTGACATTATGGATATCTAGCTAACCGTCGAAATTGAGGTGGGTTTCTTACCTACAGAATGACACTACCTATTGTACCAATAAGCGCTGTTAGGTCGGCGCTGGTTACCTGCTTGCTCTATGTATACTGCCTAAGGCACCCAATTAAGTTTGCTCCAAAGAGACCACCACTGCTAATAGTCAGCCACAAGCTTCAGACTGCATTATATTATGGCTATATAGTGACTAGTCCGTGTGTAGTAAACCTAATTGCCCCCATCTTTGAAATATAATTAGAAACGAATGACATTAATCAGCATTTATTCTCAAAACTGCTGGATGGTTTTAGATACACTTATCCGCATCACCTGTGAAATCATATGCTTTCGGCTGTGCGAAATGCGTAAGCTCCCTAAAGCCTGCGAAAGCCGTATAAAAGAAAAAAGAAAACGAATTTATTTAAACCGTTTCCTTCGATTCGGCGGTATGGTGTTTTTCTTCTAAATATGTATTTTTTGTTTTGCTTTTTTCTTTAACATACGTTCGTTATCATACTCCGATGTCACTTCGTGGACAATAGTGTGGGTTATACGTTTTTTCGAATTTATTATAACTTCTTTGCAAATGCTGTAATGTAGAACTGTTTTTGTCCCAAATAAATAAAATTTAAATCCTGAAGTGACAAATATAGCCACCAAAAAATAACCAAAAATAAACAATTTAAACGAAAGCAAACAAAAAAAGAAAATAAAATTTGGGAAAATTTACGCCACATCTGAGCAAATCGGCCATCGCACAGCAAAAAGTGCAGGTGCGCATGCTCATACAATTTTTTTATTTTCTGTACCGTCGCCTTCGAGTGAAAAACTCGGGAATGTATTTTTGGTCATTTTTATTTTATGCCGACGTATAGGTACTTTATCTTTTAAGAGAGCCGCTCTACGCGAAATTAGTTTAAAGGCACCGAAATTAAGCCTTTATTGGGTGTATAGCATTCATAATAAACATAATTGACTAGATTTTGACCGCGACTTCTGCCTAAAAACCCACAGGAACCGTGCAATAACCAAAACGTATTCCCGAGCTTTTCACTCTAAGGCATCGTTCACACCAAACGTATTGTCCGCCGCTGACTGTGAGCACGCGTTACACAGTTTATCGCTTTTCAATAAATATTTAACTTCTTGTTCACACCGAACCGACTATACGCTATTACGTAGTGCGTTGTGACAGTGAGCATACTCACAGTCGGCGGCGGACAATACGTTTGGTGTGCACGATGCCTAAGTGTCTAAACACACTATGCCGAAGATACGCGACTGAAGTTCGGCATGATTACGCGCAGGCGTATTGCAGAATGCTATTTGAATTACTGACGACACATCATGCCAAAATTACGTTGCGTTATAGCGTACAGCCGAACTTTGGACGGGCGTAAATTCAGCGACAATTCAGCGGCAACGTATTCTGTAGAGCACACATTATACGCGATCGAAGTTTGGTTCGATTGCCGACGAAGATCCGGGGTGGGGAGCAGCGGGAGGCAGGCATACCCGCTCCCCCCACAAGTTTACGCAACTGAATTTCTGCCGCGTAAGTTCGGCACTTATGGTGTGTCATATCAGCCGAATACGTCAGAACGTAAAATCAGCCGCGGAATTTCGGTCGCGTACCTTCGGCATAGTGTGCTTGGACACTAAGGCGACGATGAAATACAAATCGATGCTAATAAGTGCGTTCAGTTATTAATCCTTTATCACCTTCCACTATCATTGACATAACTCGAAGCACTCTTTACCCATTTTCGATAAAGTAAACAATAGACGCTCAAATAAGGTCAACATTCAGTTTTATTGCAAGTTTACAAGAATGAGCTCGTTCATTATTATGTTTGCATTCAAACATCATATCTCAAGCGATTGACTAATGTTTGACTAACTTATAAAGGTTATTCTGTGAGTATATTTGGCATTTGGTGATGTGTAAATATAAGAGAATAAGTTTAGATTTAGTCTAGATTAAGATATTAATTATTTTGTGTTATTATGTGTGGAGAAATTAGTTTCCATTTGGCAACTGAGTTTTTTTTTGGCTTTGCGTCATTTGATCTAGTCTCACTTGATGGTAAGTGCAGATAAGGTCTAAGATGGAGCACACGAATCCAAGTAACAGAGATATAGAGAGATTGCCCTATACCCCTCTGGCTCTCACACAATGTGTGAGAGCCAGAGAGAGTGGTATAATGCTATAATGGTGCTATAAGTGTGCGTCCTGAGTGACGGCGCACCGCGCAGGCGGAATGACAGCGGTTACGCACTGCATCCGATCCGAATCCGTGAAAATACGTTCCGAAGTAGCCATAGAACTATTTTTATGGTGGTTTACGCACTACATCCGGCATCCGTCATCCGATTTCTATCCGTCATCCGTGAGTTTCTAATTCGGAAGAACAATTGACGGACCGAAGTAGCCGTAGTACTGTTTGTATGAACGCTTTCGCATTACCTCGAATTCAAATCAGACGCCAAACGGATATGCCAAAGATGGCCCCTGAATTGTTTGAATTTGAATTACAGATCGGAATAGTGCGTAAGCAACATCCGAATTCGGTCCGAGATTTTTACTCTAGATCGGTATTTTCACGGATTCAGATCGGATGCAGTGCGTAAAGCAATATCCGAATTCGGTCCGAGTTTTTTATATCCGTATTTTCACGGATTCGGATCGGATGCAGTGCGTAATCGATCTGAACGGCGCATTAAATAAATGTTCGAAACGTTTGAATTTTGATATCGACATTATTAAAACCAAAGTAAAATAAACGAAACACTAAACACGCGCGTACATGTCAACTTTCCCGCGTGCACTAAGGACAGGTATCGATTTTAAAGCCACGGTAAAGCTGTTCGGCAATCCGCAATACGCCCGTGCGCCGTCACTCAGGACGCACACTAATGGTGGTAGCTAGCCAGGCGGATCGTATACTACCACCAAGCGTGCTGGGTTTTGTTGAAACACGCGTCTATTCTCAGCGTGCGGTAAGGAAGTTTTATATTTTACACCGTCCCCACATCGAAGGTGTCTTGAGAGCTCAAGACATCTCCCCCACAAGACACCTCCGTTTAAACCGTCGGTCCTGTATTGCGAATAATTACGACAGTCGCTACGGGTAATCGAAGCTCGAAATTCTGACGACTGGTCTAAACTTTATGATTAGACCTTAAGATACTAAAATAATGTTGAGCTACACGATGGCTGATGCATGCGTGCCGTCAGTTGGGACAGGTCAACACAAACCTGCTATGGCTCTTTCCTCAAAAGGCCAATTCAAACGTTGCCCTACATTGTTACACTCGCATAGTTTTATACCACAATGTCTGGACTTTAAAAGAGACCTTGACCTCTGAGTTTGTTTCGGCTTTTCTTCTCAGAGCTAGTCAGATAGGAAATGCGAGCGCCATCTAGTCTTAAAAAAACATTACACTGACTTGTAAAAATGTCTGTAACAGATTTATTTACAGAAATAAATATCATTTAACTAAGTTGCGGAGTCTGATGGCCGTCGCTCCATCTAAAATACTGGTAATCAGCCGTTTCTGGATAGATTGGAAGTCTACTTTCAGGATCTAGTTTAAGCCTGCCCTTTCATAAAGAAACAAGTTACTTTCGTAAGCAAATGTTTATCTAGAACTTCTTGACTGTTAGTTTCGATTTCCAGAACCTGTACAAGATCTGCCCTACGAATTACGAGTAGGTGTGGAATAAGAACATCAAAGTATAGTGGCCTGCCCGCGGCAATACGCCTCCATATAAATTTTGGCTCGAGAAAGAAAGGTCAAGCCACCCTGACCAGATACTAACTACACCAAATAAAAAAGAACAGAATACCAACTCACAAACATTGCTTAATAAAACTGAAACATTAACTCTACAGTATAGAAAAACGGAACATAATATAACATTACGCCTTTATTCCCGGAAGGGTTGGGCAGAGGTGTATAGTACACCCTCATTTCGCCGTTATGTTTAAGTCCCATGTAACAGGGGGCAAGCCTATTGCCATCTACTGGGCTCGATACCGGACTCCGGGCTGCTACTGAGAAATTCCACACGGAATAACTCAATAACACTTTGCCCAACCTTGGGATCGAACCTAGGACCTCACGCTCAGCAGTTGCAGGTCGCTTACGACCACTAGACCAACGAAGCAATCTGTCCGAAAACGGAACAATCTCTATAAGGTCCATCTATTCCTAAACGCAATATTTTAAGGGATACATCTATAGGTGGTCAAGAAGCCAAAAAAAGTTTTTTTTTTATAATACAAATATTACGTATTTTATTTTACGTAATTATTATAATTTGTAATAATGCTTGAGATATTTTAAATTGAAAAAAAAAATTGCCCGCTTCATTGACAATAAATACTATGTAGAAACTAGCGTAATGGATGTTAAAAATAGTAATGACCCAGTATTTCATACGTGTATCAAGTAAATTTAAATTATTTAATAAACAAAAAAATTAAGTACTGTTTCTTTTTTTAATATAATTATATTGGCTTCTTGCACAATGTATAGGTGGCACACCTATACATGTATCCCTTAAACTATTTCGTGTATGAATAGATAGACCTTATATATAACCACAACAGTCGCAAATTGTACGCGCTGTATCATTAGCGAGCGTTCAGAATAATCGCGTAATCAGATCATGTAATTTCCTTACAATTAGATCTTTTTTTTTATAACCTTTACCCCACTAGGATTTCTCCTGTATCGTGGGTGCGTTTACAGACACAAATCTCACGTACACAAATGCCCAGACCCGAAACAACTATCTGTAATCGCAGTCGCTTAGCCACTGCACCAAACATGTCGTCAAAACGTCTTCCCGCAGACGTAAACGTTAGTAATTTTTGTCTCAAGAGGCAGAACTGTTGTAATAGGATTAACTAGCTTTCGCCCGCAGCTTCGCTTGCGTGAAATTTTCAACCCGTTAAGAGACGATTTTCCATACCAACTTTCATCCCCTATTTAACTCCCTTAGGGGTTGAATTTCGAAAAATCCCTTCTTAGTGGATGCTTACGTTACAAAAGGAACCTACTGTCAAAATTTAAACTTTCTAACCCCAGCGGTTTAGGCTGTGCGTTGATAGATCAGTCAGTCAGTCAGTCAGCTTCTCCTTTTATACAAGGTTAGTCGGAAAGGGGGTACTAATCCGAAAGGGTGTTAAAGTACACATAATAATGAATAACTTTTGTTCTACAACTTTTCCCAAAAGTCAATAGTTTAAGAGAAACAGAGGTTCAAAAATCTCAAAAAAAAAACTTTAAAATCTATCTCTCCCTAGTAATGATCACCTGTGTTTACATTTTAGGTCATATTGGGGGTCATGAATTAGAAGCACCATTTTCTGAATTTGTAACTAAAGCAGGAATGAAGAATTTTTGAAAAAACTAAAATAAAAATCATTTTATTTAGATTTTTTTTTATCGAATTTTGAAATTTTAACACTTTCTTTCAGACAGTCATCAGCGATACTATAAGTGGGCTTCGGATTAGTACCCCCTTTCTGACTAACCTTGTATGTATAGATTAGTTAGGCAAGTGAAGCTTCTGTCCTTTCTATTTAGTACACTAACTATCGCTATCACAAAAGTTAGCCGGTACACGCTAAATGTTCAGTGGGTGTAGTTGGAGATAGCGGGGCCCGTTACAACCAGTTAAGATTGTCAGTCAGTCTTGACGCGTTATCGGGAAATCGAGAGGTCGATGAACTACGCTAGTTTTGGTAATGAAGTCTTTTTTGTTTACTTTTAGGGACAATAGACAGCTTAGTACTAATTCGTTTTGTATACTTTTTAAGGCTTTTTGGTCTTAGTTTCGGCGAGAATTGAGACAGAGTAAATATAATTATTTCCTACACTTTAGGTTTTATATAAATATAGTTGAACCCTCGACGCCTTAGCCTTTTAATCCCTTTCATAGTCAAAGAAGAAAGCTACATTTTGGAACGAAATGTACATACTTATAAAATTATAAAATTTAAAAGGATTCAAAATCAAGAAAGGCGTATTTGTGTTGTTTTTAATCATTGTGTTGCTCTGCATCTGTGCCACTTCGGCAAAGCTGTCGACGGCCTCGGACACCAGAGCCTGTCTTGCTGCAGGAGTGCAGGTCGCATAGCACGGCACGCGAACTTAAACGACATAATCCGTCGCGCTCTTGTCACCGCCGGCGTGCCAGCTGTATTGGAGCCTAATGGCTTGGTACGCGACGATGGCAAGAGACCTGACGGCATGACGTTGTTGCCATGGAAGATGGGTAGGCCTCTGGTGTGGGACGCGACTTGTGTCGACACCCTTGCTCCATCCCATCTTCCTAGCTCGGCGGGCTGCGCTGCCGCTGCGGCTGCGGAGACCCTCAAACGGCGCAAATATAGCAACATCATAGGAAACTACGACTTTGAGCCGTTTGGGGTGGAAACGCTCGGGTCATGGGGTCCGAGTGCGCTTCTCCTTTTTAAGGAAATAGGAAGAAGACTGGTCGACACTTCACGTGACCAGAGAGCTGGCTTGTTTTTCGGCCAGAGAATTAGCGTTGCCATACAACGTGGCAACGCTGCCAGTCTTCTGGGCACGTTACCAGTGGACAGCGATGCGGAGGAATATTTTGATGCACTCTTTTAGTTTATATTGATAGTTTAGTCTAGGATATAATTTTTCTTTGTTTTTACTTTAGATTTATTTTGTATTAATTTAGGTTCAAAAATGTACAAAATAAAATTCAATAAAAAGATTTTTTTTGCAAAAAAAAAGGCGTATAAACTCTGAATAAAACTGTGGAGTTAAACAATGATTACAATTTGCACAATTCAGTAAAAAAAAGTTCAATATTTTCAATTGAATTCGAACGGAAATAAAATACATTTTACTCCAATAGATCCGTAGGTAATTCTAGAAAAATCGTATTAGATTAGAAACTCCAGGTCCACTGACCTTTACCAACTGAATAAGATTAAATTCACTATCCATTGAACTGAACAAATTTGATGAAAAGATAAGAATTTTACCTCAGACTGCTATGACAATGTTTACAGACCAAAAAATTAAAATATATCGTAAAATACAGATATTTTTGTCACCCATAATAAATCTTATCGAATGATCGGGACGAACGATTTTGAATGAAACGTAGGTAATTTGTGTAGTAATAAAAACTGAAACAAGTGCGTGTGGGATACGCACTTTAGGTTCCGTAGCTAGAGAATACAGTATAACTTGAACCTATAATCCAGTGGCGAAGGCTCTATACAACTCGATTCCTATCGGCTTCCCTTTCGAAACGAGTAGTTACTGGAATTCACGCGTCACACTTGAGCAATGTAAGCATTTTTTGGTCCGGCTTCCCTTTTAAGAAAATTCACCCTTCGCCACTGCTATACTCCATAACTTTAGTATGAATCCATAAGCCAATAGATCTGCGATCAGATTACAGATAGCAGAAGAAGAATAGGTCAACTATAACTTTCTTACTTTTAAGATTGCGAATTTTAATTGGAAGTTCTTCATGACTAGCAACCATCAGTTTTATATTTTTTTAAAGAAAGAGAGATATATCAATTTATTTGTTAAAATATAATGCAATAGGTGTTAAATATATTGAAGTTTCTTATATTCTACCATTTCTAGTGTTCAAACATTTCCATTTCTAATATCAATTGTAAGCTAGGAGCACAAAGGCTGCATTAATTCCCAAATGAAGTTTAGTCTAAGCTTACACTACAAACTGATATTGAGGTAACACTAAAGGTGGCGTTCTCGTTCTCCGGTCTCCGACTTACATCTCGCTGTCTCTGTCGCGCCGTGAAACGCCACCTGTACTGCGACATAGGCGGTTCACCCACGGTGATGCATGACGGAGCAACAAAATCCGAATGCGTACTACAGTGACATGCGTCAATGCGTCAACCGTTGGCTCTGCGCTGTGCGACTCCATACAATTCATTGCGATACTAAAATCGTTTTGACGCGTGTCGCTTCGACGTGCGTCACTGTGGGCGAAACGCCGTACGCATTGACAGACACGGTATATTCCGTTTTTGTCATTAACCTACGGAACCCTAACAGATAGGTCGGTGTACTGCGAACAATGGGACATTAAGGCTGTATTTCAAGTCACCGTTTATTGCTACACCCCTGACCGCAAACGAAAATGTGAACGAAGCATTTTTATATAGGCTTCCGCTATCAGCGTTTTTATTGGAATTTCATAGATAACACCTTTAGTAATCGAGTTTTTATTTAGCTACTGTAATACATTTCAGATATAAATATATAGTGACCGAGTTGCCCTTTTGTTGAGACATTGAACCCAGTTGAAACTTCAGACTAGGTTTTCTCTATGGCCTATGGTCTTGTATGTCTTGTCACGCTTAGCGAGTTAAAAGGTGGCTTGAGGAGTCAACCCTTAACGAGCATGTGCACATAAAATCAGAATCTAGCAAGGAGCAGAAGCAGTTTAGCAGGAGTGTACTTACATAAGAATGTTAAGGAAAACACTTTTAACCATACAATAATATATTTTATAATAGTTACAAAATTAGACTAGTTTACAGGGCGTGGTTCTTTAGACAATACGATACGAGGAGTCCAGGGTCTTCAGGTGTAGTACGAGTAGGTAGTACTTAACTAGCGGCTGCTGAGGCACGAGAGAGGACGAAGTGCAGCGTGCCGGCCCTTTTATAGGCGCACCCCGCTAGTCGCCACCGCTGCACCGTCACAGTATATGGTTGTATTATGCTTGTTTCCCACGGCGGTGTGTGATAGTGCGCACCGCGTCGCACGAGCTCGCACCGACGCACCATGGGAAGAGACTCGTCCGTGGTAACGCGGACGCGTGCGGAGCGGTGCGCCGTATCCATATCACGCACCCTCATAATGTGGCTTCCCACGGTGCGTGATATTACGGATGATACCACGCACAGCTGGTGCGCGCTACCAGGCACCGTGGGATGCCAGCTTTATGTTATCAACCTTAAAAGCGTTCTACCTAGCCTTTTCCCAACTACGTTGGGATCAGTTTCTAGTATTAACAAATGCGTCTGAATACCAGTATTTTACACGGAGCGACTGCCATCCACCATGCGGGGGGCGTTCTTCTGCCTTCAGTCTTGTTTTTACTGTGACGCGGGTCGTGCGCATGGTCATAGTACGCATAGGTATAATCGCGAACAAAAAAGAAAATTGATACAGAGAGAGTTATTTTTGAAGTGCACTTTTGCCATGCCACCTCCGCAACACAGTTACTGCGCAATGCCGATATCCTATAGTTATAGTGCGTTTCACTAAAGAAGTCCCTTCGGCGCCATGTTGGCACCACTGATTTTTCATTGTAAAAGCGTCCGAAACAATGAAGAGTCAGTGGTGCCAACATAACGTAGAAGGGACTTCTTTAGTGAAACGCACTCTAGGTCGGTTGTCAGACTTTCGGGTTTCTGACTACCCGTAACGACTGTCATAGGTATTTGTATGACACCCGGGACCAAGGGTTTAACGTTCTCTCTTAGCTTAAGGGAGGAGGGGTCTTGATTTGTAACGAATGATCACCCATCCACGGACTGACCGCGGCAAGTGTAGCTTAACCTTGCAAGTCATATGATCCACGATGAGCCACGGACTCTTTGTAGGGTAGATAGGGGTAGGGGTAGCGTTTATGCTACCAACCTTAAAAGTAATGCCAACACATAGTATGTGAAAGTGGGGTAGAACCGGAACGCTAAGGCAAATATTCAATAAAACACAAGTTTGAAGAAAATTAAATCTATTTTAATAGGCTATATTTAGTTTAGTATGTCGCAGAATCAACACAGAAGCACAACTATTAAAATCACTATTGATTATTGTTAATGTAGTACAACGCCATCTATTATCGTTTGTCGGAAACGTCAAGCAGTGTGCTTGGGTGAGGTCGGTGCGGGGCGTGGCATGTCTTGTTTGACGTTTGTCAGCAAGCTGTCAGCTGTCGGCTGTCAGCTGTCATTCTTTTTGACATTGGATGCATTTGATTTGAGTGAAGTCTCTTTGGAGTGAGACACGAGGGCGAGAGGTCGTTTTGCCAGCCTGCACCGAACTTACCGCGTTTCCGTACTTTAATCAGTTTCCATCGGTTTGATCATTTGAGATTTTATTATTTTGCTATCGAGAGTGAATAAATAGAGGACTATAATCAGTGCAAACTAAAATGATACAATTCCAGACATACAAAAGTAATCGCCCACGGCTTAAAATACCATATGGAAATGAGACAGTAGAAGAGGTCGATAATGCAAAATTCTTGGGGATAATAATTGACAAATACTGTAACTGGAAATCTCATATAGATCTATGTAAGAAGATAGATGATTTGTTTTCGTTCTATATAGACTAACACGTGTGGCTAGTGTTGATGCAGCTCTATGTGCATACCATGGCTATGTCTCGTCTGTGTTGCGCTATGGCCTAATAATATGGGGTAATTCGATTGAATTATTAAGAGTGTTTCGAGCTCAGAAAAAATGTGTACGCTCAATTTGTGGAGCGCACCCACTGGACAGCTGTGTTCCTCTATTTAAAAAACTTAAAATACTGCCTCTTCCAGCACTATACATTTTTGAAATCTGTGTCTTTGTTCACCAAAATAGACGTGAATTTGAATTATTTAATAATGTTGTATCTAGACCCAGTCGCAAGGTGCATATGCTTAATGTTCCCAGGCGTAGAATAAAATTGTTTGATAACAATGCGTACCTACTGCATGTCCATTACTGTTTATAATAAATTACCTGATGTCTTTAAAACTCTCAGCCTCAGAAGATTTAAATTTAAATTATTTAACTTTCTTTTAACCAAATGTTACTACTCAACTGAAGATTTTATGAAAGAAAAATTTACCTGAATATTTGACATTATTGCCTACAAAACATGTATCTCCTTGACTAAATTAATTAATGATGTTCAATGTATTTAATTTATTTTTAATTCTTATCTAATTTTAATGTAATGATGACCCATATTATTTTGTAAACCTTATTTGTACGCCGGAAACGGCAGAATATTATGATCATAATTATTACACATAACAACCATGTACAATATTCTAACAATTAAATGAATTCTATTCTATTCTATTCTAGTGTTGTGACTATTATTTCCTGCCTACACCAAGTCGAACCTGGACTCTGATAACGAGGTACCCCCAATGAGTGAACTACCCTCGTTAAGTATATAAATCACATTTTTAGTACTTGATCACTGTATTCTTAATTCTAAATAACAATAAATAATCAATATATAAAAGTTATGTTTTTACGGTTTTGCCCCACCCCTTGTCCAAAACCGGGTATACCCAAATCTTATACCCGATTTTGGCCCTTAACAGTGGTAGAAATGAAACTCATCAAGATCTATGAAATCTAGAAGATATTTGAAACGTGTAAGTGGCTATACTGCCTTGTCCCGGTTTTACCCCCATACCCGGTTTTGGACTAATCTCCCCTACAACCATAGACATACCAGAAAGAACCCGGATTCCCTCTCTATCTCTCGTGCCGGCCCGAGTTATACGAGAATTGCTTATGACGTAATGAAAACAGTTAGTTACTGCCTCGTTGGTCTAGCGGTCGCAAGCGCGACTGATGAGCGTGAGGTCCTGAGTTCGATCCCCAGGTCGAGCAAAGTGTTATTGTGTTTTTCCGTGTGGAATTTTTCAGTAGCAGCCGCCCGGAATCTGGATGTGTGCCTGGTCGATGGCAATAGGCTCGCCCCCTATATATATATTACATGGGACTTAAAGATAGCGGCGAAATGTGGGTGTACTACAAGGTTAGTCGTAAAAGGGGTACTAATCCGCAGGCCACTTAAAGTATCACTGACGACGGTTTTAATTAAAGCAAGTGTTAAAATTTCTAAATTCGATAATTTTTATTTCCATGTGAAATATTTTTTACTTTAGTTTTTTTCAAAAATTCTTCGTCCCTGCTTTAGTTACGAATTCAGAAAATGGAGCTTCTAATTCGTGAGCCCAAATATGACCTATAATGTAAACACAGCTGATCATAGCTGAGGATAGACAGATTTTACCATATTTTTTTTTGTAATTTTTGAACAGCAATTTCTCTTGAACTAGTGACTTGTGGGGAAAGTGGTAGAACAAAAATTACTCATCATTATGGGTACTCGTACTTTAATACCCTTTCGGATTAGTACCCCCTTTCTGACTAACCTTGTATACACCTCTGCCAACCCTCTGGGGAATACAGGCGTGAGTTTATGTATTATGTAGTGAAAAGATTAGCCAATCAGCAGGGCTGACCGCTCATGATGCGCCAAACGTACTTCAGTCATCACCTGTGAAGGCTCTTCTAAGAATCCGGAATTAATTAGATTTAATTTTTACACCTCGGATGGAGATGGATCGCATCTGAACTTTAAAGTTTTATGATATTGACCTATGCCCTCCTATTTTAAACCCAAGCCTAAGGCTAATTTTAAAGGTAACAAACTTATTTACGTAGGTACAACGTAAGTTAATTAGAATATCTAGTCAACCGAGCGTAGTTCACTGCCGGTCACAGACCTCTTCTAAAGGGGTGGAAGTAGGTGCTGCAGAAGTGGTTTAATTGTAACCGTGATAGTAGTGTCCGTTATCAACCGTATATTTAGGCTGGCTTTGAAATATAAACCGTTGTCTGCTGTTTGTTAGAACCTTCTTGTAGGTACACAGCGTGTAAACCTTTTTTTTTTTTCGGGGTGGAACTCCTCATGGATGTCCTCCGCCCTGGGGTGGGCTCGCTTCCTCGCGCCACCGGTATAGTGACGCGAGTACTAACGCCTCGAGGTCCCAAGGCGGAGATCCGGCCAGTACGCAAGCCGCCTCGTAGGAGATCGTGCGATACCCCTTGATGACTCTGACGGCCAGCGCTCTCTGCGGCTTTCGCAGAACAGCGATGCTGCCGGCCGTCAGGTCAGCCGCCCAGATCGGGGCCCCGTACAGGGCCATCGATCGCACGATCCCCACGTAGAGCCGCCTGCAGGCGAGGCTCGGGACCCCCAGATTGGGAAGCAGCGTTGACAGCGCCCCAGCCGCGCCCAACAGCTTGGGCGCCAGCCGCTGGAAGTGGGGTCCGAAGTCCCACCGGCTGTCGAGCACCAATCCCAGGTACTTCATGGTGGACTCGACAGCTATTCGGACCCCCCCCCCCCCCCCCACAATGATGTGGGATCCGGACGGCGGCGCCCGCCGAGGTACATGAAAGACCATGGCCTCCGACTTGCTGAGGGCCACCTTTAACCTGCTTTAAATTATTTTTCTGGTTGACATTTATTTATTAATAATATACTGACTATTTCTACACTCGATTATTAGTACACACACACGTAACACATAAGATTATAATAAACTACTTATTTATTGCTTTTATTTCGTAGTATTTTAATCATATTTATTGTACGTATGTAATCTATTTATTTATTTGTGTCGTTAATGCCCGTGGCATCACTTACTATGGTCCTATCTGAAAACCAGCGTTGCGACATTTTGTTTTTTTTTTTTTTTAAATGTTGCAGCATTATGTTGAGATAGGAACCTTTTTTGTCCTCGTGCAGGTAGTTTTTTTTATCCTTTTTTGTTTTTATAAGGTGTTTTAATAACTGCCTGTGTAAGTCCAAAATAAAAATAAGATCTTTCTTTCTTTCAAAATGCTGTCTGTCGGTCCGGTTCTTAGAATAAGTACTAAAGCATAGAAGGAGCGCTACTTAGCATAAACGAATCAAAATATAGCCATGCTATTTACTCATATGGCGGACTCGCTGTTGTCAGAGCGGGAAAGATAAACTTTTGACAGGCCGTAAAAATTAATTTTGTAACCATTTGTACAGAGACTAGGGATGAGGGTATTCACACTATTAGACTATAGCTATCGATAAAATAAAGTCAACGTATAATGTATATTACGAAATATCTGAAGTGGTATTGTAAGGCCGAAAGAAGGTGACTATGATTGTGTTAACCAAATAACAGCCATGCCGGATATTGCCATAGCACATATAAATACTTACTTCTTAGAAAGTTATAATGACAAAAGTAAAGTAATAATAATATCATTATTATTCAGCCGAAAGATGCCCACTGCTGGACATAGGCCTCTCCCGAGCATCATCACTTCGACTGGTCCTGTTATTATCGCTATCAATAAATAAAGTCATCGTTTAAGTATAAATGTCTATTATTTAATTTGCAATTACTAAAAGCTTCACAAAAGTTAAATACATTATTATTGAGTATTCCTTGTAATGTACTTGGACATGCACGTTTTTTTCTGTCACTAGAACGGCGCCACGTGGTCTCAGGTAAGTTGTCAATTTCGAGACGCTGGAAATTTTAAACAAAATAATGATTGTTTTATATATAACTAGCGACCCGCCCCGGCTTCGCACGTGTACGTTTAATAGCTTAAAACCTTCCTCTTGAATCACTCTATCTATAAAAAAACTGCATCCCTAAAAATACAAGATTTTAAAGATAATTACGGTAAAGAGGTGTAAAATTTAGTGGCACCAAATGCAAACTGATTGAGAAGTAAGTTAATCATCGTTTATTTAATACCTACGTTAATTTTGTTTAGATTCACTGTTCTCCTAATTATTTTATCTATCAGGCTTGAAGATTACTACTGTATTAACAGCATTTATTTGAAAGATAAACAAGACAATGAAATATTATCTGAAATAGTGTATTGTATGAATGGCCGAAAGAAGATGTTGAACGTAATGTTGCAAGAAAAAAAAGTTTTTTATTTTTTTATTTTCAATCAAGCTAAATCCAGTGCGGGGTTAATCTGTCCCAATTTTTTTTAAAGAAATTACTCGAATTCTTTTACTTCCTGTAGACATGCAATTCAATAAGAACTTAGGCTTTTAAATTTAGATTGAAGGTATAATGTTGGTATAGAGTCCTCCTTCAGTCTCCGCCATTTGCCAGAGCGAGTAAAAGGAGATAAAGTGAAATGGCTGGAGCAAATTCTGTGGTGCTTTCTTGGAACCCAACCAATTTCGTGAGCTACCACGGCAATCAATTTATTTCGAAAATATTCGTCACAGGGAAACCTAAATGAAAAAAAAAAAGTATAAATACCTAATTAATTAAACCTAACACAAAAATCACGTTGTCGATAGATTTATCGATACAATTTTCGCACCCCTTTAATAATTTCTTTGGCGAATATTCTTATTGATAAATAGATAAGATTTAGATAGTTTATACTTATTTATTTTACTTCTTCTAAAAGGTAATGTCTTACTTTTACTTATTTAATGTATAATGAAATATATTTAAAGGAAAATCTATGAATAAACATAAAAATACTACGTACGTACTTGTGGAAACTGATATTTTCACTTTGATTTTTTGTACATCCCTTGCGAGATTTACATTTTTTTACTATTCAGGACGTAGCGCACACTCTTATTTATAAGAACAATGTGCACATATACAAAACACAATTAATTAAATATAAATTCTAGACCATTGTACGTCCATGTTCTAAACTAAAATATTTTTTCAAATCACCGCGGCACTGACACAAGTATTAGACGACAAAATTTAAAATGTCGTTGTCGTCTGACAGGCGGTACTAGTGGCGGGCTATTTAATTTGGTAGCTTGGCTTTGGCTCAAAATCTCGAAATAGCTCTTATTTGACAGATGCCCCTGTACGTTTTTCAAGTACTGAGGCGGCTTCTATGCTTTAGTACTTATTCTAAGGTCCGGTTCTTCTTTTCTTTTCATGACGTCACTTTCATGGCCACCCTGTATGCTGGACATAACGCTTTATTGTTTAAAAACCCCATGTACAGACCGCGGCAGTAATATTTAATGTAATTTAATGAATACGACATGTCGCGACATCGTAAAGCTCAGACTACAGTGCAACGCCACAATTCGCGTAAAATTATTTTTACTATAATATTTTCATTGCGGCCCGTAACCCCAGAATGGGTTAAAATTATTCCAACGTTTACGAGCGTGTTTTAAGACTAGAGTACAGAGTGTTTTATGAATAGTTGGTGATACATTACTTAGGTATATTTTTATTTCGTTTCCAAATAGAAAGATGATTATTACTTGTGTTCACGAAAAAACTATGACTGCCTCTTTTGTTTATTGTAATGGATACGGTTTTTCTAGTTACAAGTTTGATTTATGCAATTGACTATTTTATAAAGCTGTTACTAGTTTTGAAAACTAGTTTAGTATTTAAAATTTAAGGTATAGACGAGTTGAGAAACCTGTGTACCTCCATTGTAGAGGAGGTAAACAGGGCTTTTCATGTAATTCACCCTTAATGGGGGATTTACACGGGTCGATTTCAGCCGTGCGGCAAGTCACCAGTCGCATCGCTTGTAAAAATCGAATCACCACTTCACCACCCCATTTACACCGGTCGACAAAAATCGCATGCGACTTGTTCATTTCTAGTGGAACAACACAGCGCAAAACACACCTCATGCGGCAGGCGGTCGCCTGTAACTGACCATTGACACGGTCGATTTTAGTCACCCGCCGCATGCGGCTTGTCGCCGCACGGCAAAAGACGGATGGCACCCTACTGTGGGGCTTGCGATTTTCACCGCACGGCGAAAATAAAACCCCTATTAGGTGTAAATCCCCCATTAGGTGCATCAAAAAGGCGATGCTTAAGTAATTCCAGTCAGCCTCACTACCAACCTCGCTGACTAGCTATCTTTTCACCACGACATGATTTTCGTAGTATACACCGTGGGCCTGAGGTACCCAAAATATTTTAACCACGCCTTTCTGATGGTATTATGAGTCAATAATGTTATAGAGTGCGCGCAAGATAAGTCTGCGCGCGGCCGAAATCGGAACTAATCATGGTCCACCAAAGTGTGTGCCGTTTTTGATAGTAGAACTACCTGATTGTAGGAATATTTAACGGGAAAATTATGTTAAGCGATAAAAAAGTTAAACTTAAAAAGCGGTAATTTGAACTTTTGCGATCACGGCAACGTTTAACACGCGCCCTCAGTCGCGCGCAGAGTTATCTTGCGCGCACTCTATCAACATATCGTCAGTGAAGTTCTAACAGTGCGGAAGTCAAAAATGGCTACTTTACAAGAGAGTGAAAAAACTACTTAAAACGAGCGTAACTACGCTGAACGCAATATTGTTTTTAATTATCATTACAAATGAACTCTTTGATGATTTAAACCTTTGAAAATCCTAGTAATATTTTTCATTTCAAGTAAAATTGTGGCTTTCCCAGTGTTGTCTGTTTTTCTCACAACATGACTTACGCACTGTTAGAACTTCATTGACGATAAGTCCATTAATTTTTGTTTTTCGGAACAAAATAAATCAATTAGCTTGAGTGATTCCTTGCAAATAATACCTTAGGTTGAAATGGCAACGTTTATTAATTATCGTGTGAGTGGATAAGAAACTTCTCACTTTAAGAACCTTTCTGATAAAACACAACATACGACGAGTGGGGTATGGTATGACAAAAGTCACAACGCCGCGTTCATAGAGCTTGTTACCCTAGAAATTTTTCGAGTTATGAATTTCCGTAAATAATAAATAATATCTCGAAAATTAAGCTGTATTCAACAAAGTATACTAGCTTTTCTTCTCCAATTATGCATCAGAATCGATGGTTAAAATCTTTCGGGTACCCTCGGGCCCACGGTGATAATTCTTTGTCAACACGAGACAAGACGGGAGAAGAAAGGGGGTCTCCATTAGTATCCTGTTTAAATCCCAGACAGACTAATCACCTCTTCTCTCACTACATAGTTTCAGGAAAACAAGATAAATTAATTTTATTTGTGTAAAACAACGTCAAAAGTCAATCGCCTCTTACTGAATCGTGAACATAATTCGCTTAATGGAAATATTCTAATTATTTTAGGACAACTTAGAATCCAACTTCATTGTGATTACTCAAATTAAAGAGACTGTTAAATAAATTGACAAAGATAATTTTCCGTTGCCAAAATGTATGTATTGACTAACCAAAATGAACTCTAAGACTATAGTTTTATCACTCTAAATACATCGCATACGACAATTGTTCGTAATATCAACGTTATATATAACTTGATATCGTGATTGCCTATTTTTGCTACATCGCTCTTCAAATTCGTAACTTATTGCTTCTAATTTTAGATTAAAATTTGATTGACAACCTGTAATGAAAATGTGTCTTGTAATCAGAATATGGGCAAGCGAAGCTTTTGCTACCAAATTGTTTACTAACTATTGGACCAAAAATAAAATTAATATTGTTGAATTTGACGTTTGACTTTGAGGCATCCAAAGATCCACTAATATAAAATCTTTAGAAGCAGAAATACCCAGAAAACGAAGCTCTGAGAAGACTAGTCGTTCGTGAGACACATTCAAATTAAAATGTATGATTAAGTAGTCACTTATTATGACTCAGCGTCATTGAAAATATGGACCATCGGATAGAGGTATGCCACCGAAGCCGTGGCGAGCATTTGGTCGACATTTTGTTTCACACATAATTGTCATAGATCTTTCTATCATAAAAAAAGAAGATAATTCTCTGAAAACTTTTTGTTTTATTTACAATTAACATCATGCGTTATAGTTGGACCATCCTTTCTAAGACATACTCTAAATTCGTAAAAGTGAAAGCTACTGTTCTATATAAAATAATAATCAGTGTTGCTTCACAAAATGTATGGAAAAGCTGTTTTTTTAACTACTCCTGATGAAACCCTACAGAATGATGAGCAAATCTCCTGGTTTTGGAATGTACAGTCATGCTGTATAAACACTTTAGTACCTATGTTTAAATCAATCTAATTCAATTTTATTACCTAAACCCCTAAACAGTACCAACCACAGAACAGATAAAAGACGTTAGAAGGGCCTTGTGGGCGGGGCAGGCGCGCCGCACATATGAGCAGACGCTCATATGTCAACCGAAATTTGTTTTACCGGTCAACAGTCGCGCTCTTATTGTGACAGCGTACGGAGATCCGCGAAAAAAAAGAATTATGCCGTCTTGCATTATTATAACGTGACGGAAAAGAAGCTAGTTGAGTAGTGTAGCCAGAGAAGGGATTTCCTTTCGCCGGCATGTCCAAAAACCTTATAATATCAGTGATATTTGTAATTATTGCAATAGTATTATGTAATTTGTAGAAAAAACGATACAATCTCACACAGATGCAAAATTATACATTGCTTGCAATACATGGGTACCATCTTGTACTACGTGAGCGACAGCGCAATGTATTGCGTTCAATGCGAAAGTCGAGTGCAGCGAGCAATTGTTTTAATTCAGCGAAATCCATACGTACCGATAGTGTTGTACCAAGTTGTAAACAATATCGGTATTAAATATGTGTGTATATCTACAAATGATTATTATCAGTAATATTATAATTAAAATAACTTTGTTTATTGCCACGAATTATATTTTAAATTTAATTTTTAGGTTTCCAACAGGTCCAGACAAAAGAAAACTGGATTGAGACAGGTGGTAGAATTGAATGGATACCTATTAAATGTAGCACAATTTGTTCTTAACATTTTGCAGAAAATTATGCAATTAAAATTCACAGGGTTATTCAAATTAAATTAATTAAATTATGTTATGTTACGCCTACAGGAAAACATTAAATATGGCCGGGAAATTCAATTTTTTTTTAGTTTTTTGCAAATTGTAGCTTATATTTACGTTTATACTATTCAAAATGCGATTTGCGCCCGTAACGGTTACTCAATAATATATTCAATATGAAAGTCGTAAGTATACCTACTTTTCTAGGTTTACGATGCTCGAAAATAGAATTGTTTCCGAAAAAAACATGTTATGTAGTGCATTATGATGATGATTCATAATAATTGACATGATTTTATTGATTATTTTTAGCAAACTTAGTATCGTTACGGGTGCAAACAACATAATTATGACGTAAAACAGACCTGCAATTAGCAAAAAACTAAAGAAAATTTGAATTTCACGGCTATATCGGATGTTTCCCTTAATTTGACATTATTATTTATAGGTGTTGAGGAAGTTCACACTATTCGTACCCCGTTCGAGGGTCTCAAAATTAGAGCGAAAAATTGCAAAACTTAGGGCCGATTTTTCAATCCTCAGATAAACAGACAAATAGCATTTATTCAACAGATAGCAAAAAAATGATTTTTTCAATCGTCAGATGATAGGCTTTATTCGACGAATAATTTGACTACCTGAGGAATAACTTTATTTTTCCCTTTGACGGCCAGATAACCGCTTATTCAGTAGATAGTTTTATTCGATGACTGATGATGTAAACAAAAAATATAATTTTACTAGACAATTCTTGGGTTTGCGTTTTCATCAAAGTAAAATGAATGTATATTATTTGATAGCACTGATGATCTGGCAATAATTGAGCAAGAAGCTCTGATAAATGAATTCATAAATCCAGGAAGGAAAGTAAGAATTGTCACATTCAGGCCCAATCATTTTCCGCCGGAGGGCGCGCGACGTTCTCCGGCCACCCTAGTGTGTGGCCTGCGGGTGGCGGGTTATTGGATCTGACGCCCGACCAGTAACAGGCCCGAGAAGGCGGCGTGCAGTATTCCGTGCGCGCCTCTCAGAAGGACGTGGAACGAAGCCCCACAGAAGGAGAGGTCCGACAGGGGCTGGCGGACCGAAGCCTGCCGGGGATGCAGTGCATGCAGCTGCGAATCCGGCCCCGACCATACGACCCCGGCCATAGGTCAGGAGAAGGCACACCGTGGGTTTTTAGCTAGTGAGATTCCGGCATACATAACCCTTCGCCTTTCCCGGGTGGAGGGAATCAATGAGGATAAAGGCATGATAAAAAAAAAACATGCCCAATCATTCTACAGTGTGGGATTCAAAAGAATTCCATCGCCAATTCAGACTTTTAGAGTCTGTGCAATATTTACTTATAAATAATGTTAAAGGATAAAATCAAGCATCAAACAAAGGTTAAGTTTTCAATCGTTTATTATACAAAAAAAAAATACTGCGAAATGGGTTCATGGCTACATAACAGAGCTGTAGTAATTGATAGTGTAAATCTTCCTAGCGAACTATGTTGGGAATTTGGGATCGTCTGCCAGTCTGACCGGATGCAGTCGAATACCAGTATTTTATATGAAGCGACTGCCTATCTGACCTCCATCACCCAGTTAGTAGATAACACGATAGCTCTCGGTGGAACTGGTAGTCAGACTTTCAGGCTTCGGTTCTGTACATTTCTTGTCTGCATGGAGGACTTTTTTTGGTACTTTTTTTAATTCCCTCATACTTAAGTTTTAATGTATTCCATGAAAGGACACTGGTTGCGATTCCACCTGAATTTAATGAGCTCTCAGTTTTTCTCCATGCAGATCCTTTTCTTTGTCTTTATTCGTCACCTCATCGGTCTTCTTATTTCTATAACGTGTTTGTATTTTTCGATTAAACTTATGAGGAATTGAATTACAGCACTATTAAAATTCGCCGAACGCTCTCTATTTTTTTGATTCCATTGTAATAAACATATAAATATATTATAATATTGATTTACAATCAAAATATATAGCACGACATGACAGGAAGATAGTCTGACAGTGTCATTTTTGCCATACAGGTAATTAATGTACTCTAGACTCTGTGAAGGTAATTGAAATAGTCTGGCCTGCTCTAACGTTCGTTTATGCCATATATTTATCTCACCTCCCTGAAGTTAGCGTTGCTAAAGTCAATGAAATCGGTCAGATAGTAATTCGTGAGATAAATGGCAATTGAAAAATTGACAAACAATTAATCAGGCAGTAAACAGCCAAATAACTTTATTCGTCAGGTAGTTATCAGGTATTTTATCTGAGGATTGAAAAATCGGCCCTTAATGTAACAAAATTACAGTAATTTTATCGATATAAGTAATCGACCTTTTGGTCGCCGTAACATGTATGAGAAATAAATTTGAATTTGCGCGTGTGTGAGTGTACGTCGAACGCAGTATTTGCGTTAGTGTGGCAACTAATAGCAAACTCGAAATCTATGTGCGTGTGGTTTATTTGTGTGCGTAATGCGCGTACGTATTGGGCTCTTGCTTGTAGTAGAGTTAAAGAGTGGGAGAAAAGCGGCGACACGCGTTCTAATACAAATCAGGAACTATTTCCTTTCTAACCTCTTTATCTGTTCTGTGGTACCAACAATGTTAATACCAATATTTCAGAACATCAAAAAAAAACAGAAAAAAATGTAGCATGCGAAACTACACGCATTGATCATTAAAATATTTCTAAATATTTATTTGATTACGTTTCACGATTACGTTTTCACAAACGCTTGCAATAGAAAAGTGTCGAACACACAAAACCGAAGCTTGTAACTACAGCCTACAGTTCACCAATACTAGGACTACAGTCCCGTAATTCGATTGTGATTAAGCTTCACAGTCGAATTACTGGACTTCAAGTAGAGAAGTACGTCAGAATTTTGTTTACGTGTTATTATAACTTTATCTATCGTAATATCAGGCAAAATGATGTGCAAAGACTATGTTGTATATAAATAAAATCGAAAACATAAAACAAAACTGAACTAACGTTTACAACAAAGTTTATGTGACTATAAAACTGAATTGTACTTAAACTAACGTGCGAAAATACTGGCTCTATGAGCAATAACCTGTCCAGCGTAGGGACTACCGGAATTTTCCGACTTAAGTCCGAGACGGGCTGCAAACTGCAGACTGCAACCGCGTCGCCATCGGAATAGCGCCTTTAAGGTGTGCACTTTAAAGGTGCTATTCCGACAGCGACTGCAAAACTGCAACCCAGACCGTAGCCGCAGATCGCACCGCAAGCGATACTACGGACCTGTTCTTTTATGCAGCGAAGAATTTTAAGAAGCAATGCTAGCGATTGAACGGTTGCGTTCCATGCTTGAGGGACAGTTTTTGGTGTTCCTAAGTTACACATAGTTCTGTTTGTCTAAATTGCTACAATGCATAAGTGAGCATTATAAATTGCTATTGTGTTACAGCGGTTACGCACTGCATCCGATCCGAATCCGTGAAAATACGTTCCGAAGTAGCCATAGAATTATTCGTATGGTAGTTTACGCACTACATCCGGCATCCGTCATCCGATTTCTATCCGTCATCCGTGAGTTTCTAATTCGGAAGAACAATTGACGTACCGAAGTAGCCATAGAACTATTTGTATGGTAGCTTACGCACTACATCCGGCATCCGTCATCCGATTTCTATCCGTCATCCGTGAATTTCTAATTCGGAAGAACAATTGACGGACCGAAGTAGCCGTAGTACTGTTTATATGCCAAAGATGGCCCCTGAATTGTTTGAATTTGAATCAGAGATCGGAATAGTGCGTAAGCAACATCCGAATTCGGTCCGAGATTTTTACTCTAGATCGGTATTTTCACGGATTCGTATCGGATGCAGTGCGTAATCGCTCTTAGTCCTATTTATTTTATTTATACACCTACTCTTTATTGTACACCAATAAACAAAAGGAATACAAACATTTGGACAATAATATGTACAATGCGCGGACAGGGTCTAAGATGAAGCACACGAATCCAAGTAACAGAGATATAGAGAGATTCCCATATACCCCTCTGGCTCTCACATACACTCGACAAAACACAGTAAACTGCTTGGCGCTGGACTTTAATGTGAGGGTAGTAACTAGCCAGTCGGACCGTATAGATCCTACCACCAAGCAAACATGTGGTAAAAAAAAGTATCGTCACAACCTGGAGATCCTTCAGGTCTCGCCAATAACTGTCCCTTTACGTAGCAACGGTACGCAAAGACCATCTTTAGCAGTCCAATAGAAAAATAAAATAAACTATCATTACTCAATACAGGGTGTTAACGAATTCGTGTAATTCCTTCAAACCGCTTAATCTACTGGTGACACTGATTGACCATGCATAGGTTTTTCCAATATCAACAAAAAAAGTTTTCAAAAAATGAAACATGGTATTCTGTATCTGAGTCATTTTAGCGTCCCAAGTCAACTGACTGCGTGGAGCGATGTCGCGCTATTCGTGTCCATCAGCTGTGTAGCCGTGCCTTCATTCATTTATGTATGGCACCGATAGTAATTTGTAAGAAAAAAAAAAAGTTAATTTTTATTTTTAATCAATCTAAATCACGTGCGGGGTTAATCTATACCATTAATAGATCATGTAGTTTGAAGGAATTACACGGATTGGTTTACATCCTGTTGTTAGATGTGTGCATACGCAAACTAATATAAGATGTGCATACGCACCACGCGGCTACCTCTAACCAAAAGGAGTGGGGCGCGTCATTGTGGATTGAACGTGTGGCGGCATCTATCTCACCACATGCGAACTATCCTACATCGCGCAATCAAGATTTAACACGCAGATAGTATATATACAACCTCCCAACATCAACCGTGGGGCAGTAGCCCGCCAGGCACAAGACTCCGCCTGGTTGGAGGATCCTCCCTTTGGTTGGAGGAACACCACACCAAGTTTCTCCACAAACGTACTGTACTACGACATTACTGTTCCTCTGAGAAGGGTTTACGCCAAAGACTCCTATAGTATACTGGCTAGTTTACGCCTTCGTCCACCACGCATGACTGAGGGCCTACTCCCTCAGTCCGTCAACGAACTTAGTCACCCGTCCGAAAGTAGCCCGAAACGTAGGAGTGAACAAAACAAGTGTCAAGTTCAACTTTTCGGACGGGCAAAAACACATCGGTAGTAGGGACAACTGTCATTCATTCTTAGTTCGGGCCCTGAAATAATCGTATGTCCGTGTGATAGGGAGTACGAAAGGCTCGTAACTAAGGCCGAAACCACGGACTTCATGCTTGAGTAGACTCCCTGGTGCGGATACATCATCGAGAACTTTTTGCAGCTCTCTCAGGTGTGCAGGTTTCCTCAAAATGTTTTCCTTCACCGTTAATGCAAGTGATAATCAAATTATAATCTGCACATGAACTAAGTCAGAAGTGCAGGCCTTTTTTTTTTTTGCGGGGTGGAAATCCTCATGGATGTCCTCCTCCCTGGGGTGGGCGGAGGGGTCTGTCAGACTCTTACTGACTAAAACCACCCCGGTGTTCCATCTCACACTTAGGCCGGAGGCCGCGGGAGCAGTACATTCGTCCGCAGCCCCCAACCAGTGCCGGCCCGCATTTGCAGACCTCAATCGCGGGGGGGAGTGAGACTCCCCCTGTGTCATCTAGGAGGCGCGCGTGGAACACTACGCGCCACCAGAAGTGCAGGCCTGGATCAAGCTTAGATCCTCCATCATGTTTTTTTTAATATTTTGCCAACAAGGTTAATTATCGTCTTGCTTCCGTCAAAATTCTTGGCTCAACTATCTATTCTCAAGGAAAACTATCCTTGAACTCCTCGAAACCGATTTTTGAACATATTTCAACTCCAAGTGATCAATCCTTTTAATCCGAATCCTAACTAATAATACAAATGCGAATCCTGAAATTTTGCATATACGTTATCAGGTGTACAGAAACGGACATGGTACCTTTCATCTCGAAAAAAAGTACTGTTCCCGAGGAAAAAAACAATAACGTTTATAGATGGTGCCACGTGTCTTTCGAATCATGATTGCATTATATTATTATAGAAATTTTAGTAGTGTGTTGCGAGTTGATTGTCAATTTCTAAATTAACGTGAGCGAAGCCTCGGGCAAAAAGTAGTAAAAAATAAAACAAAACATTTAATACGAACGGTACATCAAGTTTTATACCCGAATATATTTGAAGTTTCTAGGAAATATTATAAAATTCCTACTGGGAATTCTTCACTTAGATTCATTGAAAAGAAAGTTCTTTGACATGCGACATTTTATTGCCCGGGTATCTGAAATAGTTTGATCTTTAGAAAAATGTTTTAGAGAGACTTTCATTTTTCTGATGAATTAAAGATGTTTGTTGCATATTCTAGTTTTCGTCGTAAAAATATGGGTTTGCTTAAATTGAAAGAAAAAGTCAAGTGTATGCTGGAATAAGCTTTGTAATAAACAATTTATCACAAAATCTATTGAGCTGGTTGGTTATGGTTATAAGGAAGTTTCCCATTGCAGGGCAAATTAATTTACTCTTTCAAATAAGGAACAAGCATTGATCAACACAATCAAGTACTTAAAATCTCGTCAAACAATGGCTGCCAATGACAACGCAGTGAAAGTGGCGAAGTTCTGGGCCGCAATAATATAATTAAGTAGTTAGTTTGTCATGGAAACGCTAAGAAGAAGCATTAAAATCTTGTAATCAAAAACATTAAAAAATATACAGCGTGGCGTTACAATGGCGACATTAATTTGACACACAGGTAGAGCTACTGATCAGGGGGCTTACTATGACCTCTTAAAGCAGGACAGAAGTTGCCTGGAAGTTGAACTGCCCTGCTTTTTTGTACTATGACATCGTTAGAGCAGGCCTGCGGCAGGCCTGCTACGTTGACGTTTGCGAAATCCGTTCAACTTTTTTTTTGTATAGACTTTTCGTACCATGAACAAGCATTACCGTTCAACTTGGTTCAATAGTCGTTCACCTTTAGTACTGTCATGGTACGATTTTTAGCGATTCAGAAGCAGGCCTGCTTTTGAACGGAAGTTGACTGGCTGGCATTTGAGCGTTTTCATAAGAGGTCATAGTAAGCCTCCAGTAACTATAAAAATAATAATAAAATAAAAAGGCCGAAGTAAATTGAAAAAAAAAAACAATTCTATCATACTAAGTTATAATTAAAGTAACCAGCTACTTTCCAGCTGATTGGTGTTCTTATCGCAGCAGCCGCCAGCTGGTATGTAACTGAAAGAATCTGTTGCACAGGCTGATACAATAAGTGTCGGTAAGGAAACAGAAACAGAAGAGATGAAATACAAGCAACCTAACCTTCCTTCGGGAAGTTTAATTATCCCATACTTTTTTTTTTTCTTGTGATAATCCTCATGGACGCCTTTCGCCCGGGGATGGCCAAGGCCTTCTCGGGCCTGTTACTGGTCGGGCGACGGGTTCCCTAACCCGCCGCCCGCAGGCCACAATTATCCCATACCTGCGCCGACCCCAAATAAATTGGGATGAGGCTAGGAGGATGATGATGATGATGATGAGGCTGATACCAAAGTAGTTACTTTATTTATTAAGTACTTAGTTTGTGTGAAAATTATATTTTTTTAATTTACGAACTGTTTTATTTTATTTCATTATTATTTTTAGGGTTATTGACCAGTAACCCAACCCATGTGTTATACAGGGTGGTTCTAAAGTCGTGGATCAAACGAAACAGGGCGATAGTTGGGGTTGTTTGCAGCATTTTATGGTAAAACATTTTTTTTTACAGTAAGGTTCTAAAGTTACAAATATTTTTCCATGAGACTTAAAAGATATTGAAAAAAGTGCCAATACTCATAAATCATGGTACCCACTGTCATAAAAGCACTTTCAAGCAACTAAACACCATTTATTGTTTTAAAATAGGTACCCATTTTACTCTAATTGCCTATTTATTACAAATTTTGATATTTTTTAAAAAAACACTCTTAGTGTCATAACTTTTAAGGAGATCAAGTTAGGGCTCTGCCACACAGCTATTTTTTAATGCAAATAACGCCAACTATCGCCCTGTTTCGTTTGATTCACGACTTTTGAACCACCCTGTATAAATGTCGCCATTGTAGAGCCACGCTGTATATTTTTCAACGTTTTTAATTACGGCTGAACTGCGGTTTTTGTGAATGGTCGGCCGTCTAGTGGAAGCCTTAAATTGTACACAGAACTCCATCAAAAAAATATTTTATTGATATTACTACTAGTAACAGTTTTTCTCATTCGCTTTTTTAATTTGATTACTCAACCTACAGACGCATATAACGAGAACTGCCTAAACTCCTTGAAGGGTGACTGTGACATTTAATTACATCTCTACCTACGTCATACGTTTTATGTCGTAATGGCTTTCTTGTGAATGTGACGTCTCCATCGTTAATGTTCAAACTCTAATGGTTTTTATTTATAAAAGCTATTAAATTACGCTCTTAGAGAGGACGTCAGAATTTTCATAATTATCATTATTCTAATCTATCTTTTGTCGGTCATAATGGTCACTGTCTCAATATACACCGTGGACCCAAGGTATCTGAAAGATTTGAGCCACACCTTTCTGATGATACCTAATATGAGTCAATAATGTTAATGAATATCTCGAAAATTAGGCCTAATGCGACAAACTATATATTAGCTTTTCTTCTTCAATTAGGATCGGAATCGATGGTTAAAATCTTTCTTGTAGCTCGGGCCCACGGTGTATAATAGACCACCCCATTTCTTCCTGAGGGTGTAGAAAGAGAGAGAGAGAATTATCTCAGAACATTAATTAAAAAAAACCGGCCAAGTGCGAGTCGGACTCGCACACGCAGGGTTCCGTACCATTATCTATAAAAACGGCAAAAAAATCACGTTTGTTGTATGGTAGCCCCCTTAAATATTTATTTTATTCTGTTTTTTAGTATTGTTGTTATAGCGGCAACAAAAATACATCATCTGTGAAAATTTCAACTGTCTAACTATCACGGTTCATGATACAGCCTGGTGACAGACGGACAGACGGACGGAAAGCGGAGTCTTAGTATAAGTCCGTTTTTTAACCTCGGAGACTAAATTGACAGGCACAAATGTCAAACTTGCCAATTTTAGGAACATTCTTCATAAATTTGACGTTTCGTGCCTGTCAATTCAGTCTCCGGGGTTAAAGAACGAACTTTAATAGGGTCCCGTTTTACCCTTTGGGTACGGAACCCTAAAATTGGTTAAAAGAAAAATGTTTCTACGCAGTTAAGGAATGTTTGATTGTTATTAAAGCATTCTTAGATTTGATCACATTATCTTTAAATTACTGTAATCCCAAAATGGGCTGATTGACGTCTCTAACATTACCATATATGTATAACAACTGTAACTACTCAATCAAAAACAATAAAGTCTACTTTACTTTACTACGGAATTATATCAGGAACATATTTTTTTATTTTATTTAGTGTTTCTCCTGTAAGGTTCCTCGTGGGTGCATTACCAGACACAAATCTTGACATGCACAAACACTCAGACCCAGAACAACTATCTATAGGCCACAACAATTAGTTTTGAACAGGAATCAAACCCGCGACCCGTAACGCGAAAAGGCAATCGCTTAGTACTTGTTCACGTTAACTCGCGGGCGCGGTCGCGAAATATCAAACGTATGGCATAGTATGCAAGTGTTCACGTACAAAACGCAGGTGCGGGCTATGTAGCGGGCGAACTCGCGACGGGAGCGTACGGCGCGCTCGCGATAATATCAAACGTATGAAGTTGTTTGCGAGTGTTCACGTCGAACTAGCGGCGGAGCGCGCGATTAACTTGCGTCGTCAGGTAAGATCAACCCGTTTGAACTTTTCGCTGGAAATGATAGCACGTTTTTCATCATGTCGTTTAATACAGAAGAATTTATCAATGCTATTCAGGCAAGAACTCCAATTTGGCAAAGCAAACATCATTACCATATGAACAAAAACGTTCTTAATAAGTTATGGAAAGAAATTGTTGAATTATTTCTTGATATGGAAGGTAAATAAAAAGTATTCATATTTATAGGTATTTTAAACTGCTTTATTTTTGTAACTATAGTATAAAGTATGAAATCTCATTTTAGGAATGAATTTTCGATTAAAATAAAAGATCGTCGTCCATGTTTACAACCTCTGATAACACGTCACACTCGCGCAAACGCCTGGCGGGCAATGTGAACACGAACTCGCCAAGTCCACCGCGCCCGCCACCGCGCTCGCACCCGCGAGCTGTACGTGAACAAGCACTAAAAAGTCCACATGCCGTGATCATCATGTGGTCATTGACACACAGAACAAACATAATATTCACTATGGGCGTAGCCTTATCAAAAGAAAGGTGTTGTCTTTCAGCAAACACTGAAGGATTTCCGGTCATAGCACTCTGTTTAAAGACATGGAAATTATCAGTATGTATTCTAATAACCATGTTATATACAGGTATGAATATGAGGTTGAACTTGTATTCGATGTATTCAAACTCAAAACCCATTTATTCAAAATCAAAAAATCAATTTTTTTTATTTCACATAAACCAATACAGGCGCTTATGAAAAGTCGAATTTAGGTGCACGGTTCCTATGGAGAAGAGCCGGCAAGAAACTCCATGGTTACTCTTTTAAAAAAAAAATAGACTAGAATTCAAAATAGACTAGAATTACTTAGTTCTTTTTGAACGTCAAATACAAATAGACAGCCCCCAAAAAAGCCCTCCCTTCACGGCTTCCTAGTGTTTATGCTGCTATGAAGTAACGGCGCAACAAACTCACCAGCAACACAGTTCTGTCTGTCAGCTGAATAAATTAACTGAGTATATACAAAGAAAATCATAATACTTTTTACAATAATAAAATTATGCAAATAAAGGAAAATTAGTAATTACAAATTAAAAAAAATATACAGGCTGTTAACGAATTCGTGTAATTCCTTCAAGCCTCGTGACCTACTGGTGATACTCATTGACCCTGCATAGGTTTTTTTCAGAATCAACAAAAAAAAGTTTTCAAAAAATGAACCATGGTTTTCTGTACCTGAGTAATTTTAGCGTCCCAAGTTAACTGACTGTATGTAGCGATATCGGAATAGTCGTGCCCGTCAGCTGTGTCGCCGTGCTTTCGTTCATTTATGCACGGCATCGAAATTTTCTATCACACAAAAAAAATATTTGGGAAAAAATAAACTTTTTTTATTTTAAATCAATCTAAAACCCGTGCAGGGTTAATCTATACCATTAATAGATCCTGTGGTTTGAAGGAATTACACGAATTCGTTAACACCCTGTATAAATCAATTCAGTATGAATTGAGATAAATCATAATCATGTCTAACTAATACATAGGTAGATACATACATAAACCTACACAATTCCTTGTAAGGTGTGATAGTGTGTCCTATATGCAACAAATTAGCATCCCACGTAAACAGGCGAAATTCAGTAGATTTCGAGAAACTACAATATTTATAGTTTTATTAAAAATGCCCAGTTTTTTTAATTAAATACGAGAAGTCGCTTGCGGCCCGCGTGGATGTCGTTTATCGCGTATTCTCTATTTTTAGGGATAAAAGTAGCCCATGTCCTTCTCCAGGTTCCAGACTATCTCTGTACCAAGTTTCATCAATATCGGTTCAGCGGTTTAGGCATGAAAGTGTCACAGACGTTCAGACAGAGTTACTTTCGCATTTATAATATAGTAGTGATTATTTATATTTAAAGTCTCAAAAATAGCTTGGGTTTCCATATAAACTTGTTGCTGACACTTTAAAAAAGCTATCTATGCACAAGAATGTTTAAAAACACCAACCAGTTGAAAGTTATCGTTAAAACTGTACTAAATGTTTTATGTAATCATCTAGATACGGCTTAACCGGTTGCGTACCGCCCGTCGTCCCAGGACGACACTCAATTGTCTTATCTATTGTGTCTGTAATTACCGTGCTTGAGGTTTATGCAGCATGATTATATCAAAAAATTACTACAATAGTAGAAGAGTTTAATGCTCTTTGACGGATTAGCTCAGATTATCATAATTGAATGTACTTACTAAGGTCTCATAACAGTATAAAACACTTACATGAAACTAGCTGAGCCCGCGTCTTGTCCCGCGCGGTAAGTTTTCTGAGATGCAAAGGCATTCGTTTAGCCGTTATAGGACATGATTAGGTAACTAACTTCTTAATATCCTTCTTATTAGACTACATCGGCCATATGGCCTGTCACTTTTAAAGTTCAATGGAGACAAAAAAGTCAAAAAAAAAACTGAAATAAATCACATCAAGTCCAGGCAATCCCAAAACGATGGGTCTTGTTTTCTACCATGAAACTAGTTCTCCAGGAAGATCCTGTCTACGGTCCAACAGTCAATTTCTTGAGTCAGAAATTTGACGCGACACATGCATTTTAGTTCAATATTCAGTTCGTTCACTTTGAGCTATTAAGAAAGCCGTGCGTTCTCATATTCATGTAAAGGCAACAGGGCCGCGTGTGTTTAATATCATTTTCACTCGCATCAGTTCATTAAGCTCATTTTATCAGTTAAGTTTTGGATAGTATCCTCCGGTTTCTGAAGTGAGAATTCTAGGATAAGCAGTAACTACTTATGTAACATTTGGAGTACGGAATTGTCAAAAAATGACGGATTTCAAAGCATTTTTTTGACAACTCCGTACTCAAATACTACTTAAGTATTGCTTATCCCGAATTCTCAATTCAGAAACCGGAGGTGAATCTTTAAATCTGTGAAAAAGAGTGTGTGGTCTAGCAAGGGACTTTATAACCCTATCATCCATAATTCGACGAAGCCATATCGCCACCAGCTCACAGATCTTTTGAAAAGCTTGTTCCTGCAATGATGGGTACAGAGAGACTCAACCAATCAGCTCAATCTATCCCAAACAGTTAGAGTAATTAAACGAAAACTAAAAACCTAAATCTCCATTGACAAATCGCCCCCCACTTCAACAATCAAACAAACAAATTAACTCTGTAAACGGATGGAGCCGTCACGAAAGTGGCTTGACATTGGACCGCATCATAAGAAGATGCAGTAGGTTCAATTAACACCATGTAATGAACAAGAAGCTCATAGACGTACAGTAGTGCGATACCAATTATGTTATTACAGCGTTTATTTAACTGCCTATTGTCTATCGGTATGAGTCTGTCATGCTCACTAAAGTGTCCTGCTGACGGTGGCGTTGTGCATCGAATCGTTGAGTTGTTCCCTGCAACATGGTTGAGCTGAGCGGCGCCGATCTGTACCCCAAGTGTGAGTTTTTTTCGTTAACTACTGTAGTTGCGTCACGACAAAAATGTATGAAAATTTAGTCTGCGCCTCTAGGCGCACCGTTCACTAACTAATATTCGCGCGTTAATTGAACGGTGCGCCTAGTGACGCAGCCTAAATTTTCATACATTTTTGGCGTGACGCAATTACAGTAGTTAACGAAAAGACTCACACTTGGGGTACTGTACGTCATGCTCGTGAACAGGTGCTGTCTGTTAGGACTGGTCAGTCCGCAACTGCTATGGCAATCGTTATAAAGGATAATTTTCTCATCGATTTTATGTTGTTAATCGCATATACAGTAATCTGCATTGTTGTTCTTATGCTTGTTTCCCACGGTGCGTGATAGCGCGCACCGCGAGGCACGAGCTCGCACCGACGCACCATGGGATAGACTCGTCCGTGGTAACGCGGACGAGTGCGGAGCGGTGCGCCGTATCCACATCACGCACTCTCATAATGTGGCTTCCCACGGTGCGTGATTTTACGGATGATACCACGCACAGCCGGTGCACGCTACCATGCACCGTGGGAAGCCAGCTTTCCATTACTCCAAAAAAATTGTCAAACCATTTTGTTTTTGAAAAGAGTCTCCATGGTGTTTCTTTCCGGCTCTTCTCCATAGAACCTACTAATTGGAACCGGGTTCCTAGTGTTGACCTTTCGAAAGAACACAGGTCAACTTCAAAAACGAAATTGACTATGTCTTTGACTTTACGTGTTGTGCTCTGACTGACAAGCTATCAGTCAGGTCGGTGCGAAAGGACTGGCTCTAACCTTTCCATAACGACCCGATTACTACCCCACTGCTAAGAACGGGCCTCTTCTCAAAAAGAGAAGGGGTTAGGCTTTAATTCACACTGGCCTGATGCGCGATTAACACTCTGGTGTGCAAGTTTCCTCACAATGTATTCCTTCATCGTTAAGGCAAGTGATAATAAAACTACCATTAACAACTCGCTAAGCGATGGGTTAATTAACACATTCGAGTCCACCACACTTTTCACAGAGCTTATACGCCATCCCGCTATATATATTTCTAGTGGACCTTCCAGGAGGGTCCTCGACATTATATTTGCGCTAAGAGTGAACCCTTGAGGAGGGTTCCTGTCATTAGGTTAAAAACCTTGAAAAATACGCTACTACGTCGTAAAATAGGTGTTTGCTTGTTTCGTGACGGTGAATTTTCCAAGAAAAACCTGCATTTAAAATGAGCCCTCCACGAGGGCAGCCGGCATGACGATTGCGACTACAGGGTGCCCTCCTGGAGGGCTTCCGGCACTGAACGTGTTGAAGAAAATACAATCTGCAACTACGGCTGCTGCTTGAGTTATTTTTTTTTTTCAAAATTAGTGTGTCACCTTAATTGCTTTCGAATTTTTGTGCGTCGAACACACAGACTGGCTATCGTCCTAAGTACTATTACTTTATGCTGGTTCTTAATCGCAATCTGCACGGAATTGACCTTCTCTGTCTTCTTCCGTGTTTACAGTTTACACGGGGCAATGAAAGGGTGTGATGTGTAACGACAGGGTCGTTGCCCTGTGACGCAGTTCATAGACGCGACTAAATACTGGAGTTAGGTGGAGTGGGAGACTTCTCTTCCGATGGCTGATTTATGTTGTGAGTAATGCTCATTGAATTGGTAATAATTTGTTGTACACTAACACCACACACCGTGACGAATTTTTGGGCGTCTAAAGTACGTCTACTTGATATTAGAATAATTTGTGATCACCTGAACCTCATCATTATCATAGAGCTTCCAGGCTAACATGCGCAGCGCGAGATAATATTGTCATCAAATTATCTCGTATCCATTTATCGTGTCGACGATAAAATTATCTCGCGTTGCACATGTATACTCTCATGGCTATCTGACCAGTTGGTTAGTCGTTAGTGCCTAGTTAATTGTCTTTTTAAAAGAAGTTTTCTGTCATCTTTTCCATCTGGTAGCAATACCGGATAAATTCTTCGTAAAAAAACATTCATAGCATAATCAACCCCTTACTGTCCCACTGCTGAGCGTGAGATTCTGGTTTCAATCCCCAGGTCGGGCAAAGTGTTTGTTCTTTTCCGTGTGGAATTTCTCAGTAGCAGCCCAGAGTCTGTTCTGGCAGTAGGTTTACCCCCTATTTCATGGGACTTAAACATAACGGCGAAATGTGGGTGTGCTATACACCTCTGCCCAACCCTTCGGGGAACAGCCGTGGTGCTATGCTATGTTTATATGTTGTGTTTTATTTCGTGATTTTTCTAAATAAATACTCGCAACTGTTTATATTTTTTTAAATATATACTCAGAGCATCGAACTCGTTGGTTCTAAAATGAGCTTCTTTATAGCGTAATGTAACTTCCTTTACAAGCGTCGTTCATAGGAAATCATATCGTTTTATAGCCCATAAACTTATTTTATTCTCTCATTGTCATCTTCCATTGTTGACTATGCATTTTTTTATTTAAAATAATCCAAATGAAAGTGAAGACTGCATTTATGTTATTTTGTTTTTATTAATAATACACTCGTACTTTTAAAACTGAAACGAACTTATAAAGTGCTAGCTTTTGCCCGCGGCTTCGCTCGCGTTAATTTAGAATTTTATTTTTTCTGTACACCTGACAACTTATATGCAAAATTTCAGGATGATCGGTTCAGTGGTTTAGGCGTGAAAAGGTAACAAACAAACTTACTTTTGCATTTATAATATTAGTTAGGATTTATTTTACTGTGTATGGTGACAGTGACACGTCTACAATAAAAGTCATTTTATTGGTGATTTTTAAGACTTGAAATAAGAGGAGGTTATTAATTCGATGAGTATCTTTTTTTAGTGCAAAATACCTGTTGGAACAATTAGAAGCCTCGTAAGATGCAACTATGCCTAATAATATTTACTTTAGTATTGTAGTAATGTACCTATAATATTATGTATGTCGGCTGATACATGGCCCCAAAGCCAGAGGTGGAGGATGGTTTTTTCGAAGACAACCAACTAAAAACCAACAAACGAGATCTTAATCGCACCTTGGATCTCAAACGAAAACCGACAACAATTAGCTTATTTACCAAAATGTGAGAGGCCTGTTTAGGCCTCTCACATTTTGGTATACTGTTTAGTATGTTGATTTTTTTCAAACAAAACCCGTTAGTAAATTGTAAGACCGTAATTGTAACCCGTAGTTAATTGTAAGATTATCTCTAGTCACATCATAGCGGTAACGGAATCTTTTCTAACCAGTTCAGTGCTAGATTCGGAAATTACAAGCAACTGATGGAGTTTATAACGTCGTCTTTTGTTTATTACCTACGTCAATTTTTTTTTTGTTTTCTCTTACTTGTAATTTAACTGTACAATGTTTTGGTTGAGACTGTAATATTGTGCATGTATATATAAATAAATAAATTATGTATGTATTAGTACGCCATTGACTGTTCTGTATCTTTTCCAGTTCACTCTATTCCATCATAAGGTTACCTGGAAGAAATCACCGGGTACGATAAGGCCGCCCGTTGTACCTATTTTTAAGACCATTACTGTACTTGCATACTTCTTTTAATGTACAATAAATAAAATTAAAAATAACCAAATTTTTACAGTACTAAGAAGTTACCCCGTTAAACTTCGTAAAACCGATCACTTCGGAACAGAGTGCGAGTTCAAGATCACGAATGTTTATTCGTACTGAAAAATGTTCCTTATTCTGATGCAATAAGTGTGAAAGTGCGAAAATGAAGGATTGCCATTGGTTGCTCGATCAGGGGCCTGAATCACCTAACTAATAAGGAAGTTCAGTTGCCGTGTAGTTGCAGTTAATTTTCAATCAAGACGACGCTTTTCTTATTCTCTTAGATCCATTACGCACTGTCGACTGGTCGCCGGAGACTTGGTCTCTTGGCGACCAAAACATAAGCATAGTCGCCCGGGCGACCGGCGACCAAGTGCGTAAACACCTATTAAAAATATAGAAAGTCACAGTCGCCTTTGACCAATTCTCCGGCGACCAGTCGACAGTGCGTAATGGCTCTTAATCGGCGACCGCTGCCATAAACACTCGCGTGAACTTAATTGCAGCGTCACTGCAACTTGATCGACGGCGACGCGACATGGAATTACGTGAATAAGAGCCATTACGCACTGTCGACTGGTCGCCGGAGACTTAGTCTCCCGGCGACCAAAACATAGACAACTAAGGTCAGGAGACCAAGCCGAGCGTAGTGTTTCTTGTACATTCGTGAAGAATGGACGTCGAAGAAGCTGCAATAGTAGCGTTAATAATTATTTATAAAGAGAAAAGAAATGCAAGAGAGTATTGGGTACCCCGATTGGAATATTGGTCACTCGATAAATCCCAAATAGCTTTTCGGAATTTTATTTCTAATATTAATTTCTCTGTATCGAAAGCCTGAGCCATTTTTGTGCGCGACGTCCGGTCGTCGCGACAGTTGCTCGCAGTGTGAACGCTTCCATTTGAACCCGTGCTTCTATTGGTCGCCGGCGACCAGCAGTCGCTTGTGCATCGCCACTGCGCGGCGAGTCGCCGAGTCGCCTAGGCGACAGGCGACCAAGCGCGTTAACCTATTTAAACTGTAGAAAGTAACAGTCGCCGTCGATCAAGTCTTCGGCGACCAGTCGACAGTGCGTAATGGCTCTTAGCCTACCGGTACATCAATTTACCTTAGTTATTTTTATTTCTTATTGTTAAATTCTATAGTCTAATATACAAACTACGATACGGTATGAGCTCGAGCTAACCCGTTAACTATACCACAAACTTCTTCAATTCATTATTATTCAAACTCCTAATACTAATACAAACTATCGTCGAGGTCCACAAACCTCAATTCCTAGTTACGATAATATTAATTGGGTATTGTCTACAGTGGCCAGCCGGGGCTGGTCAAACAGATCCCGCCACGGACAGGCATTGTGTAAACTTGAAACAATTTCAACTAAAGCCCGATTTAAACGTAACGAGTGAACTTGCCGATTTAGTGAACAAGTAATAAGCACTGCTCAAACAGCATCTGAACTGTATCACATTCGAAATTTCAATAGCTTTCATTTTGACAATACAACAGTATTCATTGCGTGGTACATAGTTGTGGAGAAATGGGATTGTTAATACATACGTTGCTGTGAAATTTCTTTACCTGTCAAAATCAAAGCCATAGCGACTACAAGTGTGTTGCGCAATGAGAATGCCTACTGTTATGCGAGAAGTTTAATACTAAACACAAAACAAAATCACCAAAATGTACGACATTTTGCTAGCGAACTTAAGTATGTCACTCAACTGGTGTGGACAGTGCCGTTTACACGCATAGTAACTTAATTTGGTGGGATGCGGGAGACGCGAGGGGGCGTTCCACGCACTTAACTCGTCAAAAATTTACTACTGCCTATTTAGCCACAACTTATTTCTTAACTCGGTAATATGCGTCCATATGAAGTTTTTTGCTTAACTCGCCTTACGAGCAAGTTAGCTTGTAACTAAACTTGTGTAAACCGGGCCTAACACTTTGACGGACAAAGCAGATAGGAAGATATTTTCTAGAAGCGAAATTGTTACGTCAAATCTCGATGGTTTAATCGACAAACTTATTTATTTGTAATACGCAGGACATCAATTTCCAGTAACTACAGAGCCAGAGGGGTATTTAAAGGAGTCTGTGTATCTTTATTTGGAATCATGTGCTACACGTTAGACCCTGTCTGCGCTTACTATGAGGCGCGACTAGGAACAAACCGCATTACGCGTCATCCTACGTGAGCGATCTACAAGCGACGCGAAGCGGCGCGGCGCGACGCGAAAACAACAAACAGTCGATACCTATTGAAGTGGCCTACGTGACCAAACGCACGTGGAGTGCGTTGCGGCGCGGCGCCAAGCGAAGCGAACGCTGTCAGCTGACTTCATATTTTCACGCGAACTGGATGCGGTGCCGTACAGTGCTACTGAATGAGGGCGGCGCGCGGCGAGCGGTCCGCGAGCTCGTAGGACAAAGCCGCCGCTTCGCATCGCTTCGCAATTCGCGTCGCTTTAAACCGCCTACGTAAGACGTCGCGTTACTGTGATGGTGGTAGTTAGCCAGGTGGACCATTTAGATTCTACCACCGTGCTAGGTGGTAGAATCTAAAGTTTCTTGTATGAAAGGCAAACGTTCAAACTATGAAATAGAATAGAATAACAAGAAGAAGTGCTTTTTGTATTATAACTGTCGTGAGACATATCGATGGCCCCACCGAATAAACGTGCAAGAGTTTTTACACGATTTTTTTTTTCATTTTTCGTTTCGTTTGCCTATCCAGCACCTACTTAATTTTTTTTATGAATTTTAGACTCAAAACACGCCTATTATAATAGTGAATTTCTTTATTCTAGGGAAATAATTAATTCAAAAAATACAGGAATAATAGTTTATGCTATTATTACATGCTTTTTGAGTCGCCAAGTACACAAGAATAAACATGTTAAAACCTACAGACGTTTGAGAAGATTTGTGATTGTTTTCGAATTTGGGTAGTGTCTTCTTACACGTTTATTCGCGTAGAAATGTATGCAAATTTTATCACCAATGTTTCATTCCACAAAATGTAAGTTTGAATATAAATAGGTTATTAAAATTATGGTATTCCATTGTCTCTTAGTATATTTTTTTTTCTAACAATTGTGTTAAAGATTCAAACATTAATTGCATTAATTGAATATTAATTTAAGTTTATACCTAGGAACGGTAAACAAACAAATGTTTACGCGATAAATTCTATAGCAATAGTACGTAATGTTAGAAATGGGCACGGGGGGTAAGATGCGAGTGAAATTAGGTGACCTGTTCGGAGTCGGTGGTGACCTCTCGCTTCCGGCCGTGGTTCTCTCTATGGTCGAGAGCGAGAGTCCGTGGGAAGCCGTCGCCTCCTTCTGCGAGGAGGTGATGGCGGGAGAAGAGGGAGCGGAGAGGGAGAGAGAGGTAGCTGTCACTCTCCCTTCCCGCGCCAGACGCACCGGGCGCCGGAGGGCGCGCGACTATCTCCGGCCACTGTAGTGTGTGGCCTGCGGACGGCGGGTTAGAGGACCCGTCGTTCAACCCGTATCAGGCCCAGGAAGGCGGCGCACAGTGTTCCATGCAAGCCTCTCAGGAGGACGTGGGGCAAGGCCCCACAGAAGGAGAGGTCCGCCAGCCCCTGGCGGACCGAGGCGTGCCGGGGTTGCGGTGCATGCAGCTACGAACCCCGCGACCCCGGTCAAGGGTCAGGAGAAGGAACACAGTAGGTTTTTAGCCATTAAGAGTCCGGCGTACCCCTTCGCCTTCCCCGGGCGAAGGACATCCATCAGGACATTACAATAACAAAGAAAAGGTGACTAGCTCGGAAGGTCAGTCTTGTTGTTCTATGCGCGCTATTACATAATTTTGTTTCGCTCAATTACATTTGATTTTAAATAATATTATAAATCCTACTGCAGTTGGAAAACTCCATCCCGGTATCCAATGACAGTGAAGAGGAGGATTAGTGTTTCTAATACTGCAATTCGTTATTTTTATATTTCATCAAGACGTCTAGTACTTTGTGTTCACGTGGATAAATACGTACCTAATTATATAATTTTTTTCTAAATAATATCTGTATTTTATTTCATCCTTTCAAAGTCAATGTTTTTCATTTCAAATAGACCAGATTACAGGCACTTTTAAAACGTCAAAACTAGGTGCACGGTTCCAAAAGGTAGGTTGCATGGAGAAGAGCCGACAAAAAACTCCAAGAATGTTCTTTTCAAAATAGTAGTTCATGACAATTCTATTACAGTAGTGTGAGAAATAGAATGAGAATAATGCAGGTTAATGTAAGAAATAAACTCACATAAGAGTAACAAATAGAAAAATATGCCTTCTAGGATTGCCATAGCAGTTAAGGGCTGATCAATCCTGACAGACAGCACCCGTTCACGAGCATGACGTGCACATCCGCATCGCTTAGCTCAACCATATTGCAGGGAACCCAACGACCGGATATACAACGCCACCATCAGCAGGACATTTAATTGAGCATGAATGACTCGTACTACCAGACAATAGGCAGTAATGTGACATGATTATAGGTGTATCATTAATTGCTGCATGATGCTCAAACTTTACAGATTGGAAAATGATATTATGCTGTAATAAGCTTTAGATATCAAAATGCTCATAAATGATTTAAACTGTATATCCGGTAAATCAGTAATACTAGATGGCATTTTATTGTAGAACCTAACACCGTTCCCCATAAACGACTTGCTGGTTTTTCTTAGTCTAAAACCAGGTACTGTTGCTTGTGTTGCGAGTTATTGAGTTATTGTGAGTGTTATTGCGAGTATTTATATTGTGGACGTCACTTTTCTTGTTATACTGGGCAATATTTTTTCGAATGTACATAATGTTACTAAGTAATACAAATATGGTAGGGTAAGTTTATTTATTTCCTTAAATAATTCACGAAGCGATTCACGGCAGCATAGATTATAAATAGCTCGGACTGCTCTTTTTTGTAATATGAAAATAGTACCTACATCAGCAGCCGAACTCCACAGTAATATGCCATAAGACATACTGTGAAAGTATGCAAAGTACACCAACCTAGCCGTAGCTACATCAGTCAACTGCCTAATTTTCCTAACGGCAAATGCAGCAGAACTCAGTTTGCCTGCAAGTGCCTCTATATGAGGTTCCCATTGCAATTTACAGTCTACTGTGATGCCCTGGAAGACAGTTGAGGGAACTGGGTCTAACGCTTTCCCGTCAAGTTTCACATTTGAACTAATGTGGGATACATTTGAGGTGGAGAATTTAATACATTTGGTTTCACAAAATTATTTATATTATTATACCATGCGTTCAAAGATGTATTACATAAAAGAAAACTGATCTTATTAACACTAATATAAATGCATATGATCTTTCCAATCACATAATAGCAGAACAATGTGCTGTAAACAAGCGTGTAAATAGTTATAGCTGGGTTCAAAAATAAACTTGATTTACGGAGAATAATAGTGTATCATTACGGTACGTTTTATTCGTTGTGTATTATTACACGAATAAACGTGTAATGATATATTACTGTGACTTAGTCATGCCAATTTCACAAGAGTAAAAACATTAAATAGTTTTTCATGAATTTCCTGAAACTCGTTGATGTTTAAAAAAAAGTGAATACACAAATCTATAGTTTATTTTTTTACCTATAATTCGATTGTACATTATTTATACCTATTTACAATGAAATGAGCGTTATTGAAGTTTAAACGTTTTTATTTTTTGCTGAAAAGTTGTCATTTTTCTCTTACACGTTTATTCGTTGGGGCCATCGATATTCATTTTTATAATTAATTACGGTTTACTCACGTTCATTTTTCGGGATTGTCTAACTAGTTTCGGACCCAAACGGAGCCCTTAATCATGAGCTGAACACGCGGCGAGGTCGCGAATCGAATGCACGTGAGTAAATCGTAAATAATCATAAATAAGAGGAATTGCCCTCATACTTCCTTAGTACGGGAACCAGTGTCGGCAAACTGACGTATAATAAATTATACTGAAATATATCAAAGTTTTATACTTTGTACACCTCTGTGAGATACATCTTTTTTCCTATTGTCATTTTTACATGTTAAAATTGCACAATAAGTCATGATTCTTATATTTCACGTATGAGTTCGAGACATCGTGTCACAGCAAGTGGATACTCGCATGAGCCAGTGTTGCGGGTCTCCTCATAATTGTGACACACTTGCGATTGCTGCGTCGCAGTTCCACTGCTGCACTGTTTTTTTTTTTCTCTATTCCGTGGTTCAGACGCTAGGCTAGCACTGCCTCAGAAAAGAAGTCTCATACGAAAAGGCCTCTTACGAAGCCCCTTACGATGGAGTTTATTGCCCGTTCTTCTCCAAAGGGATCTATATTTTGGAACGCGGCAGTTTTGAACAATTCAAAAGTGCATGTAAATAGTCTAATTAAAATAGATGCTTTTGAAACCCGAAAGGGTTGAAATTATTATCCAAAAAACAACGGATAATCCCACAAGAGCCCGAAATTATGAGGTCATCGTATATCCGTGAAATCTGTTAATATAAGTTGGTGGTAATTATCTGGGCTACCCTACTAGAGTATGCACATACGTAAATAGGAGCTCTATGTAGAGGCTAGAGAGCTGTTGACCGTTAAACCCTCTGTGGAGGGCATCAATCACTTAGTTGACGTAGAGGATGTAGAGATCCTTACAAGGACTAGTTTAGGCTTCTTATTTACATTGTTATATTACGGTATTTTTTTCTGGTTGAGGCTAGAATATGAAAACAATATGTATATCTACAGGGTGTAAACGGGTGATTTTTCGAAAAATGTTTGTAAAAAATAAGAACGTCATTATCATCATCCCAAAGTTCTAAATGCAGATGTTTCAAACTTCAATTATAATAATGAAAAATCTAGCTATACCACTGCCGTCAAGCAATAAGACAAGAATAAAAACAATCTAAAACTAATATTAATGTTAACAACGAAGGAGAACAATGATTTGTTTTTTTTTTTTTAAGGAAGTTCTTATGTTCCCCCAAACGAATTCGTGTAATTCCTTCAAACCGCGTGATCTATTGGTGACACTGATTGACCTTGCTTGAGTTTTCAAAAAATGAAACAATGGTATTCTGTATCTGAGTAATTTTAGCGTTCCGAGTGAACTGAATGCGTGGAGCGATATCGCGCTAGTCATGCCCTTCAGCTGTGTCGCCGTACCATCATTCATATGTGCATCGAAACTTTGTATCACATAAATTTATTATTTGGAAAAAAAAAGTTTTTTTTATTTTTAATCAATCTAAATCCCGGGCGGGGTTAATCTATACCTTTAATAGATCATGTGGTTTGAAGGAATTACACAAAAGGGAATGCCAAGATCCGGCCAATACAAAGTAGTATGAACAGACGTGCCGTAATTTTGATAATTCGCGTTTATTTTTTGTAAGATTTATGCAATATAAATAAAGTCTGGAGAAGTACACCGTCGGATAGTCATTTTAAATAGTATTTTAATATATTGGTTAGTAAGTTTCAACGCTTTTTTTATCTACAACTGCAAATAGAAATGTTGCACAGTATAAAAATATAATTATATCGATACCAAAATTACATTTATAAATCGATTACAACTATGAAACAATAATATGTAATTGTAAATAATTATATCATAATAATATCATGTTATTTAGGTAACAAAGTATTTATTTTTTATTCATTTTTCTTGTTTGAGATATGTGAATTGTGCTCTTCCATTAATAGCAACTAATTATAGTAACTACTAAGCTTTATTAGCAATAAACTGTAACGAATAATCCTAGTAACCACTACATAAACACAACAGGTTTGTCACTATTCTTGTGATTTATCATAAACGGGCTACTTTTTCTTATACGAAACACAATAAATAATAGAATATTTTATTATGCTGAGTATGTATAGGTACCAAAGACATTCAATAATGTTAGTTATCATATTTAATTAATCTCTTTGATTTATACTAATTTTAAACTAATGTTTGTAATATTATGAAATAATTTTCAAACATGCTAGGTATTATTGCTGTATTTCTTTTTTATTTTATATTCCATTCGATTATATACATACTTGATAATCGATTACGTTCAAAATCGAATATTGTTATGATTTCATTTTAATGGCGACAACACCTTTGTCACAATTAAAATAACTTCCATTTATTTCTTACGATTAAATACGACAAAGTAAGTATCTGTATCGAAGTAAGTAACCATATTATACGTATAATATTCCTATCGTGAATGCAATATTATGGATTCCAGTTGGGCAAGATTTTTGTTAAATAAAATACTTTGTTTAGTAAAAGTATGATTTTAATATAATTTGGTATTATGACATGCACGTTTTACCATCGTTGCCATGGCAACGTCAATAAACGACAATTTCAAAATAATATAAGATTTATTTTGCTTTGGTTTTGGTTTGGTTATTTAGGTACTATTCTGACCAAAAATGGTTTAATTTTGTTACTTACATAAATATATGCTTTAATCAAACAATAATATTAAGATTTTTACAAAAATGGTGAAGGTCTATCAATACAATAATGGTTAACAAAATATTCATGAAAATGTAGACGGTGTATAAAGAAAACTTTAGTTCGATTTTCGAATTACTTTTCTTCCCTAGGTTAAAAATCTACTATTAAGGTCAACTTTATCGACCTATAACTTTTCTTGGTGTACTTCCAGCGGGAACGTTGATATTGTAATACATTCTACAATATTTGCCCTTTTTAATAAGATACGTTTCATCTTTGTCCATTCTGGCCGAGTCGTAAAGGAAATCTTGGCATTCCCCTTTGTTAACAACCTGCATAGTAATAATTTGAATTATCATCGGCATGACAGTCCACTGCTGGCAGAACCCTAAAAACCACGCCAATGACAAACAAAATACTAAAATTAAAAAAAACTTAATAAAAAACACTTTTTTTAATATATCGAAATTATTCCACAGGAGGAGGAGGAGGAGCTCGTGGCTAAAGAATTACAGCCGCATAGACCGATCTTCCGGGTTAAGCCACGCTTGCCGAGGTTGGTCTGTGGATGGGTGACCATTTACCATAGCGAGTTTCCTCCGTGCCTCGGAAAGCACGTAAAGCCGTTGGTCCCGGCTGTCATTTGTAGATCTTTGACAGTCGTTACTGTTGGTCAGAAGCCAGAAAGTTTGACAACCAGTCTTACCAAGAGTATCGTATTACCCAGTTACTGGGTTGTGGAGGTCTGATAGGCAGTCGCTCCATGTAAAATACTGATATTCAGCTGCATCCGGTTCGACTGGAAGCCGACCCCAACATAGTTGGGAAAAGGCTAGGCAGATGATGATGATCGAAATTATTACACACTGACTTTACAGACTGCCTAGTTGGTCTAGCGGTCGCAAGCGCGAATGCTGAGCGTGAGGTCCGGGGTTCGATCCCCAGGTCGGGCAAATTGTTACTGAGTTTTTCCGCGTGGAATTTCTCAGTAGCAGCCTGGAGTCTGAATTTGTGCCCAGTTGATGGCAATGGGCTCGCCCCCTATTACATGGGACTTAAATATAACGGAGAAATGAGTGTGTCGTACACATCTTGGCAAAATGGTGGCGGAACAGCTGTTCAATATTAAATTTGTTCAAGAAATGGAAAATATCCATGTCTGTACAACTTTAAATTGCCTTAATTTCTGTTTCTGGTAATGTAAGGATGAACACAGTATTTTCTATTGTTTATATTTCTGTAATAAAAATACACTGCAAGTGCTTCTTCGTCATTGGAATCACCCGACATAATTATTTAATAAAACGTCCTAGCGGTGTGTGACTTGTCTTTGAGACTCGCGTAGGAGACTCGTCGTCTGTAAGTATCGTAATGTAAGAAAGGCCTAATACTACTGTCAACCTGTCACTCAATTAATTACAAACCATTCGTTTAAAGATTATTATTAATACCTAGAGGACATGCCTATAAGTCAGGCTCTTATCTAGTCTTAGTACAATAACAGGACCAGGTATTTATTAGATAAACGACCCGCTAGGCACCCCTGACCTTGAGTTGTACATAAGATCCTGTTAATTGTTAAGTCATTAAAATAAGGTTACAGGGTTGTCGCCCTAACTGGGTAATTAAGTAGGTACTCCCTGGGATTTGGGATGCATTAAAACAGCCTCCACGAGTGACGGTACTCAAGTACAGACCCAGAACATCAAGCTACTACAATCTGTCAAAGAATGATGGGCGTTTTGGTACTCATGTCCAATCAAAATGAATTAACCATCGTAGGATAGCTCTTTTCAGGAGAACAAAAAACTACTATGGCAACAAACCCGTATAAATTTGTCTGTTTTGAAGTGTAGTTTTTAGAAGATACTGGATATTTAGTTCGAAATAGAATTAAAAAAATCATATCTCCGGTTTCGCTTGACTGATTTTGATGATATTTACACAGATAGATTTTGAGCTAAATAAAATTCAGTTAACGGATGAAAATCACAACAAAATCGGTTTAGTATTTTTTCAGTTAAGGGTGATCTATCTATTAAACAAATCGGACGCGTTTTTTCTATGCCTAAAAATAAGTCGTTTCCAGCGATTATTTTTGGAATTTAGTTTGATGTACAGCGTGCGTAGATTTCGGCTATGTAATGAGTCTTTTTACATCCTGTATACATATATACAATAATGCTCGTGAGCATCGAGAAGCTCGTGGCTAAATAATTACAGCCGCATAGACCGATCTTCCGGGTTAAGCCACGCTTGCCGAGGTTGGTCTGTGGATGGGTGACCATTTACCATAGCGAGTTTCCTCCGTGCCTCGGAAAGCACGTAAAGCCGTTGGTCCCGGCTGTCATTTGTAGATCTTTGACAGTCGTCACTGTTGGTCAGAAGCCAGAAAGTCTGACAACCAGTCTTACCAAGAGTATCGTATTGCCCAGTTACTGGGTTGTGGGGGTCTGATAGGCAGTCGCTCCATGTAATATACTGATATTCAGCTGCATCCGGTTCGACTGGAAGCCGACCCCAACATAGTTGGGAAAAGGCTAGGCAGATGATGATACATATATACAATAAATGATAAAACTTACTTCGAACTTGTTTTACTTACCTAGAGAATTTAAAATATTAATATTAATTATAATAATACCATGCCAAAATGGAGGAAAATGACAATAAAAGTATGTGTTCTTTATAGGATATAACGAAAATGAAATAACTGTCAAGCAGGATTACTTCAATCGGACTGTGAATCGGGACTAGCGCCATGGTTTTTCATAATTAACACAAAAATACCTTTCTAACGGCACATAACTAGGTTTTAAAACACTCGTGTGATACTATTAAAACAGTTTCAAAACTACTATTCTGGTATAACTTTGGATTTCAGTATAGTTTGAACTTTTAATTATAATTAATGCATTATAGAACCTAGTTCCAGATCTTTGTCTGAATTTGGCTAATCATACCTAAATTTTTTTCAAGGTGAGTTTCACCAAAAGAAAAAAATATATTTCCAAATAAACATCTGAGCTGTAGAAGCTGTAATGTATACGAAAGCTACTAAAACAATCCGACAAACTGCATTATTACTGGCGTAGGGAACCCTCATGATGTTTTATAGTACAAAGCTCTAAAAAACCTGACAGACACTCTATGGTTGCTAGGCATATTCCGATTTCCCGCGGGAACATCTCGTTTACCCGAAATATTTGCATACGAGATCGTTCCTTCAATAAATCATTCGGAAATATTCGTCATATTGCTGCTTGTATAGTAGCAATTTCGGAGACGTTTTTTGCAAGACTACATGTTTTACCACATTTACGAGGGCCATACACCAAAAGTAGTTTGCAAAACCTTGCACTAAAGGATGAGCAGCAGCGTTCTCTAAATACTTTAACAAGCATACTGCGATCGCCAACCCGCCTGCCAAGCGTGGCGATTATGGCAAAACCCCCCCTTTTGGGGGAAGCCTATGTCCAGCAGTGGACGTGTAAAAGACACAACAACATATTCGTTCAAGGGTGATTCTATCATTACAGTTATAGCTAATATCGGTATCTCAGGATTACGAGCAAGGTAAATGTAGTAAATAAAACCACCATAGACTCTCCACCACTGAGAGTAGGCCTTGTATTTGGGTTAATGTTAGTAACAAGAACTAGATCACAGTATAATACTTTATACAATTATTACAAGATCATAAAATAAGGACAAGCTAGTCAGATATAAAAGGTCAGACTTCTTCAACTGATGAACACAGAATGCACCGCTTCGTCGAATGACCACCGCCTTTTTAACATTGGGTAGGTTGATCCATATCGACGACTACCTTTGTCAACATTGCCCAGTGCTACCCGCTACCGATAACAGACCTCTTTTGGCTGAATGATGATGTTTATATAAGAATAATTCATCTGTATTGTCATATTATGTGGAACATGAGAGGAGACGCAGGACAACTAGCTTTCAAACATCAACATCACCTGCGCATGGTGCACCTACACCGACTGAGTACAAGACGGGCAACAGAGGAGTGGTCTGCCGACCGATTTCTAAAGGCCCGTTATGTGAGTTAACCTAATTTTGAGGAACGAAAACGTGAATAATGTTGTCCCTTCAAATTCTGAAGACATACAGATGTTTTTGTTATACCAAATTATTGGGCTACTTATAAAGTCTCAAGTACTGTAAAAGCCTTTGCAGTAAATGTTTTTTCTTATTGAACACACGTTTTCTAGCTGCGTGAAAGTATTACCACAAGAAAGGCCTACTGTTCGCCAAAGTCTTGAAAAAAAATTATACGTCTGATAGTTTTTTTTTATGATTTTTTTCTATGCGATGTGATTGAAAAAAAAACAATAATAGGTCATAACTTTTGAACCGTAAAAAATTGCACCGACATTCTCAGGGTTAAAAAGTTTGGAAATGACATTGCCCACGCCCCTATTCGATTTGATCCATACTTCCAGGGACAGCCTGTATAATTTTTAATGAGTTACAGGACAAACCACTGTGGTGAGTGGGATAACAACAGTTTCATATAGGTCAAACGTTATTCTAATACTTTCTACTTTATAATAACTATGAATCTGGGACACGGAGAAAACGACAACGTTTCACATATAGTAAAATTACTTAAAAAAACTACCTCATTGGAGAAAAGGGGGAGTTTATTGTGCCGTTTCTTCATCACAGCATAAACACTAGGAAGCGGTGAAGGGTGGGCGCTTTTGTGGGCAGTCTTTTGTACCTAAATCTGACGTTCAAAAAGAACTAAGTAATACTAGTCTACTTTGAACAAACGAGTTTTGAGTTTGAGTTTGAAAATATAGCTGAACAAAAACAGGAAAACACAAACGTACCTACACGTCAAATTGAGAAACTCCTTTTCTTGAAAGTCGGTTAAAAACTAGCTAAGAAAGTTCAAATTTCAGAACTATAGGTACATAAGTATAACTAAAAATCCTTATTTTTTGTATGATTCACACATAAATGAAACATGAATATTCTATTTATCACTACATAGTATAAAACAAAGTCGCTTCCCGCTGTCTATCTGTCCCTATGTATGCTTAGATCTTTAAAACTACGCAACGGATTTTGATGCGTTTTTTTTTAATAGATAGCGTGATTCAAGAGGAAGGTTTATATGTATAATACATGCGTAACATGATAGAGAAAAACGTGGTATACGCGATAAACGACATCCACGCGGGCGGAGCCGCTGGCGACCTCTAGTCTGTGTATAAGATACAAGCACAGTACCTACGGAATATTTTCCGTTTTATACATAGTTTATTACGGTCGTGAAATTTTATATTGAATCGTCTTTATTTCCAAGTACCACTTGAAACCTTGTACCTACAGCTTTAACTTTACATCTTTGCCGATTTGTATAGTCAAAGTGTCTAAACACACTATGCCGAAGGTACGCGACCTTTGTAGATTTAACCGGGGATGATACCTTAACTAGACGCCCTTTCCTACGTAGTCACAACAAAGTTAAGAAATATGTTAAGATTTCAAAAATCATTAAAAAATATCAGAAAGTTTTGAAAAAGCAAAATCTTTATAAAAGTAATATTAACCTAAGAAAGGAACGTTTTAACTTGATTAGTGAGTTAAGTGATTGTAAAAATAAGTTAGATATAAGTAGGAAATTGTATAATGTCGACACTCGGAACCTTCAGGATGAGTTACTGTGCAGGGAAAACACTCTAAAGGAAATCTTTAGCAGGTATGAAACTAGCCAACAACTGTTAAGTGAGCGTTTACAGCAGGCCAGTGAGCTGGTGGATTTAGTGAGGCTCAGTGCGGAGAGATACGAGTCCCTGACTAATAATCTCTCTTGTAGCTGTGCTCGCTCCCTACCACCTCCCAAGCCCCAGTATGTTCCACCTTCAGCTCCACCCACAGTGACTCACCGAATGGAAATTATCGACGACAAGAAAAGTAGGTCATTAGTATTTTCAGACAAACTAGGATCAGGTTTTGGATCTTTATTAAATAACTGTCTGAACCATAATGTTATAAACCATTGTTACCATAATTTACATTATAGTGAGATTATAGGAAAAATTGTACACACTCAAATGGATGAGCAAACCAATGTGGTTCTGCTTATAGGTAGCAGCCTAGACATTAGAAAAAGGGACATAGTTAATGGTATCAGTGCCCTACTAAATTTAAAGATAGGTAAAATAATATTGTGTGCCTTGCCATACTCGAACTCTTTGTCAGAGCAAGAGAACTACCATATTTATAATCTAAATAATTTAATGCACATGTTGACATGTCGTCATAGTGACTCTTTACTGTTTTTTGATACTAACAATTTTGTTAGAGATTTTGTATTAACTCAGGAACATATGTTCTTGTCGAAGAAATATCGACACTTATTAGCTACATTGATAGCTTATAATTTACACGCAGTTATTGATAATTTAACTGAGACTAGGTTAAGTGATGAATCAGTATTATCTTGTTATTCAAATAATACTGTCATAGATTGTTTAAACTTTTAGTGCCGACAAAAGAGAAGCAGGGTGATTCTATTTTACTTTATCACCAAAATATAAATCGCTTCTCTGGCAAAATCCTAGATGTGGAAATGTTAATAGATAAATACCATATGGATATATTATGTTTTTGTGAGACTTGGTTGAAACCAGATAAGATGCTGTTTAATATTAATAATTTTGCAGTTGCCAGTGCGTACAACAGATCTTCAGTAGGTGGTGGTACTTTGATTCTATGTAATGATTCTTTCAGACATAAGGAAAGAAAAGACATCACTGCTTGTTCTGTTGACCGCTTATGTGAGGTAGCATGTGCAGAGATAGAAGGCCATACTATCCTATGTGTTTATAGACCACCGGCATCAAATTTATCATCATTTTTAGTTACTTTAGAAGACATATTGAGCAAACTTTTTAGGAATAATAATTTAATTTTTGTTTGTGGCGACCTGAATATTGACCTTTTAATTGATTCAGTAGATAAATGTAAACTTGTTTCATTATTCAAATCTTTTAATTTAAAATATATATTTAATGAAGCGACTAGAATAACTGCAACATCAGCTTCATGCATAGACAATATTTTTACAAACTGTAAAATTAAAAATTCTTCTTTAATTAGTGGCGTTAGGTCTGATCATACAGGCCAACTAGTATACTTTGAGTTAAATAATAAGATACAATTAGATACAATCATTGAAATACGATCGCTTACTAAAAGTAACTTGCACAAATTTAATAATAATGTTTTAAGTCACCTTTCAGCATCCCACTTCAGTTCAAGGGACCCCAACATAAATTATTGTACATTGTTTTCTACAGTCTGCCGAGAATTTAAAAACACGTGTCCAGTTAAGAAATGTAAAATTAGTAGTAAATCAAAATTTAGTGAATGGGCCACCTTAGGCATAAGAAACAGTAGAGAAACTTTATATCATCTATATCACGAAAAATCATTGACCTCTGATCAAGCTTTTCATAGTTATGTTAGAAATTATTCAAAGATATTTAAGAGTGTTTGTATTCAAGCTAAATCTAGATTAATTAGTAAAAAAATAGATGCCTCTAAAAACAAGATAAAGGCTGTGTGGCAGGTAATAAACAAAGAAACCGGAAACACAAAACAACGGGATAACGAACTAGCTTTAAAATATAATAACAAGTCTATTACAGATAAATTTGAAGTCGCTCAGACACTCGAAAACTTTTTCACGAACATCCCGGTAGAGGTTACGAAATCCCTTGCTTCGTCCTCTATACTAGCTGAATCACTGCTTAAACAAAATTTCTGTAAAGATATACCTGTCTTTGAATTTGAGCATATTTCTACTGCTTCGATTAAAAAAGCATTTAAAAGTCTTAACATAAAAAATACTGAAGACTTATGGGGCATTTCTGTAAGGGTTCTTGGAGTTATAATTGACACCATTGGCCCTATACTTGCAGGCATATTCAACCAATGTTTAGATAGCGGTACATTTCCCGATTTGATGAAACATAGTAAGATAATACCAATCTTCAAATCGGGCTGCAAGAATAACCCCTCTAATTATAGACCCATTTCTGTGCTTCCAGCACTAAGTAAAATTTTTGAAAAGATTATGCTTGATCAGATGATGTTTCATTTCAACCTAAACGGGATATTGCACAGTCGCCAGTATGGTTTCACGAAAGGTAGGTCGACCACAGACGCAGGAGTGAAACTAGTCACTCAAATTTTGGAATCCTGGGAGAGCTCTCAGGATGCTGTTGGCATCTTCTGTGATCTCTCCAAGGCTTTCGACTGCGTTGACCACAACACACTTATTTGTAAATTACACCATTACGGAATTCGTGGACGAGCTGCTGACCTCGTTTTTTCTTATCTATCAAATAGACAGCAAAAGGTGGGTGTCAATGGTGCTATATCGTCGGGGTCTCTGGTTAAGATGGGCGTGCCTCAGGGCTCAATTCTTGGGCCTTTTCTATTTCTAGTTTATATAAATGATCTCCCTTTTATGATGTCCAATTTATCTGATATAATTTTATTTGCTGATGATACTTCCCTAATTTTTAAAATAGATAGGAAAGATAGGGACGTTTTACATGTCAATGAGAGCCTAACTGTTCTTTCCAAATGGTTTACAGCTAATAATCTATTACTTAATGCAAATAAAACAAAATGCCTTAGATTTTCTCTACCAAATGTACCCCAAGTAGGTTTAAATTTAATGCTTGATGGCAACAAACTTGATACAATTAATGAAACCGTATTCCTAGGTATAACCATTGACTCAAAATTGCAGTGGGGTGCTCACATTACTGCCCTGTCGGCGAGGTTAAGTTCTGCTGCATATGCTGTTAGGAAAATTAGGCAGCTGACTGATGTGGCTACAGCTAGGCTAGTATACTTCGCTTATTTCCACAGCATTATGTCCTACGGCATTCTGTTGTGGGGCTCAGCAGCTGACGTCGATTCGGTTTTTATTTTACAAAAGAGAGCAATCCGTGCCATTTACAACCTGGGTTCCCGCGAGTCCCTTAGAAACGTGTTTAATGATATTAAAATACTCACTTTGCCGTCACTCTATATCTTAGAAAATATTTTATATGTACGCAAAAATTTGCATTTGTTTAATGTTAGGAGTGATTTTCATGATAAAAATACACGGGATAAACATAAAATTGTGATACCTAAATTTAGACTAAGCAAAACTAGTAAGTCATTTTTGGGCAATGGCGTACGTTTTTATAACAAACTGCCGAAATCTGTAACAGATCTTACCGAGGGAAAATTCAAAACCCATATTAAACGTGTCCTCACTCAAAAAGCATACTACAAGATTAAGGACTACGTCGAGGACAGGGATGTTTGGCTCTAGTTCCTGCACATGTGGCTTCCCTGGTACCTCATTAACGACGTATGTGTATGTCTATTAACTATCCTCAATTATGATTATTTATTTTTATTTTTATTGCTATCATTACTCTCAAGATATCTTTTATCTTACTCTTTAATGATTTTTTGTCTAAGTTTTGATGACATTTAAGTATGTCAATTGTTTTATATAATTTAGCTTCATTTTATTTTTTGTAAGTGTGAGAACTTTGTGGACTTGCCTATACATATAATTGTGTAAATTACTATTATTCATTTGTATTTCTTTTTTTCTATTTTTTTTTCCCTTTTTGGTTAATTTTTGTACTCAAGACTTGGTACTATACTCCAAGGTGGTCAAGACTACATTGTTCTCTCTCATAGTAACTACTGTATTCACTGAAATTGTAAAAGATATCCCCTTTTTTTAAAAGAGTAACCATGGAGTTTCTTGCCGGCTCTTCTCCATAGGAAACGACTAATTGGAACCGTGCACCTAAATTCGACTTTTCATAAGCGCCTGTATTGGTTTATGTGAAATAAAAATTTTTGATTTGATTTGATTTGATTTGACCGAACTTCGGCGTCTATGTTTTTTATATGGGTAAGACCCGACGTAATTTCAGCCTGGTGTCGCTGGTAATTTGAAAAGCATTGTACGCGTAATCATGCCGAACTTCGGTCGCGTATCTTTGGCATAGTGTGTTTAGACAGTAAGTGTCCAAACACACTGTGCCCAAGATACGCGACCGAAGTTCCGCGGCCGATTTTACGTTCCGACGTATTCGGCTGATATGACACACCATAAGTGCCGAACTTACGCGACCGAAATTCAGTTGCGCAAACTTATGGGCGGACACGCGGAGCGCGGGCATGCCTGCCTCCCGCTGCTCCCCGCCCTGGATCTTCGTCGGCATTCGAACCGAACTTCGGTCGCGTATAGTGTGCTCTACAGAATACGTTACCGCCGAATTGTCGCTGAACTTACGCCCGACCGAAGTTCGGCTGTACGCGATAACGCAACATAATTTCAGCATAATGTGTCGTCAGTAATTCAAATAGCATTGCAGGCGTAAGTAATCGTGCCGAACTTCGGTCGCGTATCTTCGGCATAGTGTGTTTAGACACTAAGTCTATACTGAATTCTAGTCCACAAATCAAAAACACACCCCAAGTCAGCCTAAAACTAGGTCTCTCCCATTTAGCACCCTAGATTTCAATTTAACTTCCTTAAAGTACATATTCACACTAAAGGGGCAGGACTTTCAACGATATTATGCAAATACAAGAACATTCACAGACTTAGAATAAAATTAGGCACCAAACCGTTCCACCGTTCTACTTTTTAAGCACTCGTTGACCTGGTTGCAGAGGCTTAAAGTTCCAAGGTTGGTCAAGGACCAAGGAGTTTGTTTCACCGGGAGTTTGGACCCCTTCGAGAGGTTAGTTATGAGAATTCGCTGCTGTAAAGTTATTTGAAAAGTTGAGGGCCTGCAGTTTACCAAGGTACTATATGCTAAAGGCAAACTTGGACTTGGGTCACTGGGACACGCTTGAATGTACCTACTTATTTATTTATTTTAGTTTTATTAAAACGGTAGAAGGACAATTACAATAATTGAAGATCATCATCATTCAGCCGAAAGACGTCTACTGCTGGATATAGGCCTCCCCGAAGCATCGCCACATCCATCGGTCCTGTGCTCCATGTTGGGGGGATTTGCTATACTCGCCACGCTTGGCAGGCGGGCTGGCGATCGAAGTATGGTTGTTTAAGTACTGAGAGAACGCTGCTGCCCATTCTCTAGTGAACCCCTTAGTCGCCTTTTACGACACCCACGGGAAGAGATGGAGTAGTGCTATTCTTACGTCCGGCACCACACGGCAAATAATATAATTAAAGATAAAGACATACAATAGAATGAAGAAAATAAAATCAAAAAGATTTTTATCAGTTAGAGACACCTCTTTCGTAAATCTCTCCCATAACGCTTCTGACATACTAACAGTATTCTTCTACTCATCCGCAAAAAGATCACAACTCTGATTATAATCCAAGAATTCATTGAATGCAATTGAATTAATGCAGTTCTTCTTCTTCTGTCGTGTCAGCACGAGGTATAAGAAAATAGCTCATGCTGTGGTGAAAAGATTAGCCAGTCAGCAAGGTTAGTAGCGGGGCTGACTGCTCAGGGTGCGCCGGACATACTTAAGTATCGTCACTCGCGGAGGCTCTTTACATGCACCTGATTAATGCAGTAATGCAAGTACTTCTAGCACTTTTTTAACGAAGTTCCAAGATTCGTATTCCCCTGTATTATGGTTGCAGCAACACACAAAATGCGTATCTCCAAACACCCAAACATAGAACAAAATATATCTGCAACAATTATAATTTTTCCCATTCTGGTATCGAAACAGCAGCCAAAAACACAGACTACTTAGCTCATAAGCTGTTGATTTCAGCATTTTTCTAGGACTATTTAAAAAATGCCACTAATTTCAGATTTTACCTACACGTAAATGGTCAAGCATTTATCGATGTTAATAAAATGACCATTAAATTCTCAAGGTAGCCATCACATGATCATTAACCAGACGTGAGCGCTCAATCCTCAGATACCTTGCAATTTTTACAAGGATTCCGACTGTGGATATAAAACGTTATGTTACGTGTAAGATACGGGTTTTCCGGTAAAGAGTTACCAGGCCGAGGGTAAGTGGGCCAAGGCCGCGTGCAACTGTAAAGATTTAATGGCAGTCTGTTTTTGGCCGCATTTTGGGAACCGTCTCAAAGATGGCGGGGAGCGGAGAGCGGATGACCCATTTAGGAAATTGCTCTTGCAACTCAGCTTTGTCACTTCGGAGTTCACTGCCTGTACAGGCATTCCACCGGCGACTGCAGGCTGCAGTATGTAGCTGCAGACCGCAAGTCACATTGGTTTGTATTAACCAGTAATATCGTTGCGGTTGCTGCTGCGGTCTGCGGTTGCAGTATGCAGTCGCCGACGGAATAGCACCTCGGGTGTTGTGACATGCAACTTGGGAGAGCATAATTAATTAGCCTATTACTCTCCCATTAGTGAGCACGGGCCTCTTCTCACTCTCTCCTTTCTCCTATTTTTGGAGCCCTCCCAGATGTGCAGGTTTCCTCACGAAGTTTTTGTCACAGTTTACGGAAGTAATAATCAAATTCATATCCACACATAAGTTCGAAAAGTCAGAGATACGGATCGGAATCAAACTCAGATACTCCTGCATGGAAGGCGAGCGTTTAACTGCTAGCCTATCACATCTTATAAACTCGTAAGAAAATAATCATAGAACATTCTTGGATTGGGGTACCGGTGCGCGGTGGACAGAACATAGTTGATAATGGCTGTAATCAAAACTATGTACTAGAAAAACTTTGGTTTGAACCTCCTTGATTAATTATAAAAAAATACTTCTCCAATGCCCGATTCCTATGATTAACCGAGCATCTAGTTGAAATTAAGACTTACATCTTCACCAATAATGGAGCAATAACTCCATAGCTTTGCATAGTGGACCTGTGTGTGGTGGGACAGTGGTGGTACATTGTTATCCTAGGGGTAAAAGTAACTTATTTAGTCCCAAGACGACGCCAATAGTTCGAGGGACTAAATAAGTCTTTAACCCGAGGTTAAAGACTAGACCCTGTAGAACCTAACACTGTGCTTTTCATTACGAATACAAGGAAAGTAAAAATAAAAACATGAATTATCTAAAGAAAAAATTTGTGATCGGATTGCCGCTTTCCCGCCTATTTTGTTTTTTTTCTGTGGTCGACCAGCTATTCAGCCATTATTTTCATTTTCATCATTGAAATAATATTTTGCCCAAATCTATGTTATTTTAAATAAATAGTTGAAACGAAATTATAACAAAAGTCATTTAAAAAAAATATTCTTTAATTAATACTTAACTTTATGTTATTACAATTTTACATCGCGCTGTAATTGAGTGGCTATAGAGAAAGTTGGAACATGGTTCAATACAAATGTGAAAATAGAACTAGTTTTTTTTTTACAATTTGGCAGCTGTCAGTTGAAAACGATTCTCCCTAGGGCTGAAAAGTATTACTTTCAACCCGCTCCTCAGGCAACTTCAGACCTACTTTCCGAGTATGAGTAATGAAAAATTATTTTACAAGCCTAGTTATGCCCAGTTTGACAATAAAAAAATGCTACCATTGGTAAGCAAAACGGCTAGTTTTTGTGTCATAGGAACCGAGCGTAGGTCTTTTGAGATATTGCCGAAAAACTGCCAACAATCGAACTGGGCGAAGTGGCGTTCTCTCGTACCGGAAGCCAAGACACATTTTGGGACGCTGAGCAAACTGCTGAGTAGGTGCTTGGTAGGCAGCTGAGACGTTTGAATATTTTTTTAGTTCAAATCAAATCATCAAATGCTGTAACTCATCAATCCAGGACCCTTAGATAGATATAGATAGATATACTTTATTGTACACTAAAAGAAATAAAACAGTAGGAATACACGTAATTAAGAACAGTACAAATGGCGGTCTTATCGCATAAAGCAATTTCTTCCAGACAACCATTGGATGGAAAGAATTGTTAAGAAAAACATAAAGGGCAGTTTGCAGCGTACAAATATTTAACCTAATAAAAATCAGGAATCAACTAAACAATTAGGTATAAATACATATTATAACATAACACAAATATAAACATATTTTAAATATATATATACTCAAATAAGGTACATACATATATAATTATAGATACATTTGGATAATTTAAAAACTTCTATGGAGTCAAATAATGTTCCTTCACCATTCTTTTGAACGTAGCTAACGACTGAGCACGCCTCACAGACACAGGCAGTGCATTCCACAAGCGTACGGCCTGGACAGTAAACGAATGATCAAAGAATCTTGTGGAATGCATAGGCATCTTCAGTTTCAAGTTTTCTGATGATCTCAAGGATCGTGAGTGTGAATCACGCATGAACTCAAAACGTTCTTTAAGATAGGGAGGGGTAGTAGGATTGAACAGAATACTGTATAGTAGGGAAAGAATATGAGTATTCCGACGAAGGCGTATTGGAAGCCACTTGAGTTTAGCACGAAATTCTGACACATGATCATATTTGCGTAAACCAAATATGAATCTTATACAAAAATTTTGAAGTCGCTCAAGTTTGTTAAACTGGTCCTCAGTGAGGTCGAGATAGCTGGCATCGGCGTAGTCAAGGATGGGAAGAAGAAGAGACATCCTTACATCTATGTATAACCGTAGTGGCCTAATCGTAATACCTACCATCAATTAGCCAATCTGCCTAAGGTTCAATAAACCTTATAGATACGACTAAATCCCCGCTTATCGCCATCAGTCGGACCCATCCCTTCCGTCCGCAGCCCAGGGCGGTCGTCCCAAGTTTGCACACATATTAGTTTATTTACGAGAGCCCTGTTTTAGAATCCTATGGGGATAATTAATGATGTGTGGAAAAGGTATAAGGGAATTACGATGGGTTGTAAAGGTGGTTATCCCGATCCCGAGGTAATTAGCAAACAGGCTTTTGTTACGGCGAGGATATAATGAAAGAAAGGCGTAAGGTACATACTTAGCTCAAGTATAAAGGGAGGTCCCTTTCAGAAGTGTCTTTCAAAAGGGAGCAATATGTTGTACTTTGACTTTGTTTAATCCTAAATGACGTTGATGACGTGTCAAGTATAGAAGTTTAATATGATTTAGGACAATTAATGCAGTGATTAATGACTAATTATAGTTAGTGACAGTTTCTTGTCGTCGTCATCAGCAGGCTAACTTTAGGTTACCTAAGTTAATTATTTAACTTTCAATTGGCTTTGGTGCAAATTCTGTTGCACCCCGACTTAAACTTATCTGAAGATATTGCTATCTTTTTTTAACAGGCAAAACAAGAAAGAGATGAACATATTTAGAGTTGTCAAACTAGTTTACTTGTTGAACATCGCCGTGTTTTTAGACGGCATGTGCTGAGGTGTCGTGTCTGTTTGGAAATTGGGCGTAGTTAAGCAGAAAGCGATCATTGACGAAAAACGTGTTTTGTGGTACTTTGGCTGTTATTTTTAAACAACTGTAGTTTCATTATAAATGTGACTTTTCGATCATTTTTACGGCCATAACTCACAACGCGTTTTTCGTCTATGGTCTATTTCGGCTTAACTACGCTCAATTTTATTTCAACCTAATTTGACAGCTCTAATATTCTTCTATCTCTTTCTTTTTTTTTAATCTGAAAGTAAAGGATAGCTATATTTTTAGTTAAAATTAGTCGATGCTCAACAAAATCAGGGCTATTGAGACTACATAAAAAAATATGAGAAAAATCTGGCCAAGCTCAAGGAATTAAAAAGTTGGAGAGGCAGTTGGCAAAGAAAATAAATTCTGAAGTTGCAACAAAAAACCGGAAAAAGTAAGACCGCTACCACTTGAAGAACGGTTTGAGCTAAAAGGAAAACTTAAATGGCATAAAAACAGTTCACTAAGGCCTTTAAACGAAGCCTTGGAAAGCTGCAGTCACGGTCAGTGTTTTAAGCTGTACTTCATAATTATCAGCAAATGAACGTACAATATACTAAAGACGGGCCTCCTAATAAAGAGGCAGTGATAGCCTAGATCAGAGGTTCTCAAACTTATTTTGTCTACCGCCCACTTTGAGAATCAATTATTTTCTGGCGCCCCCTAAAATTTTTATCTTTGCCACATCTTAAAAATCACAATCGCAATCATTACTTTTACCGCCCCCTTGTAGGCCTCTAGCGCCCACAAGGGGGCGTTATCGCCCACTTTGAGAAAGACTGGGCTAGAGGTTGAACGCTTGCCTTCTATACAAGAGGGTCTCAGTTCGATCCAGGGGGCCTACTCCGAAAAACTAACATAGAAGTTTTAGATCCAAAAGAAACAAAGAGGAACATCGAACTTATAAAATATTCGATCAAAATCTTGTCAAACAACGATCCAATAGATGTCAATTAACATTTAGGAGCACGGTGAACAAAAGACAAAATGTCAAATCGCTAGAATCGAATCGATCATTAGATCGGGGACTTTTGTGGTTGGAAAACGTGCGTTTCGTCAGCTGAAAGTTCGTAGTTCAACTTTTGCAGTTTTAGAGGTCAGAGGGACCCATTGCATTCATGTGCGAATCAGATTTTTGTTATCAGTTGCGTTAAAGACGCGATTCCATTAGGCAAGTTACTTGTATGCAAGTTGCAAATTACATACAACTTGAACAAACCTGCATGCAAGCTACAACTTGTATGAGGTAGTTTGAACTTGTACATTTTTTATTCAAGTGACGTGCAAATTGAACGCGCAAACGTTAGTTGCACTTTTCGAATTGCGAACGAGTAATTGACACCCATGATGTCCAACTCAATCGTTGAACATCTCCACTTGTATGCAAGTAAAACCTACATGCAATTTGCACACTCTCGAAAATATGTTTCCAATGTAAGCAACTTGTACAGTCAACATCAGATACATAGAAGCAGATCAGGTACTCAGATAATTCTACACTCTCAAAAACACAATAACATCTGCAGAACAATAGCGTTCAAATTATTGTTAGCATCCAATGTATCATTATCATCTGAACACTCGCAATTCAAATATTTCTATGCAAACAAATCATCTTGTCAACTGAGGTAGTCAAATGTAACTAAGCAACTAAAGTGTTCAAAAATATGTAAACAATAACCATTTCTCAATATATTGCTCAGTGATACTAAGGCCTGTTACAAACGTAGCCGTTTTATTGCGGTTACAGACCTTGGTGTTTTATGCTCGTTTTTAACCGACGTCAAAAAGGAGGAGGTTCTCAATTCGGTTGTATTTTTTTTTTATATTTGTTACCTCAGTACTCCGTCATTTATGAACCGATTTGAAAAATTCTTTTTTTGTTTGAGAGGGTACAGGTACATTCCGTTTAGTCCCTTATAAATGTTGTTATGATTAGACCATGAACTTCAGAGATATGGAACGGAACTCCTCATCGGATCAAAGCAAAATTCTCAAATAACTAATATTGCTTTGTTTATATGTGTTGTTGGTAACTGACTACTGGAAAAATCGACGGGGTGCGTCAAACACCACCCCCACTTTCCGTAATGTTTGAATTATATCGTGTAAGGTATAGCATGAAAGGGCTTATTATACCCGACTACGGCAAAGTCAAAAATAAGGGTTATGAAGAGAGACGGAGAGAGTGTATGGAGGAGAGAGGGTTTAATTTATGGCACTAAAACGTATTTAATAAAAAATAAACTTATAAAAAGTAAAAACCGACTTCAAAAAAAACTAAGAAGAGTAAAATAACTACCTTAAGATAAAATTAACAGTTTAAGAAGACGGTGCAATTCTACACTGAAAAAAATTGTAGCCACCGACTTCTGAAACTGTTAATTTTATGTTTTTTTAGTCGGTTTTTACTTTTTTTTAAGTTTTTTCATACGCGCATTCAAGCGCGTTACATTTCGCGCTTCAAAAAAACCGAACACACGTATATGCTACTGTTTGCACTGCCAGTGGGTCTCTCTGTAGCAATATGGATTCGACCGCCATGCCAGTGTGTTATCGCTGTAATGTGTACAGTGTCCTGTGAAATTATTAAGATTAAAATGCAGGCATTGCAATTAAAGGCAGGCGGTGAGCCACTAAAACATGTAACGCGTATGGCTTTCTATACCAGCGCACGCACTAGCGGTTCTTTTTAAAATGACTATTTTAAAACGTATCTTGCTAGATTTTGGGCTAAAGGTATATTCGATGCGATTCGATGATAACTGACTACTAAAATCAGGCTACAGTGCATGTTCATAGATAAGCTGTATGGCGCTTTTAGCATTTGAAAAAAAAGGGGTGTATGAAAAGAGCCTCCACGAGTGACGATACTTCGGTACGTCCGGCGCACCCTGGGCAGTCAGCCTCGCTACCATCCTTGCTGACTGGCTAATCTTTTCACCACGGCATGAGCTATTCTTGTATAGCTCGTGCCGACACGATAGAAAGAAGCATTTGAAAACCGCTTGCGTAACATCATATAGCAACTCAGTGCGTGCTTAGACGGGCTGATTTGACATCGTCAGATATCTTTTAACCGAGTAATTAAATTGACGGTTATCAATCCGAAACATGGTTAAAATGAACCGAGGTATTCTGTAGGTAAGTATTTATTACGAATTCAATTCCTGAAGCTATACTAGAAAATGTAGCAAATAAAAATTTCAGTTTCATTCAAACTGATTGTCTCGAATTTAATGGCTTTCGCGTGGAATAAATACTCGTTTCAATTTCCTTACGATGTTTTCCTATAACTTGACTATCAGATTATATTATAAACAAAAGACACGTCAATGACGTCACGCACGAAATGAAAGGGATATAGCTCTAAGAAGAAAAAGAAAAAATACTGTATTGACACAATAGTATACAGTGTATCTATTTTTGAACTTTTAATTTATGACTCTAAGTGCAATCAAATACAATTCATTTTACGTTGCTATCCTGATTTTCTGAATAACGTGTTGCTTAGTTACCTTTGAATGTTTAGCTTGTTTACTTACCATAGACGGTAGACCTTTGGTTTGTAAATAAATATTTGACATTGTGACTGCTCAGATATATTTGGAGTTTATGATGCTCAAAACAATTTGAACAGTTTTGTTGTATAGATGTTTTTGGTATCTTGAATGTGTTTAATTATCTGGACACCTGAGTTGCTCATCTACTTCTGATGCTGACTGTACGCAAATGTGACGTCATACTTGCATGCAAGACTTGCCTAATGGAATCGCGCCTTAACTGTGAAGGAGGACATCGTGAGGAAACTTGCAAATCTGAGCTCCAACAATTTCTACACTGTGTATGTGGTTTGCGAACCCGAATCAGCTGCAAAAAGTTCTTGTTGGTGTGTGATGTTCGTCAATCCTCACCAGTGTGGTGGACTAAGGGCTACTAAACCTATCTTATTCTGAGAAGAGGCCCGTAGGATATGGTGATCATATCTCCTAGTAACTCTACACGGTTCTTTCCTGAGCGTATGATTTTTCGTACAAATATGCACATTAAAAATTGAATATGGCTGTTATCTAATGGCAATTTTTTTGTGATTAAAAGCTTTGCGTTATTGAGTTGAATTAACCGATACTTATTAACACCATATCACATTTTTACTGTCGTGAGAGTCTACGAAAAATTAATATTAAGTACTTATTTTAGATATTATTTACAAACACAAAAAAATTATCGTTAGGTAAAATACCTTTTACAGTTAAAGGACTAATCTATTCGTAACTAACCAAAACATTTAACTAAGTTCCACGAATTAATCTGAAAAGGTACCGAAAAACAGCTTAATTCCTAGCTCCCAGCTTAACTAATCCTACGTCCTACGTCCTAAATAAAACCTCATCTAGACAGTCACTAGGTATCACATACAATAAAAAGTGCCGATCGTTTAATGCCTTGTATAGACCAACCGCACGAAGGCGAACGAAGGCGTATGAATGGCTTCTGCCGATGGACACCGACCGCTCGCTCGCCATCGCTGTTACACAGAGCGAACCTTTGATGTTCCAAGACGCCGTGGAGCATAACCTGTCTTCAGACTCCGCAGTCACACAAACAATTCTGCCCTCATCAAGCTGTCTCCCCAACAACCCCTCGCCAGCAACACCCTAAGCCGAGGTCCGAGTCCCACCAGGGGTCGCCCTTAGTGCTGTTGTTGCTAGTAGTCATAATGCTAGTGTAGTAAGTAGTTAGCTTAGGTTAAGTATTTTAGTTCCCCACCATTGGCAGGAGACCCTTCAGGTCTCGCCAATAACTGCCCGGTTACACAGAAATCTTCGTACGCGAAAGGCCTTCGTACGCGTTCGCTCGCCTTCGCTGAACCGTCCATACCCACTCGTTCGTTCATTAGCGTTCGTTCGCCTTCGTCGGGTTGGTCTGTACAAGGTATAAGACGACCTTTATAGTCAAGGATGTCATAAAGCAGATACATAACCGTAAAACTACGGATAATAAATGTCCTGTACAACTGAAGCCGTAATTATGCTGGTTACGCCAGGCTGGACAGACGCTGGCCTTGACTTGGTTTCAGGATAATAAAATCGTGGAGATGTCAATAGTCGTAGAAAAAAAAAGGTGGATTACTCGATAGTTCCGGACGCAGTATTGATTTAAATAACTAAACATCACGCGCACATTTTGTCGGTGACGGTATTCAGTTCCATTAAATAAAAGACCTGTTTATCAGACACAATTCGAGACATCCAGACTGCTAAAGAATGTTCTAACAGAAAAACTAATAGGTATAACACTTTGCCTTTCCCGGGAATAAAACCCACTCTGCAGCCGCGGTTGCGACCACTAAATCAAAGATTCAGAATGAGTTTAAAAACAAAGAGAATGCAATCAATACGTTTAGTAGGTAGGTAAGTACCTTTATAAATATCTGAGTTTATTAAATTTTGCCTATACCTATATGGGCTTATTTTAAGACACTCCTCTGTTGCTTCGTTGATTTCTTCTACGTTATCGGACACCATCTACTTGGCTTTCATCAGGCAGGCAGCCACAGTTAAGTACCTATTAAAAACATCCAAAAATTCGTTCTAGTCCAGCCAGCCAATAAAAACAAGTCGCCATTTTGGTAGTCTTAATATATGACCCTGCATTGCCACGCTTTTATTTAACATCGTGGCCTGCCTGTGCACTTTAATTCTAAATCAAAACCAAGTAAGTACGTTGAGTACTGTAATCTTGGAGTTCAATAGGAAGCAATCAACCAATTTATAAGGGAACAAAATATTGAGTCCTGACTCCCTGTTGGTCGTCTTAATACGATTTGTTTATGCGTATAAAGTCCAAGTCAACCATTTAGAAAGAAGTCAGTAATACTTTTTTTTGATTTTACAGAAACGTGTTATATTTCTATAGTTGGAACAATCTAAAGGTCCGATTTGACACCTGTCAAAATACTAGGAATAATTTATTTATTTATTTATAATAATGTCAACACTAGTAATAATTACTCCAATGCGTAACGTTTAGGTTCATTGTATCATGAGTGCGCTACGTTAAAATAAATAAAAAGGCGACTTTCTTTAAGATCAAAGGCGTACAAATAGGGTGGGTCAAAAATATTTTTTTTTAGTAATCGATTTCTAATAGCAAAAATATGTTGAAGTAAGGTATCGTTATCGACCCTCTAAAATATTATTGAATTATTTTAAGTGGAATAGCCCGCGCAAAGCCGTTGAAGTTTTGAAAAAAATTTGTCCAAGTGTGTTTTTACATCTCACGTTACACGTTTGTGGTTGGGTGTAGTTTAGTATTCTAACTGGAATTCACTGAAATACATGTCGATTTTAGTATTTAAATTGTGTTATTTATTCTGAAAAATCACTTTTCAGGTAAGTACATTCAGAAAAATCTTGTGAAAGTGTGACTAAATTCTTGTGAAATTCCGGTAAACTGTCATTTTTGTTTCAGAACTTGGAGTTAAACTTAATCATCATGTCGAATAATAAATAGACAGTCGTACAAGTGTTCTATATTTGGAACTATACAAGACATGAAGGATAATGTGTTACCAACATAACAGGATGTCATGATGTTGTTACGAGTGGAACAGAGTACAAGTGAAAATTCAAAATGGTAGTAACATGGAGCCCGCGTTTTCCGTAATTGCAGAAATAGTAACCCAAAAATTTGAAGGAGTATGGCAAAAAGCATCAATTCCTATAGTCTCGCACACTGTAGGATCACACCTTTATGCAAATTTATTATCAAAACATTGAAAAGATTGTCACATGAGAGAAAAACTGAGTTCTTGCAGCAAAGTGAATTTATTCGATATTTGTTCACAACAAATTGTGTACAAATGCAAGTTAATAAGTCAGTGCAATTGTCCCAGAGAAGTCAAAGTTCCCAAAGAAGAGCATGTATTTTGATCAAAGTGGTGAGAGAAAAATGAGAATCGGTTGCATTGATCGCATTCGGACAAAAACTTTACAGAAACAGTTAGCTCGAAAGCATTCTTCAACAAAAATCTGTCAGAAGAGTGATAACGAGCCATCCAAAATGCCAGAGCAAGAATTAGTCTCATCAACAAATAGTGATTCTGATACAAATATTTATCTCCGGAAAAGCTACACAAAAATATAGAAAAACCCTTACCTTCTACCCCAGGAACTATGGAAAATAAGAAATGCATCAAAAGTTTACCGGTGTTGTCCCAAATACGTGACCGTCATGGACTGTCCAACAGAGCTGGTGCTGCGATTGCTTCTGCAGTTTTACACGGACTTTCGTCGGATGTCATAATTGATACATCAAAACTACGAAGATACAGAAGGACAACACGTGACGTTCTTATGCAAAATCAAGCGCCTTTGAATTTGCCTGCTTTATATTTTGATGGGCGGAAAGATAAAACCTTGAAGATAGTCACGTATCTGTCATTAAAGGACCGGATTCCATTTATTTAGGGTGTGTAACACCATCACAAGGAACAGCTAATACTTTTGAGATATCAATAAATGCTCTTCTTTTCGCTAAAAATATTAGTACTGATGATCTCCGGGCTATTGGATGGAAAAGTAACAAATACGGGTAATTTGAAAATAGACTTCAGAGACCCTTGCAATGGATAATTTGCATGCTTCATTTAAACAAACAGCCTTTGAGGCATTTCTTTGATTACATAGATGATAAAACTTCTGGTCCATCTTCATACAATTGGTAAGTTGCTGGATAAGTGTGAAACGCGAGCTGTAGTCGAATTTGAGCCAATACCAGGTCAATTACTAACGCAAAAACCTGATGACTTAATCACAGACCAAAAACATTTGTATGAAAGAAAGATTCATGCAAAACTTGATTCCAGAAAATGTATGCTAAAATTTGATAGCAAGCAGGATTTTTTGCATAAAAAAGTTGTTTTTTTTGATAAGTTTTGTGTGTTTATTTGGTTAAATTTTGGTTTTCAACGTTAATGTGTGTCCTTAACTAAATATTTGTTTTATTACAATAGTATTTAAGCGATTTCCATTAAAGAACTATGACATTTAGTAAGACGTGTTTTTTTTAAAAAACGTATAAGTTTGAAGCACATGCGCGGGCTGAAGATATGTTCCGTTAATTTTTTTTTTACTGAAAGTGTTTGTTATGTTACACTTCAACATAATATTACTATTAGAATTTGATTTGTCAACTTTTATTTTTTTCATACTAAAGTGACCCACCCTGTACAACTTCTTTAAACATTTATTTTGTGATTTTGTGCAAACGTCAAATCGGACACATTACCTTATCCAAACTGTAATGCGAAAATAAAAGTAATTCATACATTTAATAAAAAAACTATAAAGCAAAGGTACTAGAGTTTAAAATCAATTTCAGAATGACATTACAATTTTACTCAACTGGACCTTAAGTGCTTATTACATTTGGCTGAATTAAGACGTCTTAATTCAGTCGTTACTGAATTAAGTCAAGTGTAATCGCAATTAGCAACCTAGGATCCTAAATTCAGTAGCAAGGATGGTTTCTGACTGACTAAATCATTTAGAAGCTTATTTAGAAACGCATTTAGGAAGGTGTAAACGCATTTAGTTACTAACTTCCGTCGCTGCGTGAGGTTGTATAGTTTTATTTTGACCAAAGAGTATAGTAATATATGGGAATAGAGAGCCCTCTCGCGAGATTCTTTGTAGATTTTTGCATGGTATTAACACAGTCTACTTAAATCTAACTCCTTACAGTCGGTCAACGTAGAACATTGTCGCAGAGCAATCGTGCGGGGGGTTGCGGGTGAAGGAGCGAAGGTTATGTCCCGAGTAGCCATACTGCATACCTACTCGGGACATAAATTCCAGGGCTCGCACTTTTTGATTTCGAATTTGATTGACATCGTTCATAGAAATTATATTAATTGTATGTATGTTGTACCTATTACGATAATTTTATTATAAAGTCTGTTTACTAATCCAAGATGGCGGCATACATACATTTTCAAATGATTGTTCGTGGGAAGTCATTTCCACGGTTTTCGGGGTCACTGATGCCGAAAATAACGTCAAAATCCAAATCCAAGATGGCGGCCATTACAATTTTCATCTAATCATCATGGGTGTTAATTTCATGGTTTTCGGGGTCACTGATGCCAAAATAACGTCAAAATCCAAATCCAAGATGGCAGCCATGAAAATTAGTAAATTAGTGGTCATGGGTGTCAAATCCATTGTTTCGTGGGGTGCGGATGCCGAAAATGAAGTCAAAATCGAAATCCAAGATGGTGGCAGTAAAAATGTCAAATTAGTCGTCATGGGTGTCATTTCCATGGTTTTCGTGGATGCTGATGACGAAAACAAGATCCATTCTCAAACACCAAGATAGGGACCACGTTTTACCTGGCAAATTACATTTAACAGATAATATTTTTTGACCGCCGTATATGATCGAGGAATACTTAGACTTTATTTCCAGCATCAGCATCCACGAAAACCATAGAAGTAATAACCATGAATAATAAGTAATTTTCTATGGCTCCTTCTTGGATTTGGGAATATTTTATGACTCTTACCTACCCCCGCAAGCGTTAGTCACTGCGACTGTAACCTCGACAAAATTTGTAGTTTTAAATATTGTTAGAAAATTCCAGGATAAGATGGCGAAATTGCTGCTACATACCTTTGCATTATTTTGTCAATCGTCAAAATTACGCATGCGTGGTTTTCTTTTTGCGTGTCACTGTTTCTATAAAACGTTAATTAATTTGGACGTTTGTTTGACAAAGTTTGTGTAATTTGTTTTATATGACAACCCTATGACAAGTGTTACCAATTTTGACATTTCATAGGACCTGTCAAATGTATGGGCGTTGACCCACTGTATGTAGTAAGTAGGTACACTGTGGTATTAATATGTGATTTTTGTATTTGCGAAAAATGATCGCCTACGTCAAGTACGTCACCCCCCCCCCCCTTTGAGTTTCTGTCGATGCGTGAGGACGTATAGTTTTATTTTGTATTCCCAAATAAAAAAGTGTAGTGCGAGTGCGGTGCGCAGCGTGGGTACCTACGAAATGACGAAAGAAATAGAAGTTATGCTCAATATTTTAGAGCTGTATAAAGATATGCCCTATCTTTGGGACAAAAATGACAAAAATTTCCTGAACAAAAATGTACGAAATGAGGGCTTCCAAGTGCTACTGAGTTTATATAAAATATAGACGAATCGGCTACAATACAGGCCAGGGCTAGGCAAAGGCCAACTTTTTGTTGTCTGGATAATACTGGAGCCATCCTCGCACACGGCACGTCCGACTCCGTCACGCTTTAACTGGCAACTGACCAGTGTTGCCAGAAGCCTTGAACCTTTTATCTGTAGTAGAAACTGTTAAAATCTGTATTAAATCTGTATAATCAAATAAACCAAAATAGAATATTAATGGTTTTTTAGATGCCATAATGGTTCACAAAAACACAATCAATATTAAATTAAATAACAGTTTGTACCTATGTTATAATATTGATTATTGACGTATTTTACGTACGTACGACACGACGAATGCGAGAGCGAAGTACCTTGGAGAGCACGCAAAAATCTCTTGGGGATTTCCCGAGCAGAGCGAGTGAAACTTATAATGCTGCCAGACTCAAAATTAACGTTGTTTGTGAAATAAATAAATCAACCAACAGAATAGAATCATAAAATAGTGTGTGTAACGCGGTATCTAAGTCATTTATTTTGCTAAGTTCTGTTTTAAGTTGAATATGGTAATTTAATCAACAGAGTTAGAAAATTCTGTATAAAAATCTGTATCCGATAGATACTGAATTGGATATTTTGTAGCCCCATTCGCGTCCAGGATTTTTCCAATCGCTCCCCAAAATTTGTCTACACTCAAAATTGTGCTGGTGGCGCTACTTCCACCTGATTCTAACAAGTCTCTTGGAAACCAAATCAATAAAGAAGTATTCCAGTTTGATTACAGTACATAATCATCTGACGCACTTGTTTAAATAAGCGGGAAATCCCCGTATAATTTGGCCATGAAACAGAAGTTGCCAGTTCGAAAAAATCATTTGTAATCTCATTATACATATATAAAACCTGATGTACTGTATACTTTTAAAAAAGATAATTCAAATTATGTAATGTGAATTGTCATGAAATCATTTAAATCTGCCGAAATCTGCCACTTTTGTGAATCGTCAGCATGATCTGCCACAGATAAAATTTTGGAGCGAAATCTGCCAAAATGGCAGAAATCTGCCACAAATGGTCACACTGACTAAATTTAGGACAGTGTGATCAGAAGCTTCTAATTTGCCCTTCTGAATTAAGACGTCTTAATTCAGCCAAATGTAATAAGCTTTTTAGTTTATAACTCTGTGACTGGACCGCTCTCTCACTCATTTACTCATTTGTCATTTGACAATTCTGGATTCTGACGTTTGTTTGACACGTACCGTGCGGACAAACTTCACCTTGGCGAATTACGACCTCCATTCATCCTTCGTCGAATCAAAATAACGATTTTAACACCATTTTCAACAAAAATCACTCAAAAACATCTCACCATAAGCCTATAAGTGCTATTTATTTAGTTTATAAGTGTAAAAATATAATTTTGAAGTGAAAATGGCGTTGAAATCGTCGCCGGTTCTGTTCGGTTGGCTCTCGCGGCTACCTCGTCGTAATTTCTCAACATCTAGCGCTTTAGCCACGAAACCTGTGACTGTGCGTGATGCCTTGAACCAGGCGATCGACGAGGAAATGGAAAGAGACGAGAGGGTCTTCGTATTGGGGGAAGAAGTGGCTCAATATGATGGTGCCTACAAAGTGACCAGGTGAGAGACAAACGGTCTGCATAACCTTTCTTTGAAGCGTTTATCCGTGTTATGTGTTAAAAAACTATCACTATGTATTACTTTTTAAAAGTTTAATGTGATGTTCTTCAAAAAGTAAGGTTATTCATAGATCTTTCATTTCTAAAAAATGTTTCAATGTTACATGTTACATAACCAATAAGTTTGTTGACAGATTTCTAGAGAATGTTATCTCCGTGAAATATCAAACGTAACCTTTAGAAAACCTACTAAGGCTAGTGTTCACCAACATTATTTTCTCTGATTAATCAACCGATAACCTAAAATTCTAGTACATTTTTTAAAAAACCATTTGCTTAACCAAAGAATTACTTAATGTTGGTGAATACCAGTCTAAGTACAACAACTGCATCATATGCCTATTGTTCAATGTCATGTACTAAGTTACTATATTACTTCTTGTTTAAATCAACTATGTAAGAACTTAGTAATAAAAAAACAAGGAAAAGGGTGTAGTTATTAGTACTACCTAAAGCATTTGAGCGGTTACAAGATAGGTAATCGTTATTTCCTTTAACCACTAATGTCCCAGCGCTGCAGATCAGTGACAGCTTCCATTGTTTATTTATTGTGTTTATGTTTCTGGTAATTGATAATCAACATAAAGAGATGTTAGGTTAAAGGACATAAGGAACATAAATATCTAATATTCTGTTGTTGTAGATACTGAAATACATTCCTTTGATGACAATTTATTAACAACTTCATTGAGATCAAATGTATGATTCAACATAGCAACAGTCAAGTTATTATTATTTAAACATTATGCACATTTATTTTGTATTAGTTTTGGGTGAATAAATGTAAATGAGTATGTTTCTTCTCTTGTGTCAGCACAAGCTATTCGGGAATGGTTCATGCCGTGGTGAAAAGATTAGCCAGCCAGTGAGGTTGGACACCGAGCTGACTGCCTAGGGTACACCAGACATACATAAACATTGTCACTCATGAAAGCTCTTAATGAAACGTTCAAATAATAATTATAAACAATTCCAAGCTCTTTAGTTAATTTTTTATACATATATTAGATATACTGGCAATGAACAACTTACATCAAAAAATTGTGAACAATAAAACTGTAAACTATGATATCAATAAACTGTAAACCTTCAACACTGTGAAATAGACATCAGCAATATTGCTGCTCGTCTATAATTAAATATAATGATTTATCATTGTTTTAATATTAATTTGTAATATGTATTAGATTTTTATACAACCTTATTTTTACTTTATATGAAAACCGAAACACCCCATCAAGATTTTCATTAGTACTGCCTGAATATGTGTTTTTCTTTTAGTAAATCTCCAAGTTACACCTTAGTTTATGTCGCGTTAAGTTCCCTAAAAAAGTGTGAAATGCCTGAGATGTGCTATGCAGGGGTTGTCTAATACACGGAAACTGACCAAGAGGACCGTCTCAAACCTCAAGGTCTATTCCCGTCAACTGTTATGGGTAGAAAACTACTGAAACAAAATTGAAATTTATGAAAAAAAAAGTGGTGTAAAAAATATGTCGTTCGATTCTCCTAGTGATTCTGAACAAACGAGTTTCAGGTTTAGTATATACTAAAACTAAGCTTGTATATGTGTGTTTGAATTAAATAATTTTCCAAACTTCCAGGGGTCTATGGAAGAAATATGGTGACAAGAGAGTCATAGACACACCAATCACAGAGAGTGGTTTTGCTGGTATTGCTGTTGGTGCTGCATTTGCTGGCCTCCGACCAATCTGTGAATTTATGACATTCAATTTCTCAATGCAGGCTATCGATCATGTAAGTGGTACTTCCTTCTAATTATTAGTTGTACATTTGTAATAGACTGCAATTTCTCAAATCAAACAAACAACTTTGTTGAAAAATACTACATATATTTCCATGGGATTAGAAGATAAGAAAATTAACAATTGCATGACAATCATGAGAGGCTAAAGGTAATAAATTTTCATTAAGACAATATTTTTCATTTAATTTTTAAAGTACCTAATATTTTATGAATTTTGTCATGATATAAGACAAAAGAATGCGAGAGAGCCTACAGTATTCTTAAAAAATCATAATGCAGTTATCAATCTGCGCTATAATGACTGTGACAAGACCATATATTGTAGTGGTGAGTGAGAACAGTACTCTGCCCTATATGTAGAGCCTGAAGAGCAATAAGTGATTTTTTTGGTTATAGAATATTGAACCAGAGTATTGGATTCATAGTATACAAAATACTATGAATTAATGAATGTCTATATTTTGCATGCCATGAAACTTAAATGGCAAATGTGTTACTCAATTTGCATTTTTAAATGTACCTTTGATACCATCTGTAATACCACATTTATGCAAATAAAAAAATATTATTATAAAAATTCGACAGTTTATATGTATTAAATAATTCCAGTTATTGTATTTCACGTTCTGTACGACAGTACTGTACTGTTCTCAAAATCTGTCACCATTTAGATCACGCATAAAATGACTCCTGCTCGCGTCGTGTTCCTCATTGCTGAGGGTCGTGACTCACCCTTTTGGTGGGTACTGACTGGTGTTACGAGCCGTAATGTACCATTCGCAGCGAGCATGTTACGATACGCCGTGTTCTAAACTCCGTGTAACATGCTCGTTTCGAACTCTTTGCTCGCCCGTGCTTCAGATTCCTTGCCACTCGTAGTCAAGATGTCGGACGACGAAGTTGTGTTGGGATCTTTGAATTTACTCAATTATTGTATAATTCAAATTAAGAAGAAAAAAAAGAAACGTTATTGGATATCAAACTTGTTTAAAAACAATAACGTATCTGGTGGTTTGTTGTTAATAACAATGCGCTCGTGACGACTCGCTGCGACGTACTGACTGAAGCGCGTAACACTCAAAGGATTCGCCAAAAAGCCGACACCGTGGTGGAGCACTCGCAGCGAGCAACGTGCCGCTCATTGCTCGTTACGAGCGCCTTGTTTCCCCGTACTGACTGTACGAACGCTCGCCGGTCAGTACCCAGCTTTTGAATCAACATCTCTGTTTCCCCATTTGTTCCTGTCTTTTACTACATGGATAACATAAAGATTGGAGTTCAGACATGATCGGACCATCTTGTAGGACGACCTCTTGACGTTTGCCTTCAATCTTGCCGGTAATCATTAGGCGTTCTATGTTATGACCACCTTTTCTGGCGATGTCTCCAAATACAAGGGTTTGAGCAGACAGGTGTTAGATACATGGGTCTTGCGAGCAACGTGCCGCTCATTGCTCGTTACGAGCGCCTTGTTTCCCCGTACTGACTGTACGAACGCTCGCCGGTCAGTACCCAGCTTTTGAATCAACATCTCTGTTTCCCCATTTGTTCCTGTCTTTTACTACATGGATAACATAAAGATTGGAGTTCAGACATGATCGGACCATCTTGTAGGACGACCTCTTGACGTTTGCCTTCAATCTTGCCGGTAATCATTAGGCGTTCTATGTTATGACCACCTTTTCTGGCGATGTCTCCAAATACAAGGGTTTGAGCAGACAGGTGTTAGATACATGGGTCTTTATGTTTAGGTCTTATATAAAAGACGTTGGTCCGGAAGGCTGTCCAAGAAATCTGTACAGTTTTGTCAGAAAAATCTTGAAATGGAACTAATTTTTAATCTTTGCCAGTGCTGTCAGTAAGTGATTTATCAAACGATAAATGTGTCTAAATACGCGAAAATTGTATTGAGATAAGTTAAATTGTCCAAAGTTCAACCAGCGAAGTGATTTTTAAAGTATGAATTTTATAATGTATGACAAGTGGTGCCCCCAATTTTTCATCTCTTTTTTTACAGACAAACATCTTTACTCCAGTCAAATGTACATCTTTATAAAAGTTTCATTGCTTGCACTTGACTTGACATTCACTCAGATAATCGTACAGATTAGATAAACTATCGTCAATCAACTGTCTGCGAGATTTATGTATTTGAATCATGAAACTGTAGTCCTATCTTATCATGTTCTGATTGTTTTTTATTTATATTCATATCTTCATAACAGAAGCAAATAGTGTAGGGACATTTATTAAACAGATTTATTATGTACTGACACTAAATAATTTATAACTAGCTCATACCCGCAGCAGCGATTACGTGAAATTTGAATATTTTTGTAAGGGGAATTATTAATCGGGCGAATAAATAATATTTGGAAGACTGTTAATGAGATAATTTAATACTAAACCGAGCGGCATTAAAATATATTTGCGAAAAATTAACTTAACTGGCAATAATTAATGAATGATTAAAATTCGTAAGCTACTAGCAGTGGGAAACAGTTAATCTAAGCTAGCAACTAAAATTCCATGTGTCCGAATTAAATACTAACTTGGGCGAAAAGAATACTGAGTGGGCGAAAATATACATTTCCTTACCCCGACACGGATAGGTTAGGTTCGAAGGGGATCCACTTCGTGTTAGGTTACTTTAAACCCTGCAGACAGAAATAGTAGCCCCGCTCAGCGGGGCTCCGTCGACGCTCCTTTGGAAACCCAAACAACCTTACAAACATACAACAATAATGTGAGTGAAATTTGTTCGCTTAAGAATTATTAAACTGATCGTTCTGAATAACTAGTACCTCAAATTCGTAATTTTAAGTCGCCGTTTTCAATATTTGTGTTCGCCCTCAGTCTTTCGCCCACTTAGTATTTCAGTACGCCATAATCAGTATTTTTGACACCTTTACTTTTTATATTCAATCGTTTAAATACTATCCTTTTTGTAATGGCTGTTCGTCAACCAAAAATGAAGTGTTTTTTAATTCTCCATAGGAGTAACCATCCATAGGTACCAATTATCCATCTTCTTGTATAGTGTCAACGTCACTCACACTCTTCTAATCGTTTGATACTATCATCATCATCATTCAGCCGAAAGACGTCCACTGTTGGACATAGGCCTTCTCCAAGAAGGGGGGATGTGCCATAATCACCACGCTTGCCAGGCGGGTTGGCGATCGGGTTGTTAAAGTACTCAGAGAACGCTGCTGCTCATCCTCTAGTGAATTCCTTAGTCGCCTTTTACGACACCCATGGGAAGAGATGGAGTGGTGTTATTCTTTACGACCGACACCACACGGTACGTTGATACTGCTTAGATCCAAATGGAATTGGATTCGTTATACACAAAGTTTAGTCAAATTCAACAAATTACGATCTTTCACCACACTTTTTGTAGAGCTCATACGCCGTGCCGCCATACCTATTGCTAGTGGACCCTCCAGGACCCTCGACATTACGTTTGCGCTAAGAGTGAACCCTCGAGGAGGGTTCTTGGCGTTAGGTTAAAAATCGTGTCATAAAACACGCTATTTACGTAGTAAAATAGTATTTTTAGGAGGTGTTATTGCTTGTTTTATGACGGTGATTTTTTCTAAGAACAACCTACATTTAATATGAGCCCTCCCGGAGGGCTCCCGACACTGACCGTGTTAATCATAATTGACATAAACTGTGGCGTAGGTGATTCCAAGTACTGTTAATGCACTTTTAAAAATTGAAACTACCTATCATCACACAACACAAGTCATTCTACGATACGGAACAATATGGTTTATTATTACAACATTTGTATAAACATTCCAGGTAATAAATTCAGCAGCTAAAACATTCTACATGTCAGCTGGAATGGTTCCTGTGCCAATAGTATTCCGTGGAGCCAACGGTGCCGCCTCAGGAGTGGCCGCCCAGCACTCACAGTGCTTCGGAGCCTGGTACAGCCACTGTCCTGGCCTGAAAGTGTTGATGCCATACTCTTCTGAAGATGCTAAAGGTATCTATTGTTTGTACTGATATAATATGCAAAGTATAACATAATAAACGCAAACCGGAAACGTCGGTAAACGACACTTTTTGGCCAAAATTCTTCCTTCAAGAAAGTCTGTAGATGTGTCGGTACTCCCACCTCAAACGACTTAAAGTTAATGTTATGGCGAGAATCCAACTTCTCGACTCTCAAGGTCCATTTGATCTTCAAACGGAAATACTCTTTGATCTCGTCAACCTTCGTGAAGTGATGCAGCCGCAGCATGTTAGAATAGAATAAAATCATTTATTCGCTAGAGACATGGTTTTACAAAGGTGTTACATTAATGAAGTTACACAGACATCTCACCTGTAGTAGGCATGCGAAAGTTTCATACTTATTCATCATCATCATCATAATCATTTATTGCATTCATGTAGTTTATAAGTTGTTACAAATATATTTGGTTTCATACATGAACCCTGCTAGGGCACAGCAATATAAAAGTATAAAGTGCTACAGTATCACAACAATAAAACAAACCACTGTGCATAAACAAAATACTATTTTTAACATGTTTTTCATGTGTTATTTAAATAAGTAACTGTCATGATAATTATATATTATAGCATAGGGTAAGAACAATTAATTGGTCATCATTTCCATTCATAAATTAAAATAAGATAAAAAATTAAATTAAAAATAGTGAACAATAATAATCATAAAATAAAATAGCATAGTAAGTCAAATTTGGAGGTGTTGTGTGTATTGCGTACAGGTATGAGTTTCATTTTCAAAATTTACTTATCGTCAAAGAATTCTTTTAGAGTATAATACGATTTTAATATAAGGTACTTTTGGAGACTGTTTTTAAATTTATTTTCGTACTCTAACCTCCGGTTTCTGAATTGAGAATTTGACGTTGAGAACGTCTCAAACTCTACTTAAGTATTACTTAAACATTTTTTGTTTCTGAATTAAGTTTTCTTAAACTGTTATCAAAATTTGAGTATTTTACTCAATTTTGACAAATAGAGTGCTTATCGCATACTTAGGATCCTTATTTGCGTTTCACAACTAAAAAATCGCGTTTGACAATTCTCAAAGCATTCTCAACGTAAAGATAAGCAGTTGAAAGTTGAGCGACCGTATTCGGCTACTCAAACTGTAATCATTTAGGTATTTACGTGAAAAGAGTGGTATTGTATTTTAATGATTGTTGATATCACGGTTGTTCCCGATGCCGGTGGACTACCTACTACTTTTTATATTTTTAAATGTTTTTTTGGCTTTAGATAGAAATATTTTGTTGAATGAATAAACGGAATGTAAATATTAATATTTTTTATTTAAACTGTGGTACATTTTCATAACATTAAATAGGAAACAATCTTATAACAGCTAGTGCAAAGGCGCTTAATGACATTACTCCTAATTTACACTTAGGTATATTTTAGTAGAAATCACAGAAATTCATAATAATTATTGTAACTTAAAATAAACAGGTACAGTTTTATTTAGCAATCGGTTACATTTAAAAAACACGGCTATTCGTAATAATTGAGGTAATATAAAATAAATTTCACTTTTATCGTGAATTTTGTACTAGACTCTGGACGTATTCTACGTTTGGACTAGAATTCGAACAGAAGAAGCATGGAAAAGGCTGACATAAAAAAGTAGTTGGAAAAGGCTGAAAAGGAATTGATGTCGTAGGCAATGTACCTTCTACATCAAATCCTTTTGATGTAGAAGGTGTCTACATCAAATCCTTTTATGCCACTTCCAACTGCTTTTTTAAAATTCGTATCTACAATTCATGCTTCTTCTGTTCGAATCAAAATGTTTGCATCTCATTTTTTTCTGGTAGTAGGTACCTATGTTAATTCAATTTTTTTCTTAAAATAAATTTTCTTTAAAGCTTCTGCTGAATACTTAATGAGTGATATGTTATCTATTTATTTTTTTCGTTGAGGCACTCGTATTGGTTTTATTTTAGGTTCTGGGTTAGACTCTGGTACTGACTTTTCGGGAATATCTTCATTTTTTTCTCCTGGAAAATAAAAGTTGTAGTAAATATTATTCACATTATCACACATTGTTTGTTTGAGGAGCTCGTGGCTAAATAATTACAGCCGCATAGACCGATCTTCCGGGTTAAGCCACGCTTGCCGAGGTTGGTCTGTGGATGGGTGACCATTTACCATAGCGAGTTTCCTCCGTGCCTCGGAAAGCACGTAAAGCCGTTGGTCCCGGCTGTCATTTGTAGATCTTTGACAGTCGTTACTGTTGGTCAGAAGCCAGAAAGTCTGACAACAAGTCTTACCAAGAGTATCGTATTACCCAGTTACTGGGTTGTGGAGGTCTGATAGGCAGTCGCTCCATGTAAAATACTGATATTCAGCTGCATCTGGTTCGACTGGAAGCCGACCCCAACATAGTTGGGAAAAGGCTAGGCAGATGATGATTACACATTGTTTGTTTGTTTGATGTTATTATAAAAATGTTTCAACATAGTTTCGTCTCTAGGGCTTGACGTGCAGAGGCTGTTATATTCTATAGAGAAAGCCTTCCAGGCTTCTTGTTTTTTTTTAATGTAGTATGCCTCTTTCCGTTTCCATTCTATAATACTTTGATATCTGGAGCAAACATAATTACACGCATCTAGATAAGTACATAACTACATTCGTGAAAAATAATTATGATCATCATCATCATTCAGGCGAAAGACGTCCACTGCTGGACATAGGCCTCCCCCAAGCATCGCCACATCGACCGGTCCTGTGCTTCTCGCATCCAGCGGATTCCCACGACCTTCACCAGGTCGTCGGTCTATCTTGTGGGAGGCCTTGACCAGGGCTAGCAGAGCCGCCGGGGACTGAGGCCTTTGTGCTGTTGATTAATAGCGGAACATAATAGATTAATTGTACTTACTTTGCTATTATTGAAAGAACATTTTCTTTCTCCTCGAGAGTATAGTTCGGCGATCTCTTTTTTTATCCATTGTTTAAATATGTACTTTATCTACACTCAAATATATATATAGAATAGAAAAGAATAGAAATGTAATTTATGTAAATGAAAGGTTATGTTTATTTTCACAGTTTGACAGTTTGACTTTCACGATCCGTTTCATACTTCAAAATATAAGATAAATATTTTTAAAAAATGGCTTTATGCATTAGAAACTTTAACCACTGGAATATGTTAAACTTTAATGACGTACTGTAACAATAACTAACTGTTTAAATCTGTATCAAATTTATAATAATAATATTATGCAATATTATGAATTTTCGAAAAGTACCGGTTTTTGTATGTATATCGGAACGTGACAGCTTTGGCTGGAAATACCTAAATGGTACTTAGGTAAATGATCAGTTGATGGCGGTTTGACGAAATTTGATTCTGACTAGTGAAACGTAAAAAACTTAAGGGCATACTTAAATATTTGAGAATAATCAGTTGAGATTTGCTACTTTTCTCAATTCAGAAACTGGGTGTAAGTCCTTAATTGAATTTGGAAGCTTATTGTATATTTATTAGATTACATTTATTATTTCTATTAAATTGAAGTTACCTCAATAAAAATTATTAGAATGTCACGTGATCATAAAACGGTATTGTGATTTAATAAGAAAATGGCAAAAAATAATAATGTTAAACTGAAATGTCAAAATAATCGCTGTCATATCGAATTACTATAAAGATAGGAAATAATAATAATAAAGATAGACATTGTAACACTTTTTATAATCAACGATCAATTCTTTAGGTACATAAATGTTGTGTTTAGTCAGTGCACTTCTGCACTGAATCCTGCTAGTGGACTCCTTATTACTGCCCACTAGGATGAAACCAACCTTGTCAACCTGTCCTTGGTGTGGAGCTGGCTCCGTCCCTTGAACAGGCTTGACTGACTTCTTCGGAATATGATCACATTCCTAACTATATAAATGCTTTCTTATATGCATCTTCTGGCTAAGTGGCCATAGCAGAAGATGCCTATTAGAAAGCGTTACTGCGACAGATACATAATTTTGTTCAGAGTGTAGGTGCTTTCGCCTATAATGTTTGTATTATACTGCATTCACGACATTATAAACTAAAAATACTTAGTAAAATATACAATGAATACTATTCTATTTTGCAGGTCTTCTAAAGGCAGCCATCAGGGACCCTGATCCAGTTGTAGTATTAGAAGATGAGCTTCTCTATGGTACTCCATTCCCCATGTCGGATGAGGCACTTTCCAAGGACTTTGTAATTCCAATTGGTATGTATATTTTGTCTTATATTTTTTTGTTACAGCGCCCCCTCATCCTTGGGTGACGAAAACACAAGTGAAACGCGTCGTGGTAGAATGCGAACTGATTTTTATTATGTAACGGTTTGCGTAGAAGTCTTTTTAGAGTTCCGTAGTCAACAAGGAACCCTTATAGTTTCGCCATGTCCGTCCGTCTGTCAGACATTCGTCCGTCCGCAGCTTATCTCAGAGACTCTTAGTACTAGAAAGCTATAATTTGGCATGGATATACATTAATCACGCCGACAAAGTACCTAGTAAAATAAAATCATGAAAAAAATATTTTTAGAGTACCTCCTGTACACGTAACGTAGGGATTTTTTTTTTCTCGTCTGCCCCTTTATGTGGGGTGTTGGATAGGTCTTTCAAAAATATTGCAGGTTTGTGAGAACCATTTTTCGATTATGGGATCCGTTTCGGAAACATTCAAGTCTCAAGTACTGTAATTATAGACACAATAGATAAACAATGGCACTGACGAACCGGTTCGTCGGTCGGGCCGCTAGCGGTTAAGCTTTAAAGTGCTAATTTTTGTTAGAGTCAAGGTCAAGTGTTCTCCTCCCCCTGCCACCTAAACGGTTAAAATCAAAATCAAGTAATACTCGACCAACTTGTAAAATGTAAAAATTTCGTACAAATTCCATTCGAAAATTACATACTTATATTCAAATTATTACGTGACGCTGATTATCAATCTTTATTACAAGCCTCTACACGCTCCTCTACACTCAAACAGATAATATTTTTTCAACTTCACTTGTGAAGTTGGATTTAATAACTCCTTCTTCAGTTACCATCGTCTTATGTAGGACCTTTTATAGACGTTGTGAGCCGCCGAAACCGTTAAAATTTTCATGAAACAACAAAAAGCCATTTTCGTAGTCCGCATTATTTTGCAACTAAGGAACCCTATTGATGCTCGTGGCCCGATACACACTTGGCCGGTTTTTTTAATCTGTGGTAGCGGGCGGGCGCAGCCGCAATTGTTATAAAGTGAGACATATAACACAACTTGGTACAAAGTATTGATAAGGGCAACCAACCGTCATCCTCTCTGCTAATTACAACAAATAGTGATTACTAATCCGTCTACGAAACGTGGCGGTTATGGCAATTTGACCGTTTATTCTGGCGGTTATTAAGACGTCAGCAGGCTATGTCTGCAGTCGGATATTATAATAATGTGATATAGCACTTATTGTCTAGATTTTTTCTAAGTCCTGCAGATAGCTTGAGCCCTAAATAATGTTCAACTACTTAGCTCAAATTGTTATAAATTATGAAGAAGTAAAATCATAAGTCACGCATGCAAACTATGCAACACTGGAGCAATGTAGCAGACGACAGCGGCATTAACGACAACTCTCTAAGATGACGTCACGACAGATCCTACATCGCGAAATCAAAATGTAACACGCAGATAGTATACACATCCGCCCAACATCAATCGTTGTGTAGTAGTCCGCCAGGCACACAACCCGCTTGGTTGGAATCCTCCCTTTTCGTTAGCGGAACACCATACCTCGTTCCTCCTCAAGGACATTATTGTGAATGCTAACTAACTATACTGTTATTTATGTTTCATCTTCTATTTACAGGTAAAGCAAAGATCGAGCGTGAAGGCAGTCACATCACATTGGTGTGCGCCGGCAAAGGAACCGACACGGCGCTACAGGCCGCCGTTGAACTCGCTGGAAAATCTGGTAAGACCGTAGTCATATTATAGTATTGCTAATGTCAATATACTCCCAAAATGCACTTGAGCCTTGCGTTGCTTGCGTACTGAAGTACATCAAACGCGGATCGTGAGCGGTCTCGCGCTCGCATTTGATGTATCGTGTTCCATTATAACCTCGTATTCACTAAGGAACAAATGCCCTGCGACACATGTCGCTAAATAAGTTGGGCGAAGTCGGGCGATATCAACCAACGTCGTCAGATATCTTGTCTCGCGATCTTTTTCGTTGGACTGATAAAGATCTATTAGTTGCAGCACTACATTGATCGTCCACATTGTTGCTCAACTCAAGTCTACACTACTTTTATCCCTCAACCGAGCGACACGCCGACCAAGGGACAAGTCGCGTGATTTTGCCAGACTTGTCGTGCGACGTCTGACAACTCTAACGACACATATCACGGGACATTTAATTTTGAACATACTCTTTTGAATAAACTCCAAAAAAATGAAAAAGCTGCTAATAAACTTCCAACTTTTAAAATTCCAGGTATCGAATGCGAGGTCATTAACCTGCGGTCTATCAGGCCTTTGGACTTCGAGACGATCGCGCGCTCAATCGCTAAGACACACCACCTCGTCACCGTTGAACAGGGCTGGCCCCAGTCAGGTAATGTACAAAACATGTAACATGAAGAGTCATTTTTAACCGACTTCAAAAAGGAGGAGGTTCTCAATTCGGTTGTATTTTTTTTTTTATTTTTTTTTTTTTTATTTTTTATGTGTGTTACCTCATATCTCCGTCATTTATGAACCGATTTGAAAAAATCTTTTTTTGTTCGGAAGGGTATACTTTCCGATTGGTCCCATTTAAATTTTGTTATGATCAGACCATGAACTTCAGAGATATGGAACGGAACTCCTCGTCGGATCAAAGCAAAATTCTCAAATCACTAATATTGCTTTGTTTATATTTGTTGTTGGGAACTGACTACTTGAAAAGAGGAGGGGGTGCGTGTCCCCCCCTCCCCCCCTTTGGAATGTTTTCATTATATCGTGTAAGGTATCATTTGAAAGGACTTTTTATGCCCGACTACGTCAAAGCCAAAAAGAAGGGTTATAAAGGAGGGTGTTAAAATTATGACACTAAAACGTTTTTAATAAAAAATAAACTTTAAAAAAAAGTAAAAACCGACTTCAAAGAAATACTAAAAGGAGTAAAATAATTACCATAATATAAAATTAACAGTTTCAGAAGTCGGTGCAACTCTACACTGAAGCAAATAGAAGCCACCGACTTCTGAAACTGTTAATTTTATATTATGGTAATTATTTTACTCCTTTTAGTATTTCTTTGAAGTCGGTTTTTACTTTTTTTTAAAGTTTATTTTTTATGTAAAAACCTTTGTAAGTAAATAAATAAGGCAAGAGAAAACATGTTAAATAACAACTTTATAGATTTAATTTTTGGAGATTTCATGCTATGTCAGTCACATTAACTTCCATTGTTCTCACACAATTCTTGCAATAATATTGTAAAAAGAGTGTATTATTTAGGAGTCAAAAAAAGTATCCATGGAGTTTCTTGCCGGCTGTTCTCCATCAGATCGACCTTTTGGAACCAGACAATTCAATAACGTTTCTGAAATGCCTATTTGATTTTGACGTCTTTTTTGGCATTTGAAAACACTATGATTATGATATCCATGAGGTATAACTTAAAAATTACATGAAAGACATTTTGGATTTGGGTAACGATTTATTCTCTCAATGGTAATTTAATCATCATAATAATGTCAAACGTATTCGAAATTATAAAGCGACAGCCCTGACACTTATGTCCCCATCTGCTATAGTGCAACTGAGGACATAACAGATACACTATCAAGTTGTTCCGTGGTCAGGTATCGGGTCTGAGATCTGCGCGCGCGTGATGGAGTCTCCGTCGTTCTTCGAGCTGGACGCGCCCGCCTGGCGAGTGACGGGCGCCGACCTGCCCATGCCCTACACGCGCTCGCTCGAAGTACTCGCTATCCCGCGCCCCGCCGACGTCGTCGCCGCCGTCACCGCCGTGCTCGGCAACAAGTGAGTCTACTGACTACATCTACATCATCACATGCCCTACACGCGCTCGCTCGAGGTGCTCGCCATCCCGCGCCCCGCCGACGTCGTCGCCGCCGTCACCGCCGTGCTCGGCAACAAGTGAGTCTACTGACTACATCTACATCATCACATGCCCTACACGCGCTCGCTCGAGGTGCTCGCCATCCCGCGCCCCGCCGACGTCGTCGCCGCCGTCACCGCCGTGCTCGGCAACAAGTGAGTCTACTGACTACATCTACATCATCACATGCCCTACACGCGCTCGCTCGAGGTGCTCGCCATCCCGCGCCCATCGGACGTCGTCGCCGCCGTCACCGCCGTGCTCGGCAACAAGTGAGTCTACTGACTACATCTACATCATCACATGCCCTACACGCGCTCGCTCGAGGTGCTCGCCATCCCGCGCCCCGCCGACGTCGTCGCCGCCGTCACCGCCGTGCTCGGCAACAAGTGAGTCTACTGACTACATCTACATCATCACATGCCCTACACGCGCTCGCTCGAGGTGCTCGCCATCCCGCGCCCCGCCGACGTCGTCGCCGCCGTCACCGCCGTGCTCGGCAACAAGTGAGTCTACTGACTACATCTACATCATCACATGCCCTACACGCGCTCGCTCGAGGTGCTCGCCATCCCGCGCCCCGCCGACGTCGTCGCCGCCGTCACCGCCGTGCTCGGCAACAAGTGAGTCTACTGACTACATCTACATCATCACATGCCCTACACGCGCTCGCTCGAGGTGCTCGCCATCCCGCGCCCCGCCGACGTCGTCGCCGCCGTCACCGCCGTGCTCGGCAACAAGTGAGTCTACTGACTACATCTACATCATCACATGCCCTACACGCGCTCGCTCGAGGTGCTCGCCATCCCGCGCCCCGCCGACGTCGTCGCCGCCGTCACCGCCGTGCTCGGCAACAAGTGAGTCTACTGACTACATCTACATCATCACATGCCCTACACGCGCTCGCTCGAGGTGCTCGCCATCCCGCGCCCATCGGACGTCGTCGCCGCCGTCACCGCCGTGCTCGGCAACAAGTGAGTCTACTGACTACATCTACATCATCACATGCCCTACACGCGCTCGCTTGAAGTACTCGCTATTCCGCGCCCATCGGACGTCGTCGCCGCTGTCTCGGCCGTGCTCGGCAACAAGTAAGTCTACTGGCTAAATCTATATTATCATCCACGCCGTATTTGGCAAGTCCATGTCGAAGTATGCATATACACAGATAGATAGCAGGCAACCAAGCCACCGGAGAATATATGTGATCTATATTCATTAAGCAATCGTTGACAATACCCCCGTTTGATGTTCCATTCTCCTTAGCACGTTGGAATCGTGGGTAAAAAGATTTGACCGTGATAACTTTCCACCTCAACAAACATCGGCGAACTAACCAACTAAGGCAGCGAATTATTATCAGACAGACAATTTTTATTACAAACATTACAATCATATTATTATTTACTTTAGATAAGAAGAATGAAATAACTATGCCGTATCATCTTTTCGACTATAGACATAATATTTATGACATTAAAATCTATTAAATCTTGGAATGATAATGGATATAATGCTGTATATTCTCGAGAGGGGTTCCCTTAATCTTCGCCGCAAAGCTAAAATAAGCCACATGACTCTTATAAACACGAAAATGATGTAAAAAAATGTTTTTTTTTCTTTCAGGATTAGTGCAGTAAGCAGCCATTAACTGGGAATCTCTAGCAGAAAGTCCCACTGTTACCGGAGGCTTTCATAAAAATGTAAATATTTTTATTTATTTTATACGAGTATCGTTGCGTCGAGTATAAGAGCTTCGTTGCTATTGTGATGTTATGTATTGTACGGAGATTAGATAATTCTATCAATTATATTTTATTTAGTTACGTTATAATATTGTTCTGGTTATTTAATTTACTGCCATCTTTGAGACCGTTTTTGTACTGTTTTGTTTGCACAAATTTTAATAATTGACTTAATTGATATTGCGCGTCTGGAGAAAGAATTATGTACATAAGAGAGATTTACAAATATAATAATTCCCAATGATATTTATTTTTGCATTTGTTCTGCTTAAAATGTTTCATATCATGAGATCACAAATGAATGCGATAGATGGCGTTTTGATAACATTTGACTTGAAAGGGTGGCCATAGAGATAAAATGGAAATGAGAACCTGGTAATAAATAATGTTATATATTACTGTGTTTTATTTATACTGCTACTCGGCTACTATTCAAAGGGTGCTAATTAAACGGACTTCTTTTTAATAGCATTATTCGCCTCTAAAAATCTACATTGCCTTCGAAATTACTAAGTCAGCCACAATTAACGAGCGTCTGAATGATACTATCTTAGCCACTAGTTAACTAAGTTATCTTCTATGTAAGCCACTGTTCGTCACCCACTTTCATTTTCTCGATAAAAATAAATGAAAAAAACAAAGCAGAGTCGACGGAGCCCCGCCGTGCGGGGCTCCTATTTCTGTCTGCAGGGTTTAAAGTAACCTAACACTCACTCTACCCCGTCATCCCCTTCGAACCTAACCTATTCGTATCGGGGTGCCCAATTTTATTGGCGTTGTAAAAAAGACGAATTAGTATATCAGAGGCTATCTCATTTTCCCGTTGCTTAGTTATAAAATGAGGAGTTTGGTCACGTGGCCAATAAATTAATTTGTGGCTTGACTTATAATTTCCCTTATTCAAATAGTAAAATGAGTCGTCTCAAAATACCTGCCCAAAGGAAGGCCGGACAAAGTGGTTATGGAGTTGCAAGCACCACTGCCTAACCTTTTCCCAACTATGTGCCCCGGAACCCAGTAACTGGGTAATGCTGATATCCTAAGGTTAGACCGATTGTCAGACTTTCGGGCTTCTGGCTACCCGTAACGACTGTCACAGGTATTCGTATGCCACCCGAGACCGTAGGCTTAACGTGCTCTCCGAGGCACGGAGGAGTCTCGATGTGTAACGAATGGTCACCCATCCACGGACTGACCGCGGCAAGCGCAGCTTAACCTTACAAATCATACCATCCGTGCGGTTGTTAAATAGCCACGAATCCCTCTTGCATGCACCACTGTATATAATAAAAATAATGGAAATCCATACGGAGCAATACCGTATTATTTTTCTCTCTGAAATGGGCCGTCATAATTACTACTGTAATCGTTGAAATAGCTTTCTAATGACATAAATGTGTTGTCTATGGCAATCAACATAATATTAGAATAGATCAATTAAATTAGGGGCGTATTTTTTTTTGTTCTTAAGCTATTATATTAGAGGTGTTCATCGTTTTCAAAGACATACAAACGTTGAAAAAAAAGTGTAGATTATCGTAGATCATCGCCATAAAAAAGTGAAAACAAAATAATGTTATAATTATAACTTAGTGCCTAATATTGAGTTTTTTTTCTACTTATATGTATAAAAAGACCATCACCTAACTCTTGCTGTTCCGTGGCCGTGACTAGCGCTAGCGACATGATATTTATTTGATGAAAATAACGAATTGTAAAGAATGCTAATTCAATTCTAAGAATAATTACTAGAACTAGAAAAAAACATGGTCAATGCGCGGGAAAATAACAAATTACAAATAATTTATCTATAATTCTGCCACTGAACTGGCTAGGCAAAGACCAACAAATCGATTCCACCTAGTTTGTTCACAAATTCACCGCTCATGTTTTGGGGTGGCGCCACTGTATATGTTATTAAACTTGAGGTGTACCACGAGAAGAAAATACAATAATATTTTATATGTTAGTCCACTAAGGTGGTAATATTGTTCTGTGACCAAGGTTGCCTATACAGGTGGACCAGGGTCAATAGCCTCTTGACATGACGTTATATTTTAATCGCCTTTTCGACCGACGATGACTAGATAGAGGATGGCCTATCCTTTGCCAAGAATGTTGAAACAGTAAATAATAGGTACTATCCCCGTATCAAGACCAATATTTATATGACCTACAGATGTAGGGTTGTTGCTGGGTACTGGGGCGCTAATAACGCTGTTGTTAGTGAAACATATTTCGTTTCAAATTCGTAGGCACTGCATATCCAGTCGCAACTTTAAAATATGCAACTGTCAAATGCTCGAAAGCTCGAAAGCAATTAGAATGTAGTCAGTGCAAGTGTGTGACAACTGCCGACTAGGTGTGCAGCCCACTTGCAGTTATGAATACGAATTTGAAACGAAATACATAATGTGTCACCAAACGCGGCGTTATTAGACCTCCTGGGGGCTTACTATGACCTCTTAAAGCAGGACAGAAGTTGCCTGGAAGTTGAACTGCCCTGCTTTTTTGTACTATGACATCGTTAGAGCAGGCCTGCTACGTTGACGTGGCCTGCTTTTGAACGGAAGTTGACTGGCTGGCATTTGAACGTTTTCATAAGAGGTCATAGTAAGGCCCCTGGCCGCAAGCGCACCTGGCTGAGTGCGAGCTCCATTTCCAGATAGGTATGAAGAAGCGTGAATTGGCTTTCTGATCCCAGTTATGTACACTAGCGTGGTTGTCATATCACGACGTGTGGAGGTTCGACGGCTTTGACGATAGCGAGATATCAGCCTTTACCTGCAGGGTTGAGGTTGAGAAAGAGCTGTATTTCGGTACACCACACCAGAGATAGGGATAGAGATACATGCGTGTATCTCTGTGGAGGTTACACCTCGTAACCTATTATTAAAATATATCTTTCCACCCCGAACAGAAACGTGTCCACTTCAAAATTGTGTTAAATTTGCAACAGTCGATACAGATGTCGACAAAAGAACATCTAAATTAAAATAAAAATATAATCAATATAGTAAATCCGTCACGAATCCTGAGCGATAAATCCATACAAAAGCGGATTCGTGCGATTTTAGCGAAATGTTGCTTTTGTACGACAGACGTCCGCGCCGGGGGACGCCCGATGACAGAATGATGGATCGGCGCGACGCTCCTACGATGTTATATGCTCGCACATACAGGGTATGTGGGCTTCAATTGTATTGGGATAATTTCTTATGTAATACGTATTGCTGATGGAGTGATAGAAAAATATTCTGTGGCGGTATTTCGAGAACCTGGAGGATTTGTAATTTGAATGGTCCTGGATGTCTGACCGGCCAGCAAAAATAAGTATCTAACAATACACCTCATTGGAACATCGATCTTAAGAGCAGCGCAACAGAATGCATTCGTTGGATAAAGGGATTGGTACCATCAGTTAAAAGTACTGCTGCCTACATTCATAAAGTTTTACAGAAATTAATCAGAACAAGTCACTTATTAATACAGTATCTTCTTTTTCAGCCTTTGTAGTGTGATTGCAGTGCAATATACTGTAGGAGCTATTTGTTTTGTTTTTTTTGCTAGTCTTTTATATTTTCCACTGCTGAGCGGCTTCCAAATCTCTCTTTTTTTTGCTAATTATCTATTGAAAAAGATAATCAAATCTTTTGAGTCAATCCATTCGTTTAAAAGCCTCTTGAATTAGTTCTTCAATTGGTGGTAAATGGTGGCCAGAATGAACATAAGAACAGTTAGGTATACTTGCAGGTCAGGAGCTGAAACTTGCCCTAATTTAACTCAATAATCGGGTCAAACCAAGCCTTTGCATACCCCAAAGTATTACTCAAGTCAACGTAGGTACATAATCCATCTACACACAATGCCGACGTCTCAATCTCAGAGTGGGATGTCAGCTGAAGCAAAAAAGTGCTAACGAACACGTCAATCTACGTATGAAAGTACCTATCTTTGTATACGTACAATGTACACGTATATATTTGTATATTTCACGTATAAAAGTATAATTTCTGCGCACAATGTGTGATGGTGATCCATCAAGTAGGACAGCGACGGACAGATTTTTGTGAATAAAGCAGAAATTGTAATTTTTTAAATCCTTAGTGCCATGCGTAGAGTGAGTAAAAAAATGTGTATGCTCCATGGTTTAGATTAACTATTGTGTATCGTAACAATCTAGACAATCGACTGAACTGAACCAAGTTCTGCCTAGCCTTTGCCCAACTATTTTAGGGTCAGTTTCCAGTCTAACGAGATGCGGCTGAATACCAGTAGGTATTTTACACGGAGCTACTGCCATCAGACCTCCGTAGCCGAGTTACTGGGCAATGCCCATCTCCAAGGATGAGACCGATTGTCAGACTTCCGGTCTTCTAATCACCTACCCGTAACGACTGTCACAGATTTATTAAGGGAAGTACAACTCGATTCTTTAAGAATAGGATTAAAAATGACTATGACAAAAGTAGATACACCTTCAGAATACGTAGGCAGTTTTTTTATTTTATCCTTGACCAGAATGCAAAGAGTAACATAATAAAGAGGCCCAGAATGTATCGTTGGTATATTGTTCGACAAGTCCGCATTTATTTTTGTATTCTGTGTTCTGGTTAATCAAGGCAGCCCTTAACTAACAATTTTATAAAAAATCAAGCGTCAGATCTCAGATTATAAAACAGAAGGCAGATAGAGTGACAGGAACAACGTGAGTGCGGCCAAAAAAGCAAATACAAATTCAAAAGCGAATACAATCTCGAGTCAGTATGACACGAAGCGCCGCATTGTTAGGACGTCATCGATAATTTTAATATTTATGATAGTAATGCCATCTTGCGTTTATAAACATTGCAAAAACTGTTCCTAAAAACAAAATAAAGAAGATGGAGTATCTTTTCATAGGTTTTATTGATTATTTATCTATTTGGATATTATTTTACGTGATTATTATTAGTGACATTTTGGAACACAAAACCTTAACAAAAAATCATTCGGTGTTGCTTGTTTATATTGAAACCATTTACCTCCTAAGTTAGGAAATAAGTAAAGAATACAGGAATAACGATTTACAAAAATATTTATTTCGATTATAGTGTTTTATTTATCGCGTTTTTTGGTTGGTATGTTTGTAGGTATGTGTGTCCGTTTGTATGTGTCTTCGTAACTAAAACTACTTAATGTATTGTCTGTCTCTAATAATAATCATGTACGTCAGTCGACTTGCCAACATAAAGTAAATACAGCTATCAAAAACATAATTACAACCATTCGCGACTATACTAAATGACTGCCATAAATCCACAAAATATTTCTATTTATCATCTTCTATTCTGTAATCTGAGATTAGTAAATTTCTAAAGTAGGTACTTGCATTAAAATACAATCAGACTCAACGGCAGAGATTCACTTTATATACATATGTATATCTCTGTATGTATCTGCATTTTTCGGAGACAGTAAATTGTTTATTTAAATAATGAAATATTATGGGAATTTTGTCATTATCATGGCAACCGTACACGCACAAAGAGGCAACGTGTTCTTATAGTGCTGTCACGCACACATGTCTACAGACGTGCCTCACATTATGGTTCAGTACAGTCTATCTGCCTTTTGTTTTATAATCTGAGCGTCAGATAATTTTTATCTGAAAAAAAGTTGACGTGAGTGACAGTAGCTGTAAAAACCTGCTTTTGTACAGAAAATATGTGAAACCACCTTATTTATTGCTCGGCTAAAAGTTATCTGACGTTTGTAAAATTGTAGCGGTAACTAAGTATATTGATAGATACAGAAAAAAATGTAATTTATAAAAGAAAAAATCAACGATTACCTCTACGAATTAAACTTCAACAACATTGAAGATACAAAGTTGCGGTGATCCATCAAGCAAGCGAGCTAAGTTTGGACGGCGCCGTGTTCGAGTGACAACAAGCGTGTCCAAGTGTTTAGCGCAAGGATGAAAGGAGAAATCACTAATAACAATACACATAATTAAATACATACATAAATTAATTAATACACACATAAACATTTCGTCTTTTTCCCATTAAATCTTTCTACTTATACACTGGTGTTGGTCGCGGGCGAAGGCGATAAAACGACCGATAATGCAGAGGAATGGCATAACCACATTGTATTGAGATCAGTAGCTACCTGGCCCTACATAGAACAGGATGGATGATTCTATGAGGGGCCAGAAGAATTTTTTTTGCGGAAAAGTTCGGTTTTTGTCTGTTGCCAACCCAGAAAACAAAAATCTTCTGTCTCCATTGCCAGATAGCATATCTACTTATCTATGACTCCCCGTATAAAGTCTTTTTCCATTATTTAACTTGGTCGCGTTTGGGCCTAGCCGCACCTGATGGTAAGCGCAGACAGGGTCTAAGATGGAGTATGCAAATCCAAATAACCAAGATAAAGAGGGATTCCCCTATACCCCTCTGACTCTCACATAAACACGACGGAACACAGTAAACTAGGTACCTACTTGACGCCGGACTTTAATGTTCAGGTGGTAGCTAGCCAGGTGGACCGTATAGATCCTACCACCAAGCGTGCTGGGTTGTGTTGAATCTTACAACACGCGTCTGTTCACAGCGTGCGGTGAAGAAGTTTTATATATTCTAGCCCGTCCCCACACGGGAGAAAATAGTCAATTCGCATGTGATGTGAATAAAAACTAAAGTTCGTTTTTTAATCTCTGAGACTGAATTGACAGGCACAAATGTCAAATTTGGAAAATAATGATCCTAAAATTTTAAAGTTTGACATTTTTACCTGTCAATTTAGTCTCCGGGATTAAATAATGGACTGTAATACACTCGTCACAGAAGAAAAGATTGCAGTCTGCCATGTGAACTTATTAGCTAGAGCTACCTAATAATTTAGATGGAATAGGCTCTACCTTTGGCCCCACGGAACCGTGTTTGGGCCTCATTTTGTTAGAGCGAGTTTCAAAATCCTAACAAGAAAAGTATCTAAGTACTTGTTTCAAAATATATCATCCGCCCTATTAAACTTGAAAGGGTGATTTTAATTCAATAGAGTGTTGTATCAAGAGGGTCAGTGATTTTAAACAGGGGTGGGTGTCTGACAGATATTTAACGGCGATTAGGTTTAAGACGACCCTTATCAACATATTTAAATACCGAGTGGTTCTATGCAAAGAATACACCAACTCCCGAGTCTGAATTCCGCGTGTGGCGTAAAAGGTGACTCAGGCTTTATGTTAAGAAATGACAGCTGTGGAGGACCGGTGTGGTCAGGTGAGATAGGACAACCCCTTGTTATGGTATCACTAAGAAAGTTTTTAGATACCTTCAAACTAACTTTAGCGAAGTGATTCTTATGTCAGTTGTTTTACATGTTAGTGTTATAATTTATGTTAAAAAAACCTATTAAGTACCCTCAAAATCCATATCTATACATTATAATAAATCTGTAGACTTGGCATGCTTGTACATTAAAAATATAAAAGAATAAAGAACTATAACAATTCAGAAAACTGTTACCACTGAGTGGTATAGGTACACAACTTACTTATTAAGGCTCCCAAACCCTACGCTCAAACTCTTGGCTGGACCCAGCGCTTACACGACGATAACGCCCCGGCACATTAACACAGGATTTCCTTCGTGAAAATAGACTAATTTTGCTTGAACACCCTGCATACAGTCCCGATCTTGTACCCTACTGCCCTATGACTTCGCTTTATTCCCTACAGTAAAGGAAAAGCTGGAGAGGCGGCGTTTTTCCAACAACAGTGACTTATCAAGCATGTTTATACAACATGCGAGGAAATTCCTAATGAACCATGTGAGAATTTTTTAATGACTGGCTTCGGCGTATCATCATTCAGCCGAAAGACATCCACTGCTGGACATAGGCCACCCTAGGGGGGGGGGGGGGTGGGGTGTTGACATAATCGCGACGCTTGGCAGGCGGGTTGGCGATCACAGTATGGTTGTTAAAGTACTCAGAGAACGCTGCCCATCCTCTAGTGAATCCCTTCGTCGCCTTTTACGACCCCCACCGGAAGAGATGGGGTAGTGTAGTGTGTAGTGTAGTATTCTTTACGTCCGGCACCACACGGCTTCGGCGTAAGGAATCTTATATTAACGTGATGAAAATTAATTTTGAAAAACTTTAAAATTTTCCTACTTATCCTAAATAACCCTCCTAGCGCCCTATTAAGCTTTTTTCTATTTAATATCAGCATAAGGTATATACCACAATATAATACGTAGATATATAAGGAACATATACACGACTCTGGCTATGACCGAGTCGGATGGAGATATTCCTGTTTACGCGTATATTTGCGAGAAATATAGCGCATGCACGGACGGAAGAAAGTGCCGGAACGGGGTTTTTTGTTATTCTGTATTTATATTAGAGTTAAGAAGCGTGACGCGGTAGGTACATGTTATATTTAGACGTGTGTTTTTTCATGCTGTTTGCGAAACGAAAGTAAAAGCCGACACATTGTTCTTGATGACGTCATGATACGTTAGAAAGAATACAATTAGTGAAGACACGTAAATACATTGTAGAAGAAAAGAGTATTGTTTTACATTTTTTTAAGCATCACAAATTAAAAGAACACTACAGGACTTACATAAAAAATGCTTACCTACCTACCTAATGTACGCAGTCAGAGGCTACTTATGTTTTTGGTCAGTCAGTTTGCGAATTACACAATTCGTAGGTATTCATAATGTATGTTATGATTTTATTTTATTTTTGAAAAACTCGTAGTACCTACTCCCGCTTGTTGGACTAATAAAATACTTCCTAGTCTATATATTACGAGTATAAAGGTAATTAACAAAATTTTAATTATTTTATATTAATTTGCATGTCGCTGTGCCGGCGAAACATCAGATCAACATCTGTACCTGCATTATTTTAAGACCCGTGTACCTACCGTGTTTCTCGCAAATCAATTTCTATTCTATTCTAAGGTCTGAATCCTTCTCATTCAGTAAAGAGGCCTGTGCCCATTCAGTGGGTCAGTTATGGGCATAGAAGTAGTAAGCACAAGTCCTTGGTTATGGGCTGGTTATGTTATTATAATAATATTATGATTAGAAGTACGTCTTGTTTACATCTTTTCAGTTCTTTTTATTTTCTACATCATCTTGTTGCCATCTTTTTAGATTGCTTTTTATGCAGTAGGTACCGTCGGACTATCAATTCTATTTGCAATCAAAGTATGAAATGAAACCGAAAGTAATCTATGTATAACCATGATAAATATGGAACAAGTTGTCATACTTATTTTAGCAATTAAAATTTCACAACTATTGCTACAACCGTATTTAAGTAAATAACGCTAAAACGTTCGAAGAACATTTAACTTTGACAGTTTTATATTTAAATCTTACAAATAGCGCAAATAACTTGTCAAATAATATGATGTTAGTTGCTCTTTAATAAGAATTACTAGTAGATAGATTTATAATAATTACAGTTGTTTAACAGCTTCGGGAAATATACCTGTCTCAGAGCGAGCGTTATAACTGTGAAACGTCAAGCATCATTGTTTTTTTGTTAATCCTTATTTTTAAATTATTGCTAAACACACTAAATGTTTGGTTGTGGCGCGATGACAGATAATCGGTGTGACCCAATAACAATATGTGTGGTCGATTTAGGACGAACAGGCTGATGAGGCATTCCGTGTCGAACCCTCGTAGAAGTCTAACCTGTATTATTTGACTAGTTTGTCCTTCTTATTTTATGATCTTGTTTGAACTATATTGTATTGTGACTCATGTAACTAACAACTAATCTGAATACAAGTACTCTCAGTGGTCGAGAGTCTATGTTGGTTTTATTTACCATGCCCATATTGCCCCTGATAAGCAGACATCGGTTTGAACTGTAATACTATAATCACGACTACCTAATTATACAGGGCTACTGGTAATTCGACGTATTCCTTGCACCACGTTATAGGGGGGCTAATATGCAACAAATATAACCCCACATATGTTCTACGAAAGTCAATGCATTTCGAGATATTGCAATTTTTATATTATTTTGAATAATAACCAGAATTCCTTCTTAAACACTATTTATCTTTAAAATATCAAATTGATCGGTTTTGATTATGATATTAGCTTGTAGCTGATACTTTTACAAAGCTTTCTGCGTCTTTAACTGTTCTTAATGACCATCCAATTGAAAGTAATCATTAAAAGTTAAATAAGTGTATTAGAAAATCATCGAGGTACACGATAAAGAATGATGTTTATCTCAAAAATTTACTATGACACTAAGTGTACAAACTGCAAGACAAACATCCTTATTTAATCAGCTATCCAACGAGGTATAGACGTTCAAAAAATATTTAGAAACTAAAGAAAAAATGTCTTATAATACTGATAAAGGCGATTTTTGAAAAATCTCTACAAGCACGCAGGTAGCCCGTTAAGTGCAATTGATTGCATAACCCTTGCGTAGAGATTAAACAGCAGTCTGTCGGGCACCACCTGTCCTCTAAATGTCAGGAATAGACTAGGTCAGGTCGTTAGGTTATGTTTGGTCAGGGTTAGGTAGGTTAGGTTAGGACCTAAGTGTGCGAGGGAACACCTGGGTGGTTTTAGTCAGTAAGAGTCTGACAGACCCCTCTGCTCACCCCCAGGACGGAGGACATCCATGAGGATTTCCAGTAGGCAAAAAAAAATGGTTAGGTTAGTTCACGGTTAGGTTAGGTCACGGTTAGGTTTAGGTTCGGTCACAACTTCGACGCCCTGGGATCTGGAGGCGAGGGTCCTCGCGCTGAGATATCGCTAGAGCGAGGAGGCGCTTGAGCGGAGTGATCTTCGCCAGATCCTAGTGGCTGAGGAGGGAACGACTTGCGTAACCCAGCGCAGGGCACGCCGCAATAGCGGCGGTTAGACCCGTAATGGAGGAGTGGCTGTAGAGGCGGCATGGCGCCTTCAGCTTTCGGATAACGCAGGTGCAGATATCTCAGCGCGAGGGCCCTCGCCTCCAGATCCCAGGGCGTCGAAGTTGTGACCTAACCTAAACCTAACCGTGACCTAACCTAACAATTTTTTTTTTGCCTACTGGAAATCCTCATGGATGTCCTCCGTCCTGGGGGTGAGCAGAGGGGTCTGTCAGACTCTTACTGACTAAAACCACCCAGGTGTTCCCTCGCACACTTAGGTCCTAACCTAACCTACCGAACCCTTTTTTTTTTTTTTTTTTTTTTTTTTTTTTTTTTTTTTTTTTTTTTTTTTTTTTTTTTTTTTTTTTTTTTTTTTGGGGCGAAGAAAATGCCTGTCGCATACCACGTCGTCCGGGGAGACGATGTGGTTATGTGGGGCTTGCACCCACTAAAAACTCCGCCTGTGCACCTACTTTCGCCTTGATGGGTGGGCCGCGAGAACTGCTACGCATGTCATTCGCGACCCATCCAGCGTGGCCCACTTCTGGGCTCCCTCTTCTTTGCCCGCCTCCGAGCACCCTCCTCCTTCAGCGATGTCCGGGTGCACTGGGACATCACTACAACTCTAGGGACCATGCAGCGTGGACGATAGATTCCCCGATCTATCGTCCGCTGGCCCCTCTTATGGCGGCATTAAGTCGGCATTTCGCCGCCTGCGCCGTCCTGCCCTCCTGCGACGAATCGGGTCAGCGAGAGAGTCTGCCTCCCTGACCCGCTCCGCCGCTTCCTTCTGCGAGATTACGTCCTCGCAGAAAGACGCAACCGCCTCCCATACCCTTTCACTGCCGACCATAGCCCTGACAACGGCCGGCAGCGACAGGTCTTCCCCAATTTCTGCCGCCAAAACACGGCGCTGCGCCTCCCAGGCAGGGCACTGCTCGAGAGTGTGCAGGGCCGTGTCCTCGCTGTACCCACATTGGTGACACATGGGAGTCGCCTCCCGTCTTGCCACTGCTGTACCTGCACTAAACGGAAGGACAACGTCCCGTGTCGCCTCCGTGCCCACTCCTCCAGGATTGGCTGAATAGCCCCAACTGTCCAGTGACCGGCGCTTGGAGTCTCCAGCCTTTCCGCCCATTGCCCCATGATGACAGTCTGCGCCTCTCTACGCCACCTCATCACTTCTTCAGGCGGCGGACCACTCCCGCTCTCCGCCCGAACTTCCACAATTTGTTGGTAAACTTCGGCAAGCACTCGCGCCTCCAGATCCCACGGGGGCGTTCCTGCCAATGCGAACGCCGCTTCAGCTGAAATTGTGCGGTATCCGCGTATTACCCTGACAGCCATGACTCTTTGCGGTCGCCGCAGATGAGCCTTGTTCTGGGCAGTCAGGGAGTCCGCCCACACTGGAGCGCCATACAGCGCCATCGAGCGCACCACCCCCGTGTAAAGCCGTCGGCAGTTCACACTCGGTCCACCCAGATTCGGCAGGAACCGACTTAGGGCAGAAGCTGTGCCGATCAGTTTCGGGGCAAGTCGGCAGAAGTGCTCGCCGAAGTTCCACCTACGGTCTAGGACGAGGCCCAGGTATTTCATGTGCGTCCGTACCATGACTCTCTCACTTCCTAAAGTGATGTAAGCGCCCGCCGGTGGTCGGCGGCGGGGCCCATAAAACACCAGGGACTCCGTCTTCTCGAGCGCCACCCTTAGACCCAGCGCTTCGATGCGGCTAATTACCAGAGACGCACCTTCAGTGGCCAAGCGCGCTGCCTCCTCAAAGTTTCCTCCCCGGGCTGTGATGAGAGTGTCGTCAGCATAACAAATGACGCCCAGCCCGGGTGAGAGAGCACCGCGAAGGGCCCAGTCGTAACCCACATTCCACAGGAGTGGCCCTAGGACCGACCCCTGTGGGACACCACACGTGATAGGCCTCCGCACGATTTGTCCATTACGTCCCTGGTAACTGACACATCGCCCCCTCAAATAGTCTGCCACCAGCTGCCTCAAGTACATGGGTACCCTATGAAAACGGAGCGCCTCTCCGATGCAGCCGAATGGCAAAGTATTAAACGCATTGGCGATGTCTAGTGACACCGCCAACATTACGTCCCGATGCGTTACCGCATCTATCGCCTGGGTCTTAAGACGCATAATGGCGTCCACGGTCGAACGCCCGCCTCGAAAACCAAATTGGGCGTCCGACAAATTTGGGCCAACTGTTTCCAAATGCCGGACGATTCGGGCAGCGAGAATCTTCTCTAGCATCTTACCCACCTCGTCCAGCAGCACTATTGGCCTGTAGGCCGAAGGGGACTCTGGAGGCCGTCCAGCCTTTTGTAGCAAAACCAAACGACCTTCCTTCCAGGGCTTAGGGAACCGTCTCGACGTCAGACAGGTATCGAACAGTTCCCTAAGCCTATCCTCCATCGCATCCATCGCCAGAGCCAGTACCTTTGCAGGCACCCCGTCTGGTCCCGGGGCGGTGGTTTTTGAACGCGCCCTTAAAATCACCGCCACCATCTCCGCATCTGTGATCGCAGGAGTCTCCTCTTCGACGTCCCGGTCATCAGCCGATGGAGTCCTCATCGGAGGTGTGTACCCCGCCCGGCCCGGGAAAAGTGCCTCCACGACTTCAGCAAGGAACTGAGGCTGGAGGGATTCCGTTAATGGGGGGCCTTGGGCGCGGAGTTTATTCCGCGCCGCACGATACGGGCGTCCCCAAGGATTGCGGTATAGACCGTCCAACATCTCGCCCCTCGCCTGCTCCTTTGCTCGGAAGATCGCCAACTGTAGAACTTCCCGGGCGCTTCGGTAGTGCTCATACAGTTGTGATTCCAACTCCTCATTACGACGGCGTAGTCTGCGCACTTGCGAATAGAGCCTCCGGGCAGTAATACAGGCTTCGCGGAGGTCCGCCAACTCCCGGGACCACCAGTAGACCTCCCTTTTTGGGGGCCGACTACGCGTACGAGGCATGGAGGCGTCGCACACAGCCGTCATGACATCGCGAAATCGGACAGCCTGAGCATCAACCCCCTCAGTGGAAGGCGGTGAAGACAGCCACGTCTGGATAATGGCCGCCTCCTCCAACAGGTCCCTATCAAGCCTTTTCACTGCCCATCTTGGAAAGTGCCGAGGTTCAGAGCGTGAAGACACTCCCGACCCCTGTGAGGTGGAGACATCTATACGGATATACAAGTGATCCGACAGGGTCTCCACACCCTCCAGGACTCGCCAGTCCTGGACACGTGTAGCGATGGCAGGGGTAGCAAAGGAAAGGTCCACAATCGACCCCCCCTGCTGTCGCACACACGTATTAGCAGAACCTCTGTTTAGGAGACAGAGGCCCGCAGATACCGCCCACTCCTCGACTGCTTCTCCTCTGACATCCGTTCTTGGGGAGCCCCATGCGATAGATTTCGCATTAAAGTCCCCCATGACCATTATATGGCCCGGCATCATTCGCCGGACCGAGGCTCCCAATCGATCCAGGAAGTCCTCGAATTCGGCCAGGCTCCTGTTTGGGGAGAAATATACTCCGAATAGTATGACGACCCCCCGTGCGACTGCAACATATCCCGGACCCCTCTCTCTGAGCGAGAGGGGTGGGGAATGAGAGGCCGTAGAGCCGAACCTACCTAACCCTGACCAAACATAACCTAACGACCTGACCTAGTCTATTCCTGACATTTAGAGGACAGGTGGTGCCCGACAGACTGCTGTTTAATCTCTACGCAAGGGTTATGCAATCAATTGCACTTAACGGGCTACCTGCGTGCTTGTAGAGATTTTTCAAAAATCGCCTTTATCAGTATTATAAGACATTTTTTCTTTAGTTTCTAAATATTTTTTGAACGTCTATACCTCGTTAGATAGCTGATTAAATAAGGATGTTTGTCTTGCAGTTTGTACACTTAGTGTCATAGTAATTTTTTGAGATAAACATCATTCTTTATCGTGTACCTCGATGATTTTCTAATACACTTATTTAAATTTTAATGATTACTTTCAATTGGATGGTCATTAAGAACAGTTAAAGACGCAGAAAGCTTTGTAAAAGTATCAGCTACAAGCTAATATCATAATCAAAGCCGATCAATTTGATATTTTAAAGATAAATAGTGTTTAAGAAGGAATTCTGGGTATTATTCAAAATAATATAAAAATTGCAATATCTCGAAATCCATTGACTTTCGTAGAACATATATGGAGTTATATTTGTTGCATATTAGCCCCCCTATAACGTGGTGCAAGGAATACGTCGAATTACCAGTAACCCTTGTATATCCGAATTCGTCTGCGACATACCTATAAGTAACAGATGGCAGAGGTAGGTAAAAATTAACGAATGTATTCTAAGGGTTGGTTCGGACATGGTACAGCGCCATTTCGCAGATAGGTTTTAGTAGACCCATGTAATTGGGGTGAGCCTATCGTCAGCAACTGGGCACATCATACTTCGGGCGGCTACTGAGAAAAAATAACTAAAACAATAGACAGTAACATCAACATAATCATAATTTAGTTGAGTAAGAAGAAGAACATAACAGAACCATTCCGATTAAACCAGTTATCAAACAAAATCAACCGAATTTATTCATCATATCGGTTCATCATTTTGGGAGCTACGGGGCGGACAATAACCCCTTTTTTGTCTTGGGGATTAAAAATAGCCCAGCCAGCTCCAACCAATTCACAGCTCCTTTGACTTTGAACTATCAATTCTGCCCGTTTTAGTCCTTTCAGAAACCTCTCCCAAATAGAACGCCATAGTCACAGACACACTACCCACGCCAAACAACACAGCAAGCTTGATCATACCATAACATCCCGCACTTTCCACCATCCGTACCCCATAGGCCTGGCTAATGGCATGTGACAGGGGCCGTGATGGATCGGACGCCCCCCTCAGCCCCCTGCACAGCTACCGATAAAATTAGACGATTTTTTCCCCCAAATGAGACATTCTTGTGCGAGATATTTTTGTAATACACTTCATGTTGTGTACAAACTTTTTCTAGAATAACTGGCTAGCCTGGAACTAAAGTGGTTAATGTACCTACATTTTTTTACGAAATCCATCTACAACTCTTGCACTGATAGAATTTTCATTTCTAAGTTCAAAGAAGGATTTTGTTTGAACGACACTTACCAACGCCCTCATAAGTAAACTTCCAAACCAGTGACATTATCGCACCAAGAGCAGAGGTAGTTTAGGCCATAATACATACTAAGCAATTTTTTCCAAATGTTGCATAAGTCACAGTGCTGCATCAGGGGTGCGATGCTGAGGTAAGAGGGACATGACACGATCATCGAGGATCGCTCACGCCACATCAAGTCCTCAAGACACTGGATCTTGGACACGATGAAACGCTGTTCCCTTCTCAAAAATGTTAGAACAGTCTTTCACTCTATATTATATTTGTGGTCTATAGTCTCAAACATCGACTGTGCGTATTATTAATTAACTACTCATCCACATAGCGATCATGACACGCTTCGACGATACGTGTAAGATGATTGGATCGGCAAAATGATACATAAATGTGGTAGGTAAGTATTGTGTGGATTCATAGCATAAGCATAATCAGCCCATTACTGTCCCACTGCAGGGCACGGGCCTCTTCTCAGAATAAGAAGGGGTTTTAGGCCTTAGTCCACCACTCAGGCCTGCTAGCCTAACATGCGCAGCGCGAGGTAATTTTGTCGTCGAATTATCTCGTGCCGACATGAGATAATGTATGGATTATCTCGCCTCGACTATCTCGCCTCGACACTCGCACCGCTGCACATGTTAGCCTAGCTGGTGCGGGTTGGCGGACTACCTAGGTAGGTATACCATCGAGAACTTTTATGGAGCCCTCTCAGGTGTACAGGTTTCCTCACGATGTTTTCCTTCACCGCTAACGCAAGTGATAATCAAATTCTGCTCCGCACATGAATTCGAAACGGCGCAGGCGGGTCGGTTTCAAACTCGGACTCGCCTGCATGTAAGGTAACTTTTCAACCGCTAGGCTATCACTGCACTTGGACGTGGACTCATCTAGTTTTTTGGTTATCGATAAAAGATTATTATATCGAGTGTTGTATAGAATTCGCTATAGGAAAGTAACTGCTCTATCATTTAAAAAAATCATCTGCGTGCTTTGCCAAATCATTTTGATGCTTTACTCAAGACTAGCGAGCCGCCCCAGCTTCGCACGGGTGCAATGTATAAACGTCTAAACCTTCCTCTTGAATCACTCTCTCTATTAAAAAAACCGCATCAAAATCCGTTGCGTCGTTTTAAAGATCTAAGCATACATAGGGACAGACAGCGGGAAGCGACTTTGTTTTATGCTATGTAGTGATTCGTAATGATTTAAATAGGTACCCATGTGTCATATCAAAATTAGGGCGTTGTTATTTCTGGGTCATATCTAATAACAACTTGTAATAAACAAGTTATGTTCTTATAATTCTAGGAACAGAAAACAAGCCTATACCTACTTGATACTAATTGGAAAACGACTCGTAGACAGGTTGAAATCAATCCGTTATTATTTCATTACGCAGCTTATTAGATAGGCATTCTCGGGTAGAGTGTTGATAAACCAGAGTAAATACCTTCATAGCACTTATTTGCATATTATTGCACTTTTCATATTATAACGAATATCTGTTTCTAGTTCTTATCTGGCGTAGAAATATGAGTACTTACCTAGTTGCCACGCGATAATGCTTCCACCTAGGAGTGCCAATGTCGCACTTAATCTGCTGAGGTGATCTTAACTCGATCAGTGGCGGGTGCCCTCCAGGAGGGCACCCTGTAGTCGCATTCGCCATGCCGGGTGCCCTCGTGGAAGGCTCATTTTAATGTAGGTTTTTCTTGGAAAATAGGTACACCGTCATGAAACAAGCAAATACCTATTTCACGACGTAGTAGTGTATTTTTCACGGTTTTTAACCTAATGACAAGAACTCTCCTCGAGGGTTCACTCTTAGCACTAAAAGTAATGCCGAGGACCCTCCTGGAAGGTCCACTAGCAATATGTATGGCTGCATGGCGTATGACCTCTATGAAAAGTGTGGTGGACTCGAATGTGTTAAGGTAATAATATAACTTATTTGTCCTGGCTTTGGCCGAAACTGGGGGCTTACTAAATCCAAATACGAAGTTTCGGCTGACGAATCGCACTTTTTCCAACCACGAAAGTCGTATCTGACGATCAATTGGATTTTTGCGATTTGAGATTTTGTCAATCGTTCACCCTATTCCTAATTAATGATAATTGACATCTAGTACTTAAGCTTTAAGCGATAAGACCGCCATTTGTACTATTCTTAATCATGTGTATTCCTACTGTTTTATTTCTTTTAGTGTACAATAAAGTATATCTATCTATCTACTTAGTTCGTTGTTTGACAATACTTTGATCGTATATTTATAACTTCGTTTTTTCGTTTCTATACTACACTTCGACGTTCGATTTTCGGAGTAGGCCCCATGAGCTCAATATTCCCAATAACTGGTCGCCTTATAAATCAGAACTTAATTTTGCTTATAATACTCCTACTTGTTTTTTCTCAATTTATCTTTTCCGTACCCGAAAAGTCTAAACGAAACCTTTAAGGTGAGACTTCGTACCTATCTATCTCTCCGTGTGACCGTGGGTCTGTATGTCACTGTGGCGGCATCTATCCACGCCACATGCGAACTATTCAAGCCTACATCGCGATATCAAGATTTAACACGCAGATAGTATTTTAACAACCTCCTAACATCAACTGTTGGGGCCCCGTCGCGACGTCCCACCGCCACCGAGCTCTCCCGTCGTAGATCCGGTCGTCTCCTCAGACTCCGAAGTCACACCGATAATTCAGCCCTCATTAAACTGTCTCCCCCCTCTAAGTTCCCGCCAGCAACGCCCTAAGCCGAGGTCCGAGTCCCACTAGGGGTCGCCCTTAGTACTGTTGTTGCAGGTAGTCTTGATGTTAGTGTAGTACAAGTAGTTAGCTTAGGTTAAGTATTTTCCTTCCCCCCCTATTGGCTGGAGAATCTTCAGGTCTCGCCAATAACTGCCCGGTTACGTAGGAAAGGTCCCCTAGGAACACCTACAGCAGTCAAACAGAAAAAAAAAAAAAACAACTGTTGTGCAGTAGCCCGCCAGGCACAAGACTCCGCCTGGTTGGAGGATCCTCCCTTTGGTTGGAGGAACACCACACCTGGTTCCTCCACATCACTGTCATTCTCAGTGACTTTTATTGCTATCGACTTGAAATTTGGTATAGTTTCAGAAGTCTTTTGCCCACACTTATTCCTGGTGAAAGAATTTTAAATTTTGTATCAAGTCGACAATGAAGACAGTAATATATATAGTTCTTATAAAGTAACAGAGGTGAACTATGTGAAGGCTAACAACAACGGAAGAAAAACAAATTAACGTAAGGAAAATTTTATCAATACATAAATTAATGTGTAAGGACATGACAGCGGTCAATTCTTACTGCATTCTTTCTATAAACGGGCCTTCATTATGAATAAACAACACATAAAAGCACGGTTATGGGCAATGCTAAAGAAAAGGCAATAGTTAGATGGTCGATGGACTTTTCCAGCCCAAGAGCACAGAGTTATAAATAGTACTACGTGCAGATATCTCACTCCCAAACTTTGAGACATGCTCGTGCAAGCGAAATTGGGCTTTAGCTTTATGCGAGAGCGTTCCCATTCCGGTGTGCGTGCACGCTCTTATTACATTTCGGTGACTGAACCGAAAAACTCACTAAAACTCGATTCAGTTTCCTATTGCGTTTCACTCCGAAGACGATGCGTATAAGGGGGTTACCATGATCTCTTAGAGCAGGAATGTTTTAATATTATTACGAGAGTGGGTAAGAGATGGCGCTAGAGAGCTGTCTAGCGCTGTCACTGTCCCACTCTCGGAATAATATTAAAACATTCCTGCTTTAACAGATCATGGTGACCTCCCTGGCATGTTTTCATACCTAAACCGCGGAGTGACAGGCTCACCAAAAGCCCGGTCCTGTTACAAAATAGTCACACTTTATCTAGGGCCTTTATCTACTTGTTGGGTCCCCAATTCTCGGGGCCCAGTTGTAGCTACCATGCCTATCGTAGTCCACTGCTGGACATGGACTTCCCCCAAAAGAAGCTGTCACAATGATTAGTAAGTAGTTTGGCAACATAACATGGTACCTATGCATATACCCAAGGCTTCACGCTAACAAAATTACTATAGCAAGTATTTATCGTAGGTATTTATGTCTTACCAATTGGTTAATTTGATTAATTACCTACCAATCGGCCGTGGATCTGTCGAAGGTTAAGCGTGACTAACAATTAGCATGGCTTTGTTCAGCATTGATAGAAACGTATATTACATGTACCGTGGCAACCTACATGATTTTTTATTATTTTAACTTCCGTATAACATTACATCACGCCTATATTCCGCGAAGGGCTAGACAGAGGTGTATAATACACCCTCATTTCGCTCCATGTAATAGGGGGCGAGTCTATTATTACCAACCGGGCACAAATCCAGACTCCGGACTGCTACTGAGAAATTCCAATCGATTCACAGCCGTCAGTCAAAATGTCAACAAACAGATAAAATGATTGGTACATACCTATTGTTAACAAACGTTTCACAGTTTTTCTAAGCGAAATCTATCCGAATGAACGGTCAAACTTCAATTCGGTTACGATTGCCCTCAGAATTCTTTCTCAAACTATGTAGATAATCTAAGGCAGGGTTTCTTAACCTGGGGTCCATAAACCCCTGAGGGGTCCATGTAACTAGTATCGGGGGTTCATGGCATTCATTTTAAAAGTGATCCGCGTCTGTTGATATTTTAAGAAACCCTGCTCTAAGGAAAGAAGAGGTTCAGGCAATGGTTGTATATGATGAGGAGGGGAGGCTAGGGAGGACACTGCCTACCCCTAGAGCTCCCTGACATATGAAGGTTTATCCTTTAAAATTAAGATTTTGCCAGAAAACCACGTCTTATTCTGCCTGGCTTTAAACCGACAACCCGGTACTTAACAAGCTCTATAAGCTCCGGGCCACCACGACATACGACACAAAAGACTACCCACAAATCAAATAAAAAGGCTTACACGGAAAGCAAACAGATACAATAAACGGATACAGAAATCAATCACCTAATCCAAGGTTACGGTCAAACCAAACTCAAGTACCAAATACCTTGACATTCAAAATACCACTCTACATTCTTATCAATACAGTCTATTCTCTACAACCCGCTTGATGAAGACAATAGATTTTTTCACAAGATTGATTTCATTTCGTTACTGGTTGCCCAAGAAACAGGTGTGAGGCAATTTCATTGAGGACAATGATCGGATGGGTGGCCAGCCACGCGAAACTAGAGGCTTGGATTAGATTTCGTTGTATAATCGGTGGCTGCAAAAAACATAAATGATAGCTGCAGCAAAAAACGAATAGCAATTAACTGTTTCTGAATCAACTTAGTGTCCCATCTGCGGTCAGCTGCGTCTAAGTCTTTGGCCTCTTCCACATAAACCATCCATCCCCATGGTCTGCGGGACGCGGACGAGGAATGATTCGACCAACCAACTAGCCAGTCCGCTGCTCTGTTATCTATCGCTGCTACAGAAAATATGTCTGGACTTTAAAAGGGACTTTAATCCCTGAGTTTGTTTCGGCCTTTTCAGAGGTAGTCAGATAGGAAACGCCGACGACATCTAGCTTCAAAAAAACAAACCGACATGTAAAAGTGATTGTAAATATCCAATTAGCAGAATAAATAATTTCATTACTAACGGCCAACAGGCGATTGGTTACTCGTTCCCATCCCGCGTCCCGCAGACTATCGAAAGGACCAAGCTTACGGCGGTTTAAGAAAGAAAGAAAGAAAGAAAACAAATTTATTCAGCTAAGAAAGAAAGACTAAGAAAGAAAGAAAATACGTTTATTTGCGGTAAACATGACGCAAAAAGAAAATGAACACAAAAACCAAAAAATAAGAAGGTTGAGGGAAACATGCATCATATCCACGCAAAACGGCTATCGCTCAGCATTATGCTGCGACCCTATGCAAGACAGAGCCCCAGCGCTGGTTTTCAGCGACAGCCGGCGCCGACGTAATGACGTCGTTCGGTACAGCAAACAATTATTATTAAAAATAGATAAATATTATGATTTTATTTATAAGTGATAGAATATACTAAACAGGAATATAAAAAGAAGAAAAGGAAACAGACATCCGTACATGCCATGAGAATGTCTTCCTCATTATACATTTTACGGTTTATGCAGTACTAATGCTAAGAACACAATAACAGCATAAACAATAAATAATAAAAACAAAAACATAAAAGAAACACACATATTTTATGCTGTCGAGCATGCCCATGCCGAAAGGGTCACCAACTCAGCATGTTTACGTACAAAGAGATCTAAATAAATTCAATCAGCTTGTAAAAGCAGCAAGTTCTTATCACTATCTAATTAATCACTAATTTGCATGCCATTCTATATTGACCATGGGGACCTTGGTCTCTCCAATGGCCTTCCCCGTTATACTCTACAATTTTACGAATCTATTTCTCTCCTCCTTTCCTCCAGCGCTTTTTCCACACATCCTAACATACTTGCTCTTGGTTTAAGACGTTTAAGAGCAATTAAAATTCTGCAAGTGCCAATAAATTGTGTAATTTGCAAGTTTCGAAATTATCTAATAGCCTTTATGCTTGCATTTCATCACGCATCTTAGCCAACAAAACCGCTTTTAAAATAAATTATCATAAATACATAAACGTTATCTAGGAAATGATCCAAATCTAATTTAATGAGGAAAAACTACGGAAAGAATACTGATAGATTTGGCTGCTTAGAAATATTGACAGCATTTTTGTATTTTAGGATTTGCATTCCGTGCCGACATCTGAAACAGGCAGGATAATCCATAATCTATTATATAAAAATGAATTGCTGTTCGTTAGTCTCGCTAAAACACGAGAACGGCTGGACCGATTTGGCTAATTTTGGTTTTAAAATATTCGTGAAAGTCCAGGGAAGGTTTAAATGGTGAGAAAATATGGAAAAATCGCGAGGAAAATAATAAAAACAACAATTTAATTTTCCCATACATACTGTTCCTACCTGTCAAACATTCGATGTTCGTCCCGTCGGTACGGCAAATTCGGGTCCCCTCAAATCAAAAATATTGTATACTCCAAAAGCACTTCAATAAACAGATTTTTAAACTAAACAGTTTTTTTTACATTGCAACGCATACGGGTACAGCTAGTATGAAATAGAATTCGATAGCGGAATAGCAGGGCCGGATTTAGGGGAGGGCAACAGCAACTTTAGTCGCGGGGCCTCCACAAGAGAGCGGTCTTCACAATTTATTTTTTAGATAAAAAAATAATTACACCCTTCCTGACAAAGATAATAAAGTTCACATTCACTTTCTGTTTCTCATTCAGGTAGTTGCTTTTTTTAACATTTTAACGGGCTTCCATTTCTTTGTTGCCCCAGGGCGTCCAAACCTTGGGGTGCGTGGTCAGAAACCTCCTCGTGTGCCTGGTGGCTGCTGGTCCCTTATGGATACGTCTGGGGGGAACAGCAGTTGCTCGGGCCGGTGCACCCTGGGCACGGGCAATAGCTCTCGCGAGCTATTGTCTGTGGCGAATTCTGACCAAGGGAGGGTGGCCAGTTGGCCACGGGAAGGCTCTTCTCCGCCCTCTCATCTAGGAGAGGGCGTGGTAGAATCGAGCCTTGCAGGGGCGACGGGTTTGTCAGCTGGCAGTAGTTGGCTGGCAGACACGGTCTGATGCAGACCACCGTTCGGCCCGACCCGTAATCCTCATTGAGAGGACCGGGGGTCTCGGCTTAACCGCCTGGACCAAGAGCGAAACTCTATAAAGTTTTCACTGAATCCCAAGTTGCGATGCACGGCGAGGGGATGGATGGCTGACAGTTACAAGTTCTTCGGAACATTCAGTCGCGAGTGCAGGTCCCGTCAGGATACCAGCCGACCTCCTGACGTATGTAGGCTTGTCCGGGTACAGGGGTCTCTGCCCGGATCGACCTTTTATTTCCCCCATACTCGTGGGTTTAGAAATGGAAGATTTAAATGTTAAAACCGACGAAAAGGTGGGTGCGGTGTCTTCGGACACTGCATCGAGGGTTTCGAGGGGGGGAGAGTCCCGCCCCTCTATTGAGAGCGGCCCCACCGTGTCTGGGGGGGGCGCTGGCGGTTATTCCGCTCCGGCGCGCTCTTGTGTCTCTACCGACTCTGAGGTGGAGACACAGGATTGCGCCGGCCAGCAAGAAAAGGTGCTCCAGGTGAACCTGGAGCGCCTGTGCAATGTTGTGCAGGCGGGAAGGAGGAAGCGCCTGCGCAGCAACGACTCGGGGTCGATGGGCCTCTCCTCGAGTGAGGAGAACCTATCGGCTCCGAAAGTGCCAACGGCACTCAGAGGGAGAGGTCGCGCGGTGGCGGGCGGAGGTACCACTCGGTTGCCGGTGCGCGACAAGGCAGGTCGCTTCGTGCCATTATCTCGGCCCGCTACGCCGGTTCCCACAGGGCATCAGCGGGCGGAGAGCATGGAGAGCGACCCCGGACCCACCATAGCGGACCTGAGTGAGAGCTCCTCAGCGTCCCTATTGGGGTCCAACAAGGCGGGGGCGAACGCGGCCAAGCGAGCGCAGCGTAAGGCGGTCGCGGCTGACGAGGTCACCGAGCTGACCCGACAGGCCCGAGAGCGGCGCTTGGTCCGGATGGCTGCCGTGGGGGGCGTACCGGCGGTTGAGCTCAACCGCCAGGTCCAGGACGCCGTGAATGTCGTCTTGAAGGTTGCCACCAAGTCGGGCAACCTAAAGGGCACGTTTACGAGCGCCCTGAAGGAGGCGGCGGACGCCATTAAGGAGGCGGTTGAGGTCCTCCATAATCGTTCGAGCACGGAGGAGACGGCGAAGCTATGGGAGGAGAACGGCCGTCTCCGATCCGAGTTGGAGGACCTCAGGCGGCGGTTTGCCGCCCAGAGAGCAGTCCCTGCAACCACCGCTTTGCCGCCGACCACGTCGGCTCCATCGTCGGCCCATGCACTTGCGGATGCGGAGATCGAGAGGATCGCGCGCATCTGCATGGTGCAATGTGGGTCGATGGTGAGCGCCCGGCTCGAGGCCATTGAGGCGAGACTCCTCCCGGCGGAAACCCTCCGCCCACCGCTCGCTGCGGATAAGCGGAGGAAGGATGGGCCGGCTAGGCCGGAGCCAGCGTTCGGGACGGCTGTGCCGTCCAGGCCTGGAAAAGAGGCCAAAAAGCCAGCGGAGGAGCCTCGAAAGCCCGCGAAGGGGCCTGGGAGGCCCGCGGAGGGGCCTAAGAAGCCCGCGGAGGGGCCTGGGAGGCCCGCGGAGGGGCCTGGGCCGAAGAAGTCCGCGGATGGGGCATCCGCGTCGACTTCCCGGCCGGCCGCTCCTCCTCCGGCGACCGCGCCCGGGCCCTTGACGGAGGCCTGGACGACGGTCGTCAAGAAGAAGAGGCGCCGCAAGAAGAAGGCGGCGCCGCCGGCACCCGCTGGAACACCGGCACCGGCAACGCAGAAAGCGCAGGGACCGCCTAGGATGAGAGCCGCAAGCACCGCGGCTGTAGTGATCACGCTACAGCCCGGAGCCGTAGAAAGGGGCATCACCTACAAGGCGGTCCTGACAGAGGCCAGAGCGAAGGTCGCGTTCCCCGACCTTGGCACACCGTCCGGCTTCAAGTTGAAGTCGGCGATTACGGGGGCGCGACTGCTCGAGGTGTCCGGTGCCTCCAGCGGCGAGAGGGCGGACATTTTGGCCGCCAAATTGAGGGAGGTCCTCAATCCGGAGGACGTTCGGGTGTCCAGGCCCATGAAGACCGCAGACTTGCGCGTCGACGGCCTGGACGACTCGACGACCCCGGCTGAGGTCGTGGCGGCCGTCGCCAAAGCCGGCCAATGTCCGCCCGCGGACGTGAGGTCTGGCGACATTCGCACCGATGCCTCCGGGCTCGGTGCAGTCTGGGTGCGATGCCCAGTGGCGGCGGCGAACAAGCTCGCCGACGCTGGGCGTCTGCTGGTGGGGTGGGTTGCGGCGAGGGTCAAGCTGCTGCAACCCAAGGGCTTGCGGTGCTTCCGATGCCTGGACATTGGGCATGTCCGGGCACGATGCACCGCCGAAGTAGACCGCAGCGATCAGTGCTATCGCTGCGGTCAGCCCGGCCACAGGGCGGCCCAGTGCTCCGAGGCGCCAAACTGCAGCCTCTGTACAGCTGCAGGGAGGTCCGCGGGGCACATAGCGGGCGGGAACGCCTGTGGCAGCGCGCCCACCAACAAGGGGGGGAAAAAAAAGAAGAGGAGGAGGAAGAAGACAGGGGTTGCCAAGGCTGCCGGGGGCTCTTTACACCCCCCGCAGCCTGGTGGCCCTTCGGCCGACTCCCGGCCTGAGGTTGATGCAGAGGGGGAAATGGATTGCGTTTAATGGCGCTCTACCATTTCCTCCAGGGCAATATCAACCACTCTGCCAGAGCTCAGGATCTCTTGCTCCAGAGTATGGCAGAGTGGTCGATTCACGTGGCTGTGGTCGCCGAGCCGTATTTTGTCCCCCCCAGGGATAACTGGGTGGGTGACCTAGACGGTTTGGTGGCCATCATTGGCGGGGCTCTCGTCGGCCCGTCCCGAGGTCACGGCTGGGTAGCCGCCCTCGCGGACGGCGTTGGCATTGTTGGGGCGTATTTTTCGCCCAACAAGAGTCTCGCCGACTTCGAGAACTTCCTTGTCGAGTTGGGGGCCGTGGTGGCCCGACTTCACCCACGCTCTGTGCTGTTGCTGGGGGATCTCAACGCCAAGTCTTCGGCGTGGGGATCCCCTGTGACCGATGCCAGGGGCGAGGTGCTGGAGGAGTGGGCGGTCACGACTGGCTTGACCGTCCTAAATCGGGGCTCGGTCCAGACGTGCGTGCGGCAGCGGGGCGGGTCTATAGTGGACGTATCGTTCGCTAGCCCCGCTGTTGCGAACCGTGTCCGCGACTGGCGTGTCGCCGCGGAGGTGGAGACGTTGTCGGATCACCGTTACATCCGGTTCGACGTCTCCGCCCAGGCCGCTGGCGGCCGCGGTTCGCCGGCCCCGCGGATGGACGGTCCGCGCTGGGCGCGTAAGCGCATCGACAGGGAGATTCTCGAGGAGGCCGTTATCGTGCAGGCCTGGAGCTGGGAGTCGGCAACGACCGGACCCGTCGACGTCGAGCAGGAGGCGCTGTGGTTCCGCAGGGCGATGACGCAAATCTGCGATGCGTCCATGCCCCGGGTCCACGCACAGAGTGCAAGGCGCCAGGTGTACTGGTGGTCCGCGCAGATCGCGCAGTTGCGCGTCGCGTGTGTGGCGGTGAGGCGCCAGTACACCCGATACCGGAGGAGACGTCGTCGGGTCCCTGACGAAGAAGCCGCGCTGTATGAGGTGTACCGCGCGGCGAAGGAGGCTCTGTGGCTGGCCGTCGGCGACGCGAAGACGCGAGCCAAGGAGGAGATGTTGGAGACTCTGGACGGGGATCCGTGGGGGCGCCCTTATCGCGCGGTTCAAGGGAAACTTCGAGCCGCGGCGCCTCCGCTTACGGAGAGTCTCCAACCTGAGCTGCTGGAGGAGGTAGTCGCAGCCCTCTTCCCGGCGAGAGCGGAACATACTCCGCCGCCGATGGCTTTGCCCACAGCCGCGGAGCCTACAGGGGAGAACGCCATCAGCGTCCCGGAGGTGACACAGGCAGAGATGGGGGCGGCCGTGATGCGGCTCCGGGCCAAGAACGTGGCTCCGGGGCCCGACGGGATTCACGGCTGCGTGTTGGCCCTCGCTCTGAAGGAGCTTGAGCCCCAACTGAGAGGACTCTACACGGCGTGTCTTGAGCGGGGCCAGTTTCCCAGTTTGTGGAAAACTGGTCGTCTGGTCCTGCTCAGGAAGGCGGGGCGCCCTGCGGACTCGCCGTCCGCATACCGGCCCATAGTGCTGCTGGACGAGGTGGGTAAGCTGTTCGAACGAATAATAGCTGCCCGCCTCGCCGGCCACTTGCGTACTGAGGGGCCGGACCTGGCCGAGAGCCAGTTTGGCTTTCGGCATGAGCGCTCCACCATCCACGCTGTGTCGCGGGTGAGGGTCCTGGCGGAGGAAGCGGTGTCCCGGGGTGGGGTGATGTTGGCGGTGTCCTTGGACATCTCCAACGCCTTCAACACCCTGCCCTGGAGCTGTATTAGGGAGGCACTGCGTTACCATCGGGTGCCTCTCTACCTCCGCCGCATCGTTGGGGCTTATCTGTCGGAGAGGTGTGTCACCTACGTGGGACGTGATGGCGGACACCGGCACCGCATGTCGTGCGGTGTTCCGCAGGGCTCGGTCGTAGGCCCGCCCCTGTGGAACATCGGGTACGACTGGGTGCTGAGGGGGGAACTCCCACCGGGCGTAGACCTGACGTGTTACGCGGACGACACGCTGGTCACCGCTCGGGGGAGTTCGTATAGGGAGGCAGCGTTGCTGGTGACGGCTGCGGTCTCACAGGTGGTGAGCCGCATACGGCTCCTTGGCCTGGAGGTGGCCCTCAGCAAGTCGGAGGCCATGGTCTTTCATGGCCCTCGGCGGGCGCCGCCGTCCGGATCCCACATCATTGTGGGGGGGGTCCGAATAGCTGTCGAGTCCACCATGAAGTACCTGGGATTGGTGCTCGACAGCCGGTGGGACTTCGGACCCCACTTCCAGCGGCTGGCGCCCAAGCTGTTGGGCGCGGCTGGGGCGCTGTCAACGCTGCTTCCCAATCTGGGGGGCCCGAGCCTCGCCTGCAGGCGGCTCTACGTGGGGATCGTGCGATCGATGGCCCTGTACGGGGCCCCGATCTGGGCGGCTGACCTGACGGCCGGCAGCATCGCTGTTCTGCGAAAGCCGCAGAGAGCGCTGGCCGTCAGAGTCATCAGGGGGTATCGCACGATCTCCTACGAGGCGGCTTGCGTACTGGCCGGATCTCCGCCTTGGGACCTCGAGGCGTTAGTACTCGCGTCACTATATCGGTGGCGCGAGGAAGCGAGAACGCGGGGCGAGCGGCCGATGCAGCGACAGTTGGAGTTGCGTCGGTCGCAGCTGCACGAGGCCCTGGTGGCGGAGTGGCGGGACAGGCTTTCACGCCCTACCGCCGGCCTCGCCACCGTCGGGGCGGTCCGGCCGGTGCTCGAGCGCTGGCTCGGGAGGAGGCACGGCTCCCTGTCGTTTCGGGCGACACAGGTGCTCTCGGGGCACGGTTGCTTCGGGAAGTACCTGTGTCGCATAAACAGGGAGCCAGACGCCCGGTGTCACCACTGCGGCGATTGCCGGGAGGACACGGCGTGGCACACGCTGGCAGAGTGTGCCGCTTGGGAGGAGCCGCGCCGTGCCCTCATCTCAGGAGTAGGCGGTGACCTGTCGCTGTCGGCCGTGGTCGAGTCCATGGTCGACAGCGAGGAGTCCTGGGACGCGGTGGTGTCCTTCTGCGACACGGTCATGTCGCAGAAGGAGGATGCGGAAAGGGTGAGGGAGATCACCTCCACTCACCCGGCCCGCAGCAGACGCACCGGGCGTCGGCGGAGGGCGGACAACGCCCTCTTCCAGCCCCCCTAAATGGGTCCAGGGGCGACAGACTTGGGGAAGTCTGTCGCCCCCCACACATCAGGACCCGAGGCGGCGGCGCGAAGTGTTCCAAGCGCGCCCCTCTTAGACGGCGCGGGGGGAGTCTAACACCTCACTCCCCCCGCTAACCCGAGGAGGTCCGCTGCGGCGGGCCGGCACCAGCCGGGGGTTGCGGAAGTGTCGTAAGTTCCCGCGACCCTCGGCGCAGGTGTGAGATGGAACACCGGGGTGGTTTTAGTCAGTAAGAGTCTGACAGACCCCTCCGCCCACCCCAGGGCGGAGGACATCCATGAGGATTTCCACCCCGAAAAAAAAAAAAAAAAAAAAAAAAAAAAAGGGCGTCCAAACCTTAGAATCCGACCTTGACTATAAGAGTAATCAGTGAATTTGAAATTGTCAGCAGATCGTTTCTTCTATGTTCTTCTTCTTCCAACTATGTTGGGGTCTAGGCTGCTTCCAGTTTAGCCTGATGCGGCTGAATATCATCATTTTACACGAAGCGACTGGCCATCAGACCTAACATGACATTTTTTTTTTCTTCTGGACTGCTGTAGGTTTTCCTACAGGACCATTTCTACGTAACCGGGCAGTTATTGACGAGACCTGGAGGGTCTACAGCCAATGAGGAGGGGGGAGGGAGTAAAATACTTAACCTAAGCTAACTACTTGTACTACACTAACATCATGACTACCTGCAACAACGGCACTAAGGGCGACCCCTAGTGGGACTCGGACCTCGGCATGGGGCGTTGCTGGCGGGGGCTTAGAGGGGGGGGGGGGGGGGAGACAGCTTGATGAGGGCTGAATTGTCGATGTGAACCCCCCTAATCTGACAATACCGACATCGTAAAGTTATACCAGTTGTCCGAATTTCGAGCTTGTAACTACCCGTATCGACTGTCATGGTTTACGTACTTTCCGAGGCACGGACGGGTCAGGATATGTAACCAACCATCCACATACTAACAGCGGCAAGCGAAGCTTAGCCTCGCAGATCGCACGATTCGCGCGATTATTATTTAGCCACAAGCAGACGAAATCTTTATACGGGACGCAAGTGGCTTTTAACCGTTACCAGAACGGTGCCTGAGCAGTTTTCCACTTTAGGAAGTACGAAATAAGAAGGCGAAAGCTGTTCTAAATACTGATTTATTATGCATTTTTATGAATTAGCCTTGATGACCTGTAATTAATTAAATATACAAAAAACTGACTGCTCCACTAACTTGACTTTTCAATATTTTTTCTAACCGTTATGTAGATTAGAATAAATGTACTTGTGCAATATCAGATCAATAATCTTTTTTTTTATTTACTTCACCTAATTTGAATTCAGCTCCATTTGTCTAGTCACTTTTAATTTATTGGAAAGACCTTGATATTTCTAAAAGCTTGAATGCCAAAAGATTGACAGCTCCACCACACCCTTCTTGACGTGGACATAATAATTATCACATGTAATTACACTGCTTTTTCTATTTAGCCAAAAGTGTAAAGAAAAATAACGAATCGAAAACACGTATTCCTTGAAAAAAAAACTCTGAATACATTGTCCGAGCTCTGTTGTTGTGAACAATGTGTTTTAAAGTATTTTTTAATAACAATATTATTAATAAACTCTGCCGCGCTAACGAAGAATACAATAACTAGATTTTGGACGAGTTTTAGTTAAATAAATATTCGGAATCATCCAATCGAGATCTATTAAATCTCTCTTAGTAACTTTTTGGAATCCTTCAGGAACTCGGTTTTTCAGTAAGCAAGAATGCAATAACTAAAACAGTTTTCAAATCTTAGAGCGCGTTGGGCGCGTTTTTTTCGGAAGCGGCAAAATCGAGTTATTGTATTGTTTTAGCTAGCGTTAGCGCGGCAGAAATCTACAAAGCCTATCGAAGTCCACTTTTACATACATAGGTCTCTCATAAAAAGGCTTGGGCGCCTTTGACCGACTAGTCGCATCTGACTGTAAGCGCAGACAGGGTCTAAGATGGATCACATGAATCCTAGTAACAAAGATATAACGGAACTCCCCTACAGCTCTTTGGATCTCACACACGCACGACGGAACACAGTAAACTGCTTGGCGTTAGATTTTAATGTGAGGGTAGTAGCAAGCCAGGTTTTAAGAACTTTATTTCTCATTGAAACAAGCAACCATCACTTACATGAGAATAATAATTTATAGTTATTATACTAAATATTAACCCGGTGCGGGTAGGAAGAAATAGTTTTGTTATAAACTTTTCACCGTAATTTGATTCCTGACGTTTCTCTACAAAACAAAGAATATCAAATATTTAAAAAAAAACAAGACTTGTTAATGTAGCTATTTTATGGTTATTGACGATGTCGTTAACGTTTTTTCGATAGCAATCTCCTTACGGCTACAATTTACGAAAAGACCGAGCTATCAGGACTCATCTTATCTGTACAAGAATAGGTCATGCAGTGGTGAAAAGATTAGCCAGACAGCAAGTTTGGTAGCAAGGCTGATTGCCCAAAGTGCGCCGGACGTACATAAGTATCGTCACTCGTGGAGGCTCTTTTCATGTACCCCTGCATCTTAAGCCGGGTCCGCTGCGCCGTGTTTTTAACCGACTTCAAAAAGGAGGAGGTTCTCAATTCGGTTGTATTTTTTATGTTTGTTACCTCATATCTCAGTCATTTATAAACCGATTTGAAAAATTCTTTCTTTGTTCGAAAGGGCATACTTCCCGATTGGTCCCGTATAAATTTTGTTACGATTAGATCATGAACTTCAGAGATATGGAACGGAACTCCTCATCGGATCAAAGCAAAATTCTCAAATTACTAATATTGCTTTGTTAATATTTGCTGTTGGGAACTGACTACTGGAAAAGAGGAGGGGGTGCGTGTGTCCCCCCCCCCCTTTGGAATGTTTTCATTATATCGTGTAAGGTATCATTTGAAAGGGCTTTTTATGCCCGACTACGTCAAAGCTAAAAAGAAGGGTTATGAAGAGGAGGGGGTTAAATTTATGACACTAAAAAGTATTTAATAAAAAATAAACTTTAAAAAAAAGTGAAAACCGACTTCAAAGAAAAACTAAAAGGAGTAAAATAATTACCATAATATAAAATTAACAGTTTCAGAAGTCGGTGCAACTCTACACTGAAACAAATAGAAGTCACCGACTTCTGAAACTGTTAATTTTATATTATGGTAATTATTTTACTCCTTTTAGTTTTTCTTTGAAGTCGGTTTTCACTTTTTTTTAAAGTTTATTTTTTCGTGTTTGCAAACAGGATAACATTGTTTGCTAACCGAATAGGGACATGGCCTAACAGTTTTGTTAGCAAAATTGGCGCTGCTGACCCGGCTTAACATTGTTTGCTAACCGAATAGGGGCGTGGCCTAACAGTTATGTTCGTAAAAACACAATAACATGTTAGAAAATTGGCGCTACCGCGGACCCGGCTTTAGGGTGAAAACAGTATAGTTGTCAACGAATTGAGTGCATTCTTGCTTGGCAATGGCCCAAGTTAAAAGATGTTGCTAATTCATTAACACGTTTTTTAAATGTAGTGTTTCGTTATTATTTGTATCTCTTTGGACATCACGGCTCATCTTCCGTGCGGAAGATGTCCGGTCCTTTGGAAGGCATACACGGGGACACAGGTCCAACGCGCAGAGGCCCCTTTGAGAGCTTTAATCTAAAATGGGGTGGGGCACCAACCCGGGACTATCCACGGCTGCACTATTGGAGTACAGTCATGGACCGTCCCAGGTGGGTGCAAGACTATTGTAAAATGTGGTGAAAAATATCTGGTCTATGGGAAGGGGTGTTAGGTGGACTGATAACTTCTATTGCCGGAAGAAAACGGCGTCTGCCTTTCAACATTTAAAATTGAAGTGTTGGCAGACGGTGACTCGCCAGCTCACTAGCTGGGCCCCCTGAAAAGCCGCCAGTACATAGGCGAAGGGGGCAACAGACGTGTGAGCGGCTAGAGGTGTAGAGAGGTGTGGCCCTGGTTTCGCCGTCGCGGGTCTAAGAGACCCGGAGTGGGTTTCCCCGCTATTACGCCTTTAGACACTTCCACCCCCGAGCATATAGCTCTGGCGGCCCCCCTCTGGCCGGCCGATAAAGGCAAGACAGAGTTGAGAATCCTGCGGGCACTCTTGGGGTTCCACTCCAGCCAGCCAATAAAGGCAAACTGGAGACGAAGCCCTGACCGACTCTCTGAGGCAATAAGGTACGCAATGTCGCCACTCACCAACAGCTCGCCACAAGCTGCCCTGCGGTTTGTAAGCTTTTCAGTAGACCTCATGATACATTTTTTATTATATGATGGGGTTGTAGAAAGCTAGTCTAATGTTCCCTCCGGTTTTACGTTAATCTCATGATGAGGTAACGCCTTTCCCAGAGGGGTAGTGTTTCGTTATTGTTAATATGATTAAATAATTTGGTTTTTAAAACGTTGAGAGAAGTCGCTTCTTTTACATATTTTGGAACTTTATTGTTTAACTGTGCTCCCTAAGTTGAATCAATTCAATTCAAATTATGTACTTTCTCTTCAAAAACGAAATTTTCACTTGAAATATAATCTCAAAAACTGCGCATGATTTAGTTTGAGAGAGACTGGTGTCTGCACTAGGAATACCTACCTGTATCACAGATAACCAGGATCCCAATCACACAGTATATAATCATGTTTATATTAATTGTCAAGGAAAAGGCATAACATAAAACGGTAAAGGTAAACAATGGCAAAAGAAACAATTAAACAAGAATAAAATGAGTGGTTGTCGAATCACAATGTATTCGCTCTATATCTTGTTCTAAGGAGCTCTACGTCTTATTCTGACGTAACATGCAGGGCCGAATTAAGGGAAGGACAACCAGGGGCGTTAATCCCTGGGCCTCCACAAGAGAGAGGCCTCCAAAATATGAGATATTGTTTTTTTTTTAGATAAGAAAAACAATTACACGCTTTCTGACATAAAGAAAAAAGTTCACATTTACAAGGTACTTTTTTAAAATATTTCGACGGGCCCCCACTTCTCGTTGCCCAAGGGCCTCAAATCATTAAATCTGGCCTTGTTTTAGACAGTATTTCTTGTTTATATTTTTGATAAAGCTATAAGTAACTACTAATAGTGAGCTGTCTTTTAATTTGTAACCAGATTTGTAACACTGGCAATCAAAATCATCGGAATGATATGCGCGTGAGTCTTTGATTGCCGTCACTCTGTTCGCCGCGTCCGCGCACAACACTCGCGTATTTTAAAATTCAAATTTAGAACAATCGATCGTATTTAATATCGATACATTTAGACTATGTGGATGATTCTAACTTTTTAGTGGTTGTGGATTTGTGTTTCTTTTTTTTATTAAACAAGGAGTAAAAATGTTACAATATTTGGTGAGTTTTTGCTATTCTTTTATTTGTTTATTTTAAAGGTAAAACAACGACTTTTGTGTCAAACTTTTTTTTACCAATACAAAAATGTTTGATGTCCTACTAAAATAATTTGCTTAAAAACATTAAGCAATGCATAAATAAAAAGCTAGAGTATTTTAATATGACATGTAAAAAACTAAACGATAATAATATACACTAGGAAGCGGTGAAGGGTGGGCGCTTTTGGGGGTAGTCTTATGTAAAACTGACTTTAAAAAAAAACTAAGTACTTAATTCTAGTCTATTTTGAATAAACGACTTTTGAGTTTGAGTTTATGAATCATTTAAAAATAAATATTCTAACAAGGAAAACTTGTAGTAGAAAACTAGTAATTTTCATATTATAACTTTCGTGAGACACATTCATATTTATGATTAATTACGGTTCAATCGGGGCAATCCCGAAAAATGCACGTGAGTAAACCGTAATTAATCATAAATAGTAATTTTCATTTCCTAGAAACTTTCAACTCTTAACTAATAGCAGCTGCAGTAAAGTTATTACATTGTATATCACTACAACATCATAGTCTTAACTAATTACATAATACAAACATTTAAATATCACTATTATGAACCCTTCATAAATCTATGTTGTAACCAGGGTTTGTTGATAGATATCAGCGGGTATACAGCACGACTGGCTGGGCACTTTAGATCCGAAAACAATGAAGCCTGCTCATCATTCTGAACAACTTTTAATATGAAACAAACTAAGTATTATGAGCTGTGTGTGCTATTCTATGAAAAAAATCTGCTGTTATAATCAATGTTGCTAATCAATATTATCCCGTGTGGGGACGGGCTAGAATATAAGACTTCCTCACCGCACGCTGGGAATAGACGCGTGTTCTAAGATTCAACAAAACCCAGCACACTTGGTGGTAGGATCTATACGGTCCGCCTGGCTAGCTACTATCCTCACATTAAAGTCCGGCGCCAAGCAGTTTACTGTGTTCCGTCGTGTGTATGTGAGAGCCAGAGGGGTATAGGGGAATCTCGCTATATCTCTGTTACTTGGATTTGTGTGATCCATCTTAGACCCTGTCTGCGCTTACAATCAGGTGCGACCTAGTCAAGCGCGAGCCAAGTGAAATAATATAAAAAAAAAAAACAATATATTTTTAATATGTTTTTTTTCACGAATTCAGAGTTTGTCATGTTGTGCAGAATTATGAGCATAGTTTATGGTTTTCAGATTTAACTTATCGAGTACTGTAATTATAGACACAATAGATAAACAATGGCACTGACGATCCGGATCGTCGGTCGGGCCGCTACCGGTTAAAGCGACCAACTAGTCATGCTTTATATGTAGTGTTATATAACTTTGAAACGATAAAACTTTGACAAAATACTACAATATTAATTTTATAACACCCAAAATGTAAATCTACAAAGTTGCTATCTAGTGTTATTTATAGACTTATTGTATAATGTTGATAGTTATTGACACGTTAAAACGATTTAAATAATGAAATTAGCATAATTTTGAATAAATATTAAATATCCGAGTATCAAATATTACTTATTATGAATATCGGATTTTAACGAACCCTGGCAGTAAAGAAGGTAAAAGAGTGGAACTCACTACCTGCGTCTGTGTTCCCGAACACTTACAACCCGAATCTCTTCAAAGTTATAGTGAACAGGCTTCTTCTGGGTAAGCTCGCTCCGTCGTAGACTTTGTCTTTGTCACCGCTGACCTTGACCAGAGTCAAGAGAAAACCAATCTCAAAAAAACATCATCCTTTTTATATAAATGGGTCAATTGCTAAAATCGGTTCCCAGTAGGATAAGTTCCCTTTCTTCTCTCTTTGCGAGAGCTATACGAGTTTGGCTCATGCCTTGGTAAAAAGGTTAGCGAGTCAGCATGGTTGGTAGTAGGGCTAACAATCCAAGGGATCTACTCCGAAAAACGAACGTTGAAGTTTCGGATCAAAAAGAAACAACGAACTTATAAATATACGATCAAAGTATTGTCAAACAACGAACCACTAGATGTTAAATAACATTTGAGAGTAGGATGAACGAAAGACAAAATGTCAAATCACGAAATCGAATCAATCGTCGGGTCCGAAATACTTTCGTGGTTGGAAAACGTGCGATCCGTCAGCCGAAATTTCGTAGTTATATTTTTGGAGCAGGTCTCGTTGCGCCTGATGTATCGTCGCTCATGAAGCCCTTTTTAATGCGGAGTACATTATTCCCAAAATGTAACAATTAATAGTGGCTTTCATGCCATCATACGCAAGCGAGTGGCTTCCCTGATGCAGCGGGTGCGCGGCAGCGCCAACAGCCTCCTGGCCACTGTGGCAGAGAGGGTCGACAGCCAGATCCTGAGACATTGGACAGTGATGCATGTGAGACCACTCTTCAATATCTCGAAATAGGTTTACATAGAATTATTTTCTTAGATTACCGTTTCTATGTTTCTAACCTATGTACCCAATATTTTTTTAAGCCAATATGGATTTATTCCGAAATAAATGATTTATTATTATTATAGTACTTACCTATACCTGTCAACCCCCATATCGTAGCCTTGGAGTGAAAACCTCGGGAATGCAATTTAATAATTTTTATTTTATGACGGTAGGTACATTAACATATATAGGAATGACGTTTTAGCAAAAGTTGTTCAATCTGATGAGCACTCTCTGTTGACTTATAAAAATCGAAGGTCTGGAACACCTGTTGTGGAACTCCAAGAGCCCAGCTACATCATAAAACATATAGGAATGACGTCTTAGCAAAAGTTGTTCGGTCTGATGGGCATTTCCTGTTGACTTATAAAAATCGAAGATCAGAAACATCTGATGTGGAAATAAAAGCTATCACTAATTTCACTGTATAATTATAAAATAACATGAGCTGGGAGTACCTCCACGCGGTGACGGCGGTAACAGTTAAGGACTGATTTTCGATGACGATGGTATAGGTATCATTGAAAAGTTGACTCTACTGACCAAAACTCCCATTTTTTTTTTTTTTTTTATCGAATAAATATGCCTTCGGGATTATGTTATTTGAGTGTTTAATTTCCTTTTCCATTTATCTTCGTGACACGGTAGCCTACCCAGTAACGCAGGGGAGCAGTCACTTAGATTTTAATTGATCAGGTATCTTCACAATAAAACTATAACCATGCCTAGAAAGAGGTCAAATCTTTCCCAATGTTTCAAAGGAGCTAAAAAATTGAGGATCATAAGATCCCAAGAATCTACCCAAGAGCGTCAGGAGAGACTTGATGCTGTTCGAGAACATCAGGCTGCAACTCGCTCCGTGGAAACCTCTTCAGATCGCGCAGCACGCCTGCGTTCTCAGCGTATTTACGCATCTACATCCAGGTCTCTAGAGACCAGTGAAGAATATGATGCGCGACTGACCGCTGATCGTGAACGGCATGCATTGTCTCGCGAGTCGGAGACGTTCACGGAAAGAGAATTACGCTTGAGTTCTCAGCGTATATACACATCGACTTCGAGGTCTCTAGAGACAAGTGCGGAACTTGATGCGCGACTGATCGCTGATCGTGGAAGTCATGCATTGTCTCGCGAATCGGAGACATTCACGGATAGAGAATTACGCTTGAGTTCCAAGCGTATCTACGCATTGACTTCTAGGTCTCTAGATATAAGTGGGGAACGTGATGCGCGACTGACCGCTGATTGTGAACGTCATGCATTGTCTCGCGAGTCGGAGACGTTCACGGAAAGAGAATTACGCTTGAGTTCTCAGCGTATATACACATCGACTTCTAGGTCTCTAGATATAAGTGGGGAACGTGATGCGCGACTGACCGCTGATCGTGAACATCACGCATTGTCTCGCGAGTCGGAGACGTTCACGGATAGAGAATTGCGCTTAAGTTCCAAGCGTATCTACGCATTGACTTCTAGGTCTCTAGAGACAAGTGGGGAACGTGATGCGCGACTGACCGCTGATCGTGAACGTCACGCATTGTCTCGCGAGTCGGAGACGTTCACGGATAGAGAATTGCGCTTGAGTTCCAAGCGTATCTACGCATTGATTTCTAGGTCTCTAGAGACAAGTGGGGAACGTGATGCGCTACTGATCGCTGATCGTGAACGTCATGCATTGTCTCGCGAGTCGGAGACGTTCACAGATAGAGAACTGCGCTTGAGTTCTCAGCGTATCTACGCATTAACTTCTAGCAGGTCTCTAGAGACAAGTGCGGAACGTGACGCGCGACTGTCCGCTGATCATGAGCGACATGCATTGTCTCGCGAATCGGAAACGTTTACCGATACAGAATCACGCTTGAGTTCTCAGCGTATTGGTACGTCTACTAACAGGTCTTTTGAAACGAGTGATGAACGGGATGCGCGACTAACTGCTGATCGAGATTATCATGCATTGTCCCGAACACACACACAACAAAATATTCATAATAATCAGTTAGAAAGTGAGAGAGAAAGAATTGCTGGAGCACGGCATGAAGAGACAGAAGAAGAGCGCAACGAACGTTTGAATTCTGGTCGACTTCGACATTCTCTGAACAGAATGTCGATATCATCTGAAGAATCGGATGTGGACCAGCTAAAGTATAAGAGATATAAAAATGGTGCCATAGCAAAAATTATTCCACGTGAAGAGCATTTTCTGCTGTGAAAATAAATTTGCAGATCTGGAACACCTGTTGTGGAACTCCAAAGCCCAGCGACACTATAACATATACAGGGTGTTAACGAATTCGTGTAATTCCTTCAAGCCACGTGATCCATTAATGGTATAGATTAACGCCGCACGGGATTTAGATTGATTAAAAATAATCTTTTTTTTTCTCAAATATTTTTTATGTGATAGATAATTTCGGTGCCATGCATAAATGAATGAAGGCACGGCGACACAGCTGACGGGCACAACGAGCGCGATATCGCTCCACGCAGTCAGTTAACTTGGGACACTAAAATTACTCAGATACAGAATACCATGGATCATTTATTGAAAACTTTTTTTTGTTGATTCTGAATAAACCTATGCAGAGTCAATCGGTGTCACCAGTAGATCACGCGGTTTGAAGGAATTACACGAATTCGTTAACACCCTGTATAGGAATGACGTCTTTGCAAAAGTTGTTAAGTCTGATGGGCATTTCCTGTTGACTTACAAAAATTAAAGATCTGGAACGTCTCGAATCCCGTTGTTTTCCCGTCCCCGGGATCTTGGCATTCAACATCAGACGTTTCAGATCTTTGATTTTAACGACCCCGTTGTCGCTGGCATAAGCAACAGGATCCGCGTACGAAGTCGCGGGCAGAAGCTAGTATTTTAAATAAATCAGACTAAAGACAAAATATATAGGTATATTTATTTACGTTAGGAAAACCAACAGCTACAAAAATTTAATGAGTAATTATAGTAAGTGACATAAAGCCAATTACAGGTTTTCACGAATAGCAACAGATATTAAAACAAAAAACTTAGGGAACACTTTAGTATTACATAGCAGAACAATTACGATTCAATAATATCGTCTCAAAATAAGACCAGATACACCTCACAATTAATTGAAAAACTTAAGGTTAAGCGCCCTTCTTGCCGTACTACTATTAGTGACAAATGGGTCAAATGAGAACTCATTACAAAGTTTATTAAAATCACTGGAGGTTATGACATGAAATTTAAAAAAAACACGTAACAGTTATTTAAATAATTAAAGGAGATGGACAAAAATTGTATAGGCCTGTACCCCAGGCAGTACAGAGATGAAATCTATGTAATTTAAAAGTACATTTCGTCTATGTAAAGAATGTGAAAGGTACATGTAGCTCTGCAGATTTCGACAAAAGTTATGAAGGTTTAAAAATGTTGGTTTTGTCACTTTGATTTTACGATGATTTTTCTACTACTATTCTTTTGTAGTATATTACAGACTGAAAATAAAACTAAGTGCACTGTTTTATGCATTTTACATTTAATGTGATTAGTTAGTACCCACGGACTAGAAAAAAAAGAAGGACTCCGCGCCACGTGTATCGAAAGTGAAGCACTATGAGTATGCCGGACCGTTTGTACAAACATGCCTCACGCACACATTTACATCATAAGGTGCCGACCGGCCGCCATTACGCGGCACCGCGCCGTCATCGTAGGTACTGTTTACGTCAAGTAATAAAATAAAATAATGCCTTCTTGTGTTGTGAAATGGTTTAAAAATAATTCTAAATCCCAGAAAAAGTGTCAAGGAATAACATTCACAAGTAAGACACTTATTTAACCTGTTGATTTATTGTATTTTTGACATTTTAAAATCATTACTATTGGAACACAAAACCTCAAAAGACATAGTAGTGCTGTCGGAAAATAAATGGGTAATTTTCCCGAGAGATTGGGTAATCCATTTTTTTGTGTTCTTTGTGAGTTTTTTGCAAGTATTGAATATGATTATTTTTATAGATTTCCTACAGCAAATCAACCATGGAATAATGATTGGATTAAAATAATAAGAGCCTGCAGATATGAAGAACATTGAATTCCGTCGAAAACGTTTTTCTTGTCACTCATACAAAATAAATACTTAATTTTAAGTTTTAACTAAGTATATGTTTGTAATTGCAATTAAATAATGTAAGCGGACTTCTTATGTGGCTTCATTTAAAGAAATGAAACTTTCAAAATATTTTTAAAAAATGGGGAAATTTTCATTTATCTGGTATCCCTCAAATCACGCACACATAGATCAGTACGGTGCTTCACTTTTGATATGCGTGGCGCGGAGTCCTTCTTTTTTTTCTAGTCCGTGTTAGTACCGTATATTATAATTATAATCATGATCATCAATACTTTCTTGGTATATCTTGCCCATCTCATGTAGGTACCACTGGTCCATTTTCCTTATTCCATTTCACTTACAACATTGTTTATAATAAGTGGAGTACTCGTGTGGAACTACGACTCTATAATATAAAGGTGAAATAAAATAATAACACAAACAAACACCAATGACATTTTATAAATAGTTCATAATATCATTGACAAACACGAAGCCAAAGAACCGAGAAACGGCGCAGAATCGAGTATTAAGCACGAAACACATGAGTCGCGATCGCGACTAACGGACGCGACTGGCGGTCGTGAAAAGTGTGCACAGTTGTTTTCGGGCACCCTGCTATATAAAACTAATAGTAATAGGGTCTAAATTGGTTACACTCAACTGAATCAAACATCCGAAGCAAACGTTATAGAGTGTACTATTCCTATAAACGTAGGGTTCATATTATTTAGTCACGATACGACAGCCAGTCGCGTCTGTGTTTCGCGCTTTATTAATTTGACAGTTTTGACATTTGGTTTACTTTTTTACTTTGACACTTGCGGCATAGAGTAAAGTGATATAGAATCTACTTATAGAATTATTGAGTGTTGCTGGTACTCAAGTCAAATAGTCCTGTCCGTAAGCGCACTTTAATATTTTGATAAATAAATTAATCAATAGAAGGTCGTTTTTACAGACAACTTATAATAAAAAGTATTCTTTATATATTTTAGGTTATCAATACTTTCCTTGTTAGTTTCTGCCAAGCTTTTGGTTACTATTTTTTTCCTACTCTGATTTTTGTTAATATTACATGTTAATATTTATGGTAGTTTAGAACTGTTTGGAATGAATTTATTATGGAGAAATCATTAAAATACTTTTAATTTTGTACTTTTTTTAAAATCTGCTATGAAATGTAAATAGCTATTCAAAAATCTTTTTTTATTTTGTTCAAATTAACTGCAATACTTTTATTTCTGTACTACTTGGGGCACAATTTGGCCATCTCCTTTTTCAACTGGGGCAATCACTTGGCATCTTTCACCTTGATCCACATTTAATCGGATTCTCGACCGTAACGGTAGGCTTGTCGTCCCCTATAGAGTAATAAAAGACATGAATATTAAGCTGTTAGTACGCTTCGAGATGTACGGAAAGGCAAACTGCTCGGAGTTGTTTTGAAAAGTAGGCAAATAACTTAGCCGACAACACTGACTTGTCTGATTTGCCTATAATCATACCTCAACAGTAACTCATTATCAATTCGAAACCTCTGAAATAACGTGCCAAATGCGGGATCTCGTATATTAGTATAAAAAGCAATGAAGATCCGAGAGATAGAAATATCATTGTTTTGTGAACATGATTTCGAATATCACGCGATAAAATTGTTTGCGCAGTCTTCTAGAAACAATGTATTACCAACGAAGCCAATGATTGCTAACTTTGTACAGTCAGTAATAGAGTTATGTATACAGGTAAACAATCAATGCGCTACACAGGCAACAGTCATTCTGTGCGTAATAACTTCATACGTAAGACACGTTCAGATAAGCGATGTCAAAGACTTGACCACTTAACACTCGCAGAATTCTATTAAAATACGAATGTTATTAGTTGCCTGTATACTTATCTCTGATGATCTGGTGAAGGTCGCGGGAATCCGCTGGATGCGAGAAGCACAGGACCGGTCGATGCAGCGATGTAGCGATGCTTGGGGGAGGCCTATGTCCAGCAGTGGACGTCTTTCGGCTGAATGATGATGATGATGATACTTATCTCTTTTGCTGGCTGTACCAAGAGTTTCATGGTAACGCTAGAAAATACTCGACACTTGGACTTATAAACATTATTCGTCCGAAGATGAATCGTAATTAAAGCAAAATAAAAGAAAATTCTGGATTAATAGACGTCTATTAACATTGAAAATGCACAATTAATCATAATTAAGATTTTGGGTCGAGGATGTACTACTTTTAGGTACATGATTTCAGCATAATTAACAAAAACTAGAAAATCACAATAATTGCAAATAAATTATAATGAACACCGAAAACTAATTATCGATGTATAATCGTTATTAATAGCCTTCTTCAAACATGAGTAAACATTTGATTTATCTATACTTCAGGTAGGTAATTCATTCTAGTCCGTGCGTTCATTATGATTCCTCTTTTTTCAACTATGTAGGGATTGTAGGGGTCGGCTTATGGTCTAAGTTCTAACATGATACGGCTAAACACATTACATTGAGCGATGAGACTAAAGCAACTTAATAATTAGGGGAAGTGCGTCCACGAGGGACGCTATATACTTACTTAAGTACGTCCGAACGGCACCCTGGGCAGGCAGCCTCACTACCCACCTTGCTGACAGGCTATTTTTTTTACCACGGCATGAGCTATTCTCTTATAGCTCGTTCCAATACGAGAGAAGAGAAGATTAGGTGATACCCATAATCCTAGATAGACTGGGAACCTCTGGTCTAACCTTTAAGTCAGCCTTCTGATCTGTTAACCATCTTCGTCAAAAATAAATCTTTCGTTCCCATCATCATCTGCAGCTATTATCGGCCCACTGCAGCCTCTTCTCCCCTGTGCTAATTTTCTGTGAATTTCTGTCTACAAAATTTCAACGACGTATTACACCTGTGATTTCAAGCCTACACAAAATTATAACCAGATTATCATCCACTGTGTTCAATTTCAAAATAATCATAGTTAACAAACTAATCTTCAAGAATTCAACGAGTACCACAATAGCTCATTTCTATACATATAATAAATCTGTAGACATGGCGTGTCTGTACATAGCAAATATTTTGAAAAAACCTGGTTGGGATGTTAAAGTATAACCAATAGAACCCATTTTTATCATTTTTGGAATTTTTGTCTGTTTGTCTGTTTATCTGTTTGTCTGTTTATCTGTTTATCTGTTTGTTTGTTCAAGCATCACGTAAAAACAACTGATCCAATGTTGTTGACTTTTATAAATAAATATTGTGCTTATCTCCAAGTAACATATGTTTTTTGTTTCATCGCAATCGGTTCACGCAATCAAAAGTTATGCGAATTTTAAGTTTTCTAGAAGAACTTAGCATGTATTTGTGTATACTTACCATTTCTTTTCAATAGATGGCGTTACGTGTATCAAATCACGTTGTGAGGAAATATAATCAACGAATATATTACTATTCTCAGTCTACGAAAGGTACTAACTAAGCCTAAACTAAGCCTTTATAAAAAAAAAGAAGATAATGTTATTTAAAATTTATTAGGTACCTATCTATCTGAATGGCAGTGGAAGAGAAATACATTCAATTTCATAAGCGAGTGTAGGTATTCTAAATTTTTAATTGTGCAAGGCAATACGATAGATTAATTTGAAATACTCATATATTTTATTATGAATACTTAAATACGTATTTATAAATCTATTTACTATTAATAAAATTCAAAGTGCACTTTGTCTGTAATTAAATATTTTTCCAAAATTTCGATTCGGTGGTACTATACTATCGATACAGAAACCATAACATTTTTTTTTAGAATTATTGTGTCTGTTTGTCTTTCCGTCCGGACATCACGTAAAATCCCGTGGATGGATTTTGATGGGACTTTCGCTGATGTGTTGCGTAAAGAGCGATAATTTTGCTGCTACATATATCATCACGCTATTGTTCATAGGAGCCGAGCAGCGGAACATTATTTCCACATACTGCGAAGTATAAGCTTAATATTCGGATCGTAAAATCGCGTGAATCGATTTTGATGGGCCTGCGCTTATGCTGGTATATAAACTATCACGCTATTGCTCATAGATGCCGAGCAACGGAACATTATTTTCATATACTGCGTAGTATAAGCTGTAGACAGAAGTAAGTGCTGCAGTGAACGGTCGCTGGCTCAGTGTCCTGCGTTAAAATCTCACTTTAAAAAAATACACTTTTTGTAATTTTTTTGGAATGTTTTTTATATCTTATTTTGTTCATTGTTGTCAGAACTATTCAAAGCCTGTCATTGCCGTTTTATTAAGTTTATTTAAGCCTTAGGTAATGTCCCAAAACACATAGCCATGAAGGGAAAGTACTTTAAATATTATTTATTTTTAAAAGTAAGAAATATTGCCTGTACTGATTTTTTTGCCTGAACCGGGAATCAAACTGACAAAGCTATACCATCTGGTGGCACCTGTTGATAATATCTTTATGGTCAATAATCAGGATCAAATCTCTCCAACAAACACACTGTCTTAAATTGAACAAAGTGGAAAAAATAAGAACTACTTAACAACAATTAATAAGTGCTTGAATTTAAATGTACCTAAGTTAGTCAATTTTCGTTTTATGGTCTTCCCATCAATTTCAGACACAATGTTTATTGGAGCGATTTGATGCGTATTATTGATCCTATCGATTGGTGAAATAAAAATACAGAATTTTTTTCGCATTTGGGTTGGTTCGATTTCCAGATCAAACTTTTTGAAATCTTTGAAAGCAGTACCTATTTCTAACTTATAAAAATAAAATTAAGTCTTCTATAGGTGATTTTTTTTATATATTTAAAGTACTTTCCTATTCCACACCTCGAATGAAATCATTTTATAGACTGCACTGCGTAAAATATTTTGATTTAGTTCGCCGATTGTGATCTATCTAGATGGCGTTGTAGCCATTTTTGTATCGCCATAAGGTTTCGTTACATTATCACAATAAATATCAATATTCAATTATAATCCATTTTAGCAAGGAAATGTATGGAAATAAGCAACGCGTTTTTAGTATTATGGTTATATGAACCTTTACGGTCAATCAAGAAGAGCTGAAACTCTACCTAAAGAAATGGTTTAAAAGATATAAGTGCCTTAGTTGGTGGGACACCTTTGTCTATTATTATAATAAATGGAATACATATACACTATTTAGTTGCTGCGACACAATGTTGTTTACCGAGTTCCACGCGGACGGAGTCGCGGGCACAGCTAGTTGTTTAATAAGTATACAACAGCACTGCGCTGATACTCACCAAACTGGTAAGTTTTTTGAGGGTGTACAAGCTGTTTTTGGGCCACGAGCTAGGAAAATAGCACCAATGTACTCAAAAGATAGGCAACACCGAGTTACAAGTAAAACTGACATAATAATGCGATGGGCAGAGCATTTTAATGATGTCTTGAACCCTGATGCACTCAGCGCTGACCTGTCGTACATAGATACACTCGATGAACTGCCCGTTTGTCAAAATTTAGAAGACCCACCTACTTTCGAAGAGTTTGTGGAAGCAGTCAAGCGTCTCAAAAATTCCAAAACACCTGGCATGGACCAACTTCCAGCGGAAATCTACAAATACAGTGGAAAACACATTTTAAATAGGCTTTACCATCTTATTGTAAGGGTGTGGGAAAGTGAAGAGGTTCCACAGGACTGGAGAGATGCAGTGATTTGCAAGCTGTACAAAGGTAAGGGAGATGTCTCCGATTGCAGCTCCTATCGAGGAATATCACTTCTTTCTAGCGCCGGTAAAGTTCTTGCGCATATAATCAACAGCCGTCTTAGCAAAGTAGCTGAAAAATACCTGCCTGAGAGTCAATGTGGCTTTCGTCCGAGCAGAGGTACTATCGATGCCATATCCGTGGTAAGGCAGCTCCAGGAGAAAAGCTTGGAACATCAAAGGCCTCTCTACATGTGCTTTGTCGATCTAGAGAAAGCATTTGATAGAGTTCCACGTGAGGCCCTTTGGCTTGTTCTCCGAAAGTCAGGATACCCAAAGAAGTTTGTTAACCTCATACGCCAATTTCATGTTGGCATGAAAGCGCAGGTTCAACACGAAAACGAACTTTCTGAGGCGATCCAAATTACAAGTGGAGTAAAACAAGGTTGCGTCATGGCACCCACACTCTTTGCCATTTACTTTTCAGTTGTAATGAGAAACGCCCTGCAATACTGTAGTGACCAAATCCAACTCAATGTTCGGACTGATAAAAGTGTGTTTAACATATCTAGGTTTAGAGCAAAATCCAAATTGCAAGTGATCTCCTTTCTGGAGATACTTTACGCTGACGATGTATGCCTCATGGCCGATAGCATGGCACACCTTCAAACCTATGTCGATGCATTACACAAATCCTGCCAACTATTTGGGTTAGTTATCAGTACTTCCAAGACGCAAGTCCTCAAACAACCACCACGAGGCTGTGAAACTGATAAAGCCACACTGAAATTAGGTGGGAAACCACTAGAGGAAGTAACACACTTCAAATATCTTGGAAGTAATATAAGGCATGACAATACCCTGGCTTCGGAGATACCATCGCGCATTGCAAATTCCGCTGCGAACTTTGGACGGCTTAATGACCGCGTCTGGAAGTCCCATGACTTGAAGCTAGAGACAAAGATTTGTGTCTACAAGGCATTAATTCTTCCTGTCCTTCTTTATGGCGCAGAAACATGGTGCCTCTACAAACCAGACATTAGGAAACTTGACACATATCATCTAAGGTGTCTCAGATCCATCTTAAACATTAAGTGGCAGGACCGCGTTCCTAATACGGAGGTTCTGCGCCGTTCCAACATGTATGGCATGGAAGCTCTACTCATGCAGCGTCAACTCAGGTGGTGTGGGCACGTCTTTCGCATGGAGAACCACCGTTTACCCAAAGCGGTATTCTATTCTGAGATGGCAGAGGGTAAACGGACGCATGGTGGTCAACATCTGCGCTATAAAGATGTGCTCAAAAGACATCTAAACGCTTGCGCTATTGACCCTAAAGGTTGGGAAAGGCTCGCTTCGCATAGGTCGTCTTGGCGCTCTATTATCTATAAAAATATAAAATCGTTTGAACAAAAACGGCTCAATACACTAGACGAAAAACGCCAAATACGTAAAGAGAGACCTAAACCCTCCTACACCTATACTTTTAACTCTGCAGGCCAACTTCATTGTATTAGTTGTGACCGGGTATTCAAAACAAAATTCGGTCTGGCGAGTCATATTAGGGCACACGCTAGGAAATAGTTTTAAAGGGTCGCCGTTATCGAAATCGATAAGGAGGACTATATATACAACAACAGTTAGCCCACGATACTAATTCGATACACAATGATTCTCAATTCCCATAATCATGGAAACAAGTTGATCCTGTAAATAACAAAATCGTGCAGAGGTCAATGAGGCTGTGAACACAGCTGTTGTTGGTGAGATAATACCGCTGTAGCTTGCAGCCAACAGCCAAACACAACTCCCGATCCATGAAGTCATCAATCAACTCTCGAGCAACTTAGTGGCCCATGTGTGATCAGCCTAAGCAGTGTCGTAGCTCATCATCATCATCATCGTAGGTCATAAGCGCCCTAGGCAAGGATCAAATTGAGCGTCTCCCAAAAAAACACGCTACTTAAATAAAAAAAGACGTTTAATTAAGAATTTTGTTCAAAAATTAAGGCAGTGCGATTTTATCTGATATTTGTAGCTCTCAATCTCCAGACATAATTCATTTGCATTTAAATCAACATCATATTCTAACGCGAGATCTTCTGCGGATTTTTTCAGTATATGTATTGAGCAGCCTATTTTGCGCCCCCCTTGGTCCTGCCACTCTGAAAGCATCGCCTATGGCAGCCCCTAGACACTGAGCCCAAGTGCCAAAATATTTCCTCCACATACAAGTCTTCATCCCATTACTGAATAACACGAAGGCCTTATCCGTATTTGATTAATTTGATTTGAGGTAAGAGAATCCCTTGATTTCGGCATCCTGCAAATATCAACGCCTCTAGCAATATTTCAGCACCTCCCCACGACGCAAGCTAGTCATAAACATGGCTTTGGCCTTGGGGGTGGAGGATATAATCTATCTCGAATCATTTTCAAACGTGTGGGTGCATATGAGCACAATATATTGGGTTCATAACATAGATATAAGATTCACAATATACCTTGATAGAAACGTAATGCGTACTCGTAGTACGAGTAATATTCTTCTCACCTGAGAGTAAAAGAAAATAGCTATTATTAACTATTTTGCGTTTGTTATTAAAATTTGCTGAAGGCTAGAGCTGCTGTTGTATTATTAGTAAGTTCTGATTTAGTGTGATAACCAGTGATCGGAAAAAGGTGAGCTAATTTACCTAAACTTCAAAGAACAGAGACAAAAACTGGAGACTTCCTTACGACAACATTTTTTTTCGTGAAAATTATTCCGGGTTTCGGGACATCACTAAAGTACATTTAATATTAATGTTATTAATACAGAAAACAATTAAATTCGTTTTCTATTTTTGTTTCCCAAAATTGTCACAAAACCAGATGACACGTTTTTCATTGTTTTTAAAAAGATATTGTTTATTGTTTTCAAAAAAGGAGATTGTCTTTTACTTTTTGAAAACAAATGTAAGACAATCTTCGAGAAAATTCTCCCGAAAAAAAATGTTGTCGTAAGGAAGTCTCCAGTTTTTGTCTCTGTTCTTTGAAGTTTAGGTAAATTAGTTCACCATTTTCCGATCACTGGTGATTACCAATAGCTTTCATATAAACGATTATCTAAATACTGATGCATGATCAGCGGAGAAAATTGAGTCTGAGTTCTGCTTTAATAGAAACAACCACAAAGTGAAAAGTGATCGCAACGCGTACAGTTTCCACTTCTAAAAACTAACCTAACGGAATCGGATTGCTCGGACAATTCATGCTTGATTCAGGCTTGCTGACCAAATATTTATATCGCGAATCATTTAATTACTCCTCATTACCAATAACTGCTGTTAGCCTTGCATTGCTTTGAACATTTTTAGCAACTCGTCATATTTATGTTTTTAACCTTGCTTGATTGTTACAAACTAATTAAAAATTCAACCTATATCCCTTGTTACGGCCAGTTGGCTCCTTTAATAATTTGTGTGTAGAGAAACCTGTGAAATTTCTCAACAATGCGCCATTCAACTTTAAACAATGTATCGTTATACCAAAGGATTATTACTCTATATACAAGGCTATAATTTCTTTCAAGCTTCACTTGTATTAAAGTGGGCGTGAGGCTAATGGCTTTTAGCTAGAGAATAATTTCGTACTTAATACTTTATTAGTCTATTTACATATAAGACAATTATTGCATCAAAATAATTAATATCAATAAAGTCGAGATTCATCCAAGATTTTTAACAAAAAAACAACGAATACGAAAATAAAAATACGTTTTATAACGTGCAAATGAAGCCCTTTCATTTGATACCACATTTGACCTAGTTAACCCCTTTGAAAATTTCATGTCCCCACTCCGGACCATGATGATTCAGCCGAAAGACGTCCACTGCTGGACATAGGCCTCCCCCAATAGGGGGGGTTTGCCATAATCGCCACGCTTGGCAGGCGGGTTGGCGATCGCAGTTTGCTTGTTAAATATACTCAGAGAACGCTGCTGCCCGTCCTCTAGTGAATCCCACAGTCGCCTTTTACGACACCCATGGGAAGAGATGGGGTAGTGCTATTCTTTACTCCACTCCGGACCATGCAATGAAAATAAAAATATTTTTTAAATTATGTCACTTAGAAAGACAAGCATTATTTTAAACTATTCCAAATTTCAAGTCGATAGCATTAGTAGTTCCTGAAATAAGCAGCTGTGACAAACAGACGAACGAACGAACGGACGGACGGACGAAGTCGCACCATAAGTGTTCCTTTTTTACCATTTTGGTACGGAACCCTAAAAAGACCAAATAACCTGTAAATAACGTAGTAAGTACCCGTAAATAGCTCCTATTCTTAATTTATAATAGTTCTACATAATCCTTTCGCTTGTACTTACCGACTTTGCTGGCTCCTGAAGCACAGACAAGAAAAAATCGAATTCCTTCCTCATCTGTTGGTAACAAAGAACAAGTTTGTTTCTGTTTACAATAACATCTACCTCGCCATCACTGTTATTTTCTGGTTCATCATAACACCAACACGCATCATTTAAACTTGCATAATACACACAATTACCTAACAGTTCCTGAAAAACCGGCACTAAGCTGCCCAGGCGCATTGAATTTTATTGGACGTTACGTTCTTCAACTAAGTATACTGTTCGTTTGTTCGTTCTTTCTAGCCTGGGGGTCTACTCCCTAAGCACGAAGTCCGTGGTTTCAGCGTTAGTTACGAGCGTTTCCTACTCCCTATCACCTACGGACATACGATTATTTCGGGGCCCGAACTAAGAATGAATGACAACACATTTGACAGTTGTCCCTACTACCGATGTGTTTTTGCCCTTCCGAAAAGTTGAACTTGACACTTGTTTTGTTCACTCCTACACTTCGGGCTACTTTTGACGGGTGACTAACTTCGTTGACGGATTTAGGGAGTAGGCCCCCTGTTTCCAACTATGTTGGGGCCAACTTCCAGTCTAACCTTACTGGGCTGAATACCAGTAACCCAAGTGTGAGTTTTTACGTTACTACTGTAGTTTAGGAGTGGGTTGTAACAGGTAAAATCACGTATCTGTTACGCCTGTTCCTGTTACACGTAAATAGCAGTTCCAAAAACCTGTTACGAAATAACAGTCTGTTATTTCATACTATGTGGGAACACACTATTGTGTGTTATCTGTCACCACAGATAGCAACGTTTAACCTGTTTACTGGAACAGCAGGACTTCTCTTTCTAACTAAACTGTTAAACCTATGCGAGAAAAGGAAAGAGCTTGTGACGGCTGTGCAGGGTGTCACAGAGTAACAGTAACATGTTTTATCTTATTCTAACTAAGGTAACTGTCATATGCATGAATAGAGAAAAACTTGTGACTGTCACATAGGGGATTTTGTAAGCTCGTGGAACAGGAACTGCTTTTTCGGTTTGTTTGTCACAGTTACAGTCTGTTATCATAAGATACCTGTTTTAATTAGCTGTTACGATAAATACGCCTCACTCCTACTGTAGTTGCGTCACATCAAATATATTTCAAATTTAGGCAGAGCCTCTAACGACGAATAGCGTGACTAAAAATTGGTTTGACACTTCTTCTCGTGGGGATCATGAAAAGAGCCTCCACGAGTGACGATACTTCAGTACGTCCGGCGTACCTTGGGTAGTCAGCCCCGCTACCAACCTTGCTGACTGGCTAATCTTTTCACCACAGCATGAGCTATTTTCGTATGGCTTGTGCTGACATGAGAGAAGAAGGTTTAAACGTATCATGGTAAACTATTCGTTACGGAAACGTGTAGTAAGCTATCCAAGTCACACTTGGGGTACTGGACAGTTTACAAGGAGCGACTGTATTAATGAATATTCGACCAATTGCCTTCATTTGCCGGAACATTTATATTGTCTTGTATTTAACATGATGCACTTCAAAGAGAAATAGCTGCTTTATTATAAGAAGAAATTTGTTTTCCAAACGTTCGCTTTTTTAATTTGTAATAAGAGTTAAGTAACGGTTTAAGTTTTAGTTTGTTGATTCCATTCAGCATGACTGGTTTTTGTCGCTTTACATCCGAAAACCATAAACTCTGTTCATAATTATGTATGACTTTTACTAAGGGAAAGTCCGAATTCATGAAAAAAATCGGATGTTCTATACATTTTGTTATGCAACATTTATTATTTTGTATAGGTAGAAGAGCTGTTTTTTTTTCACGTATTCTGAGTTTGTCTCATGGTAAAAGTTATACAGAATGATGAGCAAAGTTATGGTTTTAGGATGTAAAGTGACTAACTAGTCATACTGTACTAGCTTTTGCCCGCAGCTTCGCTTGCGTGTGATTTTAAACCCGCGTTTACCCCCTTTTTAAGTGTACCTAGTTATAAATTCCAAAAAGTTCGACTTTTATTATTTATTTTGAAGAGTGTTTATGCCAAATTTCAAGTTAATTACCCCTGAAATAAGGATTTTCATACGAAAGTTAATAATAACCCATTTCACCCCTTAGGTGTGGAATTTCCAAAAACCCTGAAACACGTGTATGTTTATTTCTCACCAAGAGCCTACATTTTTAATTCCATGCTTCTTACTTTAAAAGTGCCAGATTTCTCATACAAACTTTCAACACTTTTTTCACCCCTTTAGGGGTAGATTTTCCAAAAACGCTCAAACACTTGTACATTTATTTCTAACCAGAAACCATAACATTTAATTTCATGCTTCTTACTACAAAAATTACGGACTTACATACAAACTTAAATCCTCTATTTCACCCCTTTAGGGGTTAAATTTCGAAAAATCCCTTCTTAGTGGATGCCTACGTCACAAAAGGTACCTACTGTCAAAATTTCAAGTTTCTAACCCCAGCGGCTTAGGCTGTGCGTTGATAGATCAGTCAGTCAGTCAGTCAGTCAGCTTCTCCTTTTATAGATATATTCGTAGATAGATAAAAAAAAAAAAAATTTAAATGGCTGTGATTTTCACTCTGAATTTCTGAGTCCTTCAAAACCAAACATCTGACGTGGTCACCCTACCCAACACCCAACTAGCCCGCATGAATAACGAGTGAAAACAAACATTATCATTATAATAATAATTGCCCATAAACACTAATATGCTTGGTTACCTAACACAACCACGCAATGTTAAATGCTCCATATAGCAAAGAATATAGACACCGGTTTCGAAAACAACACAGTTACGCGTTCTTTCGTTCAATAAGCGGAAACTGGTTGAATGAAGTCGGTCGATGCATGACCATGTGAACCAGATGACCAAAGTTACTATGTATTGTAATTTTGAGGGCATCTGAGAGATAAGGAACAACCTTGACTTAGCAACAATAGTGTGAATCCTAAAACTAGGGTGTTTGTTTTGAAATCCAAAATCAAATGTATGAGAATGCCTTGGTTAAAGATTTGCAAGATGGCAAAAACAAAAAACGCAATAGCTTTAACCCACTTGAAAATTAATTAACCGGGTTTAAAAAAATGTGTGTACTCACCCATAACGAATAACTTTTGTTCAACCACTTTCCCCAGAACTCATTAGTTAAAGAGAAATAGTTGTTCAAAAATTACATAAAAATACACTAAAATCTATTTATCCTCAGCTATCATCAGCTGTACAGTGTCTACATTTTACGTCATATTTGGGGTCACGAATTAGAAGCTCCATTTTTTTTATTTGTAACTGAAGAAGGGATGTTTTTTTTTTTAAAACTAAATTAAAAATAATTATAAAAGGAACTAAAAAATTTCGAGTTTTGAAATTTTAACACTTGCTTTAAACCCGTCATCAGTGATGCTTTAAGTGATCTACGGATTAGTACTTACCCCCTTTCCGACTAACCTTGTATTCTGGCTAAATTATTCAAATTATTAACCGAGCTGTATTGTCCCCAGATACCTCTAATATTCGCCCTATCATCAGCAACCTCAGTGCATCTCAAATCGCAACATCATCGCCTGTCATACCCAACAGGACCAGTAGCATCAGAATCACAAGTAAAATTTGCCCTAGAGAACAAATACGACGACACAGGGCCAGGAGCTAGACAACCAGAATACGCTTACAACACGTACAAGAACCTTGAAGATGCTTTAGTAGCTTACCTCGATGACCCAGACACAAAGCTTCCAGACCACGAACGAGCTAAAGCCATCAACAAATTAACACAATCAGAGTACCAACACATACCTGACGCAGGAAGACTTTTCCACAAAAATGTAAACTATAAACTGTTCGAGAAGCCTCAATTCCGTCCTGTGAACCAAGCGTACAACTTTAATATTGGCAAAATATACTACTCTGAAGACGTCGCACGTGGTCTGAAAGGCCTTAAAGGAAACGATGTGATAGGAAATTACCAAAGTGAGAAGAACCAAGACCCGTTTGCGTTCCAGAGGGTACGGCCTATTAAGGGCAGTCCTTTGAGCTTGGCGCACTACACAAGGGATCACAAACTAGAATTGGCGCATGACCAGTTCGACCCGTATCCTAAGTACACATTCTCGTACAGAGTTCATGTAAGTAGCATATTATATTTACTTTTCGAACTGAAATTCCACAGCTACATCCGCTCTATGACAAAAACTGACCATGAACTTTTAGCGAATGCAAGTTCTTTTGTACGACATTAAATTGAATTGCACGTCATGCTCGTGAAGGGGTGCTGTCTGTCGGGACTGCCAAGCTCTTAACTGCTACGGCAATCCTAATAGGCATGTTTTTCTATATGTTACTCTAATGAGAGTTTATTTCTTTAACCTGCATTATTCGCACACTATTTCTCACATCACTGTAGTGGAATTGTCATGATTTATTATTTTGAAAAGATTATCCTTTGAGTGTTTTGCAAGCTCTTCTCCTTTTGGAATAGTGCATCTAGTCTTGAAGTTTTAAAAGTACCTTTAATCGGTTCTATTTGAAATAAAGACATTGACATCGACTGCCGTCTGGCTCTGTTTTAACCAACCCGAAGAAATCGTCTGAATTCAGAAAGAAATCAGAATTTATAAAAAACTTTTGTCAACGATTCTTCAACAACATCATATCAACCCTACGTCGACATCTGACCATGGATCTACCAGTGTCCATTGCCCGTTAATCTACTACTTGTTACAATATATTTTGTAAATTCTATTAATATCTCTTATAACAGCGGCATGTATTTTCGCACAACATGGAAAAAGTGGTTTAACAGATTGAATGATATTAAGTATAATGTTTAGTAGCCACAACAATTTATTATAATTATATAGTATATTAGAGATTGATGTCTGTTATTCAAGTGGTCGATTTTAGTCTAAATCGTAACAATATCAGCTAATATTACAGTAGTTAAAGTAAAGCGAAATATTAACGACTTCACTTTAGTTGACTCTTATAAGATGTTATCTCGGTTAAGTTTCTTTGCATGGCACTAGCCTCTTCTCAGAATGAAAAGGGTTTAGGCCTAGTCGACCACGCTGGCCCGGTTGGTGGACTCCAGTCACTATCGAAAACTTTTTTTCAAGCTCTCTGTGTTTTGCAAGTTTGGTTACAATGTTTTCCTATATCGTTACGTAAGTGATAATCTAATTCTGATCCACGGGTGCCCGTTTTTTGGCCGAAGTATTTTATATCGAGTTTCATTACACCGAAGTAATGTTTGCCGAAGCAATCTTATTTCGCCAAAAAATCATTCACAAATGTTGTTTTAGTCGAATACTTATTTGGCAATTTTATAATTTAAATTGAATGAGTCAAGAATCGGTTTCTTTTCTGATTCCTGTCTGCTTTCCCTCCTTATAGTATTATTTCACCTTTTTTACACTTTGTAGTGTCAAAAGAAATCTCGATTACCTCTATCTTGATCTCAGAGGATGAATGACCGATTCCTATGAAGTACAAGGCGTTATTAGTAAAAATTGACGCTGTTATATCTTTATAATCAAGAAAACACCTCATAGCTTTGCACAGTATGGCCTCCCATACGTTAGAAACTATCATAGGAAAATATTATGAGTCTATGGTGTAACATAAATAACGCACAATCTCTTAAGGGGTCACTGCACTCATCATTATGAACAACTTTTACTATGCGACGAAATGTGAAATCGCGAACAAAAATCAGCTGTTCCCTACATTTATGTTCGCATAACTCGTCAAAATGTAGGGAACAGCAGATTTTTTTTTCGCGATTTCAATTTTGGTCTCTTAGTAAAAGTTGGTCATAATGATGAGTACAGTGACAGTGATATACCTAGTTTGGCAATAAAAAAATGCTACCATGGGTAAGCAAAACGATTCGTTTTCGGCAAAAGAACCGGGAGTTATTGATTACAAACCGGAAAAGACGCACCACGTCGGGAATGCGTACGAGTCAGATGTTGATGACATTAGCTTTGTCTTGTCACACAATATTTACTAATTAAATTCTATTGTTTTATATATTGTTGCACTTGTGTTGGTGTGTTTTCATAACAGGACAATATTTAAAAGAAAACAAAGTGAGTGTAGCGTGTTTTTTTCTGCATTGTTAAAAAGAAATGGTAATCTATTATTATTATACATTGTTTAACCACCTGTGGCTAAATAAAAACTGCGCAGATCATACGATATGCGAGATCCCTTCATGCCTTAGAGAACACGTTAATAACGAACGCGCTTTATCAAAAAATTCTGTCAGATTATTTCTGATGCGTGCGCAAAGATCCTCTGCGCATACATTTTGTACTAGAGCCAGCAGGCTGCCGGATCCGGAAAATTCTGACAGCATGCGGGGTCTAGTACAAATAACTTTCTGACAGAAAGGACATGGTCCAAAATGTATGGACCATCATCATCATCTGCCTAGCCTTTTCCCAACTATGTTGGGGTTGGCTTCCAGTCGAACCGGATGAAGCTGAATATCAGTATTTTACATGGAGCGACTGCCTATCAGACCTCCACAACCCAGTAACTGGGTAATACGATACTCTTGGTAAGACTGGTTGTCAGACTTTCTGGCTTCTGACCAACAGTAACGACTGTCAAAGATCTACAGATGACAGCCGGGACCAACGGCTTTACGTGCTTTCCGAGGCACGGAGGAAACTCGCTATGGTAAATGGTCACCCATCCACAGACCAACCTCGGCAAGCGTGGCTTAACCCGGAAGATCGGTCTATGCGGCTGTAATTATCTAGCCACGAGCTCCTCTCCAAAAAATGTATGGACCAAAAACCCAAAATCGAAACGTAATCGATACGGTCAAACTATGTGCACAAGAATTTCTTACAACTATCTAGATAAACGTACCCAAATTGCAATATCATAATCCGTGGGATATCGGAGCTATGGGCTATCAAAGTATGCAAAAAATCACCTTTTTGACTTCGGATTTTCACAGCTGTGGTGCTAAAATAGTCATGCTGTCGATTGTATTATGTACCAACGACGTCATAAGTGCTATTAACGTTTTTGCACTAATAATAATATCGATGAACAGTTGACAAAATAATAATAGTAGTAAGTAAAAATAGTTGTAGTTCTCATTGATGGTATAAGTTATTTCAATCTTAGCTTGTCTGCAGAACAGCAGCTGAAAATACCAAGTTTAAAAGTTGATTTTTTGCATACTTTGACAACCCATAACTCCGATATCCCACAGATTAAGATATTGCAACTTGGTACGTTTATTTAGATAGTTTTAGGGAATTCTTGTACACACAGTTTGGCCGTATCGATTGCAATTCGATTTCTGGGTGAATTATGACAGCATCTCCTTTCTGACATTGTGCGGCCGGGCTAAATCGTCAGCCTGATTGTCATACATATGTCTATGACAGTCGTTACGGGTAGTTAGAATCTCGATAATTCTGAAAACTGCTCTAGCATTAGGATGTCAGCATTCCTCAGTAACCGGGTTGCAGGGGTCTGATAGCATAATACTGATTTAACCGCATCTAGTTAGTCTGGAAGCTGACCCTAACATAGTTTGGAGAAGGCTAGGAGGTAGAAAGTATTGTTAGTTTCTCTCACTAACAGTCTCGTTGATTTAGTGGTCACAAACGTGACAGTCAAGGTCAGTTCTCAGGACAGGCAAAGAGTTCAGGTGGGACACCGGTGCATTACGCTTACGGAGTTTCGGTTTCCGGATGTAAAATTTGATTCGTGGTAACTTGGAAACTCGTAAACTTTATTTTTTTATATTTCGTTCTGATCAGTCATTAACTTTCCTATCATTTGTTCCCGGCTTGACGATGAGTTTCGGGACACTCTTTATATGAACATACAACGTGCTATTTAAATAACGCAACATTTGAAAGTAATTTTCTTCAGATTCGAGAATAGAATCGATTTAACATTTTTTTTTTTTTATGTAGGTTTCATTTCTACACACTTTCATTTCTAAATTACCTATCACAAACCACGCATACCATTTACCTACACTAAAATTCAATATATTAATAAGTAAGGGGTGGTCGACGGGCAAAGTCATCTGATCAGAATAATCAGATCAGAATATTCGAATCAGAATAATCCGTTCAACAAAAAATACAAATATCCTTACCAATATTATAAATGCGGAAGTAACTCTGTCTGTCTATCTGTCTGCCTGTTACCTCATCACGACTAAACTACTGAACCGATTTTGATGAAACTTGGTTCAGAGATAGTCTGGAACCCAGAGAAGGATATTATGCTACTTTTATCTCAAAAAACGCGGAATACGCGATAAACGAGAACCACGAGTGTGAAGCCGTGGGCGACCTCCTTTATTTATGACAATAAATAATATACTTAGCTTTGAATTGATTACAATAAAAATATGTTGGAATGCAGGTTTTGTGTTATTACTGTAGGACATTGAATAATTTTCCATAGTATTTCTCAACATTCTGGTAAAAATCAGCATGCTCAAGTCTTCATTAAGAATAAGAAAGTTGTCGCAACTAGTTCTCCACGTGGGTTACGACAGTGACTGTGGCCTTATTTCACCGAGAAACGGTCTCGATTCGTACGCAAAACAATTTTACATTAATCTCATGTTTGTGAGGCTTTTTGAGATTTAACCCGTACTTACTATCTATGGGCTAACTGCCGAATTTGTTGATTGTAAGGTAAAGGTTAGTATGAAAGTGGGGTAATCCGCGGTACATTTAATGTAGCACAGATGACTGTTTAAAAGCAAGTGTTAACATTGCAAAATTCGATATTTTTTTTCTTTCCATGTGAAACGATTTATTTTAGTTTTTTCAAAGATTCTTCATCCCTGCTTTAGTTATGAATTCAGAAAATGGAGCTTCTATTAATTCGTGACCCCAAATATGACCTAAAATGTAAACACAGCTGATCATAGCTGAGGATAGATAGATTTTAGCGTATCTTTATGACATGACGACACGTTTGGTGCAGTGGCTGAGTGATTGGCTTCTGCGCTACGGGTCGTGGGTTCGATTCCCGCACGGAACAAATATTTGTATGGTCTACAGATAGTTGTTCCGGGTCTGGGTGTTTGTGCTTTTGAAGATTTGCGTCTGTAAACGCACCCATGATACAAGAGAAATCTTAGTGTGGGGCATTTTGTATAAAAAAAATCTTATAGCAGCTATCTCTCTTGATTTTTAGGGGAAGTTGTTGAACAACAGTTATTCATTACTATGAACACTTTAACAACCTTTCAGATTAAAAGTACCCCCTTTCCGACTAACCTTGCATAGACGTTTTAACTTTATCTCTTCGTAGCCTATTTTGGACCGTATGGCAGCCGAATAAGAATAGGTTTCGTTTGCTATTTGCATGTACGTCGTAATAGGTGACGAGTCGGTGTCAGGCAGGTGGACAGTAAAAACAGCATCTACTCATAATTATGTAGTAACGACGACATCCTAGTTTCTCTAATGAGGTAACGTAGACATTTACAGTACCTACCTTGGTACCTTCAATTATAAATAAGTGATTTCATTGACTACCTTGTTGGTCTAGCGGTCGCAAGCGCGACTGCAGTGTGAGGTCCTAGGTTCGATCCCCAGGTCGGGCAAAGTGTTATTGGGTTTTTCCGTGTGGAATTTCTCAGTAGCAGCCCGAAGTCTGGATTTGTGCCCGGTTGATGGCAATAAGCTCGCCCCCTATTACATGGGACTTAAAACATAACGACGAAATGTGGGTGTATTAAACACCTCTGCCTAAGCCCTCGGGGACAACAGCCGTGATGTTATGTTTATGATTTCATAGATTACAAAGGCAAATTAAATAAAAACTCATCAGAAATTGAAGTTTCAAGTGTCAACTCGCTTAGGTCCCATTTGACAGTTCGTGTCAAATGGGGCCTAATTTTGTTTCATTGTGAATGTCGTAGCTACAGTGTACCATGCGTATTTGTGAGACCCCCCCCCCCGCAAAGAACGCTATGACCACTCCCGACTGAGACGTCGACCGCATTGCTCTAAGCGTCGTTCCCAATCTAAAAATGGTGCCCCAATAACAATATAAAAATAAACATCAACACTTCTATCTCTCGTTCTACCCCTAGGCTAAGAGTCAGGCGTGAAGTGTATTTAGTACCTTCTACACTGACAGTTATAATTTGGCAACACCAACCGACATTTTATGCAACGACCAGTACTAAGAAATGCATAATAATTGAGGTATGAACAATGCAACAAGTATTGGGGCGTGACGGTAGCTTTCATTTGCTAGTCACTGCAGCCAGAGCCTTGGTGTCAGGAGTGTTGACATGCTTCCTGGAAGTACGGTTCATTTGGCTGTGCTTAGGCATAGCCAAGTAGTCGGAAGTTCTAGAACGGGAACATAGAACATTCAAATCAACGGCACAATTAGATTTATATCCGTTTTTTATTTTGCTTTCTTTCTTCCTCTTTCACACATGAAACGTCTGAACACAACATGAAACAAAAGTGAACGTGAAATAAAATAAAATGAACATTCACTCAAACGAATATTCTCCCGAGTGAACTGAAAATGAACCATCTAATTCCGGTCTTGGGCGTTTTTTTCACTGGCAAGAAGCTTTGACCAGCTCGGTGAACTTATAAGGTGCCCTAGTATACTTCGGCAGTTCATAGTCGCACTGGCGCTGCTTCATAATATACGATGATCAATCGGATTTTTGACATTGTCATTCGGTAATCCGAACGACATCATTGGCACGCGTATCATTCCATCTGTGCCGATTTGTGAGCGTACTCACATGACCAGTTACACAAACAATACTCTGATCCGTTTAGCTTCGTCTGATGCGTACGATGCAGATATGGCAACCGGCCATAGAACCTCCGAACTCAGGAGAGAGATTGACCAACAAGTGTCAAGTTCAAGCACCGATTGACATTGAATAGACATTAGAGAACGTACATTGTTACAATAACACGTAATCTCCAAAACGTTTTGACAAGTATATTGTACGAGTAACATGTGATCGTGAGTAGTTCAAGGTGGACGTCGGCAATTTGGTATTGAATAGTTTAACTAAAAGAATGACAGAATCAAAGAGTGCACATACCGAATGGGCGTGGATATCTAATATGCGCTTAGCATTCAGATAGATCATAAATAGTTTTTCGCGATTTGTAAACATTATGATTACTACTACTACTGATTCTATCCCGACGTTTCGACCGAATTACACCGGCCTTAGTCACGGGTAGACCGAAGCGGCGGAGCAGTTGTCATCTTCGTGAAGCAGGAAGAAGCAATAAGAAAAGTATTTTGTGCCTTTTAAAATAGTCTACACGATAAGACTCGGATCAGTATTTTAATAACAGATAGATCGATCATTAATATCAAACAGTTCAACTATTTATGAGCTATCAAGAACTAAGCTATAAGCTTTTAATTGAAGCGAGAATTTCGCCTACCCAGACTATCTTTTACCTCTAGTCATAGTGTAGTTTTGAGATATTTAAATGTATGCTGACAATACAACACCGCGAAACAAATCAAATTTTTTTTGGGACTACGGAACTGACCTTTTGTCGTTCACTGTTGGTTATAGACCACTACTGAAGACGAAGAAAGACGCCTATAGTCACTACGTAAAACAAGTAGGTATTAGGATTCACGTCCTTCGTAAACAAAAACGTGCAATAAATGGAGGGCATACTATCAATTTAAAAGATAAAAATAGAAACAGATCATTTTCGACAACAGTTTAGATAATCGTGGAGTATTTTGTCATGAACTGCAATGAACTATGTCATGTCGTGATCGTCGTGACAAAGTTAGTCGTGCAGAAAACTTGACAGTGATTCAACTAGGAACAAGGTTTTTTGAAACAACATAATTATGGTCATTATATTTTTTATTAGATGGTATTTTGTAGGTTCTTTATTCAATAGATCAAGACAAGACCTAGGAAGAGATGTAAGTTTAGTAGAGTTAGAGAATTGAGGTGAACTTAAATTTCCACACAGATTTAGTCCGGTAGCATATTATCAGAAAGTTCTGCCAGAAAATAGAAAACGCGCGCGCATCTAAATTTGCCAGATCGGGCAGCCTGCTGGCTCTACTACGCACGGCTACAGATCAAGCTATACAGTTCCAGTATAAGCTGATCTCGCATTGTATAGGATTTCCTTACAGTGAGAGGTCAGTGTAAACTGGAAAGTATAGCTTGATGTGTACTATGTGTAGCCGTGTGTACACGCAGTATGCGCAGAGGGTATTGGCGCATGCGTTAGAAATTTTCTGACAGAACTTTCTTATAATGTGCGACTGGGCTTGGATGGCACCTCAGCATACTCCGCCTAGAAAAACAAGGAAAAACAACAACAAACAAGTTAACTACTTAAACAATTCTAAAAAACTTCTATCTCTTTCAAATCAAATCAAATCAAAAAAAAAAATTCACATAAGTAAACCAATACAGGCACTTATGAAAAGTCGAATTTAGGTGCACGGTTCCAATTAGTCGTTTCCTATGGAGAAGAGCCGGCAAGAAACTCCATGGTTACTCTTTTAAAAAAAAGATATAACAACTTCAGTAAACACAGTACTATGATTTAGGATAGTTAAGAGTGAACAATGTAGTCTTGACCACAGATCTGTGAGCAATGTAATAACAAGTCTTGAGTACAAAAAAAAACCAAAAAGAAAAAAAAAACTAGCTGTACCTGTTAGTAAAAGATAACAATATTTTTAGTTAAGTTCAGTTAGTATGCAACAGAATCGGTACCGTTGTGTATTTTGTACGCACGGTGGTCCAAGAAAAGTAACTACCTAACTGACATTTTGATTCTGAGCACAACATGCGGCATTCGATAAATTCGACAATGTGTTCGTTGTGCTCAGAACTAAAACGTCAGTTTTGTGGACATTTGTTTTGAAGCACCTTGTCTACTTAACCCAAATCTCTGCATCGGATCGCACTTGGTAATAATTCTCCAATAACCATAATTCATGGCGCATTGAGTACAATTTGTAAACCTTCTAATGGGTTAATAATCACATGATTGTTTGTTGTCAATCATAGTTTATTATCTATAATACTGACCCCAGGCTGTGATTGTCCGTGAAACAAATAGCCGCTTGCACAATTACATTAATCGAGGGGAAAACTATATTGTCTAATAATAACTGAGGAATAAATATGGCGGGTTCACATTTTTATTTGAACGATAAAATGTATCTGACGATTGAAAAATCGGCCCTAATGCCTATGTAACTTTTATCTAAGGAATAGACGTTTTTGCAATTTTTGGTAGAGGAAATCTACGTCACACTATGCAAGGTGTTAAAAAATCAACTCAAAGAATTGTATTGGGTTACTCGGTATCGGAAATTGAACAACTTTTGTTCTACAACTTTTCGAAATTCGCGTATTTTTTTTATAATGTTCAAAAACAATTCAAAAAAAAAATTGGCGAATTTCGAAAAGTTGTAGAACAAAAGTTGTTCAATTTCCGATTCCGAGTAACCACATAAAATTCTTAGAGTTGATTTTTAAACACCTTAATTATATTTATCACAATTTTTGGTTCGCGATTTTGTAAGCGTTATTTTAAACAAGCAAGTACATTGATCTAAACGCTCAATCACTATCATGATCCAGGATCGCAATTCAAATGAGATAAATATTGAGTGTATAGCACACATGCGCCATTGATTTAAGCGATGATCGGTTTTCGTATTTATTTTCGTTTCCGCAGTTGACCCCCACAATTTGAAACGCATGAAATACAGCGTGGTGTTACATTGTCGACATTAATTTAACACACAGGCAGGGTTAGTTAGTGGTCAGTTATCATAAAAAAATACGTAATAAAGAACGCAAACTGAAAAAAAAACAGACAATCTTAGGTATAAATGAAGTTACCAAGTTGGTTACCCCTGTGCAACGATTTCATTCATGCAGCCCTATGCAGCCACTTACCAGCTGGTTGCCGCTGCGAGTAGCGTTTGACGACACGTTTGGTGCAGTGGCTAAGCGATTGGGTTCTGCGCTACGGGTCGTGGGTTCGATTCCCACACGGAACAAAAAATTGTATGGCCTACAGAATAGATGGTTGTTTCGGGTCTGGGCGTTTGTGCATGTGAGATTTGTGTCTGTAAACGACTCACGATACAAGAAAAACACCTTAAAAAAAAGTAGAACACCAACCAGCTTATAAGTAGTTGGTTACTTTATTTTTTACTTAGATTTTTGAAAATTTTATTTTTCAACTTACTATTTTATTTTATTATTTTTTTTATGATTACTTGTCACTAGTAGTACCTATCCGTATGTTAAATTAATGTCGCCATTGTATGGCCACGCTATATATTCTATGCTCTTATTAACTCTTAATGTATCTCTACAAGTCATTAACACATGAGAACAGTTTATAAATACATTTCTAGGACACCAATAAGGAACTTGCTTCTATTTTTTTTACATAGTCAGTCACTGACTGGTATTTCCATACAATTAACTGGTTGCTTGTTCAGTTGTTCAACGTTTTTTACCAAGTTTTCAAAAGGAAATATAAATGAATTTAACAGTTTATACAGTGTGTCCGGCCGTGGACTAGCGATGTTCTAGGCACATATATAGCAACTATTCTAGTACACAAAAACACTACTTATTAGGGTCCAATACACTTCCCCGCTATTTGGCAGCCATTTTGCTTTTTTGTTGAGATATTGTCCACAACTGTATGTCTTTATGTGAACCCATTGTATCGTAATGTAAACGATAGACAATATTAATGTCCTCCGAATAAGCATACTTTTATCTCAGTAGGACCAAAACTTTGAGAGATATGACTTTCTTGTACACACGTAGAGAATATCTCAACTAAAAAATGGAAGTGGATTGGACCCTAGTGTATAGTGTATTTGTGTCCTAGAATAGTTGTTACATATTTACCATGACCAGACACATTGTATATTCCTGTATTATTTATATTTTTTTGCAAATCTATGCCATAGGTACGAATCGAAGTCGTGAGACCACCTGGAAAAAACCTAAAGCGCCAAGTCCCATAGCATTTTTACAATGCGCAAGTTATTGCACATAAGTAGGTACTCGCTTTGTTCATAAAACTTGCAGCAGATACTTGCTACGGGTGTCCTTGTTAGTGGATTGGACGATTAACGATTTAAGTTTTATTTATTTTTCGTGATATTTATACACGTGAAAATACTCATCCTCGTAATTCAAGGCATGGTCAACGACTAGTGCTAGAATTTGCACCAAAGACTGCAGTGTTAGGAAAAAATTGCTCACATGACTAAAATAGTGTTAAAATGTATAGGTAACAGGTTACAATCAGACATTCAAGATCTCCCTCTACCAAAATTTAAGAAACAGGTTAAAGAGCTACTGCTTACAAAAATTATTTACTCAATAAATGAGTGGTTACAGGAATAAAATATCGGATCATTATTTAAAGTATTTGTATTTTTCTTGTTAAAAAAAAAAACTTCACATGCCATACTAAGAAATAATGTAACGTGTGAAACCACCGATTGTACTTACTCTATTTAAATGTGAATAAATTAATTTGATTTTTTACCACTACATCAACACAAACATTACAGGGCTTCCTAATTTGCTAGCGTGGTCCTTAACTATTACTACTAATACTAATAATGATACAATATTTCCACGTTTTTCCGTGTGAAACTCAGTACTCCTAGCAGCCCGAAGTCTGAATTATAGAATTAATTTAGAAACTAGTTATCAGACATAGTAAGCATATTAGTAACTAAAAACACGATATTTGAAAAGTCTAATTTATAGTGCAGTGGAATAACCTTAGACCCCTACTAGGACTTCCTTTGTCGCGGGATCTACTTACATCACTGCCTCCAAATTTCACCAAAAAGAACTCCTCAATACATATTTTTTAAGTCGTTACATAAACTGCTCTCAATACAAGATAATTACTTACTCGATTGTGAAAAAAGCGATTTTCTCGTCAGTTTTTTTTTTTTGGCTTTAATATTGATAACGTCAACGAAAGCCTTCTTATTTCGGTGTTTATATAACACTTACTTACATTACCATACAATGAGCTCGTTAACTTTATGGTTCAAAATGTCTTTTTGTTAACATTTCTATTGGTATGTACTTCACTTTCTCGCGACAGGCGACGCATTCTAGATAGAACACTTTCTCTGATAGCTGTGAATTGATGTAAACTATTCGTCTATAATACTTGTTGTGTTGAGCCCATGTGGTGCCGGGGTTAAGAATACCACTACCTTATCTCTTCAAATGGGTATCGTAAAAGGCGTCTAAGGGATTCACTAGAGGATGGGCAGCAGCGGTCTCTGAGTACTTTAACAACCATAATGCGATCGCCAACCCTCCTGCCAAGCGTGGCGGTTACGGCAAACCCCGCAACATGCATAGCTTGGGGGAGGCCTATGTCCAGCCGTGGACGTCTTTCGGCTGCATGATGATGATGATGTAGACAATGTCGATGTGTTTTCACATTGCTTAATGGCCCTGATTCACCTAACTTAAAGAAGTTCAGTTGCAGTGTAATTTCAGTTAAGTTTCGATAACAACGCTTTTCATATTCTTTTAATAGGCGATCGCTGTCAGAAACGCTCGCGTGAACTTAACTGCAGCGTCAGAACGTTTGTCCACCGCCACCGTCACCGAGAAACGAGATTGTTTCGGACCGAGTTCAAGATGACGTGACAGCGATCGTGTGTCCACCGCTACCGATCTGGGTGGTTCCCAACATAAGACAAAAATCCGTGCACCGGCGCCGTCAATCTCGGATGTAGTGGACAAGAGCAGACGCGTTTTGTATTGCCGGCATTTCGGTCCGTCATGATCTCGGCGGAGTTCTAGCGGTAGCGCCGAACTGCTCACAATCTCGGTGGCCGACGGCACTCGGATGACGGACGTGCGATGGACACGCGGTCAAAGTAATGTATGTATCGCTACTTCGGCAACGTCATCTCGTTCTCGGTGACGGCGGCGGTGAATGAACGGCCTCACTGCAACTTGACGCGTCATGAAATTACTCGAATTAGCCTACTGTCCGCGCATGCGAAATTAAGTTTTGGTGCGTGATAGTGCTCCCGTTCCGTTGAGCGTTCGAGCTCATATTATATTCCGGTTCAGTCACTCACAAACATTCGATTTGGTTATCTTTAGTATTTTACTCCGCAGAGTGACACAGAGGCCAATTCGACTAAAAAATCGTTGCCAAGCAAACGAACCACAACCGTCAGTCAGTTTTTGTTTACGAAAACTGTCAAAATACAAAAATGCAAATAGAATATGTAGCTTTAATTCCGCTGAACAAGATCGCTAGTTTGGATGCAGTATGCAGCACCACCCGCCCACAAGTATATGCACATGCAGAAAGAGTGAAAAAATTATGCAACCGAACCAATACACGACACGGGTTTCGCCCTTCCACGGGGCATCCTCAGGATATGTTGACTCCTCGACCGCTAGGACGCTCTTTCTGCATGTGCATATACTTGTGGGCGGGAGGGTGGTGCTGCATACTGCATCCAAACTAGCGATCTTGTTCAGCGGAATTAAAGCTAGATATTCTATTTGCATTTTTGTATGTCATGGATTCCCGCAAAGTAACGCCTGATTCCATCATTTAACTGTCAAAACGATTGGTTTTGTTTTTTGTGTCAAACAATTTGACAGTTTTTGAAATTGAAATCTGTCTGAATGAACGGTTAGGCCTTAGTTCGGTTGCGATTTATCAAGATTTAGGTATTTTAGGAGAGGAGGGCCCCAGGCCTGCTCTCGCTCGGCAGCCCGGCTTGCGACCGATGGACCAATGAGGCGGTAATCATTTTAATACACCTCTGATTATAAATGAGGCTAATAGCAAATTCATGGGCCTTGCTATTATTAATAGCGCTACTATTTATCTTCTGGTGCAATCTCATTAGGTAGTTGTCAAACTACAAGGATTTTCCGTTCAAAAAAAAGTCATTAATATTAGTTAAGAGTTAAGTGACATGGTAATAAATAAATGAGTTTGTTGATAGTCGCTTGACATGTTGTAAGGGACAAGACTTGATTCAAATATTTAATAATTAAGAAATCATTAAGTACTTTGCATTTTAAGCAGGTATTTTTTTTTATTCATTTTCTTCACATATCTTTTAGTTAAAAAGTTTTTGTTAATCTGCTCTCTTGGTATTCGCAAGTTAGTTCTTTCCATCCGACAGAGATATTTATATGATCTTTTAGAAATTTTTCAATATTAAATGTATATAATATGTTTGAAAATACAATACAATACAATACTCTTGATTGTACACAAAATAAACAAGAAACATTATTTTAGAATAGAAATGTACAATGGGCGGTCTTATCGCACTAGGCAATTTCTTCCAGACAACCTTTGGATGGACATGATTTGCAAGAAAAATAAAAGTGAGGGGTAGTTCTCGGTGTAACAATAAATAAAGAGACATTAAATTAAATACTTTAAATATACCTAAAAACACAAATAAATAATTTCTTTACTGATTTGAATTTTTGGAAGGCCGTGGGTCAGCTGCGATTCAATTGCGACTTTAAACAATTTTATTAGTAGAATTGACCTCCAGCTCTGCCTACCCCTTCAAGAAATATGTTTTATGTTATAATTTTTGATATTGAATTTTGGCTGTTGGCATTTTTTTGTGGTCTGAAACTTCTTGACTTTCGCAATAAAATCGAGGATAATTTAAAAAATATGCAAATATTTCTAGCTTCATTTTACTAATTGTGCCATCAAAAGACATTTGTATGTTTATGAGGCTGACGTAAGAATAATAACAAACAAGAGAGAGTAGACTTCATTCATCAACCTAAATCCATACAAAACACGTTTGCTAAAAATCCCACAATATCCATTGCCTCTTTAAAACTGACGACTTAAATCTCTTTTCATACATCACCGTCGATGTATCTCGTACAATAAGAATCCGGACGGAATTCATTGCCATGTTAGGAAGTAATAAATAGGTGTGGTCTGTTACGTAACGAGGTATACTCGACTTTCGTAAGATCATGCGTAGCAATGCATCAAGGATGTCGTGTTTTGGTAAAATGGAAATTGCAACATGTTTTTTCTTATTTTTTATTTAAATAAGGCATAAATAATTATACTAAAATACGCCTGTTAGTGACAGGGCAACATTTCAATTATTTTCATTATGAAATGGATCCATTTCAGCTATTGGTCAAGTACCTAAATACTGCATTTTCCTTAGTCTCTTCTTTATCGAAGCAAAAGCATCTTAATGGCAGAGAAATTAGCACAGTATTTTGAAAAAAGCCTAGAGATACAGATTAATTAAACGAAATATAATTTTATTAATATTATACATACTTTTAAGATTTAATGTATCAGTTAACGTAATTCAAACTATAGTCTTTCGACCAAAACATCATAAAGTTACAAGGTTTTCAAAACTTTTAAGAGGAAAACCCACTTAGTTACTATACAACTGCAAAGTGCATTAAAAATATTCGAAGGGGTAATTATAAACAAATGCATAAAAATAAAGTACCTAACAATTACATTAAAATTCCTCGAAAGAACGGTGGTCGTAAAATCCAACCAGCCGGTAAATGTTCAAGTTTGAAAGGGGAGACAAGATAGTAAAATTAAAATGAAAAAACAAAAATTGCGGTTGCAGCTTTCATATCAACTACCAACTATGATATTTTATAGATATGTTACATTCATAGAACATGGCAACGGCGTTTAAAAATCTACAAGGAATAAAAAAAATTGTATCTCTAATGAATACGACTAAGAAACGGAAGAAGTGCAAGAGTAAAAGAGATGGCTATCAGCAACAAGATACACCAATTCTGTATGACATAATAATATCTGCTTCTTATTGTAATATAAATCATTGATGCTAACATAATTCCATAGTGTTCTGCTACACATTTAAGTTACCAAATAAATATAACGCGAAAATATTCATTCACATCAACAATAAGGAACTCTTAACAATTATGAATTCCGTAACAAATGTATTTGCTCTTGACCTTACTAAGTCGGGTATACACACGCATGCGTGAATGCGTATACGCATTCAAACTTACTTTTAACTTGTAACCTTGTACTTGTCCGTCACACCTCCCTACATATTTTACTATAAAATAGACCCTATTTTGACTAACCAGAGTTCATTTTAATTTGCTTTGGGTAAAGAATTAGTCGGAACATTTATTGACCTAAAATAATGCTTATACTTGCTACATAGAGTTTAGTTTTGATTGTTTGGTTAATTTTTCGCAAAGCCTTCAGAAAGGAAATTTAATAGTGATTTTAGTACTATAATTAGAGCAATTTGTAATGGTTTTTATTATAATTATACGTACCTATGCCATTTTAGATGAAGCAAAATTATAATTACTACTTAATTGTTAAAGTTAAAATTATTAATATTGTTTTTTTTTAAGAGGAGGAGGAGCTCGTGGCTAAATAATTACAGCCGCATAGACCGATCTTCTGGGTTAAGCCACGCTTGCCGAGGTTGGTCTGTGGATGGGTGACCATTTACCATAGCGAGTTTCCTCCGTGCCTCGGAAAGCACGTAAAGCCGTTGGTCCCGGCTGTCATTTGTAGATCATTGACAGTCGTTACTGTTGGTCAGAAGCCAGAAAGTCTGAAAACCAGTCTTACCAAGAGTATCGTATTACCCAGTTACTGGGTTGTGGAGGTCTGATAGGCAGTCGCTCCATGTAAAATACTGATATTCAGCTGCATCCGGTTCGACTGGAAGCCGACCCCAACATAGTTGGGAAAAGGCTAGGCAGATGATGATGATTGTTTTTTTTTAAGAATTCTGATTATCTTTAGCAATACGTACGTACCTGCGTGTACTATGTCCTAATCAAATCAAATCAAATATTTTTATTTCACATAAACCAATACAGACGCTTATGAAAAGTCGAATTTAGGTGCACGGTTCCAATTAGTCGTTTCCTATGGAGAAGAGCCGGCAAGAAACTCCATGGTTACTCTTTCAAAAAAAGGATATCTTTTTCAATTTCAGTGAATACAGTAGGTACCATGAGAGAAAACAATGTAGTCTTGACCACAGACCTTGGAGTAATGTAGTACCAAGTAGGGTTTTCGCGTTCCCGGCCTATTTGAGTTCCCGGGAATCGGGAATTTTTTCTCACAATTCCCGGGAATTCCCGGGTACCCGGGAATTTTCATGTTTTGTATAAATATAGTTTTTCTCGTATATTTCAACATTAAACTTGTGTAAGTAATTTAAACATGATAAATTGTCTAACAAACCAATCGACTTTTCCTATTAAAATAAAAAATTATATACACTTGTTTTAAAAAATTAACTAGGAACAGTTACAGTCATTTATTGTGCGACGTCGCGAGTTTCTTTAATGAAAAAAGTCTCGTCAAGTTCTCTTCATATAATATGGCAAAATATTACGGAATAACAATAGGGTAAATGACTATAAAGAGTGATACCAAATTCGTGTAATACTTTAAAACCACATGATCACTGGTGTAGAATGACCGAGCACGGGATTTAGCTTGATTAAAAATAAAAATGAAGTTTTTTTTCTTGCGGTAGCGATATGTGATCGAAACATAACCAACTAATAAGGTACAAATAAAAAAATAAAAATTGCTAAATAAAATTTTTATTCGTTGGAACGTTTCGACGCCACTCATCAATGAATGAAAGGACGGTGACACAGCTGGCTAGCACGACTAGCAATAAATCGTTCTTTGCAGTCGGTTAACACGGGGCGCAAAAAGGGCTCGAAAACAAAACTTTTTTTTTTAAATAAACTATTTTGTATTTAAAATAAAAACTATTACCATACCAAACCATAACCATTTAGGGTTAATCTGTGATCAGTAGAGGAATTACTAGAATTCGTTTACACCCTTTATATTTTCATTATTAATTATAAATCTCGAAATTACGCAAAAAATAAGCATTGTGAATAGATTAAAAAAATGAAACATTTACAAAAAAAAAAACAAGTGAAAATGTTTAAGACAACAGTACTGCGTGCTGACATCACGATACATTTACCCCATTTTAAGTTCACACCACGCAGTACATTGTCCGTTTCACGCGAGAGAGACAGAAAATGCTCTAAAATCCTAGGAAGCGTGCAGGCCCTTCATTTTTCATCATCATTTCTTCATTTCAAATAATTCCCGGGTACCCGGGATTCCCGCCTAATAATTCCCGGGTCCTAAAATCCCCAAATTCCCGGGAATTCCCGGTTCCGGGTACCCGGGGCGAAAACCCTAGTACCAAGTCTTGAGTACGAAAATAAACCAAAAAGGGGAAAAAAATAGAATGATCAGCCCATAACTGTCCTAATGATGGGTACGGGGCTCTTCTCAGAATGAGAAGGGTTAAGGCCTTAGTCCACCACGCTACTGGCCTAGTGAGGCCTAAGATGACCGCTCCACAAACCATTGACAACATTTTAGAGCTCTCTCTGTGCAAGTTTCCTCACGATGTTTTTCTTCACCGTTAACACATTCGAGTCCACCACACTTTTCATAGAGCTCATACGTCATGCCGCCATACATATTGCTAGTGGACCTTCCAGGACGGTCCTCGGCATTACGTTTGCGCTAAGAGTGAGCCCTCCAGGAGGGTTCCTGGCATTAGGTTAAAAACCTTGAAAAACTATTACTAAGTACGTAGTAGTAGTAAAATAGGTGTTTTTGTATTATAACTTTTGTGAGACACATTCATATTTATGATTAATTACAGTTTAGGTACTCACGTGCATTTTTCGGGATTGCCCGACTAGTTTCGGACCCAAACGGAGCCCTTAATCATGAGCTGACCACGCGGCGAGGTCACGAGTCGAACTCAATGAGTTTGGGTTCGAAACTAGTCGGGCAATCTCGAAAAATGCACTTGAGTATAATAGGTGTTTGCTTGTTTCACAACGACGAATTTTCCAAGAAAACCTACATTTAAAATGAGCATTCCACGAGGGCACTCGGCATACCAAATGTGACTACAGGGTGCCCTCCTGGAGAGCACCCGGCACTGAACGTGTCAACGCAAGTGATACCGTTATCAATTTCTATTAACTTCGCACATGAATTCGAAAAGTCAGAGATGCTTTCTCCGGGCTGGAATCGGCAGTGCAATTTTGTAAGAATCTCGTGTGCGTTACCGCAGCAAAATAATGTCGAAAATAGTCATTTAAACCTTATAGACCGTTAGTTGCCCAGCTTCTGTAATTGTTGCGCACATTTTTAAATTTGTTGCACTTATAGTTTTTTAGTTATTTCACAAAATCATTTTCTGCTGGGGTAACGTTACCGCAGCAAAACATTTTTCTTTTTAGTGGGAATATTGAAATAAAGACTAGCTATACAGTTAGTTGTCTAGACGACGTAAATGTTGCACCTTATTTTGTGTTTGTGATGTCTTCGGCTGCGAAGTTATTCAAGATTTTGCTGGAGTAACGTTTGTGGTTTTGCTGGATCTCTGAAACGGATAAGCGGATTCTGATCATCTTTTGTACACAACTTCTTAGGAATTAGTTTTAATTAGTTGTGCAATAAAACAACCAAAATATTGCACCGTTTAAAGGTTATTCAATTAAATATAAAAACACTTCAATAGGTCCTAACACTCTGAATAAGAGCTCTAAATACTTGTTTTAAACGTTATTTTGTAGCTTGTAACTGCCTTCAAATGTTTGTGAAATTTCATTAGTATCATGCAAGTCATTAAAAAGTTATGATGATATTCAGTTCTCCATTTTCACGGTCACAATGCGCGCCGAGTTGTTTGGCCACTGATAAACCTGTATGTGGATATACAAACTGAATGTTATATCAATTTTCAGTTGCTTAGTTCAGCTTTATACCTGTAAAATTTCAGCGTAGTACATACAATAATTAACGAGATAATAAAATAAAAGTAATTAGGAAGTGCAAGACCGCGGTAACCCGACCAAGTTTAGGTGGTTACAAAAAAGCGACCGCGTAGTACATTATGCTATCTTCTAAAATATGTAGGATAGTGTTACAAGTTTGGTACCGATGTGTACACAAGTGTTAAAAAAAACTTCATGTTTTTTAAAGAATTTTTATTTACAGGTAAAATATTAATTTTAATTGAACTTTTAAAATACTAATTTCTCAAGCACCGTAATTACAGACAAAATAGATACACAATGGCGGTGACGTCTTGAGACGACACACAAACAATTAATTAAAAACAGATAGCTATTTCGTTTTTATGGCATTTTCCATTATTTTTTAAATGAATGAAAAACACAGTTTACACTTTTTCTTTAAAAATATAAATGTTAACTTTTAAAATATAAAAACATAACATAACATCACGCCTTGTATTTCCCAAAGGGTTGGGCAGAGGTGTATTATAATAACACACTCACGTTTCTCCGTTATGTTTTAGTCCCATGTAATAGGGGGCGAGCCTATTGCCATCAACCGGGAACAAATCCAGACTCCGAGCTGCTACTAAGAAATTCGACACGGAAAAACCTAATAACACTTTGCTCGATCTGGGGATCGAACCCAAGAACTCACGCCCAGCAGTCGCGCTTGCGACCACTAGACCAGCGAGGCAGAGGTTTAAAATATAAATTAAAAGGAGATCACCCATTTTGTTCGATGATTTGGGATAAAAAAAAGTAACGGCAACCAGGAATGAATTATATTTTATTTAAATGGTGGACATTTCTTTGTATGGCGACAATGCTGTAATAATAATAAAATAATTCTTAAAACCCCTAATACAAGTCGTCGTTTTAATTTTACCTGATGTATACTTATCTCCGAACCCAAATAGATTTCGACTTCGACGCCATAGTAAAAATAATGCGTTACACGTGTGCTTCAAAATTGTGTAACTTTAATGATGGCCGCCAAAAACCCAATTTTATCCCAGAATGGGTGATCTCCTTTATAACAATCACAGATAATAACAGTTATAGAATGAATGTTTTCAGTTCACACTATACCTACTTATGCCTACTAATACCTATTTGTATCGTTTAAAAATTACAGATCAAAAATAATAATAATAAGCATTAACTTAAAGTTATACTTTTAACAAATTGCAATCAAAAGTATATCAAGTGACAGTTGCATAATGATAGTCCCGGATAGAATAAAGGTGATCTCAAGGTTACGGTGAATGCTCCTTAAAACCATCAACAGAAATCATCAAAACCATAAAAATGGCACATTTATCTCTTACCTCTAACTTAGAGAAGAGGTAAAATGTGCCATTTTGCGACTTGACGATTAGTCTCTTCTCTAAGTAGAGACTAGAGAGCCATCATCATTCAGCCGAAAGACGTCCACTGCTGGACATAGGCCTCCCGCAAGTATCTATAAATATATAAAGTGTAATTAAAAAATGTAAAAAAAACTTTTTTTTCTTGACTCCTGTACAATGTATATTTAAATAATGAAAGAGTTTTGAATTACATGCATATTCCCTGTTATCGTTACAATATGGCGAAAGTCATCCTATTCTAAGTTGAAACAAAGTATGTGCAATTGAGCACATAATTGATATCTACCTATTTAATAAGTAGCCGAAAGATAATAATAATAACGTTTTCATAGTAGGTAAAGATATAATATTGTTCTGTCTATTTAACAGTGTACGCGTCTGTACCGAACTTGTAAGGTGTATTATACTAAACATTTTAGAAGATAGCATAATGTACTATGCGGTCGCTTTTTTGTAACCACCTAAACTTGGTCGGGTTACCGCGGTCTTGCACTTCCTAATTACTTTTATTTTATTATCTCGTTAATTATTGTATGTACTACGCTGAAATTTTACAGGTATAAAGCTGAACTAAGCAACTGAAAATTGATATAACATTCAGTTTGTATATCCACATACAGGTTTATCAGTGGCCAAACAACTCGGCGCGCATTGTGACCGTGAAAATGGAGAACTGAATATCATCATAACTTTTTAATGACTTGCATGATACTAATGAAATTTCACAAACATTTGAAGGCAGTTACAAGCTACAAAATAACGTTTAAAACAAGTATTTAGAGCTCTTATTCAGAGTGTTAGGACCTATTGAAGTGTTTTTATATTTAATTGAATAACCTTTAAACGGTGCAATATTTTGGTTGTTTTATTGCACAACTAATTAAAACTAATTCCTAAAAAGTTGTGTACAAAAGATGATCAGAATCCGCTTATCCGTTTCAGAGATCCAGCAAAACCACAAACGTTACTCCAGCAAAATCTTGAATAACTTCGCAGCCGAAGACATCACAAACACAAAATAAGGTGCAACATTTACGTCGTCTAGACAACTAACTGTATAGCTAGTCTTTATTTCAATATTCCCACTAAAAAGAAAAATGTTTTGCTGCGGTAACGTTACCCCAGCAGAAAATGATTTTGTGAAATAACTAAAAAACTATAAGTGCAACAAATTTAAAAATGTGCGCAACAATTACAGAAGCTGGGCAACTAACGATTTATAAGGTTTAAATGACTATTTTCGACATTATTTTGCTGCGGTAACGCACACAAGAATCACCTCGATCGCGACTGTCAATTAGACACTTGTTCTGACACAGCGTGGATGAACTACGCGTTATTGATTATAATGTCAATTATCTGTGTGTTATTTGCTTCTATTCAAACTCAAACTCAATACTCATTTATTCAAAATAGACTAGAATTACTTAGTTCTTTTTGAACGTCATTTTTTTACAATATTATAGACATCCCACAAAAAGCCCTCCCTTCACCGCTTCCTAATGTTTTTGCTGTGAAGAAGAAACGGCGCAACAAACTCCCCAGCAACACAGATATGTCTGTCAAGTGAATAAATTAATTGACTCTATACAACGAAAATCATCAAATTTTTTACAATAATAAAATTATGCAATTACAGGTAAAATAAAATTAAAAATAAAGTAAGTATATAAATCAATTCTGTATGAATTGGGTTAAATCATAATCGTATCTAACTAATATAGATACATACATAAACCTACATCTAAAAACTATTGGTTACCAGGGAAGCCACATGTGCAGAAAAGAACTAGCGCCAAACGTCCCTATCGTCAACATAGTCGTTTATCTTATAGTATGCCTTTTTAATGAGAACTGATTTAATGTGAGATTTAAATTTGCCATCAGTGAGATCCGTAATTGATTTGGGAAGCTTGTTATAAAATCGAACACAGTTTCCTAAGAATGACTTATTCGCTTTGGATAATCTAAATTTAGGGACTACTAATTTATGTTTGTTCCTAGTATTTATATTATGAACGTCGCTTTTTACACTATATATAGGGACTATCCATACTGTGACATTATGGATATCGAGCTAACCGGCGATATTGAGGTGGGTTTCTTACAGAATTACACTACAGATCCTCCTACACGCGTTTAACCGCTGGGCTATCAGATAGGTTATAGCAACCGACAAACCGAACGCTACATTTAGGCTTTTGGGCTAAAACAGTCCTTTTTATTTTGATTTGAGATTGGGTTGCTCTTGACTCTGGTTAAGGTCAGAGGTGACAGAGATAAAGTATATGATGAAGCGAGCTTACCCAGAAGAAGTCTGTTCACTCTAACTTTGAAGAAAGCTTTGGGCTTCCTAACAACTCTAAGTTTTTCTATCTAATAAGTTAGGTACAGAATATTCCAAAAGTCCTGTAACTTGTTTTGACTTAAGGTACAAGTCCGATACGGGCTGCAAATTGCAGACTGCAACCGCAAACCGCAAATCGCCATCGGAATAGCGCCTTTAAGGTGTGCACTTTAAAGGTGCTATTCCGACAGCGACTGCAAAACTGCAACCGCAGACCGCAGCTGCAGATCGCACCGCAAGCGATACTACTTTTGCAGTTTGCGGTCTGCAGACCGTCTCGGACTTGTACCTTTATACATATCCAACTCAAAAATCAGAATAATTCTTCTTGAAGCATTAAATTTCTAAATCGTGAGCATGTCGTGACATTAATATAAATGTAGGTATCAAGCTTAACCTCACCTTTAAATAAGACATTATTCATTCAAGTACTAATCCTTCTATTCAAAAACACAACCTTGAAGCCACACCCAACGTTTCTCAAAAACTAAGCAGACATGAATATAACTCCTTTGTCTTAAATAGGAAGGATAATAACTATATCACGACTGATTGACGCCTAGGTTAATTATCTGTTGTAACAAATGCCTAGATCGAAAATAGATTTAAAGATAGAATGCAGGAACATGATTTGCATAATTTTATTATTGTTACAAGGACACACCATTTTTTTATGTAAATTGGTTTCCTGTATGTTGTAATGTAACAGACGGCCCTAGGATCTCCTGAGAGCACGTCTGCCACACCAGTTGTAAAGAATGTGTAGAGCATTCTATACCTAGTAGTGTACTTAACAATAATAAGATGCTTATAGAATAAGAGGCAGGACTGCGTCACGTCCCTTGGAGTAGTCAGCGAGTTCCTTCTTGTCGTTACGGCGTCCGTCGATGGCCCACACAGCCATCTGATAGAAACCGGCGGCAGCAAACAGACCGGCTGTAGCATTTAGTCATAGTCATTAGTAGACGTAGACGACAGCCGGTCCGATCGCCGATCTCGTATGTGTAGCAGGAGACGAAGTGAAAAGAAGGGGTCACCCTCGGGCACCGGAACGCATCTCACCCCGGTACCACGGGAGCGCAGGTTCCCGGATAGGTGGTGGAGGCCCAGGCCGTCCAGCCCCCACAGGACAACCCCCGGAGTCCCATGTAAAGGCAGGTGTTGCTTAGAGCAGTGTATAGGGAATGGTTGATGTGATGGCATACCACATATAATTAAACGGTCACTCACACGGATTTAAATTTATAATATTTATATCAATATAATATAATAAACAGTAAATCATAGTATCAAAAATCACCATGGTGTAAAAAAAAACCAAGTCCAGTCTCCTTTCAAATCCCTATCTGTCATTATTAAAAAAAAGTATAAAATATAAAAATGGCCAGTAGGTAGGTGAATGACTATGAAGAAGGTGATACTACATTACCCCAAAAACCCGGAAAAAAAAAATTTTTTACTTAGAAAAACAATTTTTTTCAATCTGTAAATTTTGAGGTTAGGAATATATTACCTTGCCACATGCATTCATCATTCTATCAAACAATCAAGCACTCACACTAACAGAGGGAGGGGATATGGCTCACGACTACTTTGAGATCAATGGCACATACTCCACAAGGATATATTTGAGATAATGGAGGCTTATTTTTAGGGTGTCATAACCCGCACCGCTTAGAAAACCCAAAGAAAGATAATAGATAATGAAGGCTTATTTTTAGGGTGTCATTACCCGCACCGCATAGAAGAGAATAGATAAGAGATAATGAGGGCTTATTTTTAGGGTGTCATTACCCGCACCGCTTAGAAGAGAATATAGGACACCTCAGGGGAGTTAGGTAGGTCTCCTAGCCTGGGTAGATCCTAATATCCCAAGGGTGTGTATCACCCTTAAGATTAAGATAAAAAAAAGGATCCCAAGGGTGTGTAGCACCCTTAAGACTAAAGTAATAGTCAAGGTAGAAAAGGAAGGAAAGATAGTAAAGAGAAAGAAAAAAAAGGATGGGGATGACAGCCACGTGATGTAAAAAAAAAAGCCAAATAGTTCCCCATAATGAAATGAAATGAGATGATTACAGTACAGTATTATAAAAAAAAAAACAATATAGAAAAACAGAATATACAATTTAAAAACATAACGAATTAATAAAGAATACAAATGACAGATAGGAAGTACAAATGGTACAGATTATGGTGCTGCATTCCTGTTTGTGAGCAAGTAAGGTGAATAGAAAGTTATCAAAAAAAAATAAAAAATAAGTAAACAGTAAAAAGTATGCAAACCCAAGTTTAAAAATAACTTCTTCTAACTCGTTTCATCGTGAAGTGATGAATGTAGTACTATTCAATGTTAGTAGTAGTAGTAGTGTAGTAGTGTAGTGTAGTTAGTAATTACTAGTAGTAGTAGAGTAGTTAGTAATTACTAGTAGTAGTAGAGTAGTTAGTAATTACTAGTAATAGTAGAGTAGTTAGTAATTACTAGTAGTAGTAGTGTAGTTAGTAATTACTAGTAGTAGTAGAGTAGTTAGTAATTACCAGTAGGAGTAGTAGTAGTAGTTTAATGTTGTAAGAGTATGAAGAGTGTACTACGTTCGAGTAATGTTTGAAGTATATTGTAAGTACAAGGCGATTCGAAAAATAGTTCGAAAAATATTCGTACGTGCAAGTAAGTTTTTAGAATAAAAAAAAATGTTTAAGAAGGTTTAATTCCAACTTAAAAGATCAAAAGAGTTCGCAATTAACCATAAAGTTGTCAAACTCAAAAGAAAAATAAATACGTCATTATAATATGACATATTCACGTTGACATATTATATGTCAATATTCTAAAATAAATAATGAGTTATTTTTATAAGAAAATAACTCAGTATTTTATTTCTGTAAAACTTTAAATGAAACGTACGAATCGTAAGTATGAAGGAAATATGTAGGTAAGATAACCGTTCTACACAGAAATAAAATCACACAAATTTTATTCCTAATAGTGTGTAACAGCAGGGATAGAAGAATTTATTTTTCTTCGAATATTGCGATAGACGCCATCTAAGTAGACTAGCTAAGCTACAACTTGGGTTTACTACAACCAACCAACAAGGTAGAAAGCATAATCATCTACAGCAAAAATATTAACAGACACCTTACATATTCCCGTTTAATTATGCAAGATAAAACGTAGAACGTAGGGTACGGAGGCTCACCAGAATGCAACACAATATCTCTGAAATGACAAATAAATGTTAACAGAGGGTTAGGAGAGAGGGAAAAGAGTAAAAATACATTACAAACAGAGATAATAGAGGCCGAATGAATATCCAAACTATACAAATTCGTAGTTGAATTATTTTAGAATTTAGAGGAAAGGGAGGGGTTCAGACAAAGTTGGGCGCCAAACTGTAATGTAACAGACGGCCCTAGGATCTCCTGAGAGCACGTCTGCCACACCAGTTGTAAAGAATGTGTAGAGCATTCTATACCTAGTAGTGTACTTAACAATAATAAGATGCTTATAGAATAAGAGGCAGGACTGCGTCACGTCCCTTGGAGTAGTCAGCGAGTTCCTTCTTGTCGTTACGGCGTCCGTCGATGGCCCACACAGCCATCTGATAGAAACCGGCGGCAGCAAACAGACCGGCTGTAGCATTTAGTCATAGTCATTAGTAGACGTAGACGACAGCCGGTCCGATCGCCGATCTCGTATGTGTAGCAGGAGACGAAGTGAAAAGAAGGGGTCACCCTCGGGCACCGGAACGCATCTCACCCCGGTACCACGGGAGCGCAGGTTCCCGGATAGGTGGTGGAGGCCCAGGCCGTCCAGCCCCCACAGGACAACCCCCGGAGTCCCATGTAAAGGCAGGTGTTGCTTAGAGCAGTGTATAGGGAATGGTTGATGTGATGGCATACCACATATAATTAAACGGTCACTCACACGGATTTAAATTTATAATATTTATATCAATATAATATAATAAACAGTAAATCATAGTATCAAAAATCACCATGGTGTAAAAAAAAACCAAGTCCAGTCTCCTTTCAAATCCCTATCTGTCATTATTAAAAAAAAGTATAAAATATAAAAATGGCCAGTAGGTAGGTGAATGACTATGAAGAAGGTGATACTACAATGTAGGCCAATTATAAATAAAATATTTTTGTTTATATTTAGATTTATACTCCACTTTTTTCCTTATATTTTGTCACTTGGAGAAATCAATAAATCAGAACAATGTTATGAGGGTGCCTTAAAAGAGCCTCCACGAGTGACGATACTTAAGCACGTCCGGCGTACCCTGGGCAGTCAGCCCCGCTACCAACCTTGCTGACTGGCTAATCTTTTCACCACGGCATGAGCTATATGCTCATGTCGACACGAGATAGGATAGGATAGAACAATATTTAAGACACAAACTTAATTTACTTATATTTGGGTTTAGTTGAACAATACCATGATAATATATCCCGTGTGGGGACGGGCTAGAATATAAAACTTCCTCACCGCACGCTGGGAATAGACGCGTGTTGTAACATTCAACAAAACCCAGCACGCTTAGTGGTAGGATCTATACGGTCCGCCTGGCTAGCTACCACCCTCACATTAAAGTCCGGCGCCAAGCAGATTACTGTGTTCCGTCGTGTGTATGTGAGAGTCAGAGGGGTATAGAGGAATCTCTCTATATCTCTGTTACTTGGATTCGTGTGTTCTATCTTAGACCCTGTCTGCGCTTACCATCAGGTGCGACTAGGGTATAGAGCGACAAAGAGAAATAATTAAAAAAAAAATACCGACAATGCCATACCAAAATGCCTATTGCTAAATTCTGTTTCTTATTTCATCATCATCATAATCAACCCATTGAGGAGCTCGTGGCTAAATAATTACAGCCGCATAGACCGATCTTCCGGGTTAAGCCACGCTTGCCGAGGTTGGTCTGTGGATGGGTGACCATTTACCATAGCGAGTTTCCTCCGTGCCTCGGAAAGCACGTAAAGCCGTTGGTCCCGGCTGTCATTTGTAGATCTTTGACAGTCGTTACTGTTGGTCAGAAGCCAGAAAGTCTGACAACTAGTCTTACCAAGAGTATCGTATTACCCAGTTACTGGGTTGTGGAGGTCTGATAGGCAGTCGCTCCATGTAAAATACTGAGATTCAGCTGCATCCGGTTCGACTGGAAGCCGACCTCAACATAGTTGGGAAAAAGGCTAGGCAGATGATGATCATAATCAACCCATTACTGTCCCACTACTGGGCACAAGCCTCTTCTCTCTTCTCTTCTCAGAGAAGGTTTAAGAGCTAAATCCACCACAATGGCCTTGTCTTCACTCACCATCGAGAACTTTATGAAACCCTCTCAGGAGTACAGGTTTCCTCATGAAGCTTTTCTTCGCCATTATCGCAAGTGATAATGAAACTCTGATCCGCACATGAATTCGGTTTTTTTTTCTTATTTCTTTCCGGAAATCCGTTCTACGTTTTTTGTGGCCTTCAATAATGCAATCTGACATTAAGTCTAGCCTATTCGTATATTAACACCCTATTATTATTTATGAATAGATATAATTACCTAGATTAACATGCCTATTTGTCGGTGATAAGCACCTAATACTTGCACGACTTTGAACCTAATAACATCTTGTTGAACTTAAAACAATGATGTGTTTAGAACAAAGGAAAAGGTTGTGAGCCACTGACTTGGTTGAAGTTGAAGCTGAATGTCAGTCGTAAATAACATTTGGTGGTATTTGTCGGAGATAATATTCTTGGCAATAAAATTACTATCAAGGATCAAATTATCGACTAGCGTGTAAAACAATAGAACAATTCTCAATGTGGACCTTTTGAACAACAAACAATTAATAGGTAGTTTATTATGTTATTTGCAGTTCCTTTTTAGACGTAATTTTCATTATACTGGTATCGTACAATAAACAACTATGAAGACAGTTATCAACTTGAATCCTCAAGAGCATTGAGGATCAAGAAAGATGAGGAGATGTTGCTATCTTACTCAGCTAATTGTCCCACTGCAGGGCAGAGGCCTCTTCTCATTCAGAGAAGGAACGAGCATTGCTCACCACGCTTGCTCACTGCGGGTTGGCCATTGGAGACCATTAAGTCCAGTTTTCCTCACGATGTTTTCCATCACCGTATATCAGTAGGGTCTTAGATCAACTAAGAAAGTATTTAGAGTTGAGCCCGCAACCCGGTGCTTATCGAGTCCGAAACGTCCAGACACTATGACATGAAATAGAAATATTTATTTGCCAGAAACAAGGTTGATAAAGTACCTACTTGTTTGGTTCAACATGTTTCATTTATTGTAATTTCATTTAATTTAACCAAAATTATCTCTAATTCCAGGACCAAGGCACGGGCGATATAAAGGCTGCGCAAGAGAGTCGCGATGGGGGCACAGTCCATGGTTTCTACAGCTTCATCGACGCGGACGGCCAGACGCGCACCGTACACTACACCGCCGACGACGTGAAAGGGTTCAAGGCGAATGTCAAGAAAACTCTTTAGGAATAGCTACAATAGGATTAACGATGGCACTTTCATAATGTGTTGCATATTTAAAAATAAAAGTTGATGTGTGTGTGACCATGGTATAATAATACTAGGCCTAGGCTCTTTCCACGATGGCCCAAAACTACGTCACGAAAGTCGCGATCAGGCCTGCCATTGATTAAAACCCGGACTCCACCAAAGTGGAGACGAGCGGAGCGGAGATGTGTTTTAAAAAACCAATAGAATTTCGTTATTCACACAGCTCCTCTCCACTCAGTTTAAGTGGATACCACTGAGCGGAGATGTATCATATTTGTATGGCGCGATGGAAGCAGAGATGTGAGCTGTGCCTCGCTGAGATTGAGCTGGGCCGCGGTTACAAGGCGGAGATGTGAGCTTTGCCTCGCAAGCTGATGACGGCGCGTAGCGGAGACGAGATGTGTGCGGCGTGCAGTGAACGGTCTCGTGTTAGATCGTACTAAACTGTGCGGTCACATCCAACGCTCGCCGCACGCAGCTCAGATCCGCTCTAGTCAGCGCACATCTCCATCCTAGCCAGCACACATCTCCGCTACAGTCTGGCAGTACGCATCCGGGCCTTCCATCTTCAGTATAAACAAGGAGTTTTTTTTTAATCTAAAGTAAATTGATAGCTAGCTTAACTAAATATTTGCTATCTCGTGTTTTTATTCATCTATTTACCTAGTCAAAAATTAAACTGTATAAGATTAGCCGATGACGTAGTCTTGGGCCAATCATGTGACCTAGCTGTTAAAGGAAGATAATACCTAGCGAGGCATATACAAGGTGTGCAATAAATAACGCACAACCTCTTAAGGGGTCACTGTACTCATCATTATGAACAACTTTTACTATGGGACCAAAACTGAAATCACGAATAAAAAAACATCTGTTCCTTACATTTATGTGACTGTATTACTGAACTTCGAATTGTTCATAATGATGAGTACAGTGAGTTAAGAGGTTGTGCGTTATTTGTTACACCTTGTATATGTGACGTAGTGAGGTAATCAAACGACAGCTCCTTATCATGGGGTTTCGGATAGTACAGACGCCAGCACATCAAGCTACTACAATCTGTAAAATATCTTTAGTAGATTTTAATCTTTATCGCAAAAGCATTAGGTTCAAGGTTGACTGGGAAAATTTGACAGCTTCGAGTAGCTTGATGTGCTGGCCAGTCTCTACACCAACTACGCGACGTCTTACGTAGGCGGTTTAAAGCGACGTGAATTATGAAGTGATGCGATGCGGTGACACGCGATGCGGTACGAAGCGGCGGCTTTGTCCTACGAGCTCGCGGACCGCTCGCCGCGCGCCGCCCTTATTCAGTAGCACTGTACGGCATCGCAATCAGTTCGCGTAAAAATATCAAGCCAACTGACAGCGTTCGCTTCGCGCCGCGCCGCGCCGCAGCGCACCGCACTCCACGTGCGTTAGGCCACTTCAATAGGTATCGACTGTTTGTTGTTTTCGCGTCGCGCCGCGCCGCTTCGCGTCGCTTATAGATCGCTCACGTAGGATGACGCGCTAGTGATGGTGTCTGATGGATCGTCAAACACACATTAGCGTAAACGAGATGCAAAACATTTTTAAAGTTCCATCGAAAAACAATATAATTTGGATAGACTGCGTGCTTCAATTGTGACATGCCTTCCAATTTTGTTCATTTTAAAATTCGTTTTGAGAACTTCTTGCAATACAGGTGTTTATTTTTCCCGTTCAATTGCAACCTGCCTTCCGCAACAATAAGCGATACTCATTATATTGAACTTTTGAAAGGTGTCACGCGATCGATTCGATTTGGCGTGAATCGATTTTGCGTCAAACTATGAATTACTAAATAAAGTCATACATATACAGTTATGTTAAGATATCATTAGCGTAACAATCTATCTGTCGATATTTTAGAAGCTAATGTATAATCTTCTGGAATTTGTATGACTTTATTTAGGAATCGATATCTTGGTACAAAATCGATTATTGAAAACTCGGAAGCGATTTTTCAATAGTAGCAATTGAGGAGCTCAGGATCAAATAGTGTCATTTACACTTTTGGCTCGACGCGTCTTTTTTTTTTTTATTGGACTCAAAGGCTTAGAAAGCCAAAAACTGCATTTTTTTAAGACAATATAGCATCTCCAAGTCGCATACTGATCAAAAAGTGACATACAAGGCAAACCAAGGCAAACAGACCTACTCGTGAAAAGTTTTTTCTGAACAAAACTGAAAACGACACGTTTGGTGAACTGGCTAAGCGATTGGCTTTTGCGCTACGGATCGTGGGTTCGATTCCCACACGGAACAAAAATTTGTATGGCCTGCAGATGGTTGTTTCGGGTCTGGGCGTTTGTTTGTGAGATTTGTGTCTGTAAACGCACCCACGATACAAGAGAAATCTTAGTATGGGGCAAAGTTTTTTAAAAAAGACAAAAGGCAAGACAAAAGTGAAATCAACACCTTTTGATCCTTACTTCCTCAGTTATAAACGTTAGGAAACCTACTGCGTTTAAGGCTTCAGACAGATTACACGCGTTTTTCTAATAAGCGTTTGTACTATACGGATTTAATCAGGCGTTCAGTAGACGTGTTGTCCTCGGAATTCATTCGGACTTTTCATTAGCACTAAGCATAATACCTATTGCCATAACCATTAGTTACAGCGTTTAAATCAGTAGTGCACTAAGGCACTTTATGGTGTGAATGAAAGAATCTATTAACGACGAAAAAACACCATGCAATGCAAAAGTAGGTAGATTGGCCGTGTTAAAAAGATTAGCCAGTCAGCAAGGTTGGTAGCGGGGCTTACTGCCCAGGGTGGGTGGAAGGAATTAAGATAGGTAGGTATTAATTGCTCAATCACGATGACATAAGATTTTGACAGCGTTTATGATGTACAGACATAATGCATAATCGCACCGACGGACGCACCATGGAAGAGACTCGTTCGTGGTAACTCGGACGCGTGCGGAGCGGTGCGCCGTATCCACATCAAGCATCCTCATAATATGGCTTCCCACGGTGCGTGATTTTACGGATGATACCACGCACAGCCAGTGCGCGCTACCACGCATCGTGGGAAACCGGCTTTAGAGTGAAAACCTCTGCAATGCATTAGGTCATTACACGATTCCTGTGGGCTTTAACGTGGACTACGTCGCAGGCAAAAGCTAGTCAATTATATTTATTACGAATTTTAAATACGCAATAAAGGCTAATTTTAGTGCCTACAAAATAATTTCGCATAGAGCAGCTCTCTTATAATTATAGCACCTAATGTCCAAATTGCATTCCCGAGGTTTTCATTCTAAGGCGACGAAATATATAATGCTGATTGCACTTTATTAGATCAAGCCTTAAGTGCCATTATGGGACAGTAAAGTTAAATTTGTTTGAGAAAAAGCGATGCAAGCGCCAGTTATCACACCAAAGTAAGCCAGCTTCAATACCAGCCCAGATACACACGTCACTGTTCATGTAATACCACGGTCTAACTGCCATATGAGTACCGTGCCTTAAATTGTTACATCACAAACCCTATTTTCCAAAATTCTAGAATATTTGTATAAAGCAGTCTATCCAAGTCTCTCTGTGTGTAAATATATTTTATTCTCTTGTGTATACCTCATTTTTTACGCAAATCTATTTAAGTTTAATAAACTAACTTTAGATATTTTATATTGTTTTATTTCCATAATCGAGATACCTTCCAAAAAAAAACTATCCCTTCTGTTTGTCTTGCAGCAACTTCCCATCATAACATAACAGTGATAATAGTGATAAGTATGGCTATTTCACAAGTTGTGCTCTGTGGGCAAGCCCTAACTTAACAATATACAATACGTCCGGTTATGCTAACGGTTATGGTAACTATTCTAGTACACAAATACACTACACACTAGGGTCCAATACTATTCCCCGCTCTTTGGCAGCCTTTTTGCTTCTTTGTTGAGATATTCTCTATCTTAAATTTATGAAAATGTGACCCCATTGTATCGTAATGTAAACGATAGACAATATTATCGCCCCCCGAATAAGCCTACTTTTATCTCAGTAGGACCAAAACTTTGAGAGATAATGACTTTTTTTGTACACACGTACAGAATATCTCAACAAAGAAATGGAAGTGAATTGGACCCCAGTATATAGTGTATTTGTATACTAGAATATTTGCTTCATAAGTACCTACCTAGAATATCGCTAGTCCATAACCGGACACATTGTATAACAGTATCATACCAATATACCTTGACTGAGTACTGTCCCACTGCTGGGCACGGGTAGGGTTACCATCCGTCCGGATTTATCCGGACATGTCTGGACTTTCAGCCTTTCATCCGGACTTTGTCAGGTTTTTTTAATTTGTCCGGATTTTTGGCTTAGATGGAAAAAATTAAATTAATGTTTAATTTTCGCATTAAATTACTTAAAATTAAAACGAGTATTAAATCAGTCATCAATCTTTATTAAACTATATACTTATACTACATACAACTAGTTAATCAGTCTCATCTCAATTGAAAACAATCAATTATTTCATTTTGTGACTAAAATGTCTGGACTTTTTTTTGAAATGTCCGGACTTTTTGGCAAATGTCCGGCTTTTTGTCCCGACTTTTCAAATTTCGAAATGGTAACCCTAGGCACGGGCCTCTTTACAGAATGAGAAGAGCTTAGGCTTTAACGCACCACACTAGTCTGTGCAGATTGGCGTACCACACACACCATCGAGAACTATTTGCAACCTCGTCTGCAGGTTTCCTTACGATGTTTTCTTTCACCGTTAACGCAAGCAATAATCAATTTCTTATCCGCACATGAGTTCGAAAAGTCAGAGGTGTAAACCGGGTTCGATCTCAGACCCTCCTATGGAACGCAATCGTTCAATTGCTAGGCTATCAATGCTTTTCTACTACGGTAAGCTGAGTTGATAATGGCAGTAACGGTATATTGACGTGCCCACGTAATCGCACAGTCAGCCAGCACGTTCGAGCTGACGTGCTACAGTAAACCTGACTCTTACCAGAAGCCATCGCTGTGGAGAAAATCGGCCTGGAACTTCATCATTATCAATACCAATAATATTTATAAGCAATAAGAGTAGAGAACTGTGACATATAACGTAAAATTAATTGGTTGAACAGGTGAATGTTCGGATCGCCAAGTTATACAAGGTTAGTCGGAAAGGGGGTAAATTTTATTTTAGTTTCTTCAAAAATTCTTTATCCCTGCTTTAGTTACGAATTCAGAAAGTTGAGCTTCTAATCTGTGACCCCAAATATGACCGAAAATAAACACAACTGATCATAACTGAGGATAGATACCTAGATGTAACGTATTTTTTTTTTTAATTTTGAACGTCTCTTTCTCTTAAACTATTGACTTTTGGGAAAAGTTGTAGAACAAAAGTTATTCATTATTATAGGTACGTTAACAACCATTCGGATTAATACTCCCTTTCCGACTAACCTTGTATAGGTACTTAAAGTGTGTTAAAAATTTGCATTAAACTTTTTTTGAAGTGTTCGTTTTTGTATACGTTTTTCAATTTCCGATACCGAGTAGCCCCACAAAATTTATAGACCAAATTTTTAACACCTTATATTGTCGTTTCAACCTATGAAAAACTTTCAAACGTGTTGGGTAAGTGGCACCTAAAGAACACTGCTAAAGCAAGGAAAAGATAAACTATACCCGAAAACCACACGATTCAGCTATTTGTACTGAGTAGACAACGTTAAATCAACGCCTCATAAAAACCGACAAGCAATTTTTTAAGAAGGTAAAAAACGGGTATGATTTAAGCTGTCGTCAATTTAATTGGTTTTGAATTTCTTAAATAATAGGGTTTGTCGGCAAAATAGTAGATCTGTCGCCAAAATGTAGTTGCCAAACAATATAAAAACAATTCTATAATAAATCACATATAATCATCGGGATATACTATCAAGTATCAAATAAACAGATTTCGATTTATTATAATAAGTTTGTCCTGATAACTGTATAATCAATTTATTCAAAACGATCATTAAAAAAATTTTATATAGCACTTCAAAAATTCATAAAAGTCCCAAAAGTAGTAGCATCATATTTGCAAATGAAAAACTTAAGGGGATGTTTGTAAGGTTGTTTGGGTTTCCAAAGCAGAGTCGACGAAGCCGGGGCTCCTATTTCTGTCTGCAGGGTTTAAAGTAACCTAACACGAAGGGGATGACGGGGGCTTCGCTCGCTCGCTTTGCTCGCTCACTCCAGCCCCCGTCATCCCCTTCGAACCTAACCTATCCGCGTCGGGGTGTCCCAAATTACCGAGGTCGGAGGCACTCCCTTTAAATAATAATGTCATAGCGCGCCAATTTGGCTCCGACCCTTTGATAAATTTTTCATTAAATTTATAAACAGAACTATTTAATTAGTAACGAATAGTATTATTTTGATAACTGAACGAAATAAAATGTAACTACTTCACTGGTGACAAAATAACAAATAAAAACAAGTCGCAATCTGGGGATGATCATCGATTTATTTGGCGACAGATATACCATTCTGAGTACGAAGCTATTATTTAAGGGATAAACCTATTATTTTGAGAACAAAATTTTTATCCAAGGAATGAACTACGATTTTATTGATAACCCATCTCATAAGTTAGATACATATTGACATTAATTTGGTAATTCATAACTGGCGACACTTTAATTTATCTGAGAATGAAAATATTTCGTGGCGATAAATCTATTAATTAGATGATGCAAGTTGATGACAAATATAAACTTTGCTGACAAAAAATATAGTTCCCGTAAAAAACCAACACTCATCAGTATTATTTAATAACGCCTACGAAAAATGTTATCGCAACATAGTTTTCAATGACGGCTTGCTATATTTTGCCGCACCCAAGGCTTTGAATGAAGTAAAAACATAACACTCCTTTTGTGGGCAGTTGTGTAAAAAGCTGCTTGCCTAAGACCCAGCAACTGGAAATAACTACAAATCCTTAACTAAACCGTGCAATGTTCTTTTTAAATTATGGACTCAATACCTACCACCTCCCAAACGCCCGGACTCCTTAATAAGGTACGAGTTACAAGATTTTTTAGCACACGCAGAGGAGATTCCGTACAGTCGTTCCCACAAAGGACTTTTATTATGAACCCTGCAAGCTCCTACTCTGAACATATGGATTATGGCTTTCCATATTCAATACGTCCCCCTCAAGAAAAGACGAGTTAGATACAGTTTTCCAAGGGCCCAAACAACCGAAATAGTATACCTACATAGTATGTCCCTTAAGAGCGATTACGCACTGCATCCGATCCGAATCCGTGAAAATACGGATATAAAAAACTCGGACCGAATTCGGATATTGCTTTACGCATTGCATCCGATCCGAATCCGTGAAAATACCGATCTAGAGTAAAAATCTCGGACCGAATTCGGATATCGCTTACGCACTTATCCGATCTCTGATCCAAATTCAAACAATTCAGGGGCCATCTTTGGCATATCCATTTGGCGTCCGATTTGAATCCGAGGTAGTGCGAAAGCGTTCATACAAACAGTACTATGGCTACTTCGGTCCGTCAATTTTTTTTCCGAATTGGAGACTCACGGATGACGGATGCCGGATGTAGTGCGTAAACTACCATACAAATAGTTCTATTCGGATTCGGATCAGATGCAGTGCGTAACCGCTGTAAAGGTGATGAATTAAAAACGCCTTTTCAGCCACTGCGAAAGATAAAGTTAACAAGAAAGGCGTACTGAATGGGTTTACATTATCCCAGATTCTTGCTGCTTCTCTAATTCGTTGCCTCTAATAGACATACCATGTACGATATTTCAATTGTTTAGGCATTTAGAAAAGCATACCCAACTCATATTTTCTTGGGGGACGTTTTGAATACGGATAGCCATATACGCGCCTGGGAACCCGAAGGTTCCACGCACGACAGAAGAGCAGTGCGAGTCAGATACGGAAATTGCGAGTAATATCCGAACAGGACTAAACTGCTCCCAATCAAGCTAGGTGGCCTCCTTCTGGAACATGACAGTACCGCAGGAGACCATTGCCCTTCATATCGACCGCTTCGTACTGCCAACAAAACAGCTGGCAGAGACAAACCTTACGCGATCCAATCGACCAGTACCCGCTCTGATCACTCTACAACGAGCATACCTTGAATATTAAAACTACCTGACACACTTTAAAAAAAGTTTAAAAGGACGTTTAAACGCATTACGGCTACCGATTCAAAGATTAACCTATTGTTGCGGCTAATATTGTTAGCTTAAGCTCCGACTTATTTGCCATTGATACTCTTTTTGTGTGCTCCATAACATGTCTGTCACAGATACGCATCTTTTGAACCGGGTGACACTTGACAAGTTTGGTAAAATATTTTTTTCGTTTTTATTTTCTGTCGATTTGTTATCTGCGTTTCGTTTTTGGGTTGAGCGGATTATTTGTATTTATGACGAGATCCAATGCTAAATAAATAAGGCTACTCTTTATCAAAAGCAACAACTTTGGATGTAATGGAAATGTTACCATAACAACTATCTTTTTCAGACCATTTTATGATCTTAGGGCGTCGTTGCGAAATTGACCCATGCAAGGGCAGCTTTAATTTTAATGGATTGGCAACACTGTTTTGACAGATAATAATGTACCTGTACCTGCTCTCTTCATTTTACTGGCGCCATATTGTTATACACTAATTATCCTCCCCAATTACAAGTTTCTGCTGTTATATTGGAGTATAATTTAACCCGTCCTGTAACACCAAAATCTCTTGGATGATCAGACTGATCAGCGCCTTAAAGAAAGTTGGGCAAGACGACTAAGACAGAGGAGGGCGGAGTAGTAGAGGATCGCGTGACTCAAAAAAGCTTTTGTAGTTTAGTTGTCAAACCTAATACGGCTTGATCGTCATCGTAATAAAAAATATTTTGCAAATAAGTTTTATAATTTTAGGCTCTATTAAGCAGAAGAGCAATTATTCTTGTATGTGGTCACAGACAACACTTCCGGACAAGGGTGTCAGGTTCAGAATTCCGTAGCTTTATCAATTTTAATATACAACAAGAACTTGAGGCAGGCAAAATTGATTTTGGTGATCCTAGGTAATTTAGAAAAGAAAATGCTTCCTACACATTAGCACCATTATTTTTAAGAATAAAATCCCTCAGGTTATAAAACAGAAGGAAAATTCCTATCATTTTCTCGGTCATATCTTATGCTTTAGAAAATTTCTTCGTTTCCAGTTTGTATACCCTGTACGTAAATCTCCTAAACCGAGTTTTCTGTTACCTTGCGACTGACGGACACCAAATCTAGGTAGACTCAGCTTATCATATTTCACTGCTGGATTTATTAGGCCTCTCCCAAATGCCGTCATAACATCTGGTTATCAAAATTTCTACCTTCAGTTTACCTTAATGACAAATGATTTTTTTTATTTATTTATTTATATTTATTTCAGGTACATCAAATTAATAACCCATAAATGTGTTAGTATTACTTAAAACTATGTTAGTACAATTAGAACAAGAAACACGAACATAATTAAATTAATAACACTTATAACTAAATCAAATTATATTATTATTCCACCTTCTGGTTCCAAGTGTCGGTAACAATACATGCACTGCACACAGGTGGCCCATCAGGTGGCCTTCATTCTTATTTGCAAGAATGCTCAGGAGACTGTTGTCGCTGTCTCGCAACCGACGCAGCAGCGATGCAGCTCTCTTACCCATGATCGCAAAGAAGTCATCAGTACGGGCTGCTGCGAACATCCCTGACGCACTACAGAAACGTGGCAGCGACAACAGTATCCTAAACGCATTGTTGTATTGCACACGCAGGGTATTATACGTTTTTTGCGTATATCTGGTCCACACACTGCAAGTACAAAAAGCCCGGCAATTTGCTCTAAACAGCGTTAACTTGACATTATTGTCGCACTTTGCAAATCTGCGGGCCAGCATGTTGCATCTTACGGCCAATGCCCTGCGCTCTCTCTCCATATCACAATTATCAGTGCCATCCTCTGTAATCCAGTGACCAAGGTATTTGAACTGCTTGACTCTGCTTAGAGTTGTACCACATAGCGAGACTGGTGGTACCACTTCATACGTCTTGCTCTGTGCCATGAAAACTAACAGCTCGCTTTTCTTAGCATTATACCTTAGTCCATGGGTTCGAGCATAGTTCTCACAGATATTTAATAACTTCCTGAGCGCACTGATCGACGGACTCAGCAGCACCATGTCGTCAGCATAACTAATGTTGTTAAACGACACACCATCTATCATGCATCCGACGCCGGTGCTGCTGAGTTCCTCGATCAGCTTATTCATGTAAACATTGAAAAACTTAGGCGAGGTCAGTTCCCCCTGCCTCACCCCACACTCTAACCTGTATACATCTGAATATGCTCCAGCCCACCTCACAGTGTTACATTGGTTACCATACCAGAACTTAAACACATCAATTATTTCAGGAGGCAGGTTAGCTTCACACGACAACTTGTTCCACAGGATGTCATATGAGACAAGGTCGAAAGCCCTGGACAAGTCAAGGAAACATGCATACACAGGTGTCCTCCTCCCAGTATAATATTGCACTGTACTCTTCAGAGTCATAATTGCAGTCTCGGTCGATAACCCATTTCTAAAACCAAACTGTCTGTCATTAATACTTAGTTGTTTACCCAGATACCGGTCAAGTAAACCATCAAGAATTTTTGCAGTCACCGTTGCTAAGGAAATCGGCCTGTAATTACTTATATCCGACATATCACCTGTCTTATTCTTACGAACGGGCACCACAGGGTGGGATACTCAACTTCAAAAACCAAAACGTCAACAATCGAAACATCAACACCATATAATCAACAGTTTAATTTTTCAATGAATCAGAATAACATTAGCTTTAAACATAAACGGTTCAAAATGTCAACACTTCAGATGAGCAACGAATCTGAATGTCACTGATTTATAACGTAAATTGTTCACATAACCAACACTTTAGAAAATCGATGTTAAACTAGTATCGTAAAATATTCAATCATAATATAATATTCGTCGCAGACATTGTTAAACATAACATACTGAAATGTCTAGTTTTCTATTTTGAATCCTTCATTCTGAATCGGTGGCCATCATAATTTTGAAAGATCAGATCAAGTTATAATCGACGAATATTATATTATGACTGAATATTTCACGATATTAAGTTAAACATCGATTTTCTAAAGTGTTGATTAAGTGAATAATTTACGTTATAAATCAGTGATATTCAGATTCGTTGCTCATCTGAAGTGTTGACATTTTGAACCGTTTATGTTTTAAGCTAATGTTATTCTGATTCATTGAAAAATTAAACTGTTGATTATATGGTGTTGATGTTTCGATTGTTGACGTTTTGGTTTTTGAAGTTGAGTATCCCACCCGGCACCACAACCGTTTTAATTAGATCGGCCGGCAAGTACGAATGACTGAGACATAGGTTGAACAACAAGGCAAGAATCCTTGGGAGATGGACACCTGCGTTCTGTAAATGTTCTATGCTTAAGCTGTCGTGACCAGGCGACTTACCTCTGGACATGTTTTTGATGACGGAAGACACGTCACGGGCAGTAAAACGAACGCTAAGGTTATTATAGCCTACATTCAGAGCTTGGTCTACTGAAACTAAAGGTGAATCAATTTTGAAACGCTGCTGAAATAAATTAGCTATATTAACTGATCCACCTTCACCTTCCACACTCGACGGGAGACTCGACGCAGGGCTCAACCTTTTCGTTTCCCTCCAAAAGCTTCCAAAGTTCCTCGCCGAGTGGTGAGAAGCAATAATGTTCATTTTAATTTGTTGCTGGTTGTTTTGGCACCACTTTAGCTTCGCCTTGAAAGCTTTTCGAGAGTCACGCATTTGGTTGTAAATGGGCCCCCCACTGGGTTTACCATACTGCATCCAAAGCCCAAACCTGAGCCGAGCCTCCGCATGAGCTTCACTCACATGCTTCCGTTCAGTCCGACACAAACAAGTTGCCGCCGCTGAGTCACTTAAAATGTTAATAACAGTGTTATATAATCTATCTATATGAGATCTATGCTCCAGATTTTGGCACATTTTATCACAACATTCCTGAAAAGCTGTTGGAAAGTCAACATCTCTCATCTTATAATGACACAACTCCTGGTACTTCGTTATCTGACTAGCTTCTCTAATCCCCCACTTAACCCTATTAGATATAATATTACCTATAACAATTTTTGGCTGTAATACTTTTAAGTTACATGTCAGCTCTATGGGTAAGTGGTCTGACCAGAAAACATCACACACAATCTTCACATCAACAACAGATTGCCAAGCGGCCTCTGTGACCACACAGTGATCAAGCCACCTACGACAGTTATCATGAGCGTCACCAACGTACGTATATGTATCAGAATTCAGTCCGAGTCTCATTATATCTGCACATAACCATTTTTGCTCATTACAAAAACTAAGTAACTCAATTCCAAAACGCTCACCTGGGTGTGAATTAAAGTCTCCCAACACAAATACACTTTCAACGTTCTTGTTCTCAATAATTGCGCTTACTTCGCTTAAACATTCCGTAAACTCAATAAGATTGTCCCCTGAATCCGTAGGCATGTAAACGGAAAAAACCAGAAACACTCGCTCCGCAACTACAAACTTAGCCGCGATTAGCCGTACACTTTCACACTCAATGACGGACACCGATGTAAACAAACTCCTTCTCCGGATCAACGCCACTCCACCATACGGCCGCCCGCGTAGTATCCTCATTCGACGTATCCACAGCTGACTTGCCCGCAAATGCAAACTCATTATGGATAGTTCCTAGGTAGGCTATATCGTGCGGCATAAGCCACGTCTCCTGAAGAGCAATGACATCAGCTGATTGGCATAATGTTTTCACTCTGTCAATGGATCTATGAATAGATTTACAGTTGAAGCTTACGAATTTAACTAGACTTTGTTCCATTTACGGTGCTAGGCGAAGGTACTCGCAATTTTTCAATGGTTTTACTTCTGAAATTTACAAACTTCCTGAAATTAACACCTTCAGGCCACAGGTTGTCATCCATGAAAACTGGTAACTTGTGTCTCGGAACAAAAACTTTATAGGCATCGTAGTCCCTCTCCTGTTTCATAGTTACCTTTTCCAACTGTACTGACACCTTTGTTTTACTAAAGATATAGCTCGATATATCGCTCACTGAGGCACCTTTATCTACATTATTAATAAACAGTGGTACAACAGTGGTGTAACAATAATTTTTATTTCTGCAAATAAATCTTGAGACAGTTTTGAAAGTAGTTTGAAGACTAGATGGCGCCGGCATTTGGTATCTGACTATCTCTGAGAACAAACTCCGAAACAAAATCAGAGGTCAAGGTATCTTTTAAAGTCCAGACATTGCGGTATAAAAATTATGCGATTGTAACAATGTAGGGCAACGTCTGGAATGGCCTTATGAGGAAACAGCCATAGCAGCTTTGAGTTGACCTGTCCCAACTAACGGTACGCATGCATCAGCCATCGTGTAGCTCAATCTTAGTTTAGGGAGCTCAACGACCAGTCGCACTACGCCACGTGTAGGGGCCAATGATTGTAGGCACCGTACATTACCACTTTATTAATGTTGGTTTAGTTATGGAGTGCACAGAATGAACCACAAGTTGAGTTTAAAGTTATATTAAAATGTAAGAGGTTAACAAGTTAAAGTGGTAGCGATTCTTTCTTTTGACCAGTGATTTACTCGATGTGCATTGCTTAAAACGTTATAATTATAGCATAATATTTTTGACGCACGACATCCAAGTAGGATGCTGCGTTCGCAAAGTAAATGTACGGTTGATGAGACCGTACACCACGAATCAGCAGGACATTTCCGTAGCCTAATGTTTCTACGTCGTTGAGAACCAATAGGAAGTCAGGAAGGGATATAATAGTCTATCAATTTTGAAAAGCTTTGTTGCTCTACTAATAAAAAAAATAGTCAAGTAAAAAACTACGGATCCACATCCAGCCACGTCATTAAACATTATTTTTAACAATATGTTTTCATATTAACAGTTTGTGTAACTCTATCCCGGTGTGGTTAACAAGTTTTTGTGTACACGTTACAAGTAACGTGGTGAACCACGACACGCGTCTGTATCGAATTAACTTTTTGTATTAATAAATTATTGTTCATCAATTAATTATCCAAGGTTCATCAAGTTCAGCTGGGATTGGATGCGGATGACTGAGAACTAACTATAGTGGCGTAACGAGGTTTTTAGGGTATATGGGGTACTAATTGGTTGCATATAGAACACACTATCACGCCTTCCAAGAATTAGTTACAATTACCAGTCACCCTGTATATTTTGATAATTTTTAGTTTTTTTTCATTTTTTTTTTTATTATTTATTTATTTCCAAAAAACTGAAACTATTTTACAATTGTTTGTAGCCGCACAACGAAAACCTCTCAGGGTTTATCTGTGTGCCGGCGAGCCGTTCAAATACATTTCACAAAAAACAGAAAAATTGTTAGTTGGTTACTACAATAATACATTAAACTAACCATGTAATGATGAAAACAATACATTAAGAGAAATTTTGTGTAAGGAAACGCTTTGATTTGTACTTGTAACTTTTCGAGCTCGTTTTGTATAACGTTTGCAGGTCTTCTGGAAGTTTATTAAGAAAAAAAGGTACTAAATAATCCACAACCCTCATCCCGTACACATTAGAATATATTTATTTTTAAGTGGTATCGTTCTCAGAAAGTCAGGTCTGGTTCTTTCGGTTAGCAGGTCAGGTCTATTGACTTCCGCAAGAGTAAAAAATTCAACTTTATTGAACACATTCATAACATTACAGTATCAACAGAGATCTTCGTCACTGTTTCTGAATTTCTTTTTTATATGTTTTGGCGTAATTACTTTTAATACTTATTCTTAGTTGTAGCGTATATATATCTGTCAGGTACGTATGATAAGTTCTCCCATAGCTGCTGAGTCCGTAGTTGATAACCGAGTCTGCTAGGGCCATATACACACATCAAAAGTGTCTAGGGATCAACATATATTTTTGCAATAACTTTTCTCCTGATTGATATTAATTAAAATTTTCTTTAAGGATTCATCAAATAAAGTGTTTTCGTTTGTCACAGTAACGATAAACCAAGTCACCTTTGCATTAATAAAGAAATTTGCCATTTTCCTAATAAAGGGATTTTTGACATTTGAACCACTAACACAAAAGTTCGAAAAAAAGACTGAAATAACAGTTTTCTTTAAAATTTTATTGGGTAACTTAAACAATTAATAATCCGTGTTTCTACCGCGAACACTAACAACACAAGAACATCGGTTTGGCATACTCAAAATGAGTTCATCCAAATCACGCTGTGGAATGGCCGCCCATGTTCGTTGCAACAACAAAAAAAGGTCTTCTTGCGACTGGATACCCTCCATATTCGGCAGAGCTCTTCTCTGTAGCATATCCCATGCATGCTCAATCGGGTTCAAGTCTGGCGACTGAGCAGGCCAGGGCAGGACATTGATGTTAGCTGCGGCGAGAGTCTGTCTTACAACTCTTGCGGTGTGCGGTCGTGCATTATCATGCATTAACTGAAATAAGGGACCGATTTGCGCTTGTAGAGGAACGATGACGTCTGATACAATCGTCTCAGCATAAATTTGAGCGTTGAGGTTGCCTCTGATCCAAATCAACTCAGTTCTTCCGCCGATCCAAATACCCGCCCATACCATGATGGTTCCACCACTATAAGGATGGACTTCCTGGCAGGATTTTAATCGCTGTTGGCGTCCAGGGGTTCTCCAGTGTCGTATACGTCTTGTATCCGGTCTCATACCAAAACGAGACTCATCAGAAAAGCACACGAAACGCCATTGTTCTTCTGCCCAATTTCTGTGTCCAAGAGCCCATTGATATCGAATCCTACGATTGTGCATTGCTATAGGTGGTACCCGTAGCGGTCTTCGGGAATGAAGGTTCACTTCATGCAAGCGGTTTCTGACTGTTTGGTCGCTAATTAAGTTCCCTGAAGAGTGATGAAGCCTCACGGCTAACATCATGGCGGTTATTGTTGGAGCTCTTCGAGTTAAGATTTGAATGTATCGGTCTTGTCTCCGTGTGGTGCAGCGATACCGTCCTCCATGGCGCTCAGCCACGGTTCCAGTGCTTCGGTAACGTGTCCAAAGTCGACTGATAACACTCTGACTTGTATTCAGAGCTAAAGCCACAGTACGTTGCCGGGAACCAGCTTCTATCATTCCCACGGCTCTGAGCATTTCTTCCCTGCTTAAATGACGTCGCCGCTCCATAATAACGTTGGTTTTAATCAGTAGTAGGGAAACAGTAGCACTAATAATGTCTTCAATGCGTTGTATGTTTTTATAGGGAAAATATTGACAGCTGATTTTCATCTTTTACTCGAATTTGATTCACAGTTCCTGATTCAAATTATGAAATGCACCAAAAAGGATCCATATAAATTTATAAAATCATAAATTTATTACAAAGCCACATCTCAATCTCAAGAAATCCGCATAAAAATGCTTGATCCCTAGACACTTTTGATGTGTGTATATCATTTTCTGTTGAAGCTACTTAATTTATTTTCTTTATAAATACTCGTAGATAGCTAAAGAAATAGTGATGTACTTGTTTTACTTTTTCTGTTTGTCACCTAATACTTTGTTATCTAGGAGCGCTGTGCACACCTGTAAATGACAAATTCACTATGATTTGAACGCTAACGTTACTTATAAGATATGTAAATGTATTTGTAAATGAGTCATTGGAGTGCTTTATATGAATAAATAGCTAAGTACAAGAGAAGGGCCCTAGGAACCTTCTCTTGAATTAATTTTCGGACTTTAGGGACTCTGTATCCTTATGAACTGAAACAGGAAAAGATAAGTTTTAACTCTGAAACTTTTGGGTGAAGCTGATTTTGACATCAAAATTACAAGTCATTGAATTCCTTCATAATTCAACTCGAAACTCATAGTAGCTGTTTACCTATTTATTTATTATTTCCTTTATTCACATTTTTTTACATATTTACTTACATTTTTAAATATTCTAATATAAAAATAAAAACATTTAAAAATATAAAAAATAGTATCCCACCGGCATCGGGAACAAGGTCCAAGCTGCCGGCAGTCAGGGCTCCAGAGAAAGGAACCTCCTCACTATGCGTGCCGTATCTAGGAGTACTGCTTTTGTATCAAGCCCTTGATCCAGCCATCCAACGAGAGCCTCTTAAGGTGTTGATCGAGGCTCTTAGCTATGAGGCCATTCGCCGTAACGACTATCGGAACAATGACTGCTGAGTCCACATCCCACATGGCGACAACCTCGTGTGCTAGATCAAGATATTTTAATTGTTTATCTTTCTCAGCTTTCACGAGGTTCTCGTCATGAGGGACCGTGATATCAACAATCATTGTGCGGCGCTCTGATCGATCTATTACCACTATATCAGGCTTATTGGCAACAATAGTCCTGTCAGTGATAATAGATCGATCCCAGTACAGTGTGGCATGACCATTCTCGAGAACTGGGTCGGGCACATACCTGTAGTACGGTACTTCCGATTCGACAAGGTTATATTTTAGAGCAAGTTGCTGATGAATAATCCTGGCCACCAGGTTGTGTCTGTGCAAGTATTCACCGTTGGCAAGACGAGAACAACCGGAAATAATGTGTCGGATAGATTCTCCCGGACGGTGGCATGCCCGACAGATGTCAACCGTGCCATCCTTCACAATATATTTCCTATAATTGTTCGTCATCATGACTTCGTCCATAATTGCACAAACAAAACCTTCAGTTTCCCCGAAAAGGTCACCAAACCTTAGCCAGGATACGGACGCTAAAAAGTCAACATCGGGCCCATGAAGGGCTCGATAGAAGCGCCCGTGTAGCTCCTTGCTTTGCCATACTTCCTCGCGATCATTGGTACTAAGTACTACAGGCTTGCGCCAGTTCTCTTTAGCCAAGGCGAGCGGGGTAAGGCCCCTGTCCACTGCGACCACATCTCGATGCATCTCCCCTTCAGCTTGGAGGAAATACTCCCTGAGACTGTACACTTCGCGATTGTGTAGGGTCTTAGCGTTTAAAAAGCCTCGACCCCCACACTTTCGCGGAATGTACAGCCTCATCACTGAAGAGCGTGGGTGATGCATCCGATGTACAGTCAGCAGTGCACGGACCCTTCTATCCAGGGCGTCAAGATCAGTCTGAGTCCACTTGAGTATGCCGAAGGAATACATCAAGACCGGCATGACCCAACCGTTAAAGGCGCGCACCTTGTTTCCGCCTGATAAAACACTTTTCAATACTTTATTCAGGCGGCCAAAGAAGCGCTCCCGTAACGATTGTCTCATGTCGGCCTCACTGATGCCTAAAGCCTCCGACATACCCAAGTATTTCTAGGTCTCAGTTGGGGAGAGGGATCTAAGTTGTATGGAATTCGAGAGCTGGATTCCCTCGGATTCCACAATCCCCCCTCGCTTTACATGCATGACCGCGCACTTGTCCACACCAAATTCCATCCTGATAGAGTTACTGAAGTTTTCAGTTACCTTCAGTAACTCCATCAGTTGCGAATCAGTGGGGGCAAATAGTTTTAGGTCATCCATGTATAGGAGGTGGGATATAACTTGACCTTCTCTCCTCAACCGATAGCTTAGCCTTGTTCCCTCCAGCAATGTACTTAGGGGGTTCAAGGCTAAGCAAAACCACAACGGACTCAGACTGTCTCCCTGGAATATACCTCGCTCAATCCTTATCGGTTCCCCTCTCCCCAGAATCTCTCGACATCCCGGATAGCGAAGGACCGTTATCCATTGCCTCATACATGACATCAGGAGGGTGCGAAGAGTTGTATTTATTTTATACAACTCCATCACCCTCATGAGCCATGTATGTGGCACCGAGTCATAGGCCTTCTTATAGTCTATCCAACATGTCGACAGATCCTTTCGGGAGCGACGAACTTGTTGGCTAATGGCCATGTCAATGAGGAGAAGCTCTTTAGTACCGCGGGACCCACTCCTACATCCATTTTGAGAAGGAGACAGAATATAACTATTATCAATATGATTAGAAATTTTGACTCTCAAAATGGATGTAAGGAGTTTATAGACCGTCGGTAAACATGTGATCGGCCTATAATTCTTGGGTTCCGCGGTACTACCAGATTTATAGAGCAGGTGGGTAACTCCAGTTGTAAGAAATTGGGGTAGCGACCCTGACTCCAAGGACGATTGGAATTGGGACGCCAAGCAAGCGTGCGAACTACGTAGCCACTTAATCCAAAAATTATGCAGCCCATCCGGCCCCGGAGACTTCCAATTGGGCAATGGACGGGCTGCAGTGGCTACGTCTTGGGGGCTGATTACAATTTCCCCCATTTCCGGTATTGTTTCGCACGCTCGTTCGATATCCCGCATCCAATCACCTTCGGTGTGAGCGACAGGCACCGACCAGATGCTGCGCCAGAATGAACTCATGGCATCATCATCCGGTAGGCGCATATCACTCACACCTGGGACAGGTCGCTCCCAAGTTCTATATACCCGCCTTTGGTCACTCTGGAAAGTGCGATTCTGAGTATATCGCTCCACACGTCGCTTATATCTCCTAATGCGGTTTGCCCATGCATAAACCTTCTGCTTCAGGAAGTCGATGCGCTCTGTGACACGGGACATATAATCTCGAGGGCTGATATCAGTCCCCGAGAATGCCCGCCTCACAAAGCGCATCACTCTTGGGCGAGTGTTGCCCTCCCTGAAGCAGATCAGCTTGCCAATGAGTGCTCTAGCCCCGTCGATACGACGTTCAATCCTGCACTGCCAAGCCGGTACGGCAGGTTTCGGTCGTGTAGCTCGTTCATTTTGAGTAAGTTTAACGTGAGCTACACGACATGCCGCAATCGCCGCGCAGTACAGGATCGAGTGGGTATCGCCGAGGTCTTCGCTGCCATCAAAATAGTTTGACAGCAGCGAATCCAGAGCACACACCAGCGCCCGATTCTTTTTATGCATGGGCAAACGAGGCAAGCGTGGTTTTAATTCTGGCGGTGTGGCCCGATATTCCAAGATCGCACCCTCCAGAGCGCTCCTCAATTCGTCACTGCACTGGCTACTTACGTTAATAACCGCACCGTCAGATTCCCCATCAACATGAATGGGCCGCGGAGACACAGCAAGAAGCTGTGGCTGCTCCGCAGCCTGCACCGGGGGTGTGACGGCACGGTTATTCTGTTCTTCAGAGCGAAGCCGCTCAAGTACGGTGTCGTCCAACCTACGATTACGTTGGATGACACGCACCTGATCCGACAGTCGCTGGGTCGAAACGTTGAGGGCTGGCTCAAGCACCTGAAACAAAGACAGCATCCTATCTCGGTACGCAGTGAGGTTAATTCCCCCCTCTGTAGCCCCATAATATGCGCGCATGACGTTTTCATTGATGGACTGAGTCCATCGCATGCGCGACACATTTCCACCGGCAGCGGGGACCCTGTTCGGGGCCGGTCGGTCTCGAAGTCCCAAGCTAGCTGGCGGCCGGGCTCCACCCCGACGACGTACAGGTGGTGGCGACGACGGCGGGGAGAAATACTCGTCGCTGGAGCTCGACGCTACTGCAGCAGCGGGCGGGGCTGGATCCAATTCCTGCTGCTGCGAGGCGGAGCTCGGCGACGAGTCCGGAGGTGGTGGGTGTGCGTGGTGGTTTCTGGCGCGAGCTTTTGATCGTGTCAACATACTCGTAGCATTTTAATTTTCTTCATAGTGGGTCCTGTTTTTATGAGTGACATATGTCATCTTCGTCTATTGAGATATTTTCTTATACTTTTTCGTGTTTCAGCCATTAATTTCCAATTATTTATACTTTTTACTCAAATAGTTTTGATATTATTCTTGTTTAGAGTTTTGTTCAGACGTTTAATTTAATTATTTATTATATTATTAATGGAAATATTTAATCAAACCATTCGATGTGAAACGAAGTAACTACCACTCTAGCACATCTATCAAAATACAACTACAAAAATCACCTATACTATATCATCTTGATACAGTAAAGCAAAACCACAGGACGCTACGGGGCTACCTCACCTTTTTACACACGAAATACGAGGAATAACTCAATTCCCATAGGAAAAGCGAATTCCTCCAAGAATTACTCATACTCCTGTACAAATTATAGACAGGTGAAATACCACAATTTTTTAGCAGTTACGATCTTAAAGATCCTTGGACTTTGAACCTTAGAGCTTCATCCACAAGAGTTAAGCATAATTTTTTTAAGTGTAATAGTGATGTGGGTATTTAAGCAGTGATGGTTTTGTATGGAACACGCGCTTCTCAGTAGGTGGTCATAGAATGTTTGTTGAAATAACTGTAAAGGGTTTAAAGTAAAGATATCTACCCATTTAGTCTTTGTTAGAAAGCGTTTAATAGTTGTTACCTAAGTTTAGTTTTAATCCTTGCTGATATGTGTGAAGGATAAAGAAAGATTATCGCATACGTGCAGTTGAGTAAAGATAAGAAATATTTTTCATTGCCAAATTAACATAATATAAGCAAACAAGTTTTCCTTCTGATATTCCAGTTTATTCTTATTTCCTAGCATCTTGGTGCAAATTTTGTTTTGTTATGTAACTGCCATCTTTTTCACTCTGATAAAATAAAAAAAGTCGGACGTAAATAGGAGCTGTCTTTTGTTGAACTAAAATATTCAAATTTTGACTACACGTCAGGTGTCGACTAAACTCGGTGAGGTTCAGGGCGTAATCTAATTTGAACATCTCTAACTTAGTTCTTATTCATTACCGTTCTTTTGGGGTGCATGAAAAGAGCCTCCACGAGTGACGGTACTTAAGTACGTCCAACGATACTTAAGTAAGTCCGGCACACCCTGGACATTCAGTCCCGCTACCATCCTTGCTGACTGGCTAATCTTTTCACCACAGCATGAGCTATTTTCGTATAGCTTGTGCTGACACGAGAGAAGAAGACCGTTCATTTCTCGAGCTGTTTGCTAGTAAATGATAGCAATTCTCTAATTTTAGTTTAGTTAATGAACAAGAAAATCGGCAAAACTGTTCAATTTACTTGAAGGATTTCATACCTAGATTATGAACAACTTTTTTTTTTCGATATCTTTTCCCTCTCAACTTAAAAGGGATAAGAGGCAGAAACGGCTTCAACAGCTGCTCCCAAGCCTATCTATATTGTGTCCGGGAAAATGGCAGTAGGCTCGCCACCAAATACATGGAACTTAATACCAGCGGCGAAACGTGGATGTGCAGACTCCTGTAATAGGAGAAGACCACCCCTTCGGAAATTACACGCGCGAGTATTATGTATGCCAGTGGCGTAGGGTGAAGTTTCTTAAAATGGAAGCCGGACCAAAAAATGCTTACCTTGCTCAAGTGTGATGCGTGATTTCCAGTAACTACTCGTTTCGAAAGGAAAGCCGATAGGAATCGAGTTGTATGGAGCCTTCGCCACTGATGTATGCTACTTTTATCGTTACGCGTTAATACTTATTTCAGTTCAAACATACACTTTGAAAGCCTATTTTAGTTTCAGTAAGCCTTCGCAACTAAGGGTGACTGATAGCAAGGTGTTGCGATGCGCAGATAACGCGCTCTACTCGACGTGTAAGGAAATTGCAGTCAGAGGCGCACGCACAGGTGCAGACGCCCACAGACGCCCCACATACGCAACTGTGTTTGTGGAACTCGGAATTGGGGCGATCAACATTGCACATTGCATGTGGTTTTAAAAGAGAGACGTTTGAAGTCTGTCTTCGTTATCATTATGTCATTCTTTAGGATTGCTATATAAGGTTAGCCGGAAAGGGGGTACTAATCCGCGGGTCACTTATAGTATCACTGATGATGACTGTTTCAAAGCAAGTGTTAAAATTTAAAAATTCGATAAATTTTATTTTGATGCAAAATGATTTTTCTTTTAGTTTTTTCAGAAATTTTTCATCCCTGCTTTAGTTACGAATTCAGAAAATGTTGTTTCTAATCCTTGACCCCAAATATGACCTAAAATATAAACACAGCTGATCGTAGCTGAGGATGGATAGATTTTTGCGTATTTTTTATGAAATTTTTGAATATCTATTTCTATTACACTATTGAGTTTTGGGGAAAGTTGTAGAACAAAAGTTATTCATTATTATAGGTACTCTAACACCCTTTCGGATTAGTACCCCCTTTCCGACTAACCTTGTATTCTGTTCACCCAAAGATGAGTCCTGACAGCTTTGTAGCCGTAAGGAGACTGCTGTCGAAGAAATTTAAACGACATCATTAAAAATCGTAAAATAGCTATAATATCCATGTTTTTTTTAAATGTTTGATATTCTTTGTATGGTAACGTTTTGCAAAGAACCGACTGGAATCAACTTAGTGTAGTCGAGGAAAGGGGTGTAGTCAAAGTATACGGTCCCAACCCCAGCTAAAAAAATTGACGATACATAATAGTAGAAGACTACATCAAAGAACATTGACAGTTTCCACCTTGCTAGATGCAAACTAGTTCAAAGTAGAACGAAGAAGCGACTGCAGTTTAAAGTCCCCAAACCTGAACAAAATCAGGATATTGGTAGATTGTGTTATGATGTTCTTCCACCTGACATCTTCTGCCTAGCCTTTCCCAACTATATTGGGGTCAGCTCGCAGTCTAACCAAATGCGGCTGAATACCAGTATTTTACAAAGAGTGACTACCATCAGACCTCTGCAACCCAATTTCTGGGCAATACCGATATCATAAGTTTAGACCGGTTGTCACAGTATCTGGCTTCAGACTACCCGCAACGGCCGAGGCACGGAGGAGTCTCGATGTGTAACGAATGGTCACCCATCCACGGACTGACCGCAGCAAGCGCAGCTTAACCTTGCAAATCATATGTTCCACGCGGTTGTTAGCCACGAGCCCCTCTCTTGACATAATCATGCTAAAGTACGTCCTTCCAACGTCAGTGAAACCTACAGGTCGATGTCAATATTTTATCGTGCACGTATGCGTTTCTACCTGCCGTACCGTGAGCCAGTGACACCGACCCGACTCCGAAAAAAACGAGATGCCGTTCCGAATCATTGAACGATTGACAGCGTATACACTGGTGCTCAAAGTTGTACACTAAAATGTGTTTGATAATATAAATTCCTTGTCGAAATATCCTGCTGCGACTGGATTGACTGGATTTGACAGTGAGGAATTAAGCCTACGTAAGTCACAATTGAACGGCTATAGATGTTCACAGTGCTCTACGATCTTCTCAATTATTGTGAAGTGTAAAAAAAAAAGATGAATTTATCGTTGTAACATTTCACAACTTATTTGCATTTAGTTCCATCCATCCATAGCTATGAGGAAGTTTCAGGTTGTCAAGAAGTGACAATCGTATCGAATACTATTTTCACTGTTTTTAGCGGATTATCGCGAAGAAAATATTGTTCTTATTCTTCTTCATTAACCAAGGAGTTCTTTTTTGTCCAGAGTAACTCACACAAACTCGGAAGTGAGGGTCACAGTTTTTTGTTCATGCCCTTTCTTTAGTCTGTTGTCTTCGTATATTTTCCCTGCAGAACTTTGAGCACCACTCCACATCCGCTGACGCGCGACAGCCCGTGTTGTTGTGACAGCTCGCCGGGACGCCTCTAACGTCCAACACCAGTATTATGTAGGTGCACCTTTTGTCCGGTCCTCTGCTCCACTGGACGCTGGACGTAAGAACTTCGGAGAATAACAGGCACTTTAGGGAATTAACAGATTTGTAAGTTGAAACGTAAATATTGTTGAAACAAAATTGTAAAAATTGGACGAATGAAAGTCAATTGCATGTAGCAGAGATGAGAATACTAGAAGGTATGGATTACGCGAATGGATGAATTTAGAAATGAGTATGTAAGAGGAAGTCTGAAAGTGGCGACGATGACTGAGAATTTGTGTGGAAGCCGGTTATCATGGTATAGGCATGTGATGCGGAGGAATGAGGAACATATCGTGAGGAAAGTTTTGAGCATGAATGTCGATGGTTATAAGAGTAGAGGAAGACCAAAGAAACGATGGATGGATAATGTAAAAGATGATATGACTACTGAGATGACGGCTAATAGAGATGTACGGAAGAAAAATACTTGCTGTGCCGACCCCAAATAAGTTGGGATAAGGGCAGGAGGATGATGATGAATTGTAAAAATTGCTGGCGCAGGTGACAGAAGGCCAAAGAAAAGATGGATGGATGGTGTGAAGAATGATATGAAAGAGAAGGGTGTCAGTGATATCATGACGGTTGACAGGACGGAATGGAAGAAGAAAACGTGCTGCACCGTCCCCAAGTAACATGGGATAAGGGTAGGAAGAAGAAGAAGCTGGCGCAGGTGATGTTTTGGAATGCCTAGCAGTGGGACAGTAATGGACTGATTATGCTTATGATACTGAAAGAAAAAGTACATCAAAACAAGAATAAAATACTAACTCCGAATTGGAATCGAAGTTCGTATCTCTTGCAGTTGCTACCTGCTATGAATTTTTTGATTATAATTTCCTCATATTTCAAAAACATTTCCAAAAACTATAAGCCAATCCTGTCTTGCGTAACCATGACACGGTTAATCAGAAATCATTGCAGTTATCGCAACGAATATAACTCGGTCGTTGTAAGCCGTTTATCATTTATCTGCGATACCGACTGCCACCGCTATCATAATTTATTAGCAATTAATCAATTTTACGTTGGTTTTGTTTTAGAATTCCTCGAAAATTGTTTAATAACAATGTTTTGATTCCATGGTGTGTTGGGCACGGGAAGAGAGAATCATGGTACCAAAAATAAATCTGCATGGTTTCTTATGTCGGAATTGGCGACTATGATTATGTTAGCATAATCAATCCATTCCATCAGGCCTCTTAGAATGGAGAAACAAAGAAAATAAAATTTGTTCAGCCCAGTACACAATAACAGCATCCTAATCCTAACTTCCTAATCCTAATCCTATCCTAATCCTAAATAATTTATAAATACGAAAGTAAGTTCGTTTGTTTGTTACCTTTTCACGCTTAAACCACTGAACCGATCATCCTGAAATTTTGCTTATACGTTGTCAGGTGTACAGAAACCGATATAGGGTACCTTTCATCCCGAAAAAAGTACTGTTCCCGAGGAAAACAACAATAACGTAGATAGATGGCGCCACGCGTCTTTCGAATCATAATTGAATTATACTGTCCCGAAAAATACGGAATACGCGATAAACGACATACACGCGGGCGAAGCTGCGAGCGACCTTTAGTAAAAAATAAAAAAAACAAACATATTTTATGAGAAGGGTTTATATTATATCTGTTCTGTGGTTTATAGTGTCGGGAACTTCGTGGAGTGAGCGCCATCTGTTGTCCGCCACCTAACTAACCGTGACGTCAACATCAGACCACCACTGCCCGTTGGAGGGAGGAGACCGGCTCGCTCGGTGCGCCCGGGGGATTGCTTCTTGGACCGCACGACGGAACACTCGTCTAGAGTATTCTGTGTAGATCAGCTGAAGAAGTCTGACCTTTTATATCTGACTAGCTTGTCCTTATTTTATGATCTTGTAATAATTATCTAGAGTATTATATTGTGATCTAGTTCATGTTACTAACACTAACCCAAATACAAGTACTCTCAGTGGTGGAGAGTCTATGTTGGTTTTGTTTAAGTACTACATTTACCTTGCTCACAATCCTGACATACCAATATTAGCGATAACTGTAATGATAGAATCACTCCTTAACGATTAAATGGTAGTGTCGCTAACAATAGTCTAAACTTTAGACCGTCCTCCACGCTGGCCTGGAGCGGGTTGGTGGTCTACACACACTGTCAAGAGCTTTATAAAGCTCTCTTAGCCGGGCTAACATGCGAGGCGCGAGATAATTTTGTCGATGCAGTATCTCGTGCCGAGACGAGATAATTTGACGACAAAATTATCTAAACTGCGCAAGTTAGGATAGCAGGGACTGCAGGATACAATACCACAGACCTTATCACAATGAAACGTTAAGTGAACAAAGGTGTTAGCTATAGCAAATAGTTCAAATGTAATAATGGGCATTTTAAAATAGTAAATGTAAATTTTAATAGCAGATAACACGTTTGCTATACTGTGTAACTATTTTTAACTCCATAAGTAATGAAAATATTCGTGTTTCTAGCTCATAGAACGATTTATCATCAGTTAAAACCTTTAGTAACGTAAAAATCACATAAAAATGTCGTATTTTACAATTTTGTCAGACAACACTTTTGTCCAATTAACGCTTCCTGTCTTTAATTTTTACATTGCAGTCAAATGGTCACATGCCTACCACAAACTCCCCTTCCAAAAACCATATGTACGGAATCTTCATTCGGAAAACGCTGTTTTAAAATTAAGTTATCAGCTGCACTGCGTATCATGGTAGCATTGATGATATTTTCATTTGATTTTAACAATAGATAACGCGTTGTTATTTTTTGATTAAATCTTACCGCCGGCGTCTGCGCAATTTTTCCTTCTTCTTATCAAATTTTTATCATGCACGTATTACGTGTGTGGTCTTTTGGTGGGCACGGGCCATTGTTTTTCTTCTGGTGGTTAAAATACTAGGCATTGAATCTATTTCAGGGTAGTAGCATCTACGCTCTACTGCCCGTCTACTCGTCGTTCACTACCGAGTAGTAGGGCGGTGACAAGATGCAAATCTTGCACATGAGCAACCTGGAAAGTGTGTATTTCTTCGCTGTTCAGTTCTGACACATCCTCTCTAGTGGGTTTCGTTATACAAGGGTGGACGGACGCATTTCTCTCGGTTGCGCCTTAAGTGAGCCTAAATTGAGCTCCATTACGCTAGGAAAGATATGATTATTACCACAGAACAGATAAAAGACGTTAGAAGGGCCTTGTGGGCGGGGCAGGCGCGCCGCACATATGAGCAGACGCTCATATGTCAACCGAAATTTGTTTTACCGGTCAACAGTCGCGCTCTTATTGTGACAGCGTACGGAGATCCGCGAAAAAAAAGAATTATGCCGTCTTGCATTATTATAACGTGACGGAAAAGAAGCTAGTTGAGTAGTGTAGCCAGAGAAGGGATTTCTTTTCACCGGCATGTCCAAAAACCTTATAATATCAGTGATATTTGTAATTATTGCAATAGTATTATGTAATTTGTAGAAAAATCGATACAATCGCACACAGATGCAAAATTATACATTGCTTGCAATACATGGGTACCATCTTGTACTACGTGAGCGACAGCGCAATGTATTGCGTTCAATGCGAAAGTCGAGTGCAGCGAGCAATTGTTTTAATTCAGCGAAATCCATACGTATCGATAGTGTTGTACCAAGTTGTAAACAATATCGATATTAAATATGTGTGTATATCTACAAATGATTATTATCAGTAATATTATAATTAAAATAACTTTGTTTATTGCCACGAATTATATGTTAAATTTTATTTTTAGGTTTCCAACAGGTCCAGACAAAAGACAACTGGATTGAGACAACTGGTAGAATTGAATGGATACCTATTAAATGTAGCACAATTTGTTCTTAACATTTTGCAGAAAATTATGCAATTACAATTCACAGGGTTATTCAAATTAAATTAATTAAATTATATTACTTATGTTAATACGCCTACGGGAAAACAAAAATCGAAATTTCTTTAGTTTTTTGCAAATTGTAACTTTTATTTACGTTTATACTATTCAAAATGCAATTTGCGCCGGTAACGGTTACTCAATAATATATTCAATATGAAAGTCGTAAGTATACTTACTTTTCTAGGTTTACGATGCTCGAAAATAGAATTGTTTCCGAAAAAAACATGTTATGTAGTGCATTATGATGATGATTCATAATAATTGACATGATTTTATTGATTATTTTTAGCAAACTTAGTATCGTTACGGGTGCAAACAACATAATTATGACGTAAAACAGACCTGCAATTAGCAAAAAACTAAAGAAAATTTGAATTTCACGGCTATATCGGATGTTCCCCATATTTTGACATTATTATTTATATGTGTTGAGGAAGTTCACACTATTCGTACCCCGTTCGAGGATCTCAAAATTAGAGCGAAAAATTGCAAAACTTAGGGCCGATTTTTCAATCCTCAGATAAACAGACAAATAGCATTTATTCAACAGATAGCAAAAAAATGATTTTTTCAATCGTCAGATAGGCTTTATTCGACGAATAATTTGACTACCTGAGGAATAACTTTATCTTTCCCTTTGACGGCCAGATAACCGCTTATTCAGTAGAGAGTTTTATTCGATGACTGATGATGTAAACAAAAAATATAATTTTACTAGACAATTCTTGGGTTTGCGTTTTCATCAAAGTAAAATGGATGTATATTATTTGATAGCACTGATGATCTGGCAATAATTGAGCAAGATGCTCTGATAAATGAATTCATAAATCCAGGAAGGAAAGTAAGAATTGTCACATCCAGGCCCAATCATTTTCCGTCGGAGGGCCCGCGACGTTCTCCGGCCACCCTAGTGTGTGGCCTGCGGGTGGCGGGTTATTAGACCTGACGCCCGACCAGTAACAGGCCCGAGAAGGCGGCGCGCAGTATTCCGTGCGCGCCTCTCAGAAGGACGTGGAACGAAGCCCCACAGAAGGAGAGGTCCGACAGGGGCTGGCGGACCGAGGCCTGCCGGGGATGCAGTGCATGCAGCTGCGAATCCCACGACCCCGGCCATAGGTGAGGAGAAGGCGCACCGTGGGTTTTAAGCTAGTGAGAGTCCGGCATACATAACCCTTCGCCTTTCCCGGGCGGAGGGAATCAATGAGGATAAAGGCATGATAAAAAAAAACATGCCCAATCATTTTACAGTGTGGGATTCAAAAGAATTCCATCGCCAATTCAGACTTTTAGAGTCTGTGCAATATTTACTTATAAATAATGATATAGGATAAAATCAAGCATCAAACAAAGGTTAAGTTTTCAATCGTTTATTATACAAAAAAATACTGCGAAATGGGTTCATGGCTACATAACAGAGCTGTAGTAATTGATAGAGTCTTCCTAGCGAACTATGTTGGGAATTTGGGATCGTCTGCCAGTCTGACCGGATGCAGTCGAATACCAGTATTTTATATGAAGCGACTGCCTATCTGACCTCCATCACCCAGTTAGTAGATAACACGATAGCTCTTGGTGGAACTGGTAGTCAGACTTTCGGGCTTCAGTTCTGTACATTTCCTGTCTGCATAGAGGACTTTTTTAGGTACTTTTTTTAATTCCCTCATACTTAAGTTTTAATATATTCCATGAAAGGACACTGGTTGCGATTCCACCTGAATTTAATGAGCTCTCAGTTTTTCTCCATGCAGATCCTTTTCTTTGTCTTTATTCGTCACCGCATCGGTCTTCTTATTTCTATAACGTGTTTGTATTTTTCGATTAAACTTATGAGGAATTGAATTACAGCACTATTAAAATTCGCCGAACGCTCTCTTTTTTTTTGATTCCATTGTAATAAACATATAAATATATTATAATATTGATTTACAATCAAAATATTATATAACACGACATGACAGGAAGATAGTCTGACAGTGTCATTTTTGCCATACAGGTAATTAATGTACTCTAGACTCTGTGCAGGTAATTGAAATAGTCTGGCCTGCTCTAACGTTCGTTTATGCCATATATTTATCTCACCTCCCTGAAGTTAGCGTTGCTAAAGTCAATGAAATCGGTCAGATAGTAATTCGTGAGATAAATGGCAATTGAAAAATTGACAAACAATTATCAGGCAGTTAAACAGTCAAATAACTTTATTCGTCAGGTAGTTATCAGGCATTTTATCTGAGGATTGAAAAATCGGCCCTTAATGTAACAAAATTACAGTAACTTTATCGATATAAGTAATCGACCTTTTGGTCGCCGTAACATGTATGAGAAATAAATTTGAATTTGCGCGTGTGTGAGTGTACGTCGAACGCAGTATTTGCGTTAGTGTGACAACTAATAGCAAACTCGAAATCTATGTGCGTGTGGTTTATTTGTGTGCGTAATGCGCGTACGTATTGGGCTCTTGCTTGTAGTAGAGTTAAAGAGTGGGAGAAAAGCGGCGACACGCGTTCTAATACAAATCAGGAACTATTTCCTTTCTAACCTCTTTATCTGTTCTGTGATTATTACTGCCTAACGATTAATCACTTATGTATGTCTTATCATCATCATCGTCATTTTCGTACCAACACGCTGGTATCTTATATCTTACAAGCCTATTTCCAGGTCTATGCAGATCGCAATCCGACTCCTTCCTATATATTTTCGAAGTCGTCTATCATCTAGATCAATTCTAATCAGCCCGAGCCAACGGATAAAGAACGCATTATTTTTTCCGACTCCTTGACCCTGTTCTGCTGCCAACCTAACAGAGAAGCGTAATTATAAGCAGCTAAAACGATGTTAGATAATATTATTTGACGTTGGAGAGTCAAAGTCAAAGTCAAAGTCAAAGTTTTTTATTTCAAGTAGACCAAATTACAGGTGCTTTTAAAACGTCAAAACTAGGTGCACGTTGGAGACAAAAGATATGCCAACAAAAATAAACTCGATCCAGTTCTTACGATTAGAGGACAGATAGCATCTCATATCTCAAGTGAAATCAGATGCAATCAGTTATTATATCTGGAGCTAAGCATTGGTATCTGAGAATCATTATTAATAATGTAAGGTTACTAGCTATTATTAATAGAACACATTGAAAAAATACTACGTTTGCGCTTTTCGTTACTGTATACATAGTTTGTTCACGGAGAAAAATATACGGAGAATTATAGTTAGATACATACATACATAAACTTTACGCCTTTTACCCCATACATACAACGTCATATAATACGATCATACATCTTGTCATATCATATATCATACACGCACGCCGGTTGTGAATACTACGCACCTGTCCTTTTTGAAGAACATCACCAATGCCATCGATCTATCTCCTTCTTCTGCGTCCTCTAACGACATTTCCTGACGGACCGAAATCCACCTTATATTGTACCTGTTAAATTTATATTGTTATCTAATTAACAAATGGTATTTTTTTACTTGAATATCTTCTATTAATGATACTTAGCAACCCTGTGAATTTTTGCCACTTAAGTAATTCAAAGTAATCTAGGGTTGGTATTTTGTATATTATGTTGTGCAGGCTAAGTGAAAGATAGTGGGCTGGTCATGTTTATCGAAGAAACTACAGTGTTGGAGAATATGAAAAGATGAAGAAAGAAAAGCAAGCCCCCAAGTCTAATAGTTAGGAGACGCACAATAAACTGATAGGGTAAATAGATAGGGAAAATCGGTTAATTAGCGCAACTTGCAAGAAACTTACGTCTAATTTTTGATTACTATGCACGGGACTACGACCAGAAAGCGTTGAATACTTGTTTTGTTTGCCTAATTATAATTATTAGCCATCAATACGCTGAAAACACGAATGTAGCATTTAAAATTCTAGAAGAGTTTACTGAAGGTAATTGCTGTTAGAGAAAATCTGTAAGGCTGACCGAAAATCGGCCACTATGTTGCTCAAGATATAGTTGATGGCCATTTGTTTTTAGCTGCAATACACCAAACGATAACTGCAGAGCTACAAACGAATAGAGATCAACTCTGCCGTCCTATTTCTAAAAGACCGTAAAGTGATAAACAACGTAAAAGCGCAACATTTTCTCTATCAACCAGTCTGGTCCGTATTTTTCTATCATTTGTCAATTACGAGATCCAGAGAATTTTACTGAGACATTACCATACCTATAATACCATACCATATTATAGATGGGCAAATTAGTACAAAAAAGCATGACATAAAAACAAAAACTTTAATTTTAAAAACTGTATTAGTCCTGTAACACATTAAAAGTTATACAATGAGCTTAAAGTAGCTCAATAATTTTGTATAATCAAAAACATCTGTATGTCTTCAGAATTTCTAGAGACAACACTTTCGACGTTTTTGCTCATAACTCAAAATTAGGTTTAGTCACTTAACGGCCTTTTAGAGATAGGACGGCAGAACTGTGTCTTGAACAACTTAGCGGACCATATGCGATTGGTTTAATTAAAAGCACACGCTGCTAATTTACAATCTTCCAATTTTCCTATTTTACACAACCGTCTGGTGATGCAAATATCATCACGCCAACTTTGTTCCTCAAAATAAACATTCAAAATTCCTCAAAGCAGTCACTTAGCGATGGAATCGTTTGACACTTTTCAAACGAGAGATAATCTGATGGTCAGTCTTGTTCCTCCATTTTTTACCTCCAGACCGGACAGTATCATCTTATTTGTTTATCTCCGGAGCTTGTCGACAGCCCATCGCCACGTAATTAGAAAGACAAGGTAGCTTTTTTTCATCATACATAATTGACAGGACACACAATTTGATGTTTAGAAAATTCAACCTTAGTACTGTTTCGATAGGGTCTAAAATTGTGTAGTTAAGTTGATGGGCAATGGTTGACAGTGTAGACTTTTTGTTGAAATATTGTTTTTCGTCGACACTGCCATTTTTATTGAGATTGTTTCGCTTTTGTTTTGTTTGGGTCTTTTAGTTGAAGTTGCTCTGAATGACTAATGAATTCATGTGGAAGTTAAATATTATGTTACTTATAATGTCTATGTTTGACAATTTCAATACTAAAACTAATTTCATCCCTTCTGATAAACGGTACCTACAATTTGTATCTCGCTTAAATTCACGGCTCATCTTCCGTGCGGAAGACGTCCGGTCCTCTGGAAAGCATACTGGGGACACAGGTCCAACGCGCAGAGGCCCCTTTGAGAACTTTAATCTAAAATGGGATGGGGCACCAACCGGGGACTATCCACGGCTGCACTATTGGAGTACAGTCATGGAACGGTAGTATTATTATTGTCAATTCTTAGCAGGAATGTAAAGGTAGGTATGCCATTATAGAAATCATAGAATTTGATAATTTACTTATTTATTTCTTGTATTGGTACCTTTGTCAGAGTTTCGTCCAGCTTTGGAATTATTTTCAGCTAAATACAACACGAATATGAATAACTAGCTTTCGCCCGCAGCTTCGCTTGCGTGAAATTTTGAACCCGTTAAGAGACGATTTTCCATACAAACGTTCATCCCCTATTTAACTCCCTTAGGGGTTGAATTTCGAACAATCCCTTCTTAGTGGATGCCTACGTTACAAAAGGAATGTACGGTCAAAATTTCAAGTTTCTAACCCCAGCGGTTTAGGCTGTGCGTTGATAGATCAGTCAGTCAGTCAGTCAGCTTCTCCTTTCATATGTAGGTATAGACTAGATGTTGCTTGCGTTGCGCTTGGTTATTGATATTTTGATGCAAAATCGATTCACATCAAATCGAATCGATCGTGTGACACCTTTCAAAATATTTAGAACTAGAGGTCACTCACGGCTTCACCCGCGTGGATGTCGTTTTTCAGGATAAAAGTTATTGTACCTAAGCTTATTTCTTTCCCCGGGTTTCAGACTATCTCTGTACCAAGTTTCAACAAAATCGGTTCAGTAGTTTAGTTGTGATGAGTTAACAGACACACAGAGTTACTTTCGCATTTATAATATCAATAAGGATAATCTACTTATTACCTACTTCATTCATACACTCATAAAAATCCAATTCCATGTCACAAAGACGTTATTATCAAGAAATAGCGGCGCTAATCCGACAATTTACATGTGTATCTCTTACTATCTCGAGTTTGAGGTATCATCCGGGCAGATAGGTACTATAAACAAGCCTTAGGCTAGTCGTCTGGGAAACCCATGAAGATAATATAAACAAATCATTTGCCATTTTCATATTGTTTCCATGCTGGAATGCTGATTATAGAATGCAAACCGTTGTAAGTAAATATCAGAACTAACCGAACCTGTCCAAAATAGGGAAAAAATTGCGTTTCGCAGTACCTATTCAAAGTAGTAGAGACGTAACTCAGCACAAAGCTACACCAATCGGTGCTTTAAGTAATAAGTAAGTTGATTGCTTTAAAAAGTCAGCTTTTTATCAATCTCTCGAAAGTAGCAGTCGCCGTCTTCTTTCTAGCGCGTAAGGTTAAGTATGATTGGAAAACAAAATTGTACCCGGTTTCTTCGGTTTCGGTTCTGCTGACCTCTTGGAATAAAAGTGTGAAATATGTATAGTCATAACTTTTTTGTATAAAAAATTAAATAAACCGTTGATCGTAAAAAAAAAACTGCGTTCGTCAAGAATCCACTAAAACGTACACGTTGTGACGGTGGTAGTGATGGCGACTAGCGAGGTGCGCCTATAAAAGGACCGGCACTTCGACCTCTCTCGCGCCTCAGCAGCCGCCTAGTTAAGTACTACCTACTACACCTGAAGACCCTGGACTCCTCGTATCGTATTGTCTAAAGAACCACGCCTTGTAAACTAAACTAATTTGTAACTATTATAAAATATATTATTGTATGGTTAAAGTGTTTTCCTTAATATTCTTATGTAAGTACACTCCTGCTAAACTGCTTCTGCTTCTTGCTAGATTCTGATTTTGCACATGATCGTTAAGGGTTGACTTCTCAAGCCACCCTTAACCCGCCAAAGCGTGACAACGTTAGGAACGTAATTACAGTAATTGAAAAGTAATCTCCTCACTTTTAAACGATGCTTAAAGGTTGTTTATCTAAAGTGACTCTTACGGTCTATTACCGTCTCTATCATTGGCATACAAATGACAATAACTTTAAGCTAATTCATGTAATTTCACGGCGATCAAGTTGCAGAAACGCTGCAGTTAAGGTACAAGTCCGAGACGGGCTGCAGACCGCAAACTGCAAAAGTAGTATCGCTTGCGGTGTGATCTGCGGCTGCGGTCTGCGGTTGCAGTTTTGCTGTCGCTGTCGGAATAGCACCTTTAAAGTGCACACCTTAAAGGCGCTATTCCGATGGCGACTTGCGTGCAGTTTGCAGCCCGTCTCGGACTTGTACCTTTAAGTTCACGCGAGCGTATCAAACAGCGATCGACTATTAAGAGAATACGAAAAGCGTTGTTATCGAAACTTAACTGCAACTGAACTTCTTTAGTTAGGTGGATCAGGCCCCATCTTTTGTAAATAAGGGGGAAAGTGTTAGTGTTGCCACCCAAAATAAATGGGTTTATAAAATATATTTAAATGGGTGGACCGTGTACTATATCGAAGGGTGTAAATTTAAAAATGACATCTGCAAACTGGTGAGTTTTCAGTAGAGAGCTAAGAAGGAAAAATGTTGCAATTTTTTTACATTATTGACCGATTTCGATTAAAGTTATACCAGTATATGATTTTATCATTACAAAGATACTCAAAATACCCATTTAATTATTTTTTGGCAAATATTGCAGTTGTCTGCGTGTACCCGAAACTATCAAATTTTTCCAATCAACCTTAAACCTAATGATTTTGCGATAAAAACGAAAATCTATTAAAGAAATTTGACAGATTGTAAGTAGCTTTACGTGCTGGTCTCTGTACATTGTACCAAATATTTTGGTAAAAAAATGAATATCACTCAAAAAAATGAATATCACTCAAAGCAAAAAATATTTAATCGGCCGGCGTAGTGCATGTCAACTGACAGGTGAAAAGTTTTTCATTCGCCGGAAGGCCCCGCACCCCCGCGTAATAGCGGACATAGTGAATTGGTCGCGTTTACGTCGTTCAATTTTATTTAAAATTGCTATAAGTACGTCTTAATATGCGTGTAAAAAAACAGGACAGCAATAGGACTAGTCAGGCAACCGGAAAAATGCACGTGAGTAAAACGTAACTAATCATAAATAGAAATATAGTGAGTTAAGAAAAAAATTACTTCACTACATTATAAAGTTCACTACATTCAGTAAGATAATGTAAAAAACAAAAAATCACTATTACGTAGATGGCTTTTTGTACTTTGCACCCATCGATACTATCAACTCCAAATAAAAGCAAGGTAATCATGACATCCAAAATAAATCTCAATGTCATTCCAGAAATGGCCATGTTCACCTACAAACGTTAATAAACAATATGAGTCGGACAGCTCGCAAATCCGTCAGCTATCTTATCAAGGACTAGTCCGGTAGCTAATTCTCCTAATCCTTTAATACGAACGGACAGATAGATCGCCGTATATTGCTTTTCACACGTGACGCCCTTGGGTAAATATAGTGTTCTATTTGTATTCGGGTTATCATTGTAATAAATAGAATTGTTGTATTCCTTTGTTTCCTAGCGTTAGATGAGGCCACAAGTATCCTGAGTTCTTTGTATAAGCCTTTAGAGCAGAATATATCTAAGGCCCACTTGCACAATGACTCGCTAAATACATTTAAGGTGATATCAGATAATTAATTTTTCGTTCATTTGCGTCTTTCGTTCGGCATCTTTCGCTCGAAATGAAACGTTTAAACACGGAATGAAAGAAAAGTGCCGAATGAATTCATTAGTGACCCGATCCAACAATGTTGAATATTGGCATTCGGCATCATTCACTCCCACTACAAATGAACAGTTTGAACATAGAGAGAACATTCACTCGGATTTGGTTGGCCTAACTAATTCCAAGACGCACAACTTCATTCGACGACATATTGAAAGAAAAGAGCAGGTGAATTTTCCTTTCTATGTCATTCCAGCTTAGTCGTGTGAATATGGAATGAAAGAAAAATGAAGCATTCACTCGAGTGAACATTCATACGAGTGAACCGTCTGATTCCGCCTTTAGTGCTAAACATATTTAAATGTAATTCTGTATCTATCAACTTCAAACAATTGACTGAAATACAATTACATTTTAAATATGTTACGCACTAAATCCATACCAAAATTTCTGTTAAATCAGTACAAATTTAACATTGGCAAGTTGTTGGCTATTTTTAGTTGGTGCATGCAACTGAGCCTAAATGTATTCAATAATAATCATATTTTTCACCGTATTTTACAATAGTCTTGCACCCCCCTGGGACGGTCCATGACTGTACTCTAATAGTGCAGCCGTGGATAGTCCCCAGTTGGTGCCCCACCCCATTTTAGATTAAAGTTCTCAAAGGGGCCTCTGCGCGTTGGACCTGTGTCCCCGTGTATGCCTTCCAAAGGACCGGACATCTTCCGCAAGGAAGATGAGCCGTGATTCCCAAAGAGATCATTTTACTATCAGGCAACTGAGGCCCATAGAAAAATACACAAAATAATCTTATACAATAATAAACTAATAGATACTAAAAAACCATATTAAACTATTTATTATCTATACACGTAACGTTGTCGGCGTCGTCCTGTTTCACTGCGTGGTATCGCGTAACAGACCTCGGAAACGTCGATATACATACAACACCCTTCGGCCAAAAGTCCTCTTTTAAGAAGGTCTGTAGCTGGTGGGTTAGAACTCGTACCACAAAAGACTTCAAAGTTGATGTTGTGGCGCGATTCCAACCTTTCGACCTTTCGAGAGTCCAGTTGGTCATCAAAAAACTCCACGACTTCCTCAATCTTCGTGGAGTAATGCAGACGCGAAATGTACAGCTGCGTCGTAGGCACAGCAGGACGCAGCAGCATGTTGGGTCCACTCAGTGCGGTACCGCACTGGTTACGGGAAGAGTGCTTCCTTTTTTTTTGATTCTCGGCCTCCTTTGGCCGTCATCTCGCCTGATGTTAAGCAATGATGCGGTCTACGATGGAGCACGCTTGCCCAGAAGAAACCGATTCACTCGTGACTTGAAGACACCCAAATTGTAGCTGTCGGGGAACACCCACTCGGGCAGCGCATTCCACTGTTTGGTGGTTTTCACAATGAAAGTGGAATCAAAGCGCTTCGTTCGGGTTTTTGGTATATCAACCATGAACCGATGGCGCTTTTTCGTGCTTCTGGCCGTCCGATAGAAAAAAGGGCAGGGGGGAATTAGATCATGCAGAGATAAAGCACACTCTCCGAAATGTATCCGATAAAAAACCGATAGACTAGCAACTTCGCGCCGATGCTCAAGACTTTGAAGATTGGTCTGAACAAGGGAGTCGTTGCTGATGAGCTTCTTGGCTCGCTTCTCAATGGACTCCAACGCCTCAAGCTGGTATTCTTCTTCTTTTCCACTTTAATGAAACCCTCTTCATCAACTTGGCCCGTTTTTGGTAAGGTATTTGGTAAAACGTTTTACAAGCGAGTTCGTAAGCATACTTTTACGCGCTGCCATTTCTATATTTTACCACTCTTCAACGTCATTATTATGTATGTCTATGTGTGCTTTTGTATCTGAATGGACCTGTGTAGACACTATCACCGGCTTAAATAATATAATTAGGTATCCCACAATCTCTAAATGACATCTAAAAGAAGAAATAGATTGGCCTTAATGCTGGTATCAAACTCTGTAAAACTATTTTTAGTACGAAAATCTATTTGACCGATGTATGGAATAGTTGCTACTAAGTATAGATTCGATTAGATAGTCAAATAGGTACCTAGAGAAATGTATTCCGCACATGCGAAATTAAGCTTTAGTGTTAGACAAGAAAGTTCCCATTCCTCTGTACGTTTGCTCTCTTATTACATTTAAGCTCGTTCACTCACTATCATTCGGTTTGGCTTATTGTTATGTTTCACTCCACAGTTGCAGCAGTGCATAGGCATTGTTTTAAGCTGTGAAGTGACACAGGCAGGTCTGCTCAATCCACCTCCTATTCTATTTTCCAAATTAAAACAAAATACCTACCAACGGTAACAGATAACGCCCAAAATCCATGGAGGCGACAAAATCTAAAATAATTGCCAGCTACCAAGTTTGTTCATAGATAAACATGATATATTATGTGAACACAGTCCCATATCTATACCACATTATCTGTACACCCCAAAAACCACACTCCATACCTTATCGTTGTAGATTTAAAGTTCAATTTTGTGTGTGGTAGTAGTAAATAGAAGTTTGTGAATAGCGTATAGGAGATAGAGATGTGGACATGCGACAGTAATTATTTCGACATGGTATTGTAATTGCACGCCTTTTGATATCTGACTGTCAATTATATTAGGTGCTCGCTATCATTAATTTTTGTTGAGACCTGTTAAAAGTAGATACTAGACAGGTTGATCTAAATGTTAGGAGGTTAAGTATGTAGGTTATAGTTTTGAGATGAACAACATTTCTATGCTGAATTATGAAGTATCTAATATGTTACGTTTAAAATAATCACGTTTTTACGTATTTTTATCAGGTTTGGGGGTCTACTCCCTAAGCACGAAGTCCGTGGTTTCGGCCTTAGTTACGAGCGTTTCCTACTCCCTATCACCTACGGACATACGATTATTTCGGGGCCCGAACTAAGAATGAATGACAACACGATTTGACAGTTGTCCCTACTACCGATGTGTTTTTGCCCGTCCGAAAAGTTGAACTTGACACTTGTTTTGTTCACTCCTACGTTTCGGGCTACTTTCGGACGGGCGACTAACTTCGTTGGACTTAGGGAGTAGGCCCTGTGAGCCTGATTCACCTAACTAAAGAAGTTCAGTGGCAGTAGTTTCGATCAAAACACTTTTCGTGTTTTCTTCGTAGGCAATCGCTGTAACTTGATCGGCGCGTCATGACCAGTGATCGGAAAAGGGTGAGCTAATTTACCTAAACTTCAATGAACACAGGCAAAAACTGGAGACTTCCTTACGACAACATTTTTTTTTCGAGAGAATTTATTCTGAGATTCATTGGTTCATTCATTCATTTGTTTTCAAAAAATAAAAGACCATCTCCTTTTTTGAAAACAATAAACAAAATATTTTTTTTTAAACAATGAAAAACGTGTCATCTTGTTTTGTGACAATTTTGGGAAACAAAAATAGGAAACGAATTTAATTGTTTTTTGTACTGTTAACATTAATATTAAAAGTACTTTAGTGATGTCCCGAAACCCGGAATAATTTTTACGAAAAAAAATGTTGTCGTAAGGAAGTCTCCAGTTTTTGTCTCTGTTCTTTGAAGTTTAGGTAAATTAGCTCACCTTTTTCCGATCACTGGTCATGACATTACGTGAATTAGCATACTGTATACTAAATTCTATTTCAATTCAAAGATTATGAATAAAATAATAGAGATGACCTTTTTAAAAAAATTGAGATTTGATAAACTAACGGGATTAATTAAAAGATTATTATTTTAACTTTCTGTACGAAGTTTCATATTTATTGAGCCTATCGTAATTTCTAGATATTGAGGAAATTCATGCAATTCTCTTTATCATACAAAAGATTACATGAAATACACCACATTTTCCTGGAACTGGAGATACAAGAAGGCAATTTCAATTCTAGGCAAGTAAAATACTTGAGGATATTTTTAAAGGTACAATTTTAATAAACGAAATTGATATGATAAGCTCTGTTTTGATACTGATAAAATAAAATTGTCGACTTATGAAATACCCAGTGTTATCAGCATATCAGTCGCTGACGTCATCAATATTTATTTTTGTTATTAAATTGATATTTTTACAGTAAGTAACACTCGCCGTATCGTTCTAATTTATAGTGTTGATACAAATAAATTCTCGATAAAGGTAAATCTCGGCTGTGATTCTAAAATGATGTATTGGTTTTTAAATGTTTTATTATTTGGTTTAGTATCTATGTTAGAAATACGATTGTAAAATCTTTTGTATTCTGTTAACCTATGTTCTACTTCTAGGTTAGCATTGTTCTAGGATAGTATAGGTCCGGATATAAAATCCTATTCTTAGAAACGTTTCTGCTAAAAACAGGAGATGTAAGAGGACGCAAATTAAGAAATCTGGACCATTGTCTACGGACTGCCTAATTTTGAGAAGTTTCTATAATTTCTATTTCACTTATAATTAAATAACACTGCTAATAACTTTTGCACTTTGAAGTGGATAAAGCGTCATTAAAACCTTTCATCGACCATCACTATCCTATCATCTATGTACAAAATTGCAATTTTATAGGCGCGCACTTTGAATAGAAATATTTTCATATTTTTTATCTACGAAACGCAGCTGTCTCAAAACTGTTGCGAGATAACCCTACACTTTATTTTCTGCGTTTCATAGTTAAAAAGTTATTTCTCTTCAAAGTCTTCTTTCCTTGTTCTTCTCTTGTGTCTTCTTCTTCTCTCGTGTCAGCACGAGCTATACAAAAATAGCTCATGCTGTGGTGAAAAGATTAGCCAGTCAGCAAGGTTGGTAGCGGGGCTGACTGCCCAGGGTGCGCCGGACGTACTTTAGTATCGTCACTCGTGGAGGCTCTTTTCATGCACCCCTTCTCTTGTGTCGTCAGCTTAGATTAGAGCAACATGGTCGATGCTGAGACTGAGACGTCAACCGCGTTGCTCTATGCTTGTCAGGAACTATAGGAGAACAACTCATTCCACGGTGAAAAGATTAGCCAGTCAGCAAGGTTGGTAGCGAGGCTAACTGCCCAGGGTGCGCCGGACGTACTTCAGTATCGTCACTCGTGGAGGCTCTTTTGTTAGTGCCCTTCTGTAAAATTGCGATTTTGCACATAAGATTTATGTAGGAAGCGTCTTCAAATAATCTTACGAAGGTTAGTGTATTTTTGCCAAGTGTTACAATCCACCAACCATTAATTCGCATAATGCAACCCATCAGGAAGAATATACGTGATTTTATTTCTTCATAAACATACCTAAAATAATGATCAAAATCTATATCGGCTACCAACATCGAACTTGAAAGATTAAGATATGTACACTATCTGATAAGAATCGGGTAGGTACGTGTTATAAAAATCACAATAATTATCTTTAAGTAGGTGTTGTGTCAGCTATCGAGTTCTTTGATAGCGATATACATCGGGGACGATGGAGTTAGGTGGCGCTTGATGTACGGAAATACTTTTAAGGTTAAACCCACACATTACCTATAAGACATTTCAGTCAGTGTCTTCGCGCAAGGGTCAGAAATTTTCTAAGAGAACTCATAATAAGCGGCATGCCTAAAAATTTGTGAAACAGTTGACAGTACACTGTTAGCGTTGTTTTTTTTAATTTTACAATGAAGTTAAAAAGTTTTGTGCAAAAAGTACAAATTCACAGGAATAAAGTAATCATACAAAGTATAATAATCTGAAATAATCAAGTTAGTTTAGTGGTTTTTAGGTTGAAACCAACTTTACATATTCACTGATATCGTAACCGCACAAGTTCTGTTGCTACATAAACTGAATCTGGTATACGTAAATCACAATTATAATGATGAAGAATTAAAGTGGATCGTTTCTTAAGTTCTACTGTTTCCCTAAAAACTTGCAAACAGCGTTGACAAGAAGTACAGCCGCCTGGATGAAAGATAATCAGGAGAATCGAATGTTTATTAAAAATAGGACTAACTTGCAAGTGTTGTGTCGACGCTCGGCGTTCACGTGGAGCAGCAGAACAGCAGCCTCACGATCATTGTTCACCATTTCACAACACTATAGCGAATATTTACCTAATTTTTGGCTATGAAAGTTCACTCACAGCAGGTTAGCAAAGGTATAAGCGGTTATGATAAACTTGCCACACAGAATCAATCAAAAAAATCAATCTGGATGGTTGCGAACAAAAAGATGCGAAGCGAATGTAGGTATGTCGCGCACAAATTAGCGACACTTGCGGGTAGAAGAAATATATTAGAGCGAATGATGGGTAGAATTAATATTTTTTTTCGTACATCTAAATTTTGCCATCAAAGAATGGATATAATAATATAAATGGCGTCTCACATGTCATTCACTTTCACTCATATTGTATTCTGTCTTTGTTTTCCTACCTACCTACGTTTTGGTGATAAATCGCAAAAATCTGAAAAATATTAGTAGATTGTCAACCAAGGAAACAATTACTGATCAATTTGACAGGAGATATTTTAGCGTCCAAGCACAACGCCTACTTCGAGTGGGAAATTAATACTATTACGTGAGACACTGCTTTTCCCTACGAACGCGATGAGGGTAAAGATACGTATATTAATACGCAATCATACTAAAAAATACCCTGACTGATTGTTGTTTTAATTTTAATAGGTTAGCTAATGTAGACAGGCAAAGGTCTTAAAACCATACAGCCTTGTAAGTACTCAAACTGAACAAAATTCAGTTTCAAGGCTTTATTTATTGTATTTGCTCAATACAACGCTTTTCTTTTTAAGGCGCTGATAAACCTGAGCATTCACTTGTAATGAGCATTCTAGCGAACGTTACAAAAGACAAAAAATTCATGAATGTTCAGTTCGACAACACTTAAGAATGGCGGATGCTCGATGTTTTGTTACACGAGAATGCTCAGGTTAATCAGCACCTTTACGCGGGAGCGCGAGCGTCCTAGCCAGATCTATTTTTTAAAATAAAATACCTAAAAGTATTGATTATTTAGTTTACAATCCTGACCTGTTTTCTTTTTGGTTTAATTATTTTGTCATTCTACTATTTAAATACTTTAAATCAATTAGGAATAAGTATTAAGAATTTTCAAAAATAATAAGGTTGTAAACAGTAAGTTCCATTGCCATTGAGTACGATGAATGAGGATAAAAAAACGATTCAATAAATATCTTAGAATAAGTAAAGCATAGAAGCCGTCTCGGTACTTGAAAAACGTACAGGGGCATCTGTCAAATATGGGCAATTTCGAGATTTTGAGCTAATTCTAACGCTACCAAATTAAATAGCCCGCCACTAGTCCCGCCTGCCAAACGACAACGACATTTTAAATTTTGTCGTATAATACTTCTGACAGTGGCGCGGTGATTTGAAAAAATATTTTAGTCAAGAATTTATATTTAATTTTTTTTCTTTTTTTTTTTTCTTTTTAAAAAAAACGTTGCCCCACACTAAGATTTCTCTTGTATCGTGGGTGCGTTTACAGACACAAATCTCACAAACAAACGCCCAGACCCGAAACAACCATCTGTAGGCCATACAAATTTTTGTTCCGTGTGGGAATCGAACCCACGACCCGTAGCGCAGAAGCCAATCGCTTAGCCACTGCACCAAACGTGTCGTCAAAGAATTTATATTTATTTAATTGTGTTTTGTGTAAGTGCATATTGTTCTTATAAATAAGAGTGTGCGCTATGTCCTGAATAGTAAAAAAATGTAAATCTCGCAAGGGACGTACAAAAAACCAAAGTGAAAATATCGGCTTCCACAAGTACGTAGTATTTTAATGTTTATTCATAAATTTTCCTTTAAATATATTTCATTATACATTAAATAAGTAAAAGCAAGACATTACCTTTTAGAAGAAGTAAAATAAATAAGTTTAAACTATCTAAATCTTATCTATTTATCAATATGAATATTCGCCAAAGAAATTATTAAAGGGGTGCGAAAATTTTATCGATAAATCAATCGACAACGTGATTTTTGTGTTAGGTTTAATTAATTAGATACCTATTTATACTTTTTTTTTCATTTAGGTTTCCCTGTGACGAATATTTTCGAAATAAATGGATTGCCGTGGTAGCTCACGAAATTGGTTGGGTTCCAAGAATGCACTTTATCTTCTTGTACTCGTTCTGGCAAATGGCGGAGACTGAAGGAGAACTCTATACCAACATTATACCTTCAATCTAAATTTAAAAGCCTAAATTCTTATTGAATTGCATGTCTACAGGAAGTAAAAGAATTCGAGTAATTTCTTTAAAAAAATTGGTACCTACAGATTAACCCCGCACTGGATTTAGCTTGATTGAAAATAAAAATCTTTTTTTTTCTTGCAACATTACGTAAGACATCTTCTTTTGGCCATTCATACAATAGACTATTTCAGATAATATTTCATTGTCTTGTTTATCTTAATACAGTCGTAATCTTCAAGCCTGATAGATAAAATAATTAAGAGAACAAAAAACAAAATTAACGTATTAAATGAACGATGATTAACTAACTTCTCAATCAGTTTGCATTTGGTACCACTAACTTTTAAACCTCTTTACCGAAATTATCATTATAAATCTTGTATTTTTAGGGACCATGCGGTTTTTTTTAATAGATAGAGTGATTCAAGAGGAAGGTTTTAAGCTATAAAACGTACACGGGGCGGGTCGCTAGTTATATATAAAACAATCATTATTTTGTTTAAAATTTCCAGCGCCTCGAAATTAACAACTTACCTGAGACCACGTGGCGCTCTAGTGACAGAAAAAAACGTGCATGTCCAAGAACATTACAAGGAACACTCAATAATAATGTATTTAACTTTTGTGAAGCTTTTAGTAATTGCAAATTAAATAATAGACATTTATACATATACGATGACTATTTATTGATAGCGATAATCACAGGACCAGTCGAAGTGACGATGCTCGGGAGAGGTCTATGTCCAGCAGTGGACATCTTTCGGCTGAATAATGATGATATTATAACTTTACTTTTGTCATTATAACTTTCTAAGAAGTAAGTATTTAGATGTACTATGGCAATATACGGCATGGCTGTTATTTGGATAACACAATGATAGTCACCTTCTTTCGGCCATACAATACTATTTCAGATATTTCGTAATATATACATTTATACGATGACTTTATTTTATCGATAGCTATGATCTGATAGTGTGAATACCCTCATCCCTAGTCTCCGTACAAAAGGTTACAAAATTATTTTTTACGGCCTGTCAAAAGTTTATCTTTCCCGTTCTGACAACAGCGAGTCCGCCATATGAGTAAATAGCATGGCTATATTTTGATTCGTTTATGCCAAGTAGCGCTCCTTCTATGCTTTAGTACTTATTCTAAGATAAATATGTAGACAGACCATAAAGAAAATCATAGTTCGATTTTCAAATTACTTTTCTTCCCGAGAAGAAAAGTGGCTCTTTCGGCCCGCTTTTGAGATAAACAATAACACACTTTTAAAGCATGAGTGATATAGATGTTATTGCATTGTTATAGGATTACACATATTGTGTATGCAAAATTTAAGCCTGTTCGGATAAAACAGGAACTGGCTCAAAATAGACTTGCAAGATTCAACAGACAACAAAACAAGCTAAATAAAAGCTTTTAGAACAAGCCTAATTATATGACATTTAAGCAAGTGATAATAGCCACGATCATCGAACTATCAGCTAGTTAAAACAAGTTAGAATAGACACCTTATCAGCGACTATCACGCTATCGGGTGACGTACTTCCGTTTGTCTGTTTGCGCGATACATAGCTACAGTGTTGCTTTACTTTGAAGGGACAATGCCTTACACGTGGTACTAAAATAGATGGGTGATGGTACAACACAGATTTCTCTTTACGAAGTAATATAAGAATAGCACAGCATAATTAACCCGACAGGCTCGTAGCTATACTCGGAATTTTAATTCGATTCCAGATTTGACAATTTCAGTGTTGCAACGTTATGACAAGTACTAAATAGTGACGTTGCGAAATTATTCGATTTGGAAATGGAATATTTCCGGATCGATTCTTCTCGTTTATAATTTTACTCTCGTAAACTAAGTATATCAGGAAATTAAATATTTCTGAACCGATAATTTAGTTTTGACGATTAATTAACGATCTGAGACTTTTCTTTTATAATTGTGTGTGAAATAAATAAAAAAAAGTGATCATGGCACACACACTGATTGTTTATCGATTTTTGTGTTCATCACTACACTATTAGATGTGGTATCATTATTTCACAAAATGACAGTAGCTAATGTCAAATCTGGAATCGAATTAAAATTCTGACTATAGTTAACAACCGTGCACAGCAGTGGCGAAGGCTCCTTAAAACTCGATTCCTATCGGCTTCCCTTTCGAAACGAGTAGTTACTGGAATTCACGCATCACACTTGAGCAAGGTAAGCATTTTTTGGTCCGGCTTCTCTTTTAAGAAAATTCACCCTACGCCACTGGTGCACAGTATATGATTTATAAGGTTAAGCTGCGTTTGCCGCGGTCTGTCCTAGGATGGGTGACCATTCGTTACACATCGAGCCTGTTATGGAAAAACATCGTAAAAGATAGAATATTTCATTTGTATTTCACTTTTTATCGTCACGTAAAGCTAACATTAATAAATAGCCAATAAAACACCTCTCCTGTAAAATTGTATGTGTGTCGCTTACGATGTTAATAGCTGCTGAGTCCACATCCCACAATCATGCTGACAACCTCGTGTGCTAAATCAAGGTATTTATTAAATTGTTATTATTATGACGGCAAATGGGAAGAAGTTTCAGAGTTTAGACATTTTTTAACGTCGGTTCTCAGTAATGCCGCCCAAAAAAAAAACATGGAATCATTAGAACACTCATCTTCGGATATTGGTGCACAATTGTATAACTTATCCTATACCCTTGTCGAGCTGTCAAATCTCATGTCAAGTGATGTGATTGGTTATTAGTAGATATTTTTGTCAACCAACACAGTATTTCACAAACCTCGAAGTCCATAATGAAAGGCAAACAAGCTGAAGTAAAGGTGATGATCTCCAAAATCAAAGTATTTGGTTGACCTCTCTGGTGCATTTTATATTGATATTAATTTGTGTTCCGTATTTTTATTTCAAAAAGAAGGTGTTTAAATATAAGGGAGGGGTTTTTGTGGGATGTCTATAATATTGTAAAACTGACGTTCAAAAAGAACTAAGTAATTCTAGTCTATTTTGAATAAATGAGTTGTGAGTTTGAGTTTAAGCCGATTTGATATTGGTCTCGATTTTAACCAAACAGAAATATTTAAGTTTGTAATTTTAGAGACCAGAGCGATCAATAATAATTTTTATTTTGGAGATTGAGCCAAAGAATTCTAATAAACGTTTTAGCCGATCAAACTGCAATAATTACTGATGTGTTCTCAGCGTTACGCTAAAACAAATGTTTTCTACTCTTGAAGTTATCTCCCGTCATAATAAATTAGATGAAGTTCATAATGGAATGTGTAAACAAACATTGTGTCTTACGCTGAAGCAGGTGACCAGCACGTCACAAGATTACATTATAATGACGAAGGTAGGCAAATTACTACTTAGATAAACTTATGACTCACGATGCCTGTCGCCTTACATGGAAAACCAACGTGGGAATTAGTCCTGACTCGACAACTTCGAGTTCTGAATCGACCGAGTTTGATTCGAATAAGTGCGAATTCGACATTCGACAAAAGAGCACGATTGTGCAGGTAAGTTTTTTTTTTTTATTACATAACAATTGACACTAACTCGAGTCAAACTCGATCCACACAGAACTCGAAGTTTTCGGGTGTAATCCCCGAACTTATCGCTTCCCATCGTCACAGAATCACTTCAACCAAAAATGTGTGGCAACTTCCATACCACGATCCCCTTCCCCAGGGAGTCCACCGCGGCGGGACCATCCGTCTTGCCCGGACTCCGGTCTCCGGACCAACTTGCTGCACACTTGTGTCCGGGAATTATTTCATACGGAACTTGTACTTTACGGTGAGCTTGGAAAGGTATTCGGTGGAAATTGTTTGTTAAAACAGGCTAAAATCCTTTGCAATCTCTGTATTCTATGGAAGATAGAAATAATTTAATATACTCTTTTCACCCTAAGACTCATCTTAAAGGAATCGAATCGAATCGAAAGAATCGAAAGGATCGAGCTGTCAGGACTCATCCTAACAGCTCGATCCTTTCGTGAATTGAAGCCGTAAGGAGACTGCTATCGAAAAAACGTAAACGACATCATCAAAAACCGTGAAATAGGTATATTATCCATGTTTTGTTTTTGTTTGTATGGTAACATTTTGTAGAGAACATCACTAATCAACCTACGGTGAAAAAGGTATAATAACGATCGTTTTTGGCCCATAGACTTTCTTTAATGAATGTGATTACTGAAATTACAAATGATACATGATCATTTTAATAGCATCAAATATTCATATGAGAGAAAGACTTTAAGCGTCAATAACTATCACTAAGACTCTCAACACTATCTACCATAACAATGCTTTACATTCGCCTTTACCCCTCTTAACATCATCTACCTGCTTTACACGATGGTCCATGCTGGCCGCTCTCCCTTACACTTACCGCCAATACAAAGAGCTATTGTTTCCTAGCCATCAATATACAAATATTGTTCTACACTATCTCTTATCTGTTATCGCGTCGGCTTCATCTAATTACACCTTAATGACACCATAAAATTAACGCATGACCGTGGGAAGGTAGTTTTATTGTAACTCAGAGAATAATAATTATGTGTGACATTGAACGTGAAAAAATATATTTTTAAAATAAATATACCTGAATATAATCGTATCAAATAGTTCTGAAAATAATTTCATCTTGAGTTATCTCAAGATTGAACTGAACGATTTTAACCAGATTTTAATATACACTTGACATGTATGGCGTCAATGATAATTTGGCCATCACACCGATAATTTTGCCCTTATCAAGCCGTCTCCCTCCCAATCTCCCTATAACAAGGCCCTGAGCCAAGGTCCGAGCCCCACTAGGGGTCGCACTTAGTCTGTTGTTAGTAGTAGTTATGATGTTAGTGTAGTACAAGTCATTTTCCTCCCCCCTCCCATTGGCCGGATACCCTTCAGGTCTCACCAATAACTACCCTGCCTGTATCTACAAGCAGTACAATAGAAAAAAAAACTGTTTTTTCCAGATAATCTTTTTACAAACGTTTATGTTTGGATAGGCCTACTTCGAAGACTGTTTGTAAGATCTTCTAACCGAACGGATCTAAATCAAAGCCAGGAAGTCAATTAAATTCCATTGCCAACAATTTCACCCTTGAACTACTACTAGGCCTTGAGCTGTCAAAGTGACAGCTGCCAAAACGCGAGCTGTCACACTGACGGGCGCTGTCATCGCGACGTGACGGAGCCGCGCGTGATTAATTAGCGGCTAATTGGTTTGACAGTGGTTGAGCATTAGGCTGGTTATACGCGAGCAGTAATTGACACTTTATAAGATGTAGTTGATATGGCTGATGGCGGTTGCGGTGGTGACCCTGAGTTTGTTGGTGTTGTCCAAATTAGACTACAAAGTTTGAATTATTATAACTTTGCACAATCATTATTTTCGTCTTTGATTTTTTCTGAGTCGGGTCGGCTTCCAGTTTATTATTAATTATTTGACTCACAAAAATTTTTATTCATTTTTATTATCTTGAGCTGTATCCAAAGTCATGCGCAAAAGAATTTAAAGAATTTTGTAGGAATCGCTCTAGGCACCAATTAAATTTCGACACATTTTTCGAAGAAACAAGAATAGCAGAGTTCCTACTAGTAAAACTTGTAGGGTGGTATAGTAACTTAATGTTCATCGATACATTCCATAAAACTTTGTACATCACGAAAGACGACATAAAAAGCATGATGGTTTGTTTGAAGTAGAAGCTTTATTCATAACTGACAGTGTGTAACCATCTTACTAATCAGATATTTGTGGCCAATTCATTACACTGATTAAGTACATCATATTAGTTAACACGGTAATGTTACGTTCAATCGAAAGTATGTTCAAAATATTTATAAACATTGTACGTAACTGTTTCCTGTCAATGCAGGTATTTTCAATGTCAAGAAAACGTTCTCTGTCTTGAATTTATTTCATCATCACGAGATCAACATCTATTCATATTGGTTTGAGAGATCGAGTTTAAATGTTTACATAACTGGTAAAATGGGGTCATTCGAAAACCACGGGGCTAATACGCATGAACATAGCATATTATTATGAAACTTTTCGAGTCATATGTTTTAAACTATCTAAGTACAATTTCAATAATTGATTTAGACAATAACATTGAAATCGTAAATACAAAGCACCTGTGACCGTAATGGTTTAAGAAGTAAGTTCCTTAATTGAATAGGATTAGCTCTGTGATTCTCGAATGATTCCATTTTACGTACTCAACCTAGTACCTACTTACTTTTATTTTATTCTGTGCCTCCTCAACCATATTACCAAACATTAAATAAATGGAAGCAGCAATATAGTCGCCATTTTGGTTAACGTTCTGCATCATTAATCGTTAAAATAAAAATCTTACATTTCTAAAAATGCAAAACGAATTCGCAGTCGGTAGGATTCGAACCTACGCTCCCAGAGGGAATCTGATTTCTAGTCAGACGCCTTAACCGCTCGGCCACGACTGCCGCGTGAAAGTTGTAAATAATTTCAACTTCCTAGCGAAATATCGATAGGGTCTATTTTTGTATCGCCCGAGTAGTCTCGAACGAAATGGAAGATTTACTATTACAAGTGTTACAATTGGATAAAGGAAAATGGGCAAAATGGTACCCGGCTCCAATGGATATGATTGTAGTGTCATTTAAAAGGTCAAGGGAACAATATTTACTATGGGCGCCAGTCTCAAATCTGATTGCGTTTGGAGATAAACATACATCTACGAGTATATTAGGTACCATTTATCTATGTAAGAAAATGAGTACCTATGTAATATTTTCTGCATTTCTGTTCATGTTTTCTATTAAAAATGCTTTTTCGTAAAACCGTGCCATACTCCCCTCCCTTCAACTCGAGCCCCGCTGCTCCCGTCAAACATTTGGACTAACCCATCGTGGATAGCGTACACGCAGACGAATTCGTCAATGTCATAAGACAGAAAATAGATACCCCAAATCTTCTGCATATGTATGTCTTTAGAGAGAACACGGCTGAATCACAGAAGAGTGCATTTTCAGAGGATGGAAGCGAGTCCAATAGAAAACTTCCCTTCAATGACGGAGGAGGATTTAATTCTACTGGCCCTAGGTACATACCAACTCAAACTGACAAGATTCTACTGTGCCGAGCATTTATCAAATGGTATGTACCTATACCTATATACCTAATTGAAACGTACAGAGAGGAAGCATTTGAAAATTTGCCAGACTATGGCATACACGAAAATGCCTAGCTTTTGCGTGGACAGATCCAGTCGCGACATGTCCGTTCAAAAACATATTATTGTTATATATTGATCAATAGTGCAAATAATATTGTACAACATTATTGCACATGTTTTACCGGGCGACGTACGATGGGCACTTGTGCAAATATAGTGTCCATCGTATGGTACCTAGGTTATGCTAGGCATGCGGGGTTTACTGCTCCAGCATTTTTCCTCAATGCTGATATTGTTGATAACGATTTAAAATGTTTTAAGTCTTAAATCCACTATTTAACTATTCTAAAATATATGATTTTTATTTGAAGAACACTTGATTTCTTACTTCTTTCAATAATGGAATCCTAAGTGTATTATATCATCGTCTAATTCTATCCTATTCTAGCTTTCTTTTACTAATATAAGTAGTTTGTAGTAAATTCTCATCATTTATAAAACTTAGTGGGATTACTGCTTTCCAAATGTGAATAGGGACAGGCGCCATGGTAGACGTTTTTCTGCATCAAAATGTCTTTTTAATGATACATTAATTTATGACTATTGGAGCGGGTACCACGGTCCATACATTTTTGCCCATTCTCCTTTAATCATAAAAGGACCACTATGCTGAAAAACACTGCTTTACCTTTAACTAAGTCGCCTTTAGCTCTACTCGCACCTGACGGTATGGACACACGAACCCAAGTAACAAAGATACAGAGGGACTCCCCTATAGCCTTCTCTCATATACAAGGTGTAATAAATATGGGCACAACCTCTCAAGGGGTCACTGTACCTACTCATCATTATGAACAACTTTTACTATGGAACCAAAACAGAAATCGCGAAAAAACAAGCTGTTCCCTACATTAATGTTCGCGTAACTCGTCAAAATGTAGGGAGCAGCTGATTTTTTTTCGCGATTTCTGCTTTGTTCCCATAGTAAAAGTTGTTCATAATGATGAGTACAGTGATCACTTAAGAGGTTGTGCACTTATTTATGTTACATCTTTTATAGGGCTCTCACATATAGACGACGGAACACATTGAACTGCTTGACGTGCCCTAGTAACAAACTAGTCGGAGTGTAATGATCCTACCACCAAGCATGCTTCGTGGTAGTTAATACATTCAAGAACACTAATGTTCCTCCTTTAACTGATGACACTGACAGACCTTGGCCTTCGATTAATACACTACCTTTATGATCGCTGTAATCACTGGATTTAAGGCACTCTGATTTCGACACAAAACTTGATAATTCATACTTTCCTTTCACTTTTTGATGACAAACTTTATCGTATAAAAACCGAGCGAGAGCACATTAATGTAATCTTTATCGAGTTCAGACAATGAGGCTCGCCTGACAGTCGATGTCTTCATATTAACAACACAAAAACAATGCCCTATCGCTTGACATGCTATTAAAATACACGAATTTACGTTAATACAATACTGACCTTTTACTACATAAAAATAAGGTATATTATTCCATACGCTATCTACTGCACCTCATTACTAAATAGTCTTAAATGTCAAGAACACCCCAAAAGAAAATGGACATTGTTACTCAAAACTTAGGTTTGGTTTTCAAAAGTATAGTGTAGTTTAAAGAAAGGGTTATAATTGAATAACGATATCATAGTGTTTTGACGTGTCGTTTGATTAATAATGGAGGTGACTTGTCCACTTCGGTCAGTTTTTTATTATTATTATAATAATGTTGATGCAGGGAACATGTTATGCTTTTAACATAAGCTTATAAACTTTTTGTTTTATACACACGAATAATTTTGTGGTTATCGTTGCTTGCGACGGTTTAAATGGGGCAGCAGAAAATAAAAAACTTGCTTCGATATTTTTTTAGTTTCTGCCATAGACAGTTATAAAACTCCTCCAGACATCTTCACAGATTTTAGAGTGAATATCTTTAAGCATCTAATAAATGATTGCAGTAGAAATTAAAGCAAGACGCTTAAATAAATTTTGATCATCTTATATGTAGTCTCAAAGTCTCAATATTTGATTTGAACTTTCAAGAAAATGCTTTTTAAACCTAGCTTCACAAAAACCAAAAATCCCTATTCAAAAATCCATAACCAGTAAAAATATCCCACTCAAATAAGAAAGTATCAACCTTATTTATAAACAAGACAAAGACAAATCTACCATTACTTTCTTAAACAATCTCAATAACAACATAATCTCCCTTTATCCAGCTCGGCTAATGGCCGCAGACCACAATGTCCAACGGCTACAATAGCAGTGAATAAACCCTTTGCACCATTAATCATCAGATCAACTCCACTGCTTCCGTTACTGCGCGGAACAGAGATAGATATATCGCAGGAGTTCGAGATGAAGCGAGAAGGGAATACTCGATAACTTAATTGAAAACAAGTGAGGGATAGGGACGCGATGGATGGAGTCGATAAATTGTTTTAAACTATAGACAGGATTTTTCTGTGAACTGGAGTGAGATGTTGAAGTTATTATCAAAGCGTCTAAAAGATGTTTTCCAATTCTATGACTTTTTTTTCTATTTGTTTAAGGAATTTTTATACATTATGTATACTTATGCCAATTCCATCCTAACCTAAGCTAACAATAACAAAATACATGTGTAGGTACTACTCAATTCTACTTACTACTTAATGATGGGGACTGAAAACCATAAACAATTTTTTTGATGCTTTTGATAAAGGTTTTGATATTAAATCATGAAACATAACAACTTAAATACACTTAGTCTGTTCAGGTTAAGAGTCCATGTCAAAGACTCTCTGTGTGTCAAATGATATATCATACGCAATAAAAACCCTATAATTAAGCTACCTACTTCAATTATGGGGTCAAATAGACCATTTCTTCTCTTCCAACATCTGTTCTCGTGTCGGCACGAGGTATACGAGAATAGCTCTTCAAGATTCGTTTTAAAAAATCGTGTAATAAACGTAATATTTGTAAATGGTATTAGCGCTGGCACTGATATAATTTTCTCGACTGTACACAATATCTTTCGATTCTAACCTTTAAGTATTTAAAAAGCTTATTTATCCAGAATTTAAACTATAATTTAAGTACAGATAAATCTTAAAATTCTATCGATGTTTTGCTTTCCTTACTATTCCCCGTTACACCCATAATGCGTTATCTGTCTCGTCTTGTGCATTAACACGTCCAACCTCATTATAATATTCACAAATTTACCTACACTCAGTACATTCAAATACCGCCTTTATTTCTTGTAAATACGGTTGTAATTTAACGCAAGAGTAATGTTTGTGAATGCACCTTCAACGCGCAACTGTCGCCAGGCTGTTGTCTTTTAAAGTAAGGAAAGCAATGTCTATTGCTATGGGATTTTTGGTGCGGTGAAATGTTGAGATTGTGAAATTAGGAATTGGTTTATTGAAGAAATATAACTGAAGTTTTACCTAAACACTCATTCAAGAAACAATAGTTTTAAAGTGAAAAGATCACAAAATGACACATAAGTTAGAGGCGTTCTAGCAACTGAAGTAACTAGGGACCCAATTTGCCTAAAAGAAATCTTGATAAATCGCAACCGACCTAAGACCGAACTGTTCTTTCAAGTTTTTTATTTAAAAAGCTGTCAAATTGTTTGACACAAAAAACAAAACAATTCATTTTGACAGCTTTCGTAAACAAAAACTGACTGACGGTTGTGGTTCGTCTGCGTTTGGCAACAATTTTGTAAGTCAAATTAACCCCCTGATCACAAGGCAAATACCATATTTTTATGAGTTCTGGAATATCCCTTAACTAATGTGGGTAAAGGACCAGACCTAGGACACTCCCTTGAGGAACTCCAACGTTTATTTTCTTCTTTTTTTTTAATCTTTATTTATTCAGAAGCTTTTGGTTATCATATCACACATAAGGTTTTTTGTTTATTTTCTTCAGTTTGATAAATGCATCTTCTTGTTTTACGCGAAACACTGTCAGATAAGTAAGTAGGTTGTAGGATACAAGGCACACTGTTAGGGAATCAACATTGTTGATTAGGTTTTCATGCTAAACGTTTATTATTTATTATTAAACTACAATACAACAATAAATTCATTTATACAAACTTCCTTCTCTTCTACTGGGTGAAATTGTAAACACTCAACAAACCGAAATGAGAGATTATACTCGTCACTATGAACAACTTTTACTATGGGACGAAACCGAAATCGCGAAAAAAAAATCTGCTGTTCCCTACATTTTGACGAGTTATGCGAACATAAATGTAGGAAACAGCTGTTTTTTTTCGCGATTTCCTGTTTGATCCCATAGTAAAAGTTGTTCATAGTGATGAGTACAATCTCCCATTTCGGTTTGTCGAGTGTTTACAATTTCACCCTGTATAGATTTTTGAATACTAGAATAACTACTACTACATACTTTGTCAATGCTGGTAATGCTTTGTAGGCATTTCAAGAAATTTTTCATTACTTATAACTATTTATTTAGGCTAGATTGTAACCATATAAAGTACCAACATTTTAAAAGGTTTCAATTGAAAAAAATATCAAAAAAATTAAATTAAGAATTAGCACTTCCTATTCCACTTAATACAAACCTACCTATACATTTTCAATACTTTCATGTCTGGTGTATTGGATTAAGACTTATAGTACAATAATAATGTCGGACCACAAGTGTAGGCGACTTGTCAGCAACGCCTCAAAGTAATAAATCATGCCATGTTTAGACAGTAATGTATGTTACTACTACCTGCATCAGGTACCAGTTTTTGTTGCATTATCATTTGGTTGTAGATCTGAGAGTGAAATAAATAAGATGTTTGCTTATGATTAAATAATAGGTAATTGTGGATCTGAGAATAAAATAAAATCGAAAAGTGACACAGTTTTTTGTTTTATATCTTGAGTTTTTTTTTCATTGTTTGGAGCAATAGTATTTCGATTTCGTGCTTCAAGTGTATAAAAGTCGAACACGAACAAAGTTTTATATCAAATCGCTACTGAATAACAGAAAATTCGCAAAAGATCCGTCATAGTTCTTGTTTTCGGAAATACATTTGAGTGTTCTCATGCATTGGAGTCATCAATTATCCACTGACAGCTGTCAACAGAGGGGTGAAGATGTTAACAACAATTGAGCAGCAGAAACGGACACGGTGGGTCCTTGTTTTATCCGACTGCGTTGAAGCCAAAGAATGAGCATTTCAAAAGTATAGATCGGGTCTACTCGCGTAAATACTTTAAAGAGGCACAAAATACGAGGTTTAGGCGAGTGTAAAGACGTCGTTAGTGTGGTGTGTCGAAGTACCGACCATAACTTAATAAAAAATCAAGATCGAGTGAGGGTAGATGAAAATATTCTTGCTTCACGAAGATGACAACTGCTCCGCCACTTCAGTCTACCCGTGACCACGGCCGGTGCAATTCGGCCGAAACGTCGGGATAAAAGGTATTTTGTGCCTCTTAGCTGTTACGCGAGTAGACCCGATCTATACCTACTTTTATAATGTGTACAAATCGCGAAAGTTTAAAAACATTTAATGAGCATTTCTATGCTCCCCATATCTACAAGGTTAGTCAGAAAGGGGGTACTAATCTGAAAAAGTGTTAAAGTATCCATAATAATGAGTAACTTTTGTTCTACAACTTTCCCCAAAAGTCAATAATTTAAGAGAAATAGCTGTTCAAAAATTACAAAAAAAATACGCTAAAATCTATCTATCCTCAGCTATAATCAGCTGTGTTTACATTATAGGTCATATTTGGGGTCACGAATTAGAAGCTCCATTTTCTGAATTCGTAACTGAAGTAGGGACGAAGAAATTTTGAAAAAACTAAAATAAAAATTATTTTACATGAAAATAAAAATTATCGAATTTTGAAATTTTAACACTTGCTTTTAAACCGACATCAGTGATCCTTTAAGTGGGCTGCGGATTAGTACCCCCTTTCTGACTAACCTTGTATACTCTATGAGAACCGCTAGTTTTATTCGAAATAATGCACATAAATTGTTGTTCGTTGTAAAAGAATTATTTCAATATAGCTACCTACATACCTACATTTACAATAGATTTCAGGTGCATTAAGATCCTCCACGAGTGACGAAAATTCAGTATGTCCAGCGCATCCTGGGCAGTCAGCCCCGCTACCAAATTTTCTGACTGGCTAGACTTCTACCACGGCACGAGCTATTCGCGTAGGAACACCTCCGACACAAGAGACAAAAAAATCAACATGTCGTTCACGTTAGATCTAATATATTATTTTCTCCCAAATATATGATAATATTAGATGCTGAATCTTTATTCCTTTAAATATAAAAGATTACAACATTTTGTAAAGTAAAAGATTATAATATCCTAATTTTAGTATCCATAGTAGCTACTTAGAAATCGGCTTTTATAATTCTATCGTTACTTTAACACTCCTAAACAATTATTATGACTGCAACATTTTTTATTTAAACTTTTAATCAATTGAACTGGCTGAAAACGAAAAAAAACAAGTTACTGAAAATAAATTACGGAGTAAGCTTTGAGTTCCAAATTTTAAAAAAAATGTTGTTCTGATGGATTTTTTATTTAAATAATAATGAAATACACCTAATGCCTATTCCCGTAAAACGTAGGTAGAGGCGTTCTCTTATTCAACCACAAGTTCGTCATGACGGTATTTAGCGCCATGTACCTAATAAGAAACATTGTCATAGAACTATTAGTATTTTTATTAGTTAAACAAAATGGTTGCAAAATTATTATTATTTATTAGACATAAAAATAATAAGCTATCGCATTACGTATGTAATCTGTAACTACAAAATCTTTCCGTTTTCTGTTCGAAATCCTGGGTTTTTAGGTAGTGCTGAGGAATCTGGTGATATGAAGCTTTATTACAGAGATGACTAAGATAGACCGAAGTCGAGTAAGGCTAATTCCGCCGCCATATTAACAGTAAGGAAGAGAGGGATTACGTAGAATAGGTCTGATTGGTACGATCAGTTGAAAGAAATTGTCATACAAAATGTATGGAGGGAGCGAAAGACAAAATTTTGAATATCTGGCTTTTCTTTTTCCTGAAGTTTTTATATTTTTTTACTCTCCATGTAGCCTAGTTTTGATAATAGCCTTAACTTTTTAAATATCTCTTAAATTGACGAAAAAATCGTCTGTAACACTTCCGATTTAACGATTCCACCCTGTATATAGATTAATATGTCGTCTAGTAGGGGGCTGAGAGGACATACCCGTCACCCTACCAGTAACAGGCCCGAGAAAGCGGCGCGCAGTGTTCCTCGTGCGCCTCTCAGGAGGACGTGGGGCTAGGCCCCACACTAGGAAAGGTCCGCCAGGGGCTGGCGGACCAAGGCCTGCCGGGGTCGCGGTGCATGCAGCTACGAATCCCGTGACCCCGGCCAAGGATCAGGAGAATGAACACCGTAGGTTTTTAGCCGGTAAGAGTCCAGCGTAAGCGTAAGCGCATGAGAATTATCCCACGATAAAAAAGGGGGCTGAGAGGACATGAGAGAATAGGTAAAAAGACCAGAGAAGTTGGCTCAAACTATACCGTGGGTTTCGGTTTTCATTACGCACAATTTAAACTGAAATCATGTAATTATCCAGTACAAAACTGTAGGAGAGCAAAGCCAACCCGCCGTGTCGTATACACACTAGTCAATGGCAGAGAGAAGAACAAGACAATCCAACTCGAAGACACAGAGTAGTTATATGACGGCTCTTATAGGAAAATGCACAATGCCCCACATTGTACTCCAGGGCCCCAGGGAGTTAAAATCCAACCCCACTGGTCGACTGCGGTGAATCCCCGAGTACAAGCATATACATTTATTGGAGGGATTACTAGTATGACTTTTAATAATAATAATTAGTACGATAGGTACTTATGTTCAGTCTGCTTATAGGGAATAAAATAAATTATAGAAAAAGTTTGACACCCTTAACATTCAAACCTGTTGTAAAAATGGAAAGAGAAGAAATGAGTTATTATTTCTATCCTCAAATTAAGAACAGTTTTATAAAAAACGCATTTTTCTAAAAATAATTTAACAAAATTGATTTCACGCTTACTAAAACCAGAAGGCGATACATAAGGACAGCTGCCAGAGAACATAGCGACAAAAACGAACAATACGTAACATTTTCCACCTTGAAATCGATTTACGTCACCAGGATAAATTAAAGCATTCCAAGTATAAACGTCGAGGACCATTCACAACGACACAAAGTAAATAAAAAAAACGTCGGCCGCTCGCATCCAGCCTCCCAGATTCGCACTATTATCTCCACACAACCAATCCAAAATGGAGAACAGTATACAACGATCTCATTGGCCCATCGTTGAAACAAGCTCCACCCTTCAGTGAGGCTCCTCCCATCGCACAAAAAGTTTCCAGAATCTGCTCTACCTGCCCACGTAACGCTCAGTCCACAACTGACATCGAAAGCATTCATTAACGTAATCATCCGCCGTGACTACCAATTCTTTACATTAAATCACAATTCTTACTCTTATCAAATCGTGATACGATCAAAACTGTCTGAGATAACTCCGTCTTTGTCGGGCGCCGAGATTTCGGACTCGATAGAGAGGGACGGTGAATCGAAGTTTTAGGTGTGGTTAAGAAAAAATATGCTGTCGTGCGTGCCGCGATCAGTGTTCGTCGGTTCACCTGACGTGCGGGCGTGCGATCGATAGGGCACGGCACGGCACTAGCCCGTTTTAAATTCGAACTGTCCGAATTCCGGGAGGCCAATAGCCGTCGCGTGAACTGTTTGATCGTAGCGCAATAGTGATGTGTGTGATGTAAGATATTGTTGTCGATAGACACAGACACGGTGATCGTGATAAACATGATGACTATGGACGTCGGGATGTACAACAACCAGCAGAACGGGTACGGGGGCGGCGAGTATTACCAGCAGGGCGCAGGATACCAGCCACCATATGAGGGCTACCATGAGGGGTATTACGAAACTCCTGGGCACTATTACGAACCTTTACTCCACGGGCAGACACACGAGCATCCTCCTACACCTGTTATAAGCACAGACACTGGTTTATGTTATACCAATCTAGACTACGGAGAGCTGCAGCCAAACTATCCAATACATACCTTACCTCCTCACCCAGAGCCGTTCAAACACAGAGAGGAAGTGCCTCGACACGAGGAGATGGTAATGCACGAGCATAAGCTAGATAATCACTACCTGGAGACGAAGTACAACATGCACTTTGTTGACGAAACAACGATGCAATATAACCATGCAGGTTCACCTCTCCCGTGCCCAGACTTTGAGCACTATCAACCGAAGGATGAATTCGGAGGGTTAAGGGATGGATTTCCAAGGGAAGAATGCATGACGTCACACAGTCACCTCCAGGGTCATCAGGCACACGCGTCCCATGCGACCGTCCCGACCTACAAGTGGATGCAGGTGAAGAGGAACGTTCCCAAACCTACCGGTAAGTTGTATTAGAAATATAAAATAATTCTATCTCATTTAATCTCAGGATCTACAAAAAAAAGCATTAATATAAACAAAGAAGTTGCACACAGTATTATAATTATGTAGAGATAGTTGTAAACAAAGTAATTTTATCAGTAATGTAGTCTGCTTATCACTCCAGAGGTAGGTCTTTACAGAGCACAGGTAGTCTTTTGTTTAATAAAAAAATAAATTATTGAACAAATCTTAAAATCTTCCACTTTTCTTTCTGAAAATCGGTTATGCTCATCAGCTAACTTATTGCCAGTTCCTACTTCCATCATACGGTTACTTGATTTATCAGAAGCGACTGCCAAGCAAGCGCTTAAATAAATCATATACCTATTTAAGAAATTTTCATCACTATAATCTAAGGGTGTACAGCCTCGGGCATCCTGTAGACCTGTTGATGCTATTTTCTCGAATCCAGTGTTTATTTAGATGATGTTATGGTCTTTATTATTTACTTTTGATCAAAACTTATTTACTCTTTACCGAATACTAAATAGTTCATCTTGCCCTTGAATTTAATTGATTTCATTAATTAGCTATTCAAATTAGTGATGTAATTATAAATCAACTAATTGCCTGCAATATCACTGTCACTACATAATTAAATGCAATGTCAATGTTTTGATATAATTTCATTGAAAGTTGTGTCAGATTTGGTAGCTATAATCACATTACATAATCTAGCGGAACATGGAGATGTTATTCTTTAATTGTAACGATCACTTACTTAAATGTTTTTAAACTTTCGCGATTTGTAAACATAAAAATACAGATTCGAGTCTACTCTAGGCATGAAAATTGCCGGCAATATTGCGAAAGTTGCCAAAACTGCCGCGAATGTTTCCAATCCTGCCGGCAACATTGGCAAGAAACGTGTAAATAGAAAACGTATTTTACTTTATACAGCGTGTCCCAGAAAGTAGTGTCAAGCGGAAGTTCAGAGGTAGAACATCCTTTGAGGTACCCAAATCACCCCCATGTATGTTCCGCGATTTTTTGTAGTTTTCGAGTTATGAATGTTTTTCATGTTTTTTAATCAAACTCTGACTATAACGACATTTTTGATCATAGTGACGTAAATAGTTGAGATACATGAGTAATTTTTTTTTCTAACTTAGCTGATTAGTGACCCTATCGAATGCATAAACATTTGTAACCATAGATGTAACGAATGCGTTACAAAAAAATATTGAATTGTCATGAAGTTAAAATCTTGCATGTTTCCTAAATCTTTGTGGGTGATTTAAAAATAAATCTCCCTAAACTTTTTTTGTCAGATGTATTTTAAAAACTTATCCATTTTATCAGCTATTTACCCTGTAAATTTTATCGAGCTATCTCTACGACATCACAATAAAAAATTCATTCAAAGCATACAATATCGAAAATTCCAGTCGTAAAAGGGTGAATGAAAAATTGATTAAAACTAACTATTAACGTCTTTTTTAGTAACCTTCGACGCAAAAAGAGTGTTGTTATAAGTTTAACGTGTGTGTCTGTGTGTCTGTCTGTGGCATCGTAGCTCCTAAACAGATTTTGATTTAGTTTTTTCTTTTGTTTGAAAGGGGACTTTATCGAGAGTGTTCTTAGCTATGATTCAAGAAAATCTGCTCAGCCGTTTGAAGATCATCAGCTCTTTTCTGGTTGTCGAAGGGATATGAGCAACTTCTACTGATCTGATCGATTCGAAATTTACTATCCTGTGACTTCAATGATATTACAATAACATGGTAACCTTGACCTGATACTCAAGCATCATCTGAAACAGCATGATACCCAACTTACAGTAGAGGTATTGTGTGCCTATTGATTCTTTAAGTTTATGATAAGTTGTAATGACCTCCTTCTTGTCACATGTCATCAATATCATTGAAGTCACAGGATATTAAATTTCGAAACGATCAGATCAGTAGAAGTTGTTCATATCCCTTCGACAACCAGAAAAGAGCTGATGATCTTCAAACGGCTGAACAGATTTTCTTGAATCATAGCTAAGAATACTCGCAATAAAATCACCTTTCAAACAAAAGAAAAAACTAAATCAAAATCTGTTTAGGAGCTACGATGCCACAGACAGACACACAGACACACACGTTAAACTTATAACAACACTCTTTTTGCGTCGAAGGTTACTAAAAAAGACGTTAATAGTTAGTTTTAATCAATTTTTCATTCACCCTTTTACGACTGGAATTTTCGATATTGTATGCTTTGAATGAATTTTTTATTGTGATGTCGTAGAGATAGCTCGATAAAATTTACAGGGTAAATAGCTGATAAAATGGATAAGTTTTTAAAATACATCTGACAAAAAAAGTTTAGGGAGATTTATTTTTAAATCACCCACAAAGATTTAGGAAACATGCAAGATTTTAACTTCATGACAATTCAATATTTTTTTGTAACGCATTCGTTACATCTATGGTTACAAATGTTTATGCATTCGATAGGGTCACTAATCAGCTAAGTTAGAAAAAAAAATTACTCATGTATCTCAACTATTTACGTCACTATGATCAAAAATGTCGTTATAGTCAGTGTTTGATTAAAAAACATGAAAAACATTCATAACTCGAAAACTACAAAAAATCGCGGAACATACATGGGGGTGATTTGGGTACCTCAAAGGATGCTCTACCTCTAGACTTCCGCTTGACACTACTTTCTGGGACACGCTGTATAATTGCATAGTAGGATAAAATTGCGGTTTGCAGGGTGCTAGTTTTTATACTTGCCTACATTATCCAACCGAAAATTGTTGTTTTTGCATTTATTTTCTTACTGATAAACTAAAGAAAAGAAACAGGCTATCCACGATACTTCATTGGTGATGAAACCATAACTATTTTGGAGAAATGATCTTTTTTTTTCTACTTTCTATATGAAACCACACTTGTATGTAAGAAAGTATAACATTTACATGTATACATCTCTGTATGTATAATAGGGTCAAACCTTGCAAGACGATTTGATCAGCAACAACAAGTTGATGTTTTTAACTGACTTCAAAAGAGGAGGTTCTTTATTTGACCCGTATGTATTTATGTCCGCGATTTTCTCAAAACCTACTGATCCGATTTAGAAAATTCTTTTAACGACACGATTTTTCAAGTGGTTAAGCGACTAGTCTGGGGTAACGTACCAACGTAGTATTCAACATTCAAGTTATCGTAAATCAAAATAAGGGTACAAGGGGAACGTTCGGTATCAATGTCCTCTGTATTTGTTTATAAAATTTATAAGTGAAATTCTCAAAAAACTATGGGTTCAGCTATCATGAAGTTACCAGTGTCCTAGTTTAACTTTATCTTCACATATTTGCATTGATAATTAGAAAATAAGTATAATTAACAATATACCATACAGGCTTACTAGTAATACCTATAATTACACCATTACATAAAACCTCATGAGCGCATAAACATTAAAAATGGCATTTGAAAAAACCTATGTAATCTGGCAATTTTGGCAACTTTCCGGCAATATTGACCAATATTGCCGGGAATATTGGAAACTTTCCTAGTAAGTTTCGGAAACATTCGGCAATTTTCATCCCTAGTCTACTCGCGTAGAAACTTTAAAAGGCACAAAATACATTTTTTATCCCCATGTTTCTATGGATATAAACTGTCTAAGTACATCATGGAATTCGGTCATCAGCAAATGTTATCGTCGATGGGACGGTTTAGGCGAGTGTAAAGATGTCGTTAGTGTGGTGTGTCGAAGTACCGACGATAACTTATAAATAATCAAGATCAAGTGAGGAGATGAAAATACCCTTGCTTTTCGAAGATGACAACTGCTCAGTCTACCCGTGACCACGGCCGGTGTAATTCGGTCGAATCGTCGGTATAAAAAGGTATTTTGTGCCTTTTAAAGTTTCTACGCGATCAGACCCGAATCTGTATTTTTATTATGACCACTTACTTATATGCTTCACTTAATAAAAACTCGAATCTAGATGACATATCTAATTCTTCACATTGATTTACTCTGGTAGTTCTAATAGACTTTTAATATGGAATAATTTAAAGAAGGACAGCCATTGGAAGGTACTCATGTTTACTAATAACATCATGCTGTCAGATATTCCTCTTTAAACCACAAACATAAACAAATGAATAGTTACTTGGCTTGCTAATAAGCCTTCAATTTGTTTGTTTAAAGCCATTTTGACACTGTTAATAAACCATGAAAATACAAAGAAGATTAATAACTTAACAATTATAATAAGTGGCTCCACCTGCCATGTTAAATGTGAAATGCCGTCACAACGAGTACATTAAGCGCCAATCATTTATCACTATAATTGACAACCGATGGCGCATCTCTGCCTACCTCTTATATAACAGAGATATAACCAAAGATATTCGAAAAGTTTAACTTAACGTTAACATCAAACCTGAGGATACCCTTTTTAATTTTTTCACTCACGTGAAGTTTTCCATAACGGGTCAATTTGTGCTGTGTTTATTTCAAAGTCTTAATTTGTGTGAGTGTTATTTGTTTATTTTATGCATTTCACACAAGAAACCTCAAAATAAGAATGAAATATGATGCCTTGGTCATCATCTCAGCCTTTTTCCGTCCACTGCTGGACATAGGCCTCTCCTTTAACTTTCCACGTGGAACAGTTATTAAGCCGTTTGTTTAACGGTTCCTCACGACCCTGTAATGTCTTCAATATTATCAATTTGTGGTTTAATATTAGAAGGCACATATTCAGCAGTTGTAGTTTAATGCTCTTGATGGTAGTTCACTGTCTTATATTACGTTTATTAAATTGACTTTTACTCTCATTTTATCATCCCTATCTGGAATGAACGATTTTAAATTAAATTCAGATGCTGAAGAAAAATATTATCTTAGTGCCTATATGTTGCAACGGTAATTTAAAAGATCTACGAGAATTTAGTTGAGTCATATCATAAGACTAAATATATATAGATCTTTTAAATTACCGTTGCAACGTATAGGTACTAAGACAATATTTTTCTCCATATGACTCATATGGTTAACACTTTAAAAAACTTTTTTGCCAACCAGTTAAACTTTTTTCCCTCCCAAAAAAATATTCAATCACGCAATACTAAATGCCTTCAAATTAACTTGAGTTCTTACAAACGCTTCTAAGTTACGGCAACGCTCACTCCGTCAGTATTGTGACGTTTGATGTCAGTCTAGCGCAGTCTGTGAGCGCAGTTCAAGGGTTGCGACTCGACCTGCGTCGGACTGACGTGCAGAGCAAATAATTTGACGTTCATCGCTGTCAGTTGTCACGGTACAACACCACGAATGGGAGATGGACTTGTACAAATACGTTTTAGTTTTTTTATATTAAAACATTTTTTTTGGTTACTTGGAAGCTCAAAAAAAGAATATGATGCATCAGTTGATTTGTCAAAACCTATGATTCTAGATAGGAACTAGGTTTTGAGAAACTTGTACCTCGTAGAGCACAAAACAACATCGTCTTAATACTAAACTAGGTATTAGTTGCAAATATTTTGAATCAATCAATCATTCAAACACTTTTATTTCACATAATCCATTAAAAACGCTTAAAATTTTAAGTCGAATTTAGGTGTACCGTTTCGATTTGTCGTTGCCTAAGGAGAAGAGCTGTCATAAAACTCTATGGTTACTACAATATTGTTTTGAAAGGTATCAAAGAACGCAATGCTCAATGATGCGTGATTACATGGATATAATTATCGTGATGTAGATAGATAAATATACTTTATTGTACACCAAAAGAAATAAAACAGAAGGAATACACTTAATTAAGAACAGTACAAATGGCGGTCTTGTCGCTTAACGCAATTTCTTCCAGGCAACCATTGATTGGAAATAATTGTTAAGAAAAATATAAAGGGCAGTATGCAGCGTACAAACATATAACCTAATAAAAATCAGGAACCTATCAAATACATATTATAACACAAATATATATATTTTTTACTTATACTTGTTATCTATATCTAAACCTTTATCTTTTTCTTCTTAACTAAAATCAACTACTTAATCAACAGTTCTAGACTTCCTATAATGCCTTATACTTACTTTATAATCAGCAATTAGACTCCAACAAAGTTATCTCATAAACTCTTATTATTTTTCACTTTACCATATGGCGTTAATTAATTTACCGTATTTTTGCACACGCACTTGAAAGAAAGGATTTTTTTTAAATGTTAAATTGTGGTTCATCTACATTTAAAATACAGTTCAAATCATTAATTTAATATAATTAATTACACATGAATACGAAATTAGTTTTTGTTTTAATATCACTATTAGATTGAGCAAAGGTATAAAGTTTTTTTTTATGAGTTAGTAGGTATATCTGTTGCAACAGTATAAATTTCAGAATAATAACTAAATATTAATCGTCTATTACCACATTCTACCTTTCAATTAATACAGAAACACAACCAGTACTGTCTACTAACATCATAGTCGCCAGCGCAACACAGACAGGCTTCAGATGGTGCGTACTGATAGCGCCATGCGCGAGCGCAGCGCCTTCTCGCAACGACTTTAGTTCATTAAAACTAGAAAGTTATTTCCGAATCAGTAAAAGCCATTAGAGGTAAAGTTTAACGTGCGAACTACAGAAAACTTCGTTATGGTTTTTATTAGTTTGAAGCTGTAGAAAAATAAAATCGTTCAAGAGGCTTGCAAGTTAAGTGAGTCGAGTACAGAAATAATATTATAATATCTAAGCTGCATACATTTAATTACCTCGTTTTGTCTATTTAACCAGTATCCGAACGTTTCACATTCGTAATTTGAATAGCTTTCATTTTGACAATACAACAATATTCATTGCGTGGTAAATATTTGTGGAGAAGTCAAACTGATAATACATACGTTGCTATGGTAATTTTTGACCTGTCAAAATGAAAGCCATAACCTATTCGATATTCGGTTTGTTAACTATTTAGTTTCTTTTTACACTTTTGTGTGCGAGAAAAATAAATAACAAACCGAATCGGTCGACAACTGATTATTGAAAATTTTCTGAATCGGAGGCAGTGGAAGCTTCCAAACGCGGGCAATATCAACCACGCCTCGTGCCTTAAAAATTACATCGTATCTTATGTGTATTCAAAAAAGACTAGAATCACTAAGTTCTTTTTGAACTTCAATGTTACAAAAGACAATCCCTATAAACGCCCTCCCTTCACCGCTTCCTAGTGTTTATGCTGTGAAGAAAAAACGGTGCAACAAACTCCCCAGCAACACAGCTCTGTCTGTAAAGTGAATAAATGAATTGAGTCTCTACACAGAACGAACGAAATATTAATTATAATTTGTTTTTTTTTCTTGGTCCTGGGAACAATAGGAATATTCTACATAATTATAATATTAACTTACTTGGCATAAAGGCGACGGATAGGATAGGTCCATAATAATAATAATTAGTAAATAACATAACATCACGCCTGTGTTCCCCGAAGCGTTGGGTAGAGGTGTATAGTATACCCACATTTCGCCGTTATAAGTCCCATGTAATAGGAGGCGATCCTATTGCCATCAACCGGGCACAAATCCAGACTCCAGGCTGCTACTGAGAAATTTCACAAGGAAAAACCCAATAATACTTTGTCCGACCTGGGGATCGAGATCGAACCCAGGATCTCACGCTCAGCAGACGCTCTTGCAACCACTAGACCAACGAGACAGTCATTATATTTATACAATAATTAGTACCTGTAACATAATAATAAAATCAAATATTATTTACATTTACATTTTACATTTAAAAAAACATTTAAAAATGTAAAAAATAGTTGCCCACCGGCATCGGGAACAGGGTCCAAGCTACCGGTGGTCAGGGCCTCAGAGAGAGGAACTTCCTAACAATACGCGCCGTGTCAAGAAGTACAGCTTTCTGTATAAGGCCCTGGATCCAGCCGCCTAACGAGAGCCTCTTTAGGTGATTGGTCGAGGCTCTTGGATATGAAGCCATTCGCCGTAACTACTATCGGCACAATTACTGCTGAATCAACATCCCACATGTCGACAACCTCGTGTGCCAAGTCTTGATATTTAAACGAAAATCAAATATCAACAACATGGACAAGTAAGTATTGTATATTAGATGGTGTGCACTGATTGCAAAGCCACCACAGCAGTGCGTGCACGCAACATTATCAAAGAACTTTCTAGTTTTAATTAACAGCAAAATAAACGTTTGCCCTCTTATTACAAAAGATGGTCTAAGAAAAACCCAGGTTTTTAAATAGCGCCGTCTCTTTTAGTTATATGACGTTAGAAATGGATGGGGATATTTTAAATCTGATTATACCATAGTTTTGATTTAAACCATCATTTGTAATAAGGGGGTAGACTTGAAGACCTGAAAGAGAAAAAAATACTGTCTATAATTATACGACGTAGCGACATATCATAACATTAAAGATGCATGAGCCTATTGAGGGGTTTAGACATAATGCTTAAAAATAATAATTCCTGCTTAGAAACATTAATAGCAAACATAGGAGAAAATATTAGAAAGATATTGTAGAGCAAAATTTTGATTAAATGGATTTAAAACTTCCTAATGCCTATAACGGCGTTGCAAATTTAGAATCTCCTATGTGTAAAAAGTGTATTCACATGGGAGTTTTTATAAACGATAGCTATAAAAAACCGCTATTCGAATTTCTGAAAAACTCACTTTCTACAAAAATGTCACATAGGAGATTTTTTTGCAACGACGATATAAGAAATTGACCTCCTGGAAACCCAACTACTTAGTGCGGGGATATCTCGTTCATGCCAATTCAACCCATTGGTGGTTATAAGGTCTCTTCGTGTGATTGTCATGCATTTCGATCCTTACCTATCCTTATCCACGTTCTTTCTTGCATTTTTATTATAATTAAGTCTTTAAATAGTCTGTCCAATATACACGGTTCTTCTTCTCCTACTACCATGGATAAGATATGATGGTATCTTAAGATTCTTCTAGATTTCTAGTTGTCCTTGACGACACTGTATTCTTAAGACAGTACCGTCGGAGGCTCGAATGGATCTCTATAATAGAAACATCAAACGGCCATCATTAAAATTATCTAATGGTTCGAACGGTTTGAATCTAACATGAAACACGTGTTTGACATGTGATTAAAACGTATTTGAATGTGTTTCAATCACACGTAACAATGGACAAGCAACAAGAGCGTACAAGCCGCGTAACACGCGTACTTTTTGGCAGCACACGCGAGTTCGTTTACATTTCACCTAATCCTCGTGCCGGCTATCTGTGTTTGTTTTTGTGGACACGCAACACGCATGGGACTGGTAGGCTATACGATTTGGGGATACTGTTACAATACAGTACAATACTCAAACAAAACAAACAAGAAACATTAATAAAAAATAGAGATGTACAGTGGACTTATTGCACTAGGCGATTTCTTCCAGACAACCTTTGGCTGGATATGATTTGCAAGAAAAAAAGGGAGGGATAGTTCTCGGTATAACGATAAATAAGGAGACATCAGTGGTTGACGATTCGAAGATGCTGTTGTATGTTTGCGATCACTGTTCTTCAGTTTGTCAAATAACTCATTATTGAAATCATCGAAATAATAATAAAATCCAACTTTAATAAGTATGTAAAGCAGAAAGCTATGTAAATTATAACCTGATTCAAATCATCTTCTACTAAGCTAATACCTTTTTAAACAGTTTATTTTTATTTATTTATTTAGACAAAAGGTACACCAACAACTTATTTACAAATACAGAAAGGTCCTGCGTAAATAAGTCACTCACAGGCATGCACATCATTCACAGTGGGACGAATGGACTATTGCCATTTCATTATTATTGGTATTTTAGTAATTGTAATTGAAATAACGTGCAAATTTTCCCAAGAAGAACGATTTCATGAAACTATTCAGGATTTAACTTCAAACGCAAAGTCATTATGTTAAGTTATACCAATACTGTTTTCAATCATTGCTATTCCAATCATTGCCGCTAACATGTATCCTTTAGTATTATTTCAATATTTAATTAAGGGCCGATTTTATCAACTTTAGATATCCCTATCTTAGGAATAATTTTCACGTTTTCACATATTTCCTATACAAAAATTGACAACATTTTAAAATTCCTCTGTTAAAGCTATTTGATGTTACTAAAATTAGGCCTAAGAAACACTTACACTATACACTTTAAAGAGCTCATGAGGTAACAAGTGAATGCCAATAGCGAGTCCATACCGCTAAATTGTTCGTATCAATTGTAATAAATTGACTATCGCAATACAATGTAAATTGTGCTACTGGTTCGATTCAAACATCAACGATACGATGAATGGTTTCAATTGTAACTAACACGATATATTCGTTAGGCAAACACTTTCCGGGTTCTAAATGTTGTTCATTATATTTTTTTCAATTTTTTCTTGTATAGTAAATGGTATTTCTACGCGTAGAAATTGAATTTTCATATTTCGAGTGAGTGTTATTGTTATTTTATTTCTTGTTTATCATCCTAGAACTTCCCAGTTGGCTCTGCTTTGATTCAATTCACAATACCAAGTTTCTCATTCACAAAAAAATAAATAGCTATTAACAGCGATGGTCGAGTTTCTAAAATTATCTCTAAGACGATTTCAGAGACCAGATAAAAAAATACTTGAGTGTCTCTGATATCCAGATATCGGCAGACCACGATACATTGAAAAAATTTGCATATCTGTGAGTACGTAACTATGTGTTACAAATATTTATTTAATGAATTTGAAATTCATTTAGGTACGTTCGCATCTCGTATATGTACTTCAGAATGTCCCAATTCAACGTAGCGCAGTCCACTATTACACGAGATCGGTTTTGAAAATCAATCAAGACTTTCTTCCAAAAGATTGAAATTTGTTCACGTTTAAACTGATCTTCGAGTATTATTCTACACACAAATAGTAAGGAACAAATCGGAACCGACTCGTTCTTACAATAATTTGTCGTACAACATGCAACATTATAAATCATTTTATCGTTTTTCTCAGCTGACCCAAGTAAAATAGTTAATTAGATTCTCCACTTCTAGCCAACCTCGAGGTGCATTAAAGGGCCTTTACGAATAACGATACTTATGTATGTCCGGCACACCCTGAACAGTCAGCCCGCTTCCAACGTTGCTGACTGGTTAATCTTTTCACCACGGCACAAGATACTTATAGTCATATAGCTCATGCCAACACGAGCAAAGAATAGCCATCAAGCCAGCCTTGAAGTATTTTAAGCAAACCTGCATCGTTGATTTCGCCTAGTCCACAATCGAACCACGTCTTTGCTCCTTCAAAAAATGCTTATACCCGAATAAAGAAACTATGTAAGTATATCGTCGATAAGCAGTAATAACCTAGCGGTTGAACGCTTGCCTTCCAGCAGGAAGGTCAGATTTAGGCACCAGCATGCACCTTTGACTTTTGAAATTCATGCGCAAATCAGAATTTGATTATCACTTGCATTAACGGTGAAGGAAAACATCGCGAGGAAACCTGCACGACAGAGAAGGCTCCACAAAGCTCTTGATGGTTTCTGTAGTCCGCTAATCAGCACCAGGCTGGCGTGACTTTGACCCCTGAGTTTGTTTCGGCCTTTCTTCTCGGAGGTAGTCATATAGGAAACGCCGACGACATCTTGCTTTAAAAAAACAAACCGACATGAAGAAATGGCTCTCGCCCAGCAATGGGACAATGGTGGGCTGATTATTATGAACATAGTCAATTGGAGTTGCATTACTGTCTGATTAAAATGAATGGTGATTTCTAGACAAGCATGCAACTTTCAGGATTCTAAAAAGAAACCACGGTTTAGAATATACACAACGTCCTCTTCTACATCATTCAACACCGATCTGAAACTTTGTATTAGAAAACCTTTTATTCGTAGCAGAAAATCTCATTTGACAGTAAACCACGAATAACAAATTTAGCATCGGATCCCAAAAGCCCAAAGTTTGGAACAACTTCGTCATGATGAGTAAGCAACGTTGCGCGGTGCCCAATAAAGTAGAATTAACATTGTCGCGGCGTCACAAACATGCTGATGAATTACCGCGCGCGTTACATTGTATTGTGGTGATTTTATTAGCCGCTGCAGTGACTGTCTTTTTTGTATAATGTGATACATCTTCTGAACTATCGTCAAGATAGCGTGACGATTTCGGAATGCTTTGAATCGATCCATATAAAAACAATTTAAAGTTTTCTTTTTCAAACCATAAATTAATATCATCACTGATCTGCCTGCTTATTATTATGATTATGATATATCTTTAGTCTATGTCTTCAGAGGATTCTTCGTTGTTTTCATTTAAAAAATGTTAGTGAAGCAACAAAAAATTCCTTACAGTCAACACGGCACTTAAAAAACGAAAATAAAAAAACACGAGACAAAATCAGTACCACAATATGATTCATTTAATGCCAGAATTCCCAATTCCCCATTTTCACTTAATCATACCCCAATAAAATTGTATACACATAACAAAACAAACAATTACAAAAACACGCCAAAATTAGACCACACGTGAAGTCTGTCAAAGGCCGAAGTTAGATCTTATCTATTCCTCGTGGCACAATGCGAGCCCTGTGCCCAGATATCAAACCTCGCGGAATTACTCCACACAACTTTTAGTTTACCCTCCTCAAAGTAATACCACGCGAATTTGAACTCTAAACTGAAGACGCTACAGATAAGTTTATTTAAAGGATCAAGTGGGACCGCAAATTTTAACTTTGCAAAAGAAAGGATAGGTATCTCACATTGTCATTTTCCGCTTGCAAGTCGACTGTCTCATGACGTTTGGGTCTTCGCAGATATTGGTTATTGACAGCCAATTTTAAACTTTATACGTGGATTGATATGGTTGATTTTGTTGTTTAGGTTGTGGTTAAGGTTTTTATTTGCAATTATGAGGAATGCGTAAAGTAACTTTGTTGTGATTGGCAAAATCATTGATGTTTGTTCAAGTCGCTTTAGGACGATGACGTAACAGAAATCTTACGAGATTTGCACCGACTGAGATAATATCTGAGTGTCGCAAAAGGATTCCAATGTTTTTGTGATTACTTACCTACCTACATTATTATGTCAGTAGCGTCATTTGGCCCGGAATGTTCTTTCAACGCTAAACTCAAACCTTAGCAATGCTAACCTTTATTGTGTAACAAATTAAAAGCTCCAACTGTAACTACATGGTGCTAATGGAAAACGAACTACTAAAAAAGAAAATTTCAAAGAAAACATACCTACGACCACTCACAAAACTGACATTAAAATCGTTTCATGTCAACCCAATGAATTTTAGTAAGTTAGTCATAATAACACTATTCCATGGCTTTCAAGTTGATGTCTGAACCATCAGATTGGTGGAGGTACGCCTCTGAAGGGGTTATTAGAAGTGGACTGGACTGAAAGTGGCTCGAAGTGGCATATTAAACGCGCCTTGCAAGTCACCTGCATTAGGCGAGACATTCGCGGGTGGCACAATTTAGGAGAACGAGCGATTGTTTGAGGAGCGAGCGATATTTCTACTAATAGAGAGATCTGATCTAACATTAGCAGTGTTTCCGACTACTCAGTTAGCACAAAACTGGACAATTAATTAACAAGTCTAGAAAGCGGTGCCCAACCGAGCAGATATATGATATATGAGCTATATATATTTGGTAATCAATCTAGCACCTCAGGCTGTCTTAGTCCACTGCTACACATAAGTAGTCCCTTAAGTTGCTCTTCACCACCCGGTTCTATGCCATTCGTATTTTTATGCAAATCAAATACTCCTACCATTAAACACTTGTTACTAAATACCCAACTCAGTGTTGTAATGGATCTGGCGAGAATAATATCTTGACGGTATCACCATCCATTGCAAGCGAATCGGCGATCGATGTTATCAACACAAGCGGATGCTGAATGTCGCAGCAATTTTACAGTACTAAGCTTGAAAGACTAAGGCTTGTATTCACAAACAACACTCAGTGACCCACTTACTGTGCGAACGCACTGCGTTGAATACGGCACTGTGATTGGTTGCCTTTATTCTCACAAAACATAGAAGCAGCCATTCACAGAGCCGTATTCAATGCAACCTGTTCTAGGATACTGTGAGACCTCATAGTAACGTTTGTAAATACGGGTGGAAGACACCTTTGATAATTCTTAGAATTGCCCCTAAAACTTATTTCGCCATAAGATGTTCGCTACATCTCTAACCTTACACCATCCACCAAAGTCGCTAGGCCCAGTAAACCGATTAGAACGGCGTCCACGGCGAGGGAGACTATCGCACAATCTCACACGCGACCTGCCTCCCTCCCCCCGGCACCCCTGCACCCCTTCACCCCGGTCACGTGACGCACTTTCCAATACCTTTGTCCTGGTAATGACCCCGTGACTTGTTTAATATCAATAAAAGTATTATGGTAAGCAATGTTGGTTAAGATTGTAGTTAGATAGGAGGCATTTAAGGTGGAGTTTACGTGATCTGTGAATTCTGTAGGGTGTTCATCAGATTTGGCCAAATGATGAGAATCAAACAGAAATGATCTTCGTCTCACGAAGACAGCTCAGGCCGTAGTGCAAAGATTAGCCAGTCAGTTAGGTTGATGGGGTGACTGACTGTCCAGGGTGCTCCGGACACACCTCAGAAAATGATGAGCGGCTGACATTCATGGTTTGGAGTCCATAATGCCCTTGGGTCCGTAATGCCCTTGATTTGGAGTGACCTCGATTGGCCTTGAAAGGTTTATGTAAGTATTCATTAGTTCACCTCTTACCAGCATAAAGCAGTAGGTCATGTGCTCGTTAACAATCTATTTCTTGTCCGTAAGTACTGCTCGTAAGTTTTTTTTTGTCGATTATATCCCCAAAATCTGAACATATAAATCAATATAGCGACGGTCTTCTGAGGTTTTCTATACGATATGAGGGGGGTACGGCAGTGCCGCCGCCAACGTTGAGCAGACACGGCCGTACACCATTTTTCCGATGCAACTCAAGGCACTTTTAAGCCCCCTATATCTGACGTGATTGCCAAGTCCGAAAAATATCTTTGTAAATGAAATGCCCGACGTGGTTGTACATTAGATCTCAAAACTGTTCAAGGCAAAAAAGTCGCGATACGTGGCTTTTTTTACGTGAATGTTTTTGATTGGATCTCTTTTTATTCACGGCTCATCTTACGGAAGATGTCCGGTCCTTTGGAAGGCATACGGGGGACACAGGTCCAACGCGCAGAGGCCCCTTTGAGAACTTTAATCTAAAATGGGATGGAGCACCAACCGGGGACTATCCACGGCTGCACTATTGGAGTACAGTCATGGACCGTCCCAGGTGGGTGCAAACTATTGTAAAATGTGTTGAAAAATATCTGGACTATGGAAAGGGGTGTTAAGTGGACTGAATAACTTCTATTGCCGGAAGAAAACGGCGTCTGCCTTTCAAGCTTATATATTGGCAGAATGTTTTTGATTGGATTATTATTATGAGTATTATAAACCATGGGCCGACTTGTGCAGCATCATTAGACCAGGACTAGCCAAATATAATCCCTGTCGTAGGCCACAGCCATGCAAACTTCATTGGGCTATCGGTGTATTGCAAGAAAAAAAGTTTTTTTTATTTGTACGACTGCCGATTTTGTCTGCAGAATAAATTTTCTTTCTTTTTTTTCGTTTTTAGCCATCCTCAACCTCCATACAAAACAACAACAAACTAACGGTAACTCAACCCACTTTCTAAATATTAATGAATTTCCAAAACATTTTAACCCACGTGTTTAACGAATAGATACCAGATATGGACGCATTCCTTCAAGATATGGACCCATTGTCTTTGTCCAGTTTCTTAGATAGAGTGGACGGACGGACAGACAGATTAGCGTGCGTGAGACGAACGTAGCTATATTAATATTTTTTGAATAAATTATTGGTGACCAGTTAGGGTTCCATGGCTCTTTGTTAATAGGAAGAAAAAAACGCTTCTTTTTAAAAAGATCATGAAACCCCTTTCCATGTATAAATATATAATATATAAATATATAATAATAGGGCGAAATTAAGTTCATTATGTTTGTTAATGCATGTTTCTACCAATAACTGCATTTTTGGGATTGACAGGTCCTAGCTCTTTTCAAATGTGGCGGAAAATCAGTTTAACAAAGATTTCCTAAAATATAATATCATCATCATCTCTCTGCCCGAATCCCACTCTAGGTCGGCCCAACATGTTTTCCTCTTCCATTCTCCTCTATCAGCCGTAATCTCAGTACTCACTTCTTTCCTACCCATATCATCTTTTACACAATCCATCCATCTTTTCTTTTCCTACCTCTACTTGTACAAGGTTAGTCAGAAAGGGGGTACTAATCCGAAAGGGTGTTAAAGTACACATAATAATGAATAACTTTTGTTCTACAACTTTTCCCAAAAGTCAATAGTTTAAGAGAAACAGTTGTTCAAAAATCTCAAAAAAAAACTTTAAAATCTGTCTATCCCCAGTTATGATCAGCTGTGTGCATTTCAGGTCAGATTTGGGGTCATGAATTAGAAGCACCATTTTCTGAATTTGTAACTAAAGCAGGAATGAAGAATTTTTGAAAAAACTAAAATAAAAATCATTTTATTTGGAAAAAAAATATCGAATCTCGAAATTTTAACACTTGCTTTCAAACATTCATCAGCGATACTATAAGTGGGCTTCAGATTAGTACCCCCTTTCCGACTAACCTTGTATATTATCCATCCACATTCATATTTAACACTTCTGGTAACATGACTTTCTTCCCCCCGTATTTCCTAAAATATAAATAGATAGGTGTAAGTACTAGACACTATACTCCGCGAGCAAGCGCTAGTCACCTCCAGAGGTATAAGAGTAAACGCTACAGACCTGCAATTAACAAACCAAACAATTACCAACGGAAGTAGAGTAGCGGGCTAGACTAGTTCAACACTATAATATTTTAATTTACTTTATAAAATCTAAACTCGATAACCGTAATACGTGACTTTCACGAGGACTGTAAAAACTTCAAACGTCAAAGAAATAAAATTAAACTATAAACTGTAAATGTTTTATTAAATAAACGCCCTTTATGATAGTTTTACGGCACAACACGATTCAACTTTTACATATTTATAATTTTATAAGTTAAACATGCATTTGATATTTCTTTCTGGTTCTTACCGTTCCAAGAATATTGTACCTATTTTTTTTTTATAAAGACTTTCCTGCCATAAATTTAGATATCCCCCATAATATATAAGGTCTATCTATTCATACACGAAATATTTTAAGGGATACATCTATAGGTGGTCAAGAAGCAAAATAAAAGTGAACATTTTTTTTTATAAGTATATTCTTTTGCGTAATTACTAGAATTCAAATTAATGCTTGAGACATTTTGAATAAATTTGAAAAATAAATTGTCCTATTCATTGACAACAAATACTACGTAGAAACTAGCGTAATGAATGTAGAAAATAGAAATGAGCCAGTATTTGATATGTGTATCAAGTAAATTTAAATTATTTTAATAAAAAAAATACACTTTAGTTTTTTTTTTATTTATTTATGTGGCTTCTTTACCACCTATAGATGTATCCCTTAAAATATTTCGTGTATGAATAGATAGACCTTATATATATATTTTCAAATCAAATCTGTAACGATCTAGGACTTGTGTGCGGAGCTAACATGTTCAGTAACGGCACAAAATTGAGATGTTTGGAAGATAAAAGGGGAGGCCTTTGCTCAGCAGGGGGACAGTAAATATGCTAGGAAAAAGAAAAGAAAAACCAATTGTGCCTGAGATGAATTCCTGTAAGTCTACTACCTCCTCATCTCTTGTTAATGTAGCTATATCTACTCCACTTCATATAACAATAGACAAAAGTGGCCCACCAAGGCACCACATTAAATGTCTTTAGAACCATTTCTTCAAATTTTTTTTTTTTTTTGGGACATTTTTTCACAGCACCATCTGGTCCCAAACTAAGCAGAGCTTGTACTATGGGTACTAGACAATGGATATAATACTTATATACTTTTTTTTTGTAAATACATACTTAAAATACACAAGAAACACCCAGACCAACACAAACACTTATGTTCATCACATAAATTTTTGTGTTGTGTGGGAATCGAACCCACGACCTCGTGATCAGCAGTCCGACACTAGAACCACTAGACCATAGACGTCGTCAAATAGAGTTTCAGCTCATCTTGATTGACCGATAAAATTCATAAAAGCATAATAACTACCTACTGTGTTTAATCTCTGCTGGCAGCAAACATATTTCTAAACATTTCCTTGCTACAATGGATGTTATTTGGTCTTATTATATTTACTTATAATAATGTAACGTTTTTAATACGGAACCCTCAAAATTTCTCCAACACTGTGCACACGTAGGCGGCCGTAGTTGGGTCAATTATTACACTATCGGATCCAGGGCTCGGAAACGTTATTTAAAATAACGTTTTTAAAACGTTTCTAACAGTTCTTTGTACAACATTTTGTTCGGAACGAAAACGAAAAGAGAACAAAAAGCTAGTTTTCAAAAACCGGTTTATTCCGCAGGACGGAGCCGCACATAGTGTGCGGCAACAAGCATGGACTTGTTAAGTTCCGTAGGATATGTTTTCATTTCAATACATCATTAATTCCGAGCATAGTTCGGAGCAGGGTTGTTGCTGATGCATATTTTTTTCACATCAGCGGATGCTGATGCTGATGTTTTACCATTGACATCAGCGGATGCTGATGCTGATTCTCATGATTTTCTTAAAAAAACGGAAAAAGTAGTGACCATTTTGAATAATATCTAAAAGTTGCACAGTTTTCCTTGGTACTGAAATAAACGATTGTCTCAAAAATTTTGGGATTTTAATAAAAAATATAATAATAATAATAATAAAACCCTCTGGGAAAGGCGTTACCTCACCATGAGATTAACGTAAAACCGGAGGGAACATTAGACTAGCTTTCTACAACCCCATCATATAATAAAAAATGTATCATGAGGTCTACTGAAAAGCTTACAAACCGCAGGGCAGCTTGTGGCGAGCTGTTGGTGAGTGGCGACACTGCGTACCTTATTGCCTCAGAGAGTCGGTCAGGGCCTCGTCTCCAGTTTGCCTTTATTGGCTGGCTGGAGTGGAACCCCAAGAGTGCCCGCAGGATTCTCAACTCTGTCTTGCCTTTATCGGCCGGCCAGAGGGGGGCCGCCAGAGCTATATGCTCGGGGGTGGAAGTGTCTAAAGGCGTAATAGCGGGGAAACCCACTCCGGGTCTTTTAGACCCGCGACGGCGAAACCGGGGCCACACCTCTCTACACCTCTAGCCGCTCACACGTCTGTTGCCCCCTTCGCCCATGTACTGGCGGCTTTTCAGGGGGCCCAGCTAGTGAGCTGGCGAGTCACCGTCTGCCAACAGGTTTCAATTTTAAATGTTGAAAGGCAGACGCCGTTTTCTTCCGGCAATAGAAGTTAAGTAGTCCATTTAACACCCCATCCCATAGACCAGTTTTATTTTTACCATATTTCACAATAGTTTTGCATCCACCTGGGACGGTCCATGACTGTACTCCAATAGTGCAGCTGTGGATAGTCCCCGGTTGATGCCCCACCCCATTTTAGATTAAAGTTCTCAAAGTGGCCTCTGCGCGTTGGACCTGTGTCCCCGTGTATGCCTTCCAAAGGACCGGACGTCTTCCGCAAGGAAGATGAGCCGTGAACTGAGAGAGATACATAATAATAAAATGTATCATGAGGTCTACTGAAAAGCTTACAAACCGCAGGGCAGCTTGTGGCGAGCTGTTGGTGAGTGGCGACACTGCGTACCTTATTGCCTCAGAGAGTCGGTCAGGGCCTCGTCTCCAGTTTGCCTTTATTGGCTGGCTGGAGTGGAACCCCAAGAGTGCCCGCAGGATTCTCAACTCTGTCTTGCCTTTATCGGCCGGCCAGAGGGGGGCCGCCAGAGCTATATGCTCGGGGGTGGAAGTGTCTAAAGGCGTAATAGCGGGGAAACCCACTCCGGGTCTCTTAGACCCGCGACGGCGAAACCGGGGCCACACCTCTCTACACCTCTAGCCGCTCACACGTCTGTTGCCCCCTTCGCCTATGTACTGGCGGCTTTTCAGGGGGCCCAGCTAGTGAGCTGGCGAGTCACCGTCTGCCAATATATTTCAAATTTAAGCTTGAAAGGCAGACGCCGTTTTCTTCCGGCAATAGAAGTTATCCAGTCCATTTAACACCCCCTCCCATAGACCAGTTTTATTTTTACCATATTTCACAATAGTTTTGCACCCACCTGTGACGGTCCATGACTGTACTCCAATAGTGCAGCCGTGGATAGTCCCGGGTTGGTGCCCCACCCCATTTTAGATTAAAGCTCTCAAAGGGGCCTCTGCGCGTTGGACCTGTGTCCCCGTGTATGCCTTCCAAAGGACCGGACATCTTCCGCACGGAAGATGAGCCGTGATGTCCAAAGAGATACAAATATAATAATAACCCCCTTCTGGGAAAGGCGTTACCTCATCATGAGATTAACGTAAAACCGGAGGGAACATTAGACTAGCTTTCTACAACCCCATCATATAATAAAAAATGTATCATGAGGTCTATTGAAAAGCTTACAAACCGCAGGGCAGCTTGTGGCGAGCTGTTGGTGAGTGGCGACACTGCGTACCTTATTGCCTCACAGAGTCGGTCAGGGCCTCGTCTCCAGTTTGCCTTTATTGGCTGGCTGGAGTGGAACCTCAAGAGTGCCCGCAGGATTCTCAACTCTGTCTTGCCTTTATCGGCCGGCCAGAGGGGGGCCGCCAGAGCTATATGCTCGGGGGTGGAAGTGTCTAAAGGCGTAATAGCGGGGAAACCCACTCCGGGTCTCTTAGACCCGTGACGGCGAAACCGGGGCCACACCTCTCTACACCTCTAGCCGCTCACACATCTGTTGCCCCCTTCGCCTATGTACTGGCGGCTTTTCAGGGGGCCCAGCTAGTGAGCTGGCGAGTCACCGTCTGCCAATATATTTCAAATTTAAGCTTGAAAGGCAGACGCCGTTTTCTTCCGCCAAAAGAAGTTATCCAGTCCATTTAACACCCCCTCCCATAGACCAGTTTTATTTTTACCATATTTCACAATAGTTTTGCACCCACCTGGGACGGTCCATGACTGTACTCCAATAGTGCAGCCGTGGATAGTCCCGGGTTGGTGCCCCACCCCATTTTAGATTAAAGCTCTCAAAGGGGCCTCTGCGCGTTGGACCTGTGTCCCCGTGTATGCCTTCCAAAGGACCGGACATCTTCCGCACGGAAGATGAGCCGTGATGTCCTAAGAGATACAAATAATAATAATTTATTTATTTCTTACCACAAATTACAGAGAAAGTAATTTAAAGTCTACAGAGACCATTTATAATTAATTTGTGGAAGACTGGTGCCTAAACTAAGTTTTGTACAAAACTTGTATGTCAGGTCACCAGGCCCCCTAAAACAAAATTTTACATTTTTATTGTTAAACTGGAGACGATCTGATTCGCATATAATATTATTCAATTATAAATCTCATACATTATAATGTTGCAATATTGTTCATATTTGATTTACAAAAATAAAATAGTGAAAATAAAATTAAATTAAATTGTAAAAATAATGAAAATAAATTTATTTACTAAGGATACATGCAAGGGAGGATGTATGTGAAAGTGTGTGCTGTGTGTGTGTGATGTGGAATGCGTGCGTGTGGTGTGGTGGTGGGTAGTTGTGCGTTGCAAAGGGAACATTATGTTAGGACATGGTTTTGAAAAGATTCTTATTCTTATTCTTTATTGTACACAAGAAAATTACAGTAACAAAATTACAATTTAGTGAAGTCATGTACAAAGGCGAGCTTAACTCAAAAATGAGTTTTCTACCAGCAAACCTTTGAGTGATAGAGAGAGATTGTTAGTGTGGCTGAGGGCAAACTCCAGTGTACAACTGTCTATTTAAATCTACTTATTTATGCTATAAAATAAAATATACCTAAATAAATATATAACAAGAATAAATATATACATATATATATATGTATAAACTATATAATATACCTACATAAATATAATATTATCGATCATTCAGAGAGGAAATGCTCCCTAATTCTACTCTTGAAAACGTTAAGAGAAGGGCTGTCGCGTATTGAGTGTGGGAGAGAGTTCCAAAGACGCACTGCACGAATAGTGAAAGAACCATCATAACGGCTGGAAGTGTGACGCGGAGTACGGAGCAGAAGAGAAGAAGCCGTGCGACAAGGTTTACCCCTGGGGATAAGGTACTCAAAGCGTTCTCGAAGATATACAGGAGAGTTAGAATTATGAAGAATAGAGAAAAGAAGAGTTAGAACATGAGTATCCCGACGCTGCCGAATTGGTAGCCACCTTAATCTGGTCCGAAATTCGGACACATGGTCATACTTTCGAAGACCAAAAATAAAGCGGATACACAAGTTCTGCAGTCGTTCAAGTTTATTTAGAAGTTCCTCCGTTGCGTCAAGAAAACAGACATCTGCATAGTCTATAAGTGGTAGAAGAAGAGATTGTGCAAGAGTAACCTTAGTTTGAAATGGTAAGAATTTCTGGAGACGTTTGAGAGACTGGAACGAGTAGTACACCCTCCTACTTACCTCCGCAATGAACATCCCAGGACAGGCTAGAATCTATAAAGACTCCTAGATTTTTAGCACTTTTGGAATAAGCGATAGGCACAGAGTTGTACACAACTGGAGGTAGAGACTGGTGATCTAAAAGGTTAAACATGTATCTGCCACCAACAATGAGAGCTTGAGATTTAGCTGGATTAACCAAGAGTCCGAAGGACTTAGCCCACTTGTTTATATTTTCAAGGTCACTATTAATGGCATCAACAGCTTCAGCGATGTCCCCTACTTGAAAGTGACGATATAGCTGCAAGTCGTCTGCATAGAGATGATAGCTAGAAGTCAGGACCTTAGTGATGGCGTTTATAAAAACGGAGAAGAGAAGAGGAGAGAGAACACCACCTTGAGGGACACCCGCAGCCAGATCACACCACTCAGAGGAGACCTCATCTGAGCGAACGGACTGCGAGCGACCGTGAAGATAAGAGTTTAACCACTCAATTACCTGTGTAGAGACATTAAGAGAGGATAGGATTCCTAAGAGGATGTCGAAATCAACTGAATTAAAAGCACTGCTAAAGTCCAATAAAACCAGTACCGTGAGAAGCTTATTTTCCATAGCCAGTCGTATGTCATCGGTTACTTTGACGAGACTAGTTACAGTGCTATGACCAGGGCGGAAACCAGATTGGTAAGGACTTAGCAGGCTATTACAGGAGAGGTAACAAGACAGTTGTTTCTGATCTGATCTTCAATTTGGGTATAATCTAAGGTGATAAGCCAGTCAGTTATTTTTCTTTTAAAAGTTGTTTTGTTTAGCTCATGAATTGAGAGTAAATCATTCAGTCTGTTGTAAAGAAATGGGCCAAGAAAAGAAAAGAAATTACGAGCAAATTTGGTTTTTACTGATTTAGGTTGGCATACATTCCTTCTTCTGCCTCTCATCTTAGGATTTTGATCGGTATTTATAACAGGAATTAGAGATCGCTGTTTCAAAGCAACATGGAGAATAAAAAGCTGCCGATAATCAAACTTAGTAGATTAGTAATAATTAGTATTTATAGTACTAGATTAGTAATTAAGTACCTAGACTACCTGGTGCATAACCTGCTACCAATCTTTCGTTTAATTAATAGGTATTGGAATTTAATCAAAGGTACATAATCCACTTTTCAATGGGGTCGGCATTATTTATCAAACTCAAAAGTTTACGAAAAAAAACTTTCACGCGCAGATACGTATTAAGTATAACGTAATGAATGAGACAAGTTTGTATTTGTTTGTAAACGCAATCCCGGTCTGCCCTTGGATTGATCAAAACTCGCAAGCAAAAACTTCACGGGATATAAGCCCCGCCCCCTCTGCGGTCATGTCACGACTTGAACATCAGCATTAATATCAGCATCGATCAATGCGGATGCTGATGCTGATGTTGAAAAAGATGCTGAAGATCAGCGGATGCTGATGCTGATGTTCGCAACAACCCTGGTTCGGAGCATAGTCGAGCATAGTTTTTATTTTATTTGAGATTTATTTATTTATAGTTAATTAAAACGGTGAACACCAATTACAATAATTAACATAGAAACAAGTAACATGGAAGGTAGAAAAATACAGGTATGTAATGTCGACAATTGTGTCATACACAAAATACTTAAGACTAACATGGGATAGTGGACACCCTCGCATACTGTCTCTCACAGAACATCAGACATACACGCACAATTTCACTCCATTTATCCGCGAACACATCACATTCAGGGTTGGCAGCCAGGAGGGCATTGAGTATCCTTAGAGTACGACACACAGGGGATTCAGCTCTGGCGACAGTTCTGGCTAAAGGTTGCGCGAATAGATTGTGCCGACGGCTTTGACGGTGTCCGATGTATTTGTCGGGCACAAATAGTCGACAGAAAAGGCCATGGAGCTCAGGGCAGTCGATACGACCCCTAAGGGTTTTATAGGCTACTATCAGCTGATCATGGCCTCTTCTTACTTCCAACGAGTTAAAGCCCAACATTCCTAAGAGATAGTTGGTGGGGTACATGTAGGAATAGAAATTGTACGACCTATTGAAAAAATATCTCAAGAAAGTTTTCTGTACCTTTTCCAGCATCAGTGTTTGGGTCGCAGTATGGGGGTGCCAGACACAGGCACTGGACTCAAGTTTACTGCGAACCAGTGTGGTGTATAACAGCTTAATAACATTTGGGTTGCGAAAGTCACGAGCATTACGCAAGACAAATCCCAAGCGCCTGAAAGATTCCTTATACGTGATCTTTAAACGTCAGACAGCGGTCGAAGGTCACTCCCAAGTCCTTAACGTTGGTGACTCGAGTAACTATTTCACCACCCAAACTGTATTCAAAATGGATTGGTCGCAATCCTCGACCGTATGTCATGGCATTGCATTTGTTTTTGTTGAAGAACAGCTTGTTCACAACGCTCCACTCGTAGATGGCATTAATATCCCCTTGGAGGAGTTTACAATCTTCGTTTGATTTTATGTGTGCAACTGAACTGAAGATGGGTTTTCTCTTGACTTTTGTCAAGGTCAGAGGTGATAAAGACAAAGTCTGCGATGGAACGAGCTTACCCAGAAGAAGCCTGTTCATTGTAACTTTGAAGATATTCGGGTCGTAAGCGTGGAACACAGACGCAGTCAGTGAGTTCCATTCTTTTGCCGTGCGTCGTGTTTAGTGCGAATTGGTGGAATAGCAACTAGGTATGGATGGTAACTTGCAGTGCGTCTGGATGTTCGATGGTAGACGGGGGCCGGTGGGATGGGGTTGTGGAGTTCTTGAGCACACTCACTGAATTACAGTCTATAGAAGACCGACAAGCAGGCAACCTTGCGGCGATGAGCCAAGCTGTGAAGCTTGGCATCCACCAGTTTTACGTCGCCAATGAGTCAGACTTCAGCTTGACTCAGTGGAATGCAGAGTTAAGAACTCTGCATTCCACTGAGTCAAGCGCGGCAAGTTGGTATTTTGCTGGGCCATCCCAAAGGTGGCTGCAATACTCCATGCAGAATCGGACTTGCACTTTATAAAAGTCAACAAATGTTCAGGCGAAAAGTATCGCTTCACTCTATTTAGGATGCCCAGTTTTTTGGCTGATTTAGACTTTGTGCTCAATGGGGGTGCCGAAGTTGAGACTGACTGTAAACTCCATGCCGAGGAGCTCGAGCCGGTCAGTTATAGGAACAGACATATGCCGAAAACTAGGAGTTTGGTCGAAACGACTCCTTTTTGCGGTTTGTGTTGCGACTTGCGAGTGGTTAGTTATTGGTCCTATTTTGACCACAAAATGAGACGCAAGAGAAAAAATTAAAAAACCTAATTTAAAAAGAAGCAGCTATGCTCCGAGAGCACCTGCGTCGCGTGAAACGTCAGGGAGCCGTGCCTTCTCCAGAGCTAGTCCGCCAGTACCGGCCGGATCGCGTAGATTGGTGATGACGTCGGCGGTAGGGCGAGAAAGCCTGTCCCGCCATTTCACCACCTGGACCTCGTGAAGCTACAGCCGACGCAGCTCAAACTGGCGCTGCATCGGCTGCTCGCCTCACGCCCGCGCTTCATCGCGCCACTGGTAGAGTGACGCGAATATCTTCGCCTCCATGTCCCAGGGCAGAGATCCAGCCAGTACGCAAGCCGCCTCGTAGATCGTGCGATAACCCCTTATGACTCTGACAGCCATCGCCCACTGCAGCTTCCGCAGAATGCTGATGCTGCTGGCCGTCAGGTCAGCCGCCCATATCGGGGCCCCATATAGGGCCAGCGATCGCACGATCCCCACACACAGCCGCTTGCAGGCGGTACTCGGGCCCCTCAAATTGGGAAGCAGCGTTGTGAGCGCGCCAGCCTCATCCAGCAACTTGGGCGCCAAACGTCGGAAGTGGGGCCTGAAGTCCCACCGGCTGTCGAGCACCAATCCCAGGTACTTCATGGTAGACTTGACAGCGATCCGAGCCCCCCCAACCACGATGTGCGAGCCGGGTGGCGGCGCCCACCGGGGGCCGTGAGACATCATGACCTCCGACTTGCTGAGAGCCACCTCCAGGCCTAGGCGACGTATGCGGTCCACCACCTAAGAGACCGCAGCTGTCGCCGGCAACGCTGCCTCCCTGTGCGAGCTCCCGCGGGCAGTGACCAGCGTGTCGTCCGCATAAGACGTCAGGTCTACCCCCGATCTGAACTCGCCCCTTAGCACCCAGTCGTATCCGATGTTCCACAGGAGAAGGCCCAGGACCAAGCTCTGTGGAACACCGCACGTCACTTGGTGCTGGTAACTGCCATCGCGTCCCATGTAGGTGACACACCTCTCCGACAGATAAGCCCCAACGACGTGGCGGAGGTAGAGAGGCACCCGATGATAGCGCAGTGTCTTCCAAATACAACTTCAAATCACCACTGTACCTACTCCAGCCAACTTACAGAAAGAATCTTGCATCATCTTCCTGCCCTTGCCCTTGTTACTTGGGGTCGGCGCAAGATGTTTTCCTCTTCCATTCCGTCCTATCAACCGTCATGCTAACACTGCCTCCCCTTCTCTTCCATATAATTCTTCACACAATCTATTAGATCCATCTTTCCTTTGACATTTCTTTCCCGCTCCATCCATCCACATTTATAATCATAACTCTTTTAGTCATTTGCGTTTCATCCCTCCTCTTCACATGCCCATACCAAGACAAACGATTCCCTTTCAACTTTTCTGTCACTGGCGCCACTTTCAAACTTCCTCTAATATACTCATTCCTGACCTTATCCATTCTGGTCACTCCACACATCTATCTCAACATTCTCATCTCCACGAAATGCAATCTTGTTTCATCCGTCTTCTTTACGGCACAACATTCCGTTCCATACAGTACGACAGGTCTTATCACGGACTTGAAGATTTTTTCCTTTAACTTGAGGGGCATTGGTGGGTCGCAAGTCGGGTGTGTCGCAAGTGGGATGGAAAAAATGTTAAAAACCTAAAAAAATTTTTTTTAATAGTACATAAAATGTGCATGTCAATGATATTTTTTTGTCCAAGTTTTAACACACACTATACTCGTACTCACAGAATAATATTCACAGTGATAATAGGGTCTACTTTAAGCTTTAACGAAACGACGAACGGCAGTCAAATACCAACTGAATTAAATTCGTAATATTCGTAGTTGTGTTTCGAAGTTTCGTTGTTTCGAACGAACAACCCAAAAAAAATGGAAAAAAACGGTTAAAAACGTTTTATTAACCGAGAACAATTCAAATTTTGTTCTTTTTCATAAACGTTTTTTATAACGTTCCGTTCGAACGTAACCGAAACAAACTGTTTCTTAGGTATTTAAGACGAAACCGTTTCGAAAAATATACCGGTATCCGAGCCCTGATCGGATCAGTCTATAATAGAAGGATTATTTATTAAATAATAATGTAGACTAATCGTTTTAAGGTGAACTGTAATGATGTTCCGTTGACCTCACAGCATTCTCTAATTAGACCGTTAAGTACTTACGCTTTTGATTACTTGTAAAATAATTAGGCTGTTTTTCACGGCTCACAACACGACACGACAAAATGTTTTTTTTTTTTATTTTACTCTTTGTCTGCTTGTAACTGGGTAGTTATTGGCGAAACCTGAAGGGAAAATACTTAACCCAACTACTTATGCTCCACTAACATCATGACTACTAGTTACAACAACACTAAGGACGACCCCTAGTCGGACTCGGACCTCGTCTTAGACCGTTACTGGCGGGAGATTGCGAGGGAGTCAGCTTGATGCAGGCTGAATTATCGGTGTGACTACGGAGTCTGAAGATTCAACCGGCTCTACGACGGGATAGCTCGGTGGATTGTGACCGGACGACAAAATATGATGATGATGATGAATCGCTCCGAGCTTTATATATTTCTATGAACCGATTACTACGACACTAGTAGCCAAATACTGAAATGATGCTCTATTTTAAGTTGCCGTTGTTTTCATTTCGTCACTGTCACGGTCAAATTAACAGCAAGCTAAAATTAATTAGTATTTCAGTATTTGTCCATAGAGCCCGTATTTAAGGTCTCATTTTAGAGATCTCCTAAGAGCCAAAGCCAGGGACCTTCTTCTTCTGCCTGCCCTAATGCCAAGTTACTTTGGGTTGGGTTTGGGTTGTAAAATATTTTCTTCTTCCATTCTTCCCTATTATCCATTCATAATTGTCATCTATCACACAATCCAGCCAAAGCCAGGGACCATACAGTAGAAATCCATACATATGACAACTTTTTTTTTTATTAATCTCATTTCACATAAAAAATACACATATGAGACTGCTTACTACATTTTTGATTATGGCTTAGGAGTGCCAAACGACCTTATGAAGGTATTCATCATGTTGTATCTTTTCAGCATGACGTGATATGCTCAAAATAGCACTGTCTGTGGTGATATGTATAGCCCATTCTTGTATATATATTTTATTTGGATAACTACTGACATACACAAAGCATTTCTCTGTCAGAAAAAATGTGTGCGAGCTATTGTGGGTATACCGCCTTACGAATCATGTAGACCTGTTTTTAAAAGCCTCAAAATTCTCACCTTGCCTTGCATGTATATAATTGAAATAGGTGAATTTGTAAAAACACATAAGGATCTGTTTGTCACGGCAAAAGAAATATTTCCGAGAAGTACAAGAAACGGCGACCGGCTAGTTATAGGCAGAAAACCGAGGACGACTCTTTTTCTAAAAGGCTCATACTGTATGTGTCTTAAAATATACAACGCAATACCAGAGCCCATTATAGTCCTTCCTGTTAATAGGTTTAAAAAGAAATTAAAAGAATGACTCCTGGAAAAAAATTATTATGAAATAGATGATTTATTGAACAATTATTGATTAATGTGACATATTATTATTATATCTATGCTAGTTGACAATCTGACATTACCCTGATTAATTAATTGAATTGGTAGTTTATTAACTTAATTTAATGTAACTAGTTGTAATTTTATGGTACCAAAATTTCACATGTCTATCCAAGACAAAATGGGCTGAACACTGTAATACGTTACGACCATAATGTACCCTATTTTATGTGAATATAAATGAATTGAATTGAACTAGCAAGATAGAAGCGTATAACAGATCGTAAAAAGATTTTAAAATGAATTATGAAGAAAAAATCAAGTTACTAGCAAAATTGACAATTCTATAAACTTTCGTTTGCAAAGCAATAGGTATAGCAAGTACTTAGCAGAAAAAAACAAGATTATCAGTAAACAAGCTATTTTAGCTCTATCTCAAAATCAACATGAAAAATTAAAATGTTTTTATTATCTTGCTACCATTTGCGTCACAAGGATTAACAGTTGGTATCGGTATCAACCAAGATGTACTGATACCACAAATTAGACAGCCTGCTCTGATTCCTCGGTCACTTTACCAAGCTATATCTTATCTCAAGCGCAGAAGAAAGGGCATCTGATTTTTATTCACTGCTTTTACTTTAGGACATCTTTATATCAATAATACAACGTTATTTTTACTTTATACGAAAACCGAGACACCCCAACAAGATTTTCATCAGAACTGCCTGAATATGTGTTTTTTTTTTGTAAATCTTCAAGTTACACTTTAGTTTATGTCGCGTTAAGTTCGCTAAAAAAGTGTGAAATGCCTAAGATGTGCTGTGCAGGGGTTGTCTAATACACGGAAACTGACCGAGCGGACCATTTCAAGCCTCAAGGTGTCTATTCCCGTCAATTGTTATGGGTAGAAACCTACTGAAACAAAATTGAAATTTATGAAAAAACAAAAAAAAATGTGGTGTAAAAAATGTGTCAATCGATTCTCCTAGTGATTCTGAACAAACTAGTTTCAGGTTTCGTATCTACTAAAACTAACCTTGTATAAGCTACATACTTACATGTATGTAGATTCTTTTACATAATAACATCACGCCAGTATTCCCCGAAGGGTCGGCCAGAGGTGTATAGTACACCCTCATTTCGCCGTTATGTTTAAGTCCCATGTAATAGGGGGCGAGCCTCTTGCCATTAACCGGACACAAAGCCAGACTTCAGGCTGCTACTGAAAAATTCCACACGGAATAATCTAATAATGAATGCCCGACCTGAGGGTCGAATCTAGGACGTCACGTTCAGCAACTGCGCTTAAGACCAACGAGGCAGTTTACAATGAGTAACTATTATTACTACTGTTGAATATGGTAGCTCATTAAAAAGATATTAATACTATTTAATATATTAAAATTGGCTTACGGACTCACCATTATATTCGAGCTGTGTTGTGTGTGTGTGGCCGCCGCCGCCGCAGTAGATTTTGACACAACAGGTAAGGGCTCTTACACACCACGTTTTTTTCAGGCGGTGTCGACGCGCGTCGCACGTAACTATAACGCGCTATTATCGCAACCAATTTACCTATTCACACGTTCATAAAATTGTAGTATGCAGACGACGACTTTTTCGCGAGCTGTCGACGCGCTCGTAGCGCGGAGTTACATCGATACAGACGCGCTGGCACAGCGCGTCTCTTTAGCTGCGAACATATTTTATTTTGCAAGGAGAGTTGCTCACGCGCGTCTGTAGCGCGATACACGCTCCTTCGCGCGCGTGCTACACGCGTTTTACTTTGCAAGGAGAGTTGCTCACGCGCGTCTGTAGCGCGTTTCTCGTGAGATTGCAGCGATGCAATCGCAAGTAATCTGCCTATTTCAAGTTTAGCAGCGCCGACAATGCGCGATAGCGAAACGCGCGACGACGGCGCCTGAAAAAAACGTGGTGTGTAAGAGCTCTAAAGAGCAGTAGAACAGGCACAGACAAACCCATAAATCCTACAACTACCTAAAGGGGTAGGTACCTTCTTTCAACATGGTTACTAGGTGTCAGTAACAAAATCAATTCAAATAAAAACCTAAACTTTATATAATTTGATAACAAGATAGCTAAATAATACAGTAGCGAAGAGCGCGCACGTAGTAAGTGTCTCGTTATCTAATTAACTAAACTATTGGCATTTTTTTATTTAATCAATGTGATAAAAGGCTCGTTGGCGAATCGTGATCATGCACGTTCGGACCTGCTCCAAAAATAGAACAATGAATTTTCGACTGACAGATCGCAAGTTTTACGACCACGAAAGTGTTTTAGGGGGCCTACTCCCTAAGCACGAAGTCCGTGGTTTCGGCCTTAGTTACGAGCGTTTCCTACTCCCTATCACCTACGGACATACGATTATTTCGGGGCCCGAACTAAGAATGAATGACAACACGATTTGACAGTTGTCCCTACCACTAAAGTGTTTTTGCCCGTCCGAAAAGTTGAACTTGACACTTGTTTTGTTCACTCCTACGTTTCGGGCTACTTTCGGACGGGCGACTAACTTCACTAACGCATTTAGGGATTAGGCCCCCAGATCCGACGATCGATTCGAATTTCGCGATTTGACATTTTGTCTATCGTTCACCCTACTCCCAAATGTTAATTGACATCTAGTAGTTCATTGTTTGACAACGCTTGGATCATAGCCTCGTAGGTATATTTAGAAGTTCGATATTTGTCGTTGTTACGAATCTTCGACGACCGTTTTTCGGAGTTTCATCATCTGTCCCTGTTTTATCGTCGATGACATGGCAATTTTTTTTTATTATTTCTCTTCATCACGCTTGATCCTAGTCGCATCTGATGGTAAGCGCAGACAGGGTCTAAGACGGAGCACACGAATCCAAGTAACAGAGATATAGAGAGATTCCCATATACCCCCTTTGTTCCCCTATACACTTGTCCCACCGCGAACGATGAGCGAGCAGCGAGTAGAGCTAGAAGCTAGAAACGAGTTGGCAAGCAGTGAGAAGCGAGTGTGTAGTTCCGATAGTTTTGTCGCTGGGCTATAAGCGAGTGTGCGAGTGCGACGGGCGATTACTCGCACCACTCGCAAATGACCGCTGGTTGGTCTCTCGGCGTGAGTTCTGACCGCCAAGCGAGCATCGCTGATCAAGTATCGCTGAGCGAGTATTATGTTTGATAGCTCTTGTCGCTCAGCGACAAACTAGTTGAGCGAGTCCTCGCCGGCAGTGTGAATAGTCAGCGATAAACTTAATATATGCATCTCTTTTGTTTACACCGAATTTATATCTATTGTACGTTTCTTGAGCGAGAAAATAGCCGATAGTCGCTTCCTCGCCGTCGGTGGGACAGCTGTCTTTGGCTCTCACATTTACACGACGGAACACAGTAAACTGCTTGGCGCCGGACTTTAATGTTCAGGTGATAGCTAGCCAGGCGGACCGTATAGATCCTACCACCAAGCGTGCTGGGTTTTGTTGAATAGGCATCTAGTCCCAGCGTGCGGTGAGGAAGTTTCATATTGTAGCCCGTCCCCACAAGGGATAAAAACTTTCAAAGCGGGAAAACGGTAAAAAAAGGAGACTTACTAGCATAGTCATGTCTCGTTTTCTCTTGTTACGAAAACCGCAGACAAAACGAGATAGCAAATCGAATCGGTCGACAGCCGACTTATCAAAACATTCTGAATCAGGAGCTGATCTCTAAGTAGCAACAAGAACTAGTAGTTATAGCTTAAAATCAATAATATGCTCCGTTTCCTAATCTCTGTCCACTTTAATATTTACATGCTCACCTAGATTATCTGCTACGATTTATGACGTCAGGACCATCTGGCACCAACACATCGTCTAGTTGACTCATTGTTACATTGTTGTTTTGAATCGAGTGAAATGCAGATTTTTCATTTCATACTTATCGTTAGATAGCATTGCAAGATTTTGCTTTTCGACTATTTTTAGCGTAGCGTATTTGAAGAATTGAACTATCACTTGCATTAACGGTAAAAGAAAACTGCACAACGAAGAGGGCTTCAAAACGTTCTCGGTGGTGAGACTAGTCCAACCCACACAAGGCCAGCGTAGACTTCTCGTTCTGAGAAGAGGCCTGTGCCTAGTAGTCGGATAGAAACGGGCTGATTATGTAACTCAATATTATTATTTATACCATTCAAAATTGAGATCCTAATCTTTGTGTTCCTACTGCTAAGATTCCGTCTTTCCCGAGCCAAAACTGTATACAACGTGTTACGTAATTCCCCTTAAAAAAGAAAATGTTAATCAAGTAGTCTTTTATGGTTGTTGTCATTAAAGCCTCGTATCCACTATGCAACAATTGACGCGAAACATGTGACGCTCAACATGTTCGGCAACATTGCCAGATGACGCGGAACATGACGCTAAAAGAATTAGTACGCATGAGTTTGTTGCACGTTGTCGATCATCGTGTTGCTACATGTTGAGAAACATGTTGAGCAACATGAAGCGCGTCAATTGTTGCCTAGTGGATACGAGGCTTTACCTCTCAGAGGAAATTAGGTAAGAATGTAAATAACTTTCTGGGTAGTCTACTCTTTACTTTTATGTTTTCAGGGTTGCGTTTCAGTGATGATTTTATTTTATGATTTGTCCAAATATTTTTTGGGTCCTACTTTTATTTTAAAATATTGCCAATAGACTAGATATATAGAATAGACAAGGGACCTTTTAATCCCCTTTTGGCTATAGGGGTATTTTTGTAACACGTTGTATATGTTTTGATTTCGTTGATAAAACTATTGAATAACAATTAGTACTTTTTATATCGTTCATCTTGGAAGCAACTTAATCCATCGATTAAGCATTGTCTACAATCGATCACGGCCCAACACTATCATGTGTATCAATAACAGGTGATAGTACAACAACAGTTGCTAGTCCTTGTAGGGTGAAACAAAGTATGATAGCTCCTGTATGGCTTGCGTGTGGTGCATTCAGACCATTCGGTGCACCTTTCAAAGTGACATAGAAGCTTGCAACTTCTTCAGTGAACGCTAAATCTCACAGCCAATCGACTTTAGTTACTACTATCCTTTTTAGAGGAGAATGGGTAACCAAAAAGTGAGGAGCGACGGCAACTACTCGTATTGGTATTGGGTCACGCTTAGTTTCATAAACAATCCTACTTACATATCTTTTTTGGGGTCCGGGAGACCCCAAAAAAATTAGATGAAAGTTTGAAAATTATCTGTTCGTGTATTAAAAATAAATTAATGTTTATTCTAATTATTCTATCGCAGTGCACTGCTGGGTTACTCTTTCCGCTCATTGCTGGCAATTTTCCTTAGGACAAATAAAAGTGCAACATTTATTTTTTAATCCCAAACGGAATATACATATTCTACAAAAGATTACCAAACCAAATAACGGTAAACCTAAACTGATTTCCCTAACAATGCTACCGAACAATGAAGTCATCAGCCGCCGGGCGCCATCTTGGATGCACCGAGTCGATCGATTAAGCTGCGCCTCAATCGATCATGGCGTCGACTATCACGTGTTGGTATTCAGTAATTTATTATATTTGGAGTGTGCTTCCGGACCGAGACGTTTTACAGTGTCAACACTCAATAAATCAATTAAATAAAGTTTACATCTTATTTGGGTACCGGTGTTCGGTATCTAGTAGACGCATGTCTCAGTAAACATCAATCTTTATAGGGATAAGTTGTGGTTATGATATTATAAAAATAGGTTACTTGCTTCTTCTATTTGAGTGAGTATGGTGAACTTTCTTGCTATTTCTTTGCTTTTATGATAAACTGCATAATTAATTCATTCACTTCCGTCATCAAAGTCATTTTACCTGACGAATGAAATCCACAAACAAAGGATACACATAACTCAATCAAAACCATCTAATATCGTAGTGTCTCTTAAGGACGGTACTCACCGGGAGCATTCGTTTGTTGCACTAGCGTTTGCTCGCTTAGCAAACTCGAGCACATTCTTTCGCGAACCAAACATTTGGTGACTAAGTAGTTACGTTGAAACGAATATCGGGTATTCGCTTCGCAACTTTATGTTTGTTTCCCGAATAGACGTTGGAATAATGATAAAACATGATTATCAAATATACAGAATTCTTTGGGATTCTTTGCATCCAGAACTATTCAATAAATTGCAGAACGATGAGGATGATGAATGTCATTTTCACGAGAAATAAAAGTTCGCAACCCGAATGAATGCTAGAAGTTTTGGTGGCGAAAGAATGTTTTATTTACGAAAAAAATCGCTTGCTCGCACACCGAATGCTCGCTGAGTAAACTTCGCATAACGAAAGTTCGCGGTGAGTACCGTCCTTTATGTATTGTAGTAGTATATAAACATCCCGGAACGAAATCCCGGGGGAATTACTAGAAGGGGGAGATTTTGCTATTGTGTTGTGTTCGTGCCAGTCAATGTGATGATTACAACTGTGTTTTATTGTTGGGCATGTTTCAAATGTACTCGTACATAAGTAACTTTTGGGCACCAAGTAATGGTCTTATTTGATTAAATCAGTCATGTAATTTGCAAGAAGGTGGAGCTATTCCGACATTTATTGGTACCTATTGCTGGTTGGTATACATATTACGGCTAATAGCCGAAGTGCGGCTACACCTAGTTTTAGCCGGGTACAACTAGGTGCAGCCGGCCACATGCGGTTAAACTTAAATCTATCCTACTTATCTTCGGTTAGAACTAGGTTTAGCCTTCATCATAGCGGCTAGAACTAGGTGCAGCCGCACACCGATGGTTAAGGGTAACCCCGACACGGATAGGTTAGGTTCGAAGGGGATGACGGGCGATGAGGGATTCCCTTCGTGTTACGTTACTTTAAACCCTGCAGACAGAAATAGGAGCCCCGCACAGCGGGGCTCCGTTGACTTAAGCTCCACCTAGTTCTAACCAACTGCTACTGGTTGCACCTAGTTGTACCCGGCTAAACCTAGGTGTAACCGCCATTCGGCTTTTAACCGTAACATACATAAGTACATATCAACGCCTAGCAGCCAAAAAGGGATAACCGCCAATTTACAAGCTTTACAGAAGAGTGGTTTAAAGTACGTTTACAACGAAGAAACTAGGCTAAGGACCTTAATTTGCATACCGCCTAAGCGACAGTAAATATGTCGTAGAGTCATGAGACTTAGACCAATCAACGCAGAAAAAAAAGTCAATTCCAACGAAACCCTAACAACTAAATCCATTTCGCAAAAAAGGCGATTTTCCCTTTTTGGCTGTTAGGCACCTATATACTCACTCCTCTGATCCCCTAAGGGGTAAACAGAGGTGTTCTCCTACAGGAATCTGTTCACCCACGTTTTACCTCTTGCATTAAGTCAATGGAATAAATAGGTAGCGAGCGTATTGCCATTTTTCGGGTACAATCATGATACCAGGTTCGTCGCCTATTATGGCTCGCTTGCCTGCTAAATCCATTACCCAACGGACTATTGCTATTGGTTTTAAATGAGTGAATAATATGTTTTCTCAAGTGTTATGTAACTAAGATCTACATGAGTGTCTACCTCAACTTTACTATGAAGACAAACTTCTTATTCACAATGTAACCAACTTCTTGTAAATATTTGAAGAAAAAGAGTAACCATGGAGTTTATATTTCGTTCTTCTCCATAGGTAGATTACAAAGTTTAGATGACACTTTAGAACGCAGCAGTAACTTCTTTTTTTTGACCATATTAATTTACTTATAAATGGTCTAATTGAAATAAATGCTTTGACTTCGAAACGTATTATTCTGTAAATTTCTCTGTTTAGTTTGTGTTGGGGTGCGGGTTCAGAATCGCGCAATTTCAATCTTAAAAATCAGTGTAGGCCCGGATCTGAACTAATACCGCCATCAAGAAACTTTCAGTACATACAACAGTCTATCACATTCATCAAAATCAGTCTTTAAATTTCACGTAGCAACTATCTAATAAACTAACAATCGCAATAAGAAATAGCGCTCATTTAGCTGTATCAATTCACTTCCCAATTTTTAAACAAACTGCAAAGTCAAAACTCTTCAAAATTTCCCAGTCCAAGGGTCCACGAACTTGTAATAATCTTATCAATATCAATAAAGACTCGAGGGCTTGATCGCTTATCAGTCAAGATTTGCAACGCAAACAACCGACGAGATTTGTTCAAACGACATTCGTAATATTGCACGAAAATGTGTAATACATAATGTTATGTTAGCTGTGATTTAAGTTTGGTTGGAAGAAATTTCACACTACTACTACTGTACTAGGAAAGCGGGTACTAATCTGACTCTATAAGCAAGTGTTAAAATTAAAAAATCATAATTAAGTATAATTTCCATGCGAAATGATTTTTATTTTAGTTTTTTCAAAAATTCTTAAGTTACTAATTCAAAAAATGAAGCTTGTAATCCGTGACGTCAAATATGACCCAAAATGTAAACACAGCTGATCATATCTCAGGATAGATAGATTTTAGCGTATTTTTTATGAAATCTTTGAACAGCAATTTCTCTTAAACTACTGAGTTTTAGGGAAAGTCGTAGACCAAAAGTTTTTCATTATTACGGGTTCTTTAACACCCTTTCGGATTAGTACCCCCTTTCCGACTAACCGTGTATAGATCTAATATGGATAATCCATACTATAATAAAATATAACTGGTCTCAATTGCCTCGTTAATCCAGCAGCGGTCGTAAGCGCGACTGCTGATGGTCCGATCCCCAGGTCGAACAAAGTGTTAATGGGTTTGTCCGTGTAGCATTTCTCAGTAGCAGCCCGGAGTCTAGATTTGTGCTCGGTTGATGGCAATAGGCTCGCTCCCTATTACATGGGACTTAAACATAACGGCGAAATGAGGATGTACTATACAACTCTTCCAAACCTTTCGGGGAATAGAAGCGTGTTGTTATGTATGTATTAAAATAATCCATAGTCCAGCTATTTAAATTTTGTATAAAGCGCAGTTCAGACTAGATACGGTATACTATTTCGCTATATAGTAAAGCATATTGCGTCATAAGCTGTAACTATCATGACGTTCACACTATACGCAATATCGCAAACCGGTCTACTATGTATAGAAGGTTATTTGACAGTGATCCGTGTCGGGCGACGGGCGGGGTAGAAGTGTGGTGAGGCGGGGACCGGAGAATCGTACGATATAGCTCTGAGAATCGCTCAAGTTACAGCAATACTTTAAAGGATAACGTTGTGTGAACGCGTCCATATAAAATGTATGCTGAGCGATATCGCTGTGCTATACAATATTTGCTACAAGCTGTATGTTATAGCGTAGTCTGAACTGCGCTTAACTGCAAGTAGACTGCACATGCAGTCGAAACTGTAAACTATGCAACTACCAAATGCAGCTTGAAGGCAATTAAGATGTAGTCAGTGTAACTCCATGACAACTACCGACTGGATGTGCAGCCCACTTGCACGGTCAACCTACGCAATAGGCAATTTTCCGCTTTTAATTCCAGAACTTCAGACTAATATGAAACGAAACATATTGAACCCCCTGATCGTGGCTGTATAATAACGGTTTAGTCCCATCTCTTCCCCTTCAACTACAAACTTCAAAACTTATTTATTCAAAATAGACTAGAATTACTTAGTTATTTTCAACGTCAAAATTAAATATAAGACATCCCACAAAAGCGCCAACCCTTCACCGCTTCCTAGTGTTTTTGCTTCCCATCTCTTCCCCTATTACGTTTTCTAGTGATGGGAATTTTTGTAGTTATAAACGCATAGGGGAAGAGATGGGAGTAAACCATTATAACAAACACGCGGCGCGGACTATGCACACATGCCGAAGTCACTTCACAACCTCCATTTCTTTTTACTCCGTGTACTTGTAGACTCCATCAACCACTCGATGGTGGCTACAGAGGAACAGGCGCGTTATCAAGTAGACGTGATGAATATCAACAAACTACTCTAAGATAACGAACGTGATTGATGGTATGCACTAAATTAGTCACTACATCTCCGAAGATGTGGACACGGTCTATAGTAAACCAAAAAGGTTTAGATAATAAACCTGCCTGCCGCGATATCGCCTTAGCTATGTATAGGCTCCACTCTGTGGTGAGTTTTGCTCACAGCTCGTCCGACATGCGGCAGACGTGACCAGCCCAGTTCCTTTTTAAGCTTGCGGCTATCTGACCAACATCGGCGATCTGAGTTGGGGAGCGCAGTACACTATTCCTTGTACGGTCTTGTTACCAGAATCCTAAGATTCTGCGCTCCATGGCTAGCTGACAAACTCCGAGTGCGGGCTTCTGTTTTCTTGTCAAACACCAAGTGATAGGCAGAATACATACGTCCATGAGCTTCTTGAGGGTGAGAGGAAGGCTAGCCTTCATTAGGTACTTCAAGGGTCAATAGCTCTTCTAAATAGCTTCTTCTCTCGTGTCAGCACGAGCTATACGAAAATAGCTCATGCTGTGGTGAAAAGATTAGCCAGTCAGCAAGGTTGGTAGCGAGGCTGACTGCCCAGGGTGTGCCAGACGTACTTAAGTATCGTCACTCGTGGAGGCTCTTTTCATGCACCCCAAAATAGCTATTCAGCGAATATTTAACCCATCTCTAACCTCAAAAATCATCAAGCCTTAGAGCGGTTACGCACTGCATCCGATCCGAATCCGTGAAAATACGTTCCGAAGTAGCCATAGAACTATTTGTATGGTAGTTTACGCACTACATCCGTCATCCGATTTCTATCCGTCATCCGTGAGTTTCTAATTCGGAAGAAAAATTGACGGACCGAAGTAGCTGTAGTACTGTTTGTATGAACGCTTTCGCATTACCTCGGATTCAAATCGGACGCTAAATAGATATGCTAAAGATGGGCCCTGAATTGTTTGAATTTGGATCAGAGATCGGACAAGTGCTTAAGCGATATCCGAATTCGGTCCGAGATTTTTACTCTAGATCGGTATTTTCACGGATTCGGATCGGATGCAGTGCGTAAAGCAATATCCGAATTCGGTCCGAGTTTTTATATCCGTATTTTCACGGATTCGGATCGGATCGATGCGTAATCGCTCTTACAGGAAAAACATCTGAAAATTATCAAACAAGTGTCGTCTGATGCTAGGAACACTAAAATGCACCGTTATCAGTTAAGATAGTCTCTCGTGTATCTAAGTACACGCTTATATAATGTTTTCGCATCACATTGTTGTGACGTCACGGCTGAATGATAAACATTGATTTTTTGACAAAAACATGTGTTTGTGCATTATCTAGCAACACGGTTTGGTTTTGCTCGGATATTTTTGCAAATGAAATAATACGTTTTTGAGAAAAAGTAGAGATTACTTTTAGCCTTCTAGCGGAAATACATTTATGTTATGGTGATTGGTTGTGGAGTCCAGCTTTGTATAGGGTGACTGGTAAATAGTGACCGATACTTTAACACATGGTTGTACTCATGATAACAAACAACTTTCCCAAAGAAACATTATTTTTATTTTATTTTTTTCATTTAAAATGTATTAATAAACCGTTATGGAATGGACACGGCTCGTAATATGGAAATATTTAGTTTTTGTTTTATAAATATGTTTCTTTGGGAAAGTTGTTTGTTACCATGAGTACAATCATGTGTTAACGTATCGGTCACTAATTACTAGTCACCCTATACAAAGCTGGACTCCACAACCAATCACCATAACATAAATGTATGGCCTACCAAACAAAAAAAGAATAATCAAAATCCATTCATAATTGGCGGAGACATCGGGTAAAAAACAAACACAAAAAAAAAAGAAGAACATTCAGACAAATCGAGAACCTCCTCCTTTTTGAAGTCGGTTAAAAAGGCTAGGCAGAACAGATACCTATCTACGGCATTGACGGAAAGAGCGACCCATTCCGATTAAGTATAAAAAAGTTTACCATCCCATATCTATCACAAACCGTCGGGTATCAATAAAACAGTTTTAAAAGTACAGAAAATAGTTATCGAAGCACCAATGTATAACGAAAAGGAAGTTTCAGTAAAAATAATTTACTACTACGAACGCAAATAACTTATTCCTTACTAAAAGGTTCTATAAAAAAAAAAATTAACAAGGACTAACAAATATTAGCTGGAGACCCTTTCGGTTTCGCCAATGACTGCCCGGTTACGTTGAAACGGTCCCCAAGAATCATCTACAGAAGTCCAAAAGAAAAGAAAAAAACAATTTCTCAATCACAGAAACAACAATACAACCAAATCATTTCTAGACATAAACAGATGATCGAAGATAACTTTCAACGAAGGCCAGATAGCGAACAACTAACAAAATATGTTTAAAGCGGATTTATTGAAATCCAGAAATAAAATCTTTAGGAACGCGATAACAATTTATAAATGTTGCCTATCGGTACCATAACGGTACCGATACGGATAGTGTATCGTTAAGATATGGGTAATCATGTTTAAATACGTACATCGACTTCATGTCTTTAATTCTGATGTTGTGATCAAATCAATCGAATAATTTTAATTTTTGCAAAGTCAAAGTCAAATAAAGTCAAATATTTTTTATTTCAAGTAGACCAGATCACTGGTGCTTTCAAAAGGTCAACACTAGGTGCTCGGTTAAAAGTAAAAGGTCCTTTGGAGAAGAACCGGTAAGAAACTCCAAGGAGACTCTTTTAAAAAATTAATGGTTTGATAATTTACATTGTAGTAATGTAAGAACAATTCAGGTTAATGTACATGCAGTTAACAACATAAAATTAAAGAGAAAGTTAGCCTTTTAAAACGATTGCCATAGCAGTTACGAGCTGACCAGTCCCAACAGACAGCACCCGTTCACGAGCATGACGCATACATCGGCGTCGCTCAGCTCAACCATGTTGCAGGGAACTCAACGACCTGATGCACAACGCCACCATCAGCAGGACATTTCAGTGAGCATGATAAACTCATACCGATAGACAAAACTAAATGTAGCTTTCATTCTTGGACATGGTCACGTTTAATCCTAGTCGCACCTGATGGTAAGCGTAGACAGAGTCTTAGATGGAGCACACGAATCCAAGTAACAAAGATATAGAGGGATTCCCGTGTAATCCCACGGCACTCAAATACACACGACGAAACTCAATGTAACTTTATATTTATGATTATTTATTCTATGCACTACGGTGGTACAAATTAAAAAAGTATTTTCATAACTGTCTGGCGATTTGAGTATTGTATGGCCTATTTTCATGGTCCTGCCTGGTTGTAATGTTGTGCGTCGGGTCGTTGAGCTCCCTAAGATAGGGTTTGAGCTACACAATGGCTGATGCATGCGTGCCATCTGTTGGGACAGGTCCTCTCAAACTGCTCTGAACTTTCCTCAAAAGGCCCAGACCAGGCATTGCACTGCATTGTCCTCACACAAATATTTGCTACAGAAAATATGTCTGGACTTTAAAAGAGACTTTGACCCCTGAGTTTGTTTCGGCCTTCCTTCTCAGAGGTAGTCAGATTGAAAACGTCGACGACATCTAGCTTTAAAAAAAACCAAGCCGACATGTAAAAGTGATTTTTAATTATCCAATTTGCAGAATAAATGATTTCATTAATGCGGACTTAATGCCATTAGGCATTCTCTATCACAACCTTTGGTTTAAAAATAAAAGCATCTAAAAAGGTACAAAAAAAAACAAGATAATTTTCACTTTTGTTCTCAGTAGACTATAAATTCATAAGATAAATATAAATTATAATAAAATGCTTCTACATTTACTCTTTAATGTAACTTTAAAAATGAATTTGATAAATTATTGTTTACAAAAATCTAAATAATAAACGTAAAACGGAAAAAATTATTAAATTTCCTACAACCAATGTAAGTGTGAGCCTAAGTGAGAACGCTCTAAGATACAACAATAACATTTTAAACAGATTTTATAAAAGGTTATTTTGTCATATTGCGAAATTGTCCAATTCGATATAATCCGATAATGTCCAACTTACTACTAATAATTTACCTTCAAAAATTATCGACGAATGTCAAATATTTAATATTCAAGAAAGGACGAACCCATTTTCATTCATTTCTAAATTTTACCAACTCATGTTGATAAATCTTAGATCTTACTAAAATATATTATGATTTTTCATTGACGGAACATCATCAGAGACGCAGTTATTGTTTACAATCAATGATTTTATCATTGTCAATGCTAACACAAGGCTGCTGTAGACAGTTTTAAATCGCCTTATCAGATGATAGCGCAGATTTGTGATACGGTAATCTTATTTGACGGACGTCCGTACACGTAGTTGAAATGATTCTGTTGAACTCCGATTAAACTTAACTAAAAATATAGCTATCCTTTACTTGCAGATAAAACAAAAAAGAGTTGTAAGAATGTTAAAGCTGTCAAATAAATAATAAATCTGCCTGTAACTGTCCCACTGCTGGGCAAAGGCCTCTTCTCATACAGAGAAGGAACGAACATTGATCACCTCGCTTGCTCACTGCGAGTTGGCGATTTGAGACCATTTTCAAAAGCATCGTAACGAAATCGGACTTTCCAGGTTTTGTTACTATGTTTTTCTTCGCCTTATTCCAGTGGCTCTTAGATTAACTAAGATATGACATTGAAAAAGTCACATTCATGCCTGTGTTTAAACCCTCTCCTCGGGTCTTAATAATCGGGTTTGTAATATCGTGATGGCCCAGAGGTTTCAAATTAGGTTGAAAATTCAAAACAGATTTAGACGACACCTCAGCACATGCCGCCTAAAAACACGGTGATATTCAACAAGTAAACTAGTTTGACAGCTCTAAAAATGTTCCAGCTCTTTCTTATTTTGCCTGCTAATAAAAAATAGCAATATTGGTGCAGAATAAGCTCCTTATCTAACACGTACCCAAGGAAATCTAGAGATATTTCCAACGTCAGTGAATAGTCATAGAAAATAAAGGAAATACGTATCTACGACGTAGGCAAATCATTGTCATGATCTGTGTCTATGATAGCAACTTCTATAAATATAATATTAGTCATCGAACGAAATAACAAAGTATTGCTGATTAACATTTTGTGTTAGCACAAAATTGCCTTTGTAGGAAAGCAAGCAAGCTATTGACTGATATTCATTATTAAAAAAAGTAACAGCTTATTCCATAACTTGACTATGACATAAGGCACACGACGTCTTTTCTACGCACCGTCGCGTCGACGCGCGTTTCCGTGAAACTCCGTACTTAAAAACGTGATCGTGATTTTTATAGTCTGACGGAAACGCGCGTCGACGGCGCGTACAAACGTCGTGTGAATAGATTCTAAGTCACCCAGGAGAAGGTCTATTCTAGATCTAGATTGTCTAAATCAAAGGCCATAATTCCAGGACATTTTTTTGTAGTTTGTTATCTTTCACTGTCATAATTCCTTTATTAAATAGATACATTTACTTGGGCCAGCTAGTATCCTTCGAAAACAGGCAGGATAAAGAAATCGACCGCCGTATCGAGAACGCCTGGAAGAGCTACTGGTCCATAAAGTCGTTGATGAAGGGAGACCTACCTCTATCTCTGAAGCGCAAACTCATCGACATGTGCATTCTGCCCATCCTAACCTACGGTGCTCAAACATGGTCCCTGACTGAGTCTCAAAAGTCCAAACTCAAGGTTTACCAAAGAGCGATGGAGCGTAGCGTATTGGGTATTAAGCTCAGTGACCGAATACGTAATACCACGATACGCTCCAAAACAGGAATCGCCGATGTGGGCCATAAGTCTGCAAGACTGAAGTGGGATTGGGCGGGTCATGTATGCAGAATGCATAAAGACAGATGGGCAAGAGTCGTCACGCAGTGGGTGCCGGAAGACGGGCGTCGTGGCTGAGGGAGGCCTAGGAAACGCTGGCGTGATGACTTAGATTCGTTTATGGGAGATTGGCCAGAGAAGGCAAGGCATAGAGATGAGTGGAAGGCTATGGCTAAGGCTACCTTTGCCCAGCAGTGGGACAACAAAGGTTGAATAAAAATAAACTATTTCTATTTGTCCATAAACTGTAAGTAGACCTTCGATTACTTGCGTTTTGTTGAGGAACACATTAACGTTCTTTACATGTGTTCTGCCTGGCCTCCCAACTATGTTGGGGTCAGCTTCCAATCCAACCAAATGCTGCATTTACACGGAGCGACTGCCATCTGAACTCCGCAACCCAGTTACCAATGCCGATATCCTTAGGTTAGACCAGTTGTCAAACTTTCGGGCTTCTGACTACCTGTAACGATACTGTCATTGGTATTTGTATGACACTCGGGACCGACGGCTTAACGTGCTCTTCGAGGCACGGAGGGGTCTCGATGTATAACGAACGGTCACCCATCCAAGGACTGACCGCAGCAGGTGCAATTTGCCACGAACCTTGCACATCCAAGAGCCCCTCAGCTCTTTAGGTACATATTGATCGAAAATAATATGGTCAAAGAAAAAGTAGCCAATGCCATTAGAAATGATCAATTAATTAAATGATTAAGCCAAAACTTAAAATGAAATGTATAGAAAATCATCTCACTGGCTAAGATGTTTTACCTTTGTAAGGTTTCATAACTAACTACACTTGGGAGCAAAGAAATCGAGCCACTTCTTTTTTCACGTGTCCTGTTTATTAGTTTTGGTTTCATGAATTGACAAAAAACTGGTCATTGTAAAGGATATCAAATAACCTTTTAGGCGATATATGTTTAGAATTGATCTGTTAATTAATACCAAAAATTTAACAATTATACGTGACAAATAGAAGTGGCTCGATTTATTTGCCCCCTAGTATATTTTTGACTGTTATTCATTGTGTTCCATAACTTCAAATCAGTCAAAAACCCGTCTTCCAGCTAAGTAAGCTTTGATACCTCGTTACAAAAAATTACAACTCCTACAAAACCTAACCTACACCAAAGAACAAGTTTGTTATTTATTTGCTAAATAACTAAATAAATACTACTTATAGTAGATAAGCCCTCCTCCCTGGGAGGACGCGCGTCACTCCGCACGATTGATCGCCTCCCCCGGGACGTGTTGCTAGTACCGTCGCCACTTTTTTTTATCTTTTTTCTTTTTTTCCACCGAAAGGACATCCGGAAGTTCGTTATATGAGAGGATATTTTTTTTGTGGGTTTACTTGTTTAGAATCAGTTGGTTGAGTGCCAATAAGTTACTGTAGTTACTACAATTTTGGGTTCTACAATCTCTAAGTATGGAGAACTTCTGACTCCATAAGTGAGCCACAGGAAAATAAAAAGGAAATTCTATAACTTTTATTACAACATTCGTGACACATTCTTTTTTATGATTAGTTACGGTTTACTCACGTGCATTTGTCGAGATTGTTACCTGACTAGTTTTGGACCCAAGCGGAGCCCTTAGGTACTCATGTGCTGAACACGCAGCGAGGTCGCGAGTCGAACTACGTTTCGAAAAATACACATGTGAAACGTAACTAATCATAAATAATTTTATAACTGTTTCATGTTTTATGTTTGTAACAGAACTTAAGAAGTTTTGTGCGAATTTTACAAAACTAACATGCATACTGCGAAATACGCACTTTGCTAACTAAGAGAAACTGTAGGTAATGCTTCGCAATTAAAATCTCATTTACAAAATGCTCTCAATGGATCAAGAGCAGTGTAAGTAGCTGAGCACTACTATTTTTGTAAGTACTATCGCTGCTCTTAATATCTGCTGTACTTGAATTTAAATTTACAATATATTTTATCAAAATTGAGTGCTCCACACTAAGCGCACTCTTCACTTCGGCTTTTCATATCAAACATCAATAATAAATTGATACCACATTATTTTTCGAATATCTTTCCAAATATTATCAACCGTTTTTACCAAAACCATTATTTTTAAACAGAACGATTATTTTTTAACAGAACCATTATTTTTAACAGAACCATTATTTTTTAACAGAACCATTATTTTTTACCAGAACCATTATTTTTAACAGAACTACTATTTTTACCAGAACCATTATTTTTAAACAGAACCGTTATTTTTACCAGAACCATTATTTTTTAACAGAACCGTTATTTTTAACAGAACCATTATTTTTAACAGAACTATTATTTTTTTAGTCAAATACAGTATGTTTACTAACGAAACGCGTTCCCGCTAACCAGCAATACTATAGCGTCCGTACAAGCTTACTAAAAAATATTCCAACCAAAAAAAAAAAACTAAAAATAATTAATTAATCGTTAAAGCAACGCTTACTGTACACATGCGCACTTGTCTATTAATTTGAAAAACACTGCAACATCGCATTCTTATTATCGATAGGTACTATTTTGGTCAAGCAGGCCGTTTCTAATTTTTAACTTTTTTTTGGCCTGTTTTTTACTTATTATTATTTTAATGTATTAATGATGTAGATTAATTGGGTTTAAGGGAACGCCCTTTGTTATTTAACATACTGTATAATAAAGAATTTCTTTATTAATAAAACCCCTAATTCATTAAAAAGCCGACAGTATCTGAAACGTATCATCCCTAAAAATATTAAAAGGTACGTTGTCGAGCGCGTTGATGTCTAAAATTGCGGCGGTCTTAAGCAAATTTGCCGAACAAATATTATTAGGGATTTTAGACGGCGCCCTTCGGATTGGGGAGTGAAGCCCCTGGATTTATCTGCAATGCATTTGAGTGGATGTGTTGAAAAGGTGGACGTAGTTACGTAATCATTTAATGATAATAGTGATGAATCAATTATAAAAATACAATATAGAAGGAGTTTCCGGTATTTTGTTTTACTATTATGTGTCTAAAATTTAACTATTAAAGTAATATAATATGCGTTATTGCTTATTCATCGAAAACCACGCATCTACAGATGCACTTAGTGACACTTTGAGAATTTGCATTCGATAATCATAAAAAGTTGTGAACAAAAATATTAAATGAATACTCAAGTATTATATTCATTCAATGTAACTTGTTTCAATGAATACTTAAGTATTATATTCATCCAATGTAAAAAGATTCATTTTAAGACAATAGTTTTATAGGAATTAAAGATTTGCATAAAGAGTTTTATCAACAATCACTTAAACTCCTTTAAAATTATTACATTAAAATGAAACTTTTACGTAGGTAATAGGTACATAGAGTAGGTACAATAGTACACAGGTAAAATAATACTTGAGTATTTTCATTCAATTTATCTCTCTCTCTAAAAACTGTTTTTTTGCCAAAAATCTATTAATTTAATCTAAATTATTTTTCTGGTGTAGCTAAAACCTAAATTATTTTAGATACAGCTATTAATTTAAGTTTTATATTCAAATCCCACCAGCACTACCTTTTCCAACTACGCTATAATCGGCTTCCAGTCCAACCAGATACGGTTTTTATTGTAATAATCACACATACCTACATATTTTACCCAAATCTCTCAGCTAAGCCAAACAATTATTCGTTCTCAGACCCTCATGGTACGTTAATAATTCCGTACTAGTAACGTGCATTATGTCGGGCGACAGCCCTATGACCGATCACCGACAACCCTGAGCGCGGCTACCGGCGGCAAAAAAAAAGTATTTTATATACGTAGGAGAATTGCCAGAATATTTTTGGATGACGGCTTTTCGGTATAAAATGGCGGAAGAGGTAATTTTAATATCTTGTAGCGGGTAATAATCTGAAATTTGGGCGGAGGGTGCGATGTGAGGTTATCCTTACTTAATATTATAATTTCTAAAGTAACTCTGTCTGTTTGTTACGCTTTTACGTTTAAACTGCTGAACCGATTTTGATGAAACTTGGTACAGAGATAGTCTAGAACCCGGAGAAGGACATAGGCTACTTTTATTCCGACAACTGCGATATATCTACGAGATAAACGACATGCAAGCGAGCGAAACTGCCGGCGACCTCTAGTTGCGTAATATATCTAAAAAAATATTAAGCGTTATGGCACGAATATTATGTTGGTAACTCTAGACAAATAAGACCCATTTTAACAAGGAAATGTATATAAATAAGCAACGTGTTTGCTTCCAGCAAAGATTCAACACAACACAATATAATAATTGTATGAAACTTGACGGTCAATCAAGATGAGCTGAAACCCTATTTGAAGAAATGGTTCAGAAGATATTCGTGCCTTGGTTGGCCAGTTTCGTCTAATGTTTAATGAAATGTAGTATAGATCAGTAATTTGAACAGTCTTTTGGTGTAGTCTTTTTTCTTTACCACCAAAACATTGAATTCGTTTTCTATTGATTTTTCATATTTTTAACAGTGTATTGCAGTCGGTCTGTGGATTGGTGACCGTTCGTTACACATTGAGACCCTTCCGTGCCTCGAAAAGCACGTTAAGCCGTCGGTCCCGGATGTCATAAGAGTACCTATGACAGTCGTTACGGGTAGTCAAGAAGAAAGCCCAAAAGCGGCATCCGGTCTAACCTTAGGACATCGGCATTACCTGTTGCCCGACCAGTAACAGGCCCGAGAAGGCGGCGCGCAGTGTTCCGAGCGCGCCTCTCAGGAAGACCTGGGGCAAGGCCCCACAGAAAGATAGGTCCGCCAGGGGCTTGCGGACCGAAGCCTGCCGGGGTCGCGGTGCATGGAGCTGCGAATCCCGCGACCCTGGCCAAGGGTCAAGAGAAGAAACACCGTTGGTTTTTAGCCTCGCCTTTTCCGGGCGAAGCGTGTGCATGAGAAATGAGGATGGTCCAAAGGAAAAAAATAATAAAAAAACTGCATTGCCTAGTAGCTGGGTTGCGGAGGTCTGATGGCAGTCGCTCAGTGTAAAATACTGGTATTCAGCTGCATCTGGTTAGACTGGAAGCGGACCACAACAGAGTTGGGAAAAGGCTAGAAGGACGATATTATGCCTAGTGCTAGTTTTATAATATGTTCAGTATTATTATGTTCATATTTTCAAAACCTGCAGTGTTTATTCATATTTCACATAAACATTATAAGTACATAACTTTCCTACATCTAAAAGCCGAACCCCCAATCCCTAATTACAACACCTTTCCATCATCGAACGACAGCAGATTGCCAAAGGAGTGTGCCATAAACCCCACGCCACAGACAACGATTATATTTTTAATAAAACCATAACTAAAACAAGATAAGGTCGTCCCCAAACTGAAGAACAGAACAAACATTGTAACGCCAATACACTTGATCCTGTAATCCTTTGGCTCCCGTAATGTTCCCTTATCTATGTACTTACGTATTTGGTGACGTATTTTTTTAATAAAATACGCGAAAAAGGGAGAATTTTTATCGTGTTTCTACATGAAACTATGTATGAGTTAGTTGCTCTGTTCAGCCTAGCCTTTTCCCAACTATGAAATAGAAATTTATTTGCGAGAAACATGATAGGTACATGGGTCTTAAAATAATGCAAGTACAGATCAACATATTTCGCCACCACAGCGGCATGCAAATTAATATTAAAAAAAAATGTTAATTACCTATATACTCGTAATATAGACTAGGAAGTTTTAGATTTAATCTATAAATAAAAAGAAAAGACCTGACTGACTGACTGACTGACTCATGTTGATGAGTCAGTCAGTCAGTCAGTCAAAGCCCAGCCCAAACCCTTGGACCTAGAAAGCTGAAATTTTGCACTGAGGTTCCCATTAAAATGTAGACAAGGAATAAGGAACGATTTTTCGAAATCCAACCCCTAAGAGAGTTAAATAGGGAATGAAAGTTTGTATGGAAAATCGTCACTTAACGGGTTCAAAATGTCACGCAAGCGAAGCTGCGGGCAAAAGCTAGTATTATATAAGACTGAATTAATTAAATTATAATGTTTTAAACATTATGTTAAGACACAACTTTGCTGTTGGGATCAGCTTCCAATCTAAGCAGATGCGACTGAATATCAATATTTTACGCGGAGCGACGGCCATCAGACCTCGGCAAGCCAGTTTTACTGGGCAATGACGATATCCTAAGGTTAGACCGGTTGTCAGACTTTCGGGTTTCTGGCTACCCGTAACGACTTTCATAGGTATTTGGTATGACACCGGAGACCGACGGCTTAACGCGCTCTCTGAGGCACGGAAAGGTCTCTATTTGTAACGAACGGTGACCCATCCATGGATCGACCGCGGCAAGCGCAGCCTAACCTTGCAAATCTTATGATCGCCGCGGTTGTTATGTAACCACGAGTCTCTACGTATGAATTAGGTATCTCGGAAATATTTTCTACTAGCGACCCGCCCCGGCTTCGCACGTGTACGTTTTATAGCTTAAAACCTTCATCTTGAATCACTCTATCTATTAAAAAAAACGCATCAAAATCCGTTGCATAGTTTTAAAGATCTAAGCATACATAGAGACAGATAGCGGGAAGCGACTTTGTTTTATACTATGTAGTGAGTGTCATCTTTTGTTTTCTAGCATCTTCTAGTCTTGGTCGTGGTCTAATGAGGCAAATAATTAAGTAAATCTTTTTGACCGTAAACGGTGCAGAGGGCCCCAAATAAAACCGTAGGTATATTGATTTCGTTTAATTTCACTTAATATTATTAAACTTCTTGCTTCTAGAGCGCAATTAATACCCCTTCATCGCCTCTTAAGGCGGTTGTAGAATGTTTACCATGACTAATAGTATAGGTTCAGGGGATATATGTATTTGCTTATGTAATCGATCAGTGATATCAACAGTAGCTTTATATACCTGCCACTTTTCTCGACGTATACATAAGAAACAAATGTATCAACTGAAAGCCACTTCATAAGTTTTAACTGACGTAAAACTTATCAAAATCACCCACAATCTAACCACTGAAACGGAAGTGCAATACATCATGCCATCCACCAGACGTATCACATCGTGTGATCATAATAATTCCAACGAATCCTTCGTTACAGCCTTATTTATATTCCCTCACCTACTTTAATATGTATGATTTAATTAACCACTCGCATCTCCTGTCAACTCTCCACGACGAATTGAAACGTCAGCTGCGTATTTTTTTCTTTGTAATACACACCCATTTTTCGGTAAAGAATTTAAGCAAACATGGCCGTGTAAAAGTTAAAAAAAAAGTTTATTCGTGAACGCATCTGCCGCATTGTCCAATTTTCGACCAATCGCGGCGTCTCCCGCTCCCCTAGCTGTCAGTTGACTGTCAATTGTTTGAAATTCGAATGTTATATTTTTTCTCGTGGTAGGGCGTTGACGCGGCGGTACACAGCCAGTCGTGTAGTACAATTGAATTGATTGAATTATGGTTAATTTGGGCCGCGGCGTATCATAATGGATTGCCACCCGCATTGTGTCCAGTAAATAAAGGGTACATTACATACGTTGTGTTGTTACTATTTGCTCCATTTGCTAGAAAAAGCAGAAAGACTTTTTCATTTATTTTTCAAATCATTTTCACTAACACTAATAATGATTTACTGACAATTAAACCAGAAATTAACTCCTCTTCTTTCCAGTCTAACTGCGCCAGCAAGGAAATAAGTACATTCAATTTCAAAGAGAAGATTACAACTCTATCTTTCTAATTCTTCTTTAACAGTATTAATCTATTGCTCCTTTTAGCTATGATTTTAAATGATCTCATGCTTATTTCTTTTACTTATCTATCTTATCTTGTTCTATGATTATGAAATAGAATTACCACAATATTGGATTGAATTAACCACAGTCAACTAATCACATTAACCCTACAAAATAACTTATTACGTGATCAATTAAACTTTTTGATACTTCCGGAATTCATAAGCACTTTACCGTCGTGAAACAACAAAAAAAACATCGTTCTCATATTAGCCTAACCTAGTATCGATCTTCCAAGGTCCACTTTGCACCATATTGTGCAACTCCCACAAACAAATCAATCACCAAAGATTAGCTCATTGTCTACCAACAACCAGTTCAAATCATTCTATTATTTCAAATCTAAACACTACCCCATTGCGCTAACCCGATTCTCATTCGACAAAAAAACGCAAACACGGCATAGTCGTACGCAAGCACGACCGAGCAAACATTTGCTTGCGATCGAGTAATGGATTAGCGCTGTCGCATCGCCCGGTATACTATTACAGCGGCCGCTGGACAAACAACCACTGTCGGTGCCTTTGTGCCCCGCTTTACGCTAACGAGTAGGCGGCTTTAGGTTGCATTATTTTTAAAGTTTAGAAGGAAAGTTGAGAAAGTCTTTCCAGTGCAGTGTACCCATGCTTAGTATAGAGCAGAACTGTTCGCCAGGTGAGCTTCCTCAAGAGACATCGAAAGGAATTAGAGTTGATGTTGATAAATTTTCTCTTGCAGGTTCTGTTTGAATTATTGGGGCTTCGGTATAGTGGCGTACCTAGGGTGACGCAAGTAGGGCTCGTGGTGTACCCAAAGGCAGGCGCAAAATTCTAAAATAAACCAACAATATAATTTATATTATTATGCAAATTATCACGCGAGTCCTACGATATTCTGACTGTAAAAAAACCCCCTGCGACACTATTTTCGTGATTAGATTTAGATAATTTACGAAAAGGCGCAGCTTCGATATTCGCCCTAGGCGCCATTTTCCATCGCCTATGCTTCGGTGCAGACTTCTGCGTGGAAAATGGCGATTTGCTGGAGCTATCCAATAATAAGAATTGTCTTTGTAACTTACGCAGGATAGTTTGTCCCCCTGCTCCAGTTATAACTACCATTTTACTTTCATCTGCACGGGAGGCAAATCAAGCATAAAAATATTAATGAAATTAACCGCCATTTCTCATCTCAGTCATAGACAATGATGAGGTTTGCCTCACTGTAGTCACTGTCAATATTGTCATGAGCTGCGTGCACGCATCTCGTGTGAATAGTTTACATTTGTATTTACGGTACGACATTTCAAAAACCATTCAATCCACTTCCTCTGGTCTGCTTTACAGCTTTAAACCGGCAGGTTAAAAGGCATTTTTCATTGCGTTTACAGTCTCAAAGAAAGTGCCAGAAGCACATTCTAAAAAAATTGCATCGTCTTCTCTCGTGTCGGTACACATGCCGTGGTAATAATAATAGCCAGTCAACTAGGTTGGTAGCGGGGCTGACTGTCCAGGGTGCGCCGGACATACTTAAGCATCGTCACTCGTAGAGTCTCTTTTATTATATTTTGCCTCATACACGTCATATATGGTTAATCGGAAAGGGGGTAATAATCCGCGTACCACTGAAATTATCGCTGATGACTGTTTAAACGCAAGTGTTCAAATTTCAATTTTTAATTTCCATGCAAAATGAGTTTTATTTTAGTTTTTTCAAAAAATCTTCATATCTGCTTTAGTTACGAATTAAGAAAATGAAGCTACTAATCCGTGACCCCAAATATTACCTAAAATGTAAACACCATATAAAATCATAGCTGAGGATACATAGATTTTAGAGTATTTTTTATGAAATCTTTGAAGTGCTATTTCTCTTATACTAAGTATTGAGTTTTAGGAAAAGTTGTAGAACAAAAGTTACTCATCATTATGGGTACTTTAACACCCTTTCGGATAAGTACCCCCTTTTCGACTACCTAACCTTGTATATTTATCATTCCTTTTTACCATTATGTATGTATGATCGAATTTAAATAATCAGCAACGCTTTACCGGCCAATAGTTAAATATGTTATTGCATTTGTGTCTCTAATATCCTCATCACCCACTCAGCACATTGCATTCAAACAATCGACTCTCTACTTTCCGCGTTAAATAGAAAATGATCTCTCTCTTGATCAAAATGAAGAGGCACTTGCTATGCAATGAATTAGGAAAGTTTTTCTTTTGAGAAAGACATGTAAAGATGACACTTCAAAAAATAATCACAAACTGCATCAACCACTTAACAAAGGCCTCCCTCATAGAGTTTCAACGCAAACTGTAGTTAATTATGCCCATATCGTAGCACAACGGAAACGGGCGCATCTGTCCAGTTTGCTAGCGGTCCAGCGAGCGTTGCGCAAACACACAGACAGACAAACACCCGGCTCTGTTTGATCTGCCAACGGGTTGCTGAGATGGGTTAGCTAGGGACCGAGATGTAGCTACCATAGCGGTAGGTGCAGCTATCTTTAAAGATCAATATCTTTGAATCAGTGAAAAAGATTTATACGTAGTTACTGCTTGCAATGATCAGATTTTATTATGATGATGTTTTTCTGTTTTCAAACACATTTGTCTCAAGTAGATGTCTGTCAAAAAGGTTAAATAATGCAATAAACTTTTTTTACCTAGACCAGAAGTTCCTACTACGCTACCTTCTTCGCTATGTAGGGACATAATGTAAGTACGTGAAAGGACAGACTGCGGCTGACGCATTAGTTTTGTACACAGTGCGCCTGATTGTACTAGCGTGGCGCAGCAGTCGTCTCCCTGCAATCGTTTAGTTAGGTCGTAATTATAATCATGTAGTGTATTGTAATTGTATATAAGCTGGTACGACTAAATGTGATCTTCATTGACACATTCATACAGTTATTATAAGTTATATAACCTCGATGACAAATCGACCAGTCCTCCTCATGAAAAGAATATATTTATCCATCTAATGATATCGCATGTTTTATGAAAATTAGAAAATGTACTCTATGCGCGATTCCATCCGTAGTACCCTTACAATTGGCTACATAATGTACATCTATGTTAAGGGTTTCCACCTTAAAAATCAGTGTTATTTCATTATCTATTCCTTAACCCTCAACCGTTAGTTTTAATTTCTCTTACTCCATGACAACTTCAAACGTATCATCGCCAGCAAATATATTAATTTCTCCCCTTCTAACACTGTTAATAAAGTAACAAGTGTCGAAAGGATTATCTGGACAAATGGACAGGAGGCCGGACGGACGGACAGAAAGGGTATTAGTAGATATCGCGTCATTAGTTAGACGCCGACAGTGGATGATGCTTTTATTTGTTATCTACATACTGGCTACTTATTATTTGGTTTAGATTGTCCGACAAATAACGTACATTGTAGAGAAAAGGGTTAAAAAAATGATATTAGCGGTTGTAAGTAACTTGTGCTTTTTTTTGTCTTCAGTGCTTTTTAGACTTTAGATAAACTGGAATATCCTATTTACAAAAGAAATTAGGTTATCGCGCGTTCTGGGGAGTAGGTTAAATCGAACAAGACGCGAGAATAAATAAGTGCTAAGAAATTGTGATATTTGGTCACTAGGTTTATCAGTATTTGTTTGAGTGTCTATTATTTCGTGATAGATTAATGCACCAGTAATAAACTTAATTTTAGTATGAAATGTGATTGATTTGTTGGGCGTTAATTTTATTTATTTTTCTTCAGCTTATTTTTCTAACTTCAAATACATTTTCAACTTTCAACATTATCTATAGACATATAAATCTTCAAAAACCTTACACATCGTCGTCTTTAATTGGAACTTAAACATTTCCCAATTAATTAGCTTCAAGGAATTCAACAGGCGTACGACACAAGGTCAGTTCTACGGAATCAAAACATTCAAAACAAACCAAAGACACCGACCAACGCCAATATTTGTTTAGTTTTTTAATCCAAACATAATTCCGTACGTGATTTCGATTCTGATATAACCAATGTAAGACATAGATCTGTCCACGTCGAAAAACAAGCGTGTATCCACAAAAGCATTATAAATATAATAACCGTACTGAATACGTTTACTTAAGAACAATGTACGTCAATTCCGAGGTTTACCGTGAAACGAGTATGGGCCACTCTTGCGCAGCGGGGCGTCGTCTTTAGGCTAATATTGAAATATCTTTTATCTCTCTTCTTTTTTCTTCGGATGAATTAGAAAAAAATGACACCTGTCATAAATGGACCCGAGAGGCTCCCACGAACTTTCTTTGGTGCGTTTTAAAAAGATTATCCGTGGCAATGAGACGTTTGGGTAAACAAACCTGTGTTCTGCAAATAACAAAAAGTGTATGATATTGAATGGCCCGGAAAAGGAAGAATGGCAATGTTTACTAAAAATACTTGTTCCGAATAATAAGCTTTATTCTGATTTTTTTGTGAATCATTGCAAATCGTTATGTTAAAAATAATAAACAGACTTTTTGAGACAATTCGTAATAGCGAAACAGTTTTATTTCTCATACCTATACTTGAATAAAAAAAAAACATCAAAAATATAATAGTTACGCATCTGAATTCTTTTCACATCCGTTGTTTAGAGGATTGGGCAGGAGCCACACACTTACGTATCAAACGAAATTAAACATCTAACAATCTTCTCTCTTGTTCCAGCACCAAAACTGATGATCCCTCCAACTGAATTCGTCAGTCAAGGCGGCATCGGGAGCCCGCAAGAAGGCCTCCGCACACCCACAGGCGGCCAGATGCTCGCCAATCCTCTCCTCAACCTGAACAACACCGGCCGAACCAACTTCACCAACAAACAACTCACAGAACTCGAGAAAGAGTTCCATTTTAACAAATATTTAACACGGGCAAGGAGAATAGAAATAGCATCAGCCTTACAGCTCAATGAGACACAGGTCAAGATATGGTTTCAGAACAGGCGGATGAAGCAAAAGAAAAGGATCAAGGAAGGCCTCATTGTCGCGCCGGAAGTCACTCCGACGTCAACCTCCCAAGCCAGTGTCGTCGGCTCCAGTGAGAACAGCCGCGAATCTAGTTAAATCGATTGTTTTTCAAAGACGATTTATCGAGTGAACTGTTGGTTTTTATCGATTTACAAAATCATCAAATGTTTCAACAGTTTTCTTTTTGCAAAATATTGACTGTCCGTTTAGATAGTTATGCGTGTGTTTTGTAATCTATAAATTTCATTGTGTTTATTTTATTTATTGTGAATCGATGTTTTGCTATTCCGTCGTAGGTAGGTTACTTTTGTTAATATTTAGTGAGGCACAGGCCAAGCTCTATATTATACTGGTGCTTCCCATCACTGGCGAACAGAAGTTTATAAATAAAAGCTACAGAAAGGCACTCTCTGGAAACTTTTGCATTATGAAATTATAGAAGTACTGGAGATGTGAAGCAGTGATGAAAATTGTTAAGAAATAAGAAGATTACAATATGCTAATGACATTATAGGCATAATATTTTATGCTTGTTCATATAGTATGAGAAAGTGTAAAAAACATCAAAATGAAGACACAATGGAATATCTGTTTATCCTGCAACGGGATAATACCAGATTTATACACAGACTATCAGAAAAGATAAAGAAAAAATAAAATATCACAAAAAACTTGATTCAATCACTAAAGTAGATAGAGCGTAGATTGTTTTTATTTCAATGTTATTTTGAAAATAAAACTATAATATCAAAAGAGATTATTGTAATAATATAAAAGTTATAAAGGCTCAATTAACCTGATTAGTGTAAACAAGGATGTGTCAACATAATGAATTGTCTTAGATTTAAAAATGTAAATTACAAATCGTAAGCTAGTTGTTACTTCTAAGATCAAACGCTGTTTTTATTAAAATGCTTCTAGAATCATCCGCTAAGAAATATTTAAGATCGATATCATTAGGATTTGTATTTTTTTTATTATTTTTTTAAAGATCCTTACTATTAGACCAAAGCTTGTTTTTTTTTTATTTATTAGATAGTCAGTGACATTATTAAATGAGTGTTTTGTAACTTTTGCGTGGACTTTTTAGTTTCTCTTCAGTTTTATTTTGTGTTAAAAACCTTCCTATAGACATTTTATAGCCCTGACTTAATATATCTATTTATATTTTTAAACATTCATTGGTAATGTAATTGACTGTGATTTCCAAACCTAAACCTTCCAGAATTGAAGGAATGTTCAATTGCAGTAGCCCTTCTCTGTTCAAATCATATTTTTTACTTACTTTAACAAACAGTTAAGAAAATAGGCCCTGCGCAGCTACAGTCGGACTCAAAGCCTCATTTAGGGTTTGAGTCGAATAAACTTGGGAACCAAAGGGGGCGCTACAAAATAATATCAAACTATAAATGCCAGAAGATGCATAAAAAAATGGAGAAAATACTAATGAAAAATGGAACATGCCAATTACTAACCCTTTATCTGAGGCTAACCTGACATGACTCAAACTCTTTGATGATGACAAAATGATGTGAATATGAAATATAACTACTACAAGTAAATATTTTCACATTAAGGTTGCAATTGGACATTTTCTAACTTTACAACGTGGATTATTCTCTGTCTGTACGTATAAAGTAAGTTTTCCTTAGTACGTTGACGATACTAGTCTTAATTTTGTAATTATATTGTGTACAAATCGTATAATGTATATAATAGTCGTGTGTTAGGTCCGTTTGTGTGTAAATTATGTACTAAGATAGCGACTACTACTGTATCATTAAATTAATTGTACCTATTTTCATTTATTGAAGTTTCTTTACCTACCCTTTTGTTAGTTTTTCGACTGATTTTCGTTATTTTATGGAACTGACTGAAAGTCGAACATATCATCACTCCTTATTTTTGTCAACGTCATAAAAAATATTAAACACAGAAATAATAAACTAAAAAATTGTTTGATTAGTTACGGTTTACTCACGTTCATTTTTGGGGATTGCCGGACTAATTTCGGACCCAAACGGAACCTGAGCACGCGGCGAGGTCGTCATCAATCCCGAAAAATGCACGTCAGTACCTAAACCGTAACTAATCATAAATATGAATGTGTCTCATGAAAGTCAGAAAAAAAAACAGTTTTTAAAAATTCACTTTTTCAAGGTAGGTAAGTGTAATCGTCCACATGTCCGCAGAGTACGCATCAAACGGATCCATAAAGTGTAATTAGTGCATCCACTGCGTTCGTCCATTCAGAATGCCGGCGCGAGCTTGCGCGAGATGAGCAGTCAGATTTTTGATATTGTCATTCATCGACACGCGCGGTATTGCCGAAGATATGATGCGTGCGTCCCGTCCGTTGCCAATAAGTGAAAGCACTTGTTTGACTATCCATAAATAGAATATTAAAGTGAGAGAGGTGCTCGTGGCTAAATAATTACAGCCGCATAGACCGATCTTCCGGGTTAAGCCACGCTTGCCGAGGTTGGTCTGTGGATGGGTGACCATTTACCATAGCGAGTTTCCTCCGTGCCTCGGAAAGCACGTAAAGCCGTTGGTCCCGGCTGTCATTTGTAGATCTTTGACAGTCGTTACTGTTGGTCAGAAGCCAGAAAGTCTGACAACCAGTCTTACCAAGAGTATCGTATTACCCAGTTACTGGGTTGTGGAGGTCTGATAGGCAGTCGCTCCATGTAAAATACTGATATTCAGCTGCATCCGGTTCGACTGGAAGCCGACCCCAACATAGTTGGGAAAAGGCTAGGCAGATGATGACATAGAATATTAAAGTCCGTTTAATGCGATCCGTCCGATGCATACGATGCGGGTATGTCCACATCGTCGCCCTGGAGTGAAAACCTCGGAAATGCATTTGGTCATTGCACGGTTCCTGTGGGCTTTCACGCGGAATAAGTCGCGGGCAAAAGCTAGTCAATTATATTTATTATGAATTTTATATACCCAATAAAGGCTAGTTTCAGTGCCTACAAACTAATTTCAAATAGAGCGGCTCTCTTATAAGCAGTGATCGGAAAAAGGTGAGCTAATTTACCTAAACTTCAAAGAACAGAGACAAAAACTGGAGACTTCCTTACGACAACATTTTTTTCGTGAAAATTATTCCGGGTTTCGGGACATCATTAAAGTACATTTAATATTAATGTTACTAGTACAGAAAACAATTAAATTCGTTTCCCATTTTTGTTTCCCAAAATTGTCACAAAACCAGATGACACGTTTTTCATTGTTTTTAAAAAAGAGATTGTTTATTGTTTTCAAAAAAAGAGATTGTCTTTTATTTTTTGAAAGCAAATGAAAGACAATCTCCGAGAAAATTCTCCCGAAAAAAAAATGTTGTCGTAAGGAAGTCTCCAGTTTTTGTCTTTGTTGTTTGAAGTTTAGGTAAATTAGCTCACCCTTTTCCGATCACTGCATATATGATATACTTAGTCCCATTAAATCATAATAAAATAAAATGACCAAATTGCATTCCCGAGGGTTTCACTCCCGGGCGACATGTGCTTTTAAGGTCACCTGCAGTGCTAATCATGACCTGTAGACTAATTCATGTAATTTCATAACGCGCCAATCAAGTTGCAGTGACGCTGCAGTTAACTTCACGGGAGCGTATCTGACAGCGATCGCCTATTAAGAGACTGAAACTGAACTGCAACTACACTGCAAGTGACTTTCTTTAGTTAGTTGAATTAGCGTACTGCACCACAAAGACTAATAAATTTCCATTTTTTTCGTGTGTAATGTTACGAGTAGCTTCACGTTGAAAGGGCGGGGCGGCGAAGGTCCAAAAATTGCCAAGGGCCCTACAATTTGTTGTAACGCCACTGCTGGAGACAGGGCCAGATTATCCATAAGGCGGATTAGGCAACTGCCTAGGGGCCTCGCATCGACTAGGGGCCCCGTGCACGTACCAAGAAAAAAAAACGTTTAAAAGAACGTTTTTTTTTTGAAAATTTGTGTTCTTCAAAGTCAACGTTTTTTATTTCAAATAGACCAGATTACAGGCACTTTTAAAACGTCAAAACTAGGTGCACGGTTCCATAAGGTAGGTTCTATGGAGAAGAGCCGGCAAGAAACTTCAAAACTTCCTCAATATTATTCCTTTTTTTCGACGCATGTTGTCAGTTGATGAAATACTTCATGCATAGTAGAACTAAAAATAGCTGTATTTGACGTTATAGGTAAGTTAAGCGTTCATTCGGAACGCAGCTGGCGCGCGGTCGGCTGATGAGTTAGATTTTGACTTTTAGAGATTGAAGTTACAGAATACCAAAGGAGTCGATCTGATCGTCTCGACTTTTATAATAGAAAAAATGTATTTTAAAAAGTAAGAAAAGGGTAAGAAAAGGGGCCCTGAGAATTGCATTGTTTAGGGACCCTGATTGGGTTAATCCGGCCCTGGCGGAGAGATGTCTGGTGGACTGCCTTTAACGATTGATGTTGGTAAATTTACTAAAGTGATAATGATGACGCCACCCACTCATTACATGAATATCAATTGAATGTGCTGCGCTATAGAATGATATTGGTCCATACGCTCTTATGGAGCAGACACACATTAAAGCCAAGCAATTTACTGTGTTCCGTCGTGTGTATGTGAGAGCCAGAGGGGTATAGGAGAATCCTTCTATATCTTTGTTACTTGGATTCGTGTGCTCCATCTTAGACCCTGTCTGCGCTTACGATCAGGTGCAACGAGGGTCAAATGCGGCCAAGTCAAGTACCTAATAAAAAAAAAAAAAAATAGAGGAGCAGTTGATATTTCAATTTCAATTTCTTTATTGCATTCCATCTTAGTGAAGCAAGGGTTTTTTCATCTGCCCGCATTTGGTCTTGATTTTTGTTTGAATTATCGTCGGTTCTTCGGCACGCTACAATGACGACGTCTTCACACTCGCCTAAACCATCCCGTCGACGATTATCTACATCTGCTGATGAGCGATATTCCATGATAGTTTGTATCTATCTTTCCGATTGAAACTCATCATTATGAACAACTTTTACTATGGGACCAAACCTGAAATCGCGAAAAAAATATCAGCTGTTCCCTACATTTATGATGTCAATCGCTTCACGTAGGTACTATTCTGGGATAATAGTGATGATCAGTGGAGAGGATTTTTGGATTATGTAATTCAGTCCAGTGATTTGAACCAGGCTCCAGCACATGCTCGGCTATTGCGGGCCTATTGATCTGATGGTTCTTGACTGCGGTGATGTGTTTCTTGACCCATTCTGCGATTGTTCTTTTGGCCTCTCCGATATAAGAACTACCGCAACTGCAGTCAATCTTGTAGACGCCAGGTGTCTGAAGAGGAATAACTTCCTTTGGAGTACACAGTTGCCATGATACTTTGGAGAGGGGACTATAAACAGTCATAATGGCGTATTTTGTAGCATCTACTGCACCAATTTTATCCGTTACTCCTTTTAAACATGGCATGAAAGCTGCACTCTGTTTCCCCCCGAATTTTTCTCACTTCTCTTCGTACGTCGTAGGTAACCATCATATCAGTTTCTCTTCTATACCTCCTGAACATGAATGAGCATCCTGTCTAAATGTTCGGCGTCACACAATGGCCTGTGTAATTTGGCCGTTTAAAAACGGTATTGTGGTCTCAAATATTCTACTAAACTAGACCCGAGTCAGTTTTGTATGTCACAACAAGGTTTCTGTGACTCGATCCGTCCAAATTTCAGGAATTTCAGAGATCGTTCTTGTTTAGTACCTAGTGGTAAATATAAATCTGATAGACTTCCTGATTTGATAACCTAAATACAGACTCGGATTAAGGTTCCTAAAAAGCGTGGAACACACTAGAAAAAGCGGCATTCCATTTATTGCGCCATTTTGATTCGTATTGGTGAATGCCTCGAAAGAGGAAAGAGAAAATCTAAGTGGAAGGCTTATAACTACAACTTCTACAAGATTGTGAACATAAAAGTTAGGCGTAACTATAAAATACCCACTTTATATGATTGCATTGATACGATGGTCGATGGGTATCACTCACATCTAGACACCTATCGTAATCGACTTTGTACAGACTTCTTGCGCTTTATTTATACAATACATGGGTAAGTTCAGAGGCGGACTAACAGTCTTGGCCGCTCTAGGCCGTGTAGTACTATCTGCCCTAGGTCGTGAAGTACCAGCCGCCCCTTTCCCAACTCCATTACTGAGCTAAGACTTTGTTTCCGCGATTGGCCGCCCTAGGCCCGGGCCTAGTCGGCCTTATGAGAAGTCCGCCTCTGAGTAAGTTTAACTAGGCCAGGTTACACTAGCTTTTGACTGCAAATTTGACGCTTTTTATGAATGCTGCTTTATCTGCTAACTACTGAACATACTCATCAGGTCTTATCAGCATCTATTCGCATTTTATTTAAGGAAGAACACGCGTCAGTTCCTTCAAGCCCGCTTTGCAGCTATGATGATAGGTAAGTGATGTGGATAAGTGTCTGAAACCATCCAACTTATTGTGATTTCTAACCGCACAATAAAAAGGCGTGACCGGAGGGCCTCCAGCCGAAAAAAGCAGCTAAGGGCTCCACATAGTGGGACTCGAGCCTCGAATTAGCACGCCGCTGAGAGAACCAAGGGTCTGGATCTAGTTTGAATTATTAACACTAAGTTAATTGCTTAGGTATGCTTTGCCAATATTAGTGACGAAGTTGTAGAGCCTCATGGGTCTGTAATTTCACCTACACCTATAGGCTCCAAACCGGAACGCAACAACGCTGCTTTTTTTTTATTTGTATTATTACTTGACTTCGTCGCGTTTGACCAAGCAGACAGAGTCTAAGATGAAGCACACGAAACCAAGTAACAGAGATATAGAGAGATACCCCTTTGGCTCTCACATACACACGATGGAACACAGTTAACTGCTTGGCGCCGGACTTTAATGTGAGGGCGGTAGCTAGCCAGGCGGACCGTAAAGATCCTACCACCAAGCCAAACCTGCTTGATGGCAGAAATATGTATGGGGTAGTACCTATTTCCCGGGACGAGCTTTCACAGGCTCTACTACTGCGTGTATCATCTTGACAGGCCGTAAACTCCCACTGTTGTACCTACGTGGTGCTTTTGGGAAGCCATCACTACACTGGACGGTTGTGCGACAATTCCTATAATAATCAATCACCACGCTTTGCGTATCTATAGAATTTGTGACAAAAGGCATCTAAGGGGGTTAGGTCAAAAGTATGAACAGCAGTGTCATCATATCTTTTAGTATTATAACTTTCGTGAGACACATTCATATTATGATTAGTTACAGTTTTCTTACGTACATTTTTCGGAATTGCCCGACTAAGCCCAAGTCGAGTTCGACTCGCGATCTCGCCGCGATTCCATTTATATTTTACGTAAAATATTATAAAACAACTCGAAAAAAAAATGATTTACGCGGGCCGTCTGATCGCTTCAGCTTAAACTGTAGCTATACAAAGACAGATTTTTGTTAAATGATCGTATGGGCAACCGTGTAGCAGGCTGACAAGTCTACTAAACCACCTCCCCATTTGTAAGCCATCTGAACCTCACTGGTCAGGCAGCAATTGTAAAACACACACGGTCCCAAATTATACAAATAAAACAAAGATTTTACATAAACATTTTATTTAAATTCACATTAATAAAATAAATCCATCTTTCAGTACTTTTTTTCATCAAGGCAAATGTATTTATACAGGCACTACCAATCACAAATATTTAATATGTATAGTTCCCCGATACATTTTATACGAAGCATTACATTTTCAAAATACTTAAAATTAAATATTATATGAAACTTAAGGTACGGTTACGCCATCTATTATCGCAACTAGTAAACAATGGTTAGTGTCGGTAGTGTTCACTAGCGACATCTATATTAGATAAGCACAAACTGTTTCTAAGACTAGCTTGAATCTATTAGTTCTGAGGTCAGTTGTAGATGGCGGTAATGGGAACTGGCACGCAAAAAGAAAGCAGATGGCAGCACCACCGTCAGTAATCATCACAACCAAACAAAACGAGCAAAATTGACATTATCAATAGTATCAAACACATTTTAACCCAATGATAATATAAACTACTATAGATACGTTGCCCGCGCTCTGCAGTGGCTAGATGAATGCAAGGTAACTGCCTGACATCCATTTAGTCGCGTAGCAACCGTTGCCACGGCTGTACGTGAAATTGAAATAACTTGTGTGTAATAACTTTCTCTATTAGCGAAAAAAAATGCCGTCCTGAGTGTATAGAATATGTAATAATTATATTGCAACTGTAAAAGATAAAAAAGTGTCATTTCATGCGTAAATATCAAGAAAAAATAATTATTTAATTTAATTTTTTTCGATGCAGCATAATGGCGGCTAGCGAGGAAAATCGGCAACTTTGCATCAGTGTTTATAAAACCTACATTGTTTTTATTTCGATTAATTATATTATTTGATAAAATATAATATGTTTTATTAAACCTAATGATCAATATAATAGACCAATACTCGAATCGTACCTATCTCAGCAAGAGGTCATCACAGACATTTAACATACGTATGAGATTCTTACTTGATTACTTTGATTATACAACGTTATTTTTACTTTATGCCAAAACCGAGACACCCCAACAAGATTTTCATCAGAACTGCCTGAATATGTGTTTTTTTTTAGTAAATCTCCAAGTTACACCTTAGTTTATGTCGCGTTAAGTTCGCTAAAAAAGTGTGAAATGCCTGAGATGTGCTATGCAGGAGTTGTCTAATACACGGAAACTGACCGAGCGGACCATTTCAAGCCTCAAGGTGTCTATTCCCGTCAATTGTTATGGGTAGAAACCTACTGAAACAAAATTGAAATTTATGAAAAAAAAAACAAAAAAAAATGTGGTGTAAAAAATATGTCAATCGATTCTCCTAGTGATTCTGAACAAACTAGTTCAGGTATCGCATATACTAAAACTAACCTTGTAAGTATACTCGTAGATAAAGATTTTTATGTTTATATTACATTTTGTTTTATTAATTAAATAACTATAATTACTGTTGCTAAATACTGCATTCATAATTTTAAGGATAGAGAATAATATTATTTTACCCAAAAATCTACTACTTACCTACCTATATCAACACGAGAAAATTGAGTGTCAATTTTTCCCCACATGCCTCTTTTTGTACGCGCTCGACCAATGAGCATGCACCAAAGAATAATAACGTAACCTAAGATATATATTTATCTCTCTCTAACAACAGGAATTCCTTATGTGACATTTAATTTTCTTTCCTTTTTCGTACGTTTATGTAGCTATCCAGCTACCGATAGTATTTACGCTGATTTTGAGTGCCGTGATGTTGATGCATGACGTGTCTATTTATAATACGTCATTGTTTTAACCAATGATATTGCTTTAGTACTGACGATAGTGACGCCATAAGTTCCCCAGTTCCCCCAATTAAACATTAGGTATTATTATACAAAAACTATTTTTGGTAAAAATGCTATGGAATGACTTGTGTTAAACAATGCAAAAATATGGCAACAGTTATACTTAAAAACGTTAATATTATAACAAAAGTTAGAACTTTGAATCATTTAAAAATTGTGCTTTATTAAAATAATGTGCACAAATTATGCGTGTTTATTTAATAAGATTATACAATGCCGTAGTCACACATAGGAAATGTAGTTGTATTTAAACATTACTTAAACCTGTATTATTAAACCGCTTTCATATTTGCGATACATCTTAAGATCACATACATTTAAAAACTGGTGAGATGTTGATCATAATTTGACATGTGTGAAGTTAAAGTTAATTTTTTGAAAGCGATTTGTCTTGAGACAGGTTTTCTAAATATGAGGTAAATAACATTTGGTAGGTTTACGAAGGAACGATTTCTTGTTTTAGCTTCCACCACCGCTTTTTCGATCGTGCTTGGAATTAAATATCCGCTAAGTCTATTACACATAATCTAAAATTAGTATTTGAACCATTGAAATTATTATTAACTTACCAATTTAATGCCCTCGATATCAAAAGAATGTTTAAACAAAGTTACTTGCTCTCAACAATTTCGTAGTTCAGGCCGTTGTCAATAAGTTTCTGGATTAAATTGGTGTTCTTGAAGACAGAGCCTGGTGTTGCTACTCCGCCACTGAAGAAAAAAAGGTTAATTAGCTATTTTTATTTATTTTTTGACTTGGTCTCGTCTCTCGTATGACCCTAGACACAATTGGGGCCAATTCTCCTAAAAAAACTTGATAAATCACAACTGAACCAATGCCAAACCGTTCATTCAGACAGTTTTCGTTTTTAAAAGCTGTCAAATTGTTTGACAGATAAAACAAAACCATTCATTTTGTCAGTTTTCGTAAACAAATCTGACTGACGGTTGTGGTTCGTTTGCGCTTGACAACAATATTGTTAGTCGAATTGGAAGCCTGATGGTTAGCGCGGACAGGGACGAAGGGCAAGATTTACTTTGTGTAAACTTTTCATACGAACACCTTATCGTTATGGGAATAACGTTCATATTCGTGTAAGCGAATGTGAATATGCGTTTCATACGGATTTCATACGGACATTAATTTTATACGAATATGGACATTAACTTCATACGAATAATGTTCATATTCGTATCAAACGCTAATTTTGCTTAGCAAAGTAAAATCAAGTGCGGTCTGTGAATCTCGTCCTAAGATGGAGCACACAAATCCAGGTAACAGAAATATCATACCATATTACATTTTAGTTGTAATAAAACTCCTTGTGAAAGAGTTCGTCCAAGGAATTACTACCTCCATAACTATTTCTACCGCCAAGCAGCAATGGGCATTGTGCATTTTTTTAAAATCTGTTATTATATGAAAACCATTTCGAGGAATAAGGTTACTAATCACATCTCACTATTTAGAAATGGAAAATAATCATGGATTATTAGTATTTCGGGTTATATGTGAATGACCTTAATTTATCCTCCAAATGACGTCATTGCTGGCAGTATGACAGTAATGCCTTTGCCTACCCTACGATTGTAAATAAAAAAAATGTTAGACGTGGTCACGTGACGTGAATGTCATAAATAATAAACAATAAACATAACCTCAATCCTCAACAGAAATTCAACTTTTACTATTATAGTGTTTTATTGAGACGGTCAAGCAATAACGATGGAATAAAGGAAGTGCTTTGTTCCTACCTGCAAGAACGACACTAAAAATAGCCCAAACAAAATTTTTGTTCGTGTTCGGGAACTCAACTTTCGGAAGGTTCCGCTAGTCAGCTTTGATAAAAGTATCACTCATGGCGATTGGTTGGTCGGTAAATAATATGAAGGGCGTACGATCGAGATTAATTGCAATAGCGGCGTAACGTGGTATTTTGTTTGTTATGAATTAAAGGCAAGGAACATAATAATCTGAGGTTATTATTTCATTGATTTGACAGTTGACACTATTGACATTTGATATCACTGTTACAGTTTTTAGAACATGGATTGAGGCAAAGGCCCAAAGATTTTATGCCACTGATGACGTCATAGATCAGAAATGATATTGAATTTTAAATAATTAATAAAAAAATAAATACAATGAAAATAACAAAAATATTTAAAACGGTTTCTTAGATTACTCTATATTTTCAAAATCTAAAATTAAAAATTGTGGTCAAGAATTTTGCTTCATCCCCATTGCTGTGTTCCGGTTTTCGGGTATGGGTGCCATTGAAATAACAGGCACATGAGATTTTCCAACTTTGTCTCTATGGTTGGCAACGCATCAGCAATTCTCTTGGTGTTGTAGGTGTACATAAGCGGCGATCGAAAAAAAGATCATATTTGCATTTTGGCATTTGGCATTCGCAAAGTGCAGGGAACACAAGCTGTTTCACCCAAAGCCAGAGTAGCGAGGCACTGGAGGTACTGATACTATTTGAACGTGCCTGCTGCAACAAGTACTGTCAGAACAGTAAACGCGCGTTCAAATAGTAGCAGTACGGTTCTGCTCACTACTCTGCCTCTGCCCTTGTGTGAAACTGGCATTACTATTTAAAACAATTCTCTAATGGACATTCATCTTCAAATTAGAATTAAAACACTGGATGCTTAGTGTTCTTCAGCCATACTAGGCCAGGCCCCCTCCCTGCTTGTACGTGCGTGGGCCATCAGGACGACGTAAAACAGAATAATATAGAGGCTTAATTGACATATACTCACGTTCCGGGCATCCTCTCCCTCTCGTTGAGGACGGTGTGAGCACACATGAGCAGCGCGTCCACTGTGGCGCCGTACCCAGGGTTAGTGCCCGTCACCTGCAAGTACAGCAGCTTGTCAAACATCTCGTCCGGGAACTAGTACTACCATACTATTGCTGGGTTACCGTTTCACGAGTATGAGTGCCAGTGAAATTACAGGCACATGAGTTTTTCTAACTTTGTTTATAAGGTTCGCAACGCATCAGCAATCTTCTTTGTGTTAAGGATCTTAATAGGTGGGTGAGCAATCGTTTTGTCGTTATTTGCCAACATATTACATAGAAATTATCACGATAGGCATTGTAGCTTGACTTTAACGCAACATTTCAATTCCCGCACGGGACAAGTATGTGTATGGCATACAGATCATTGTTCCGGTCTTATTGTGTATGTGATTTTTGTCTATGAACTAAATGCATCCACGATACAAGACTATTCCTAGTAAAAAGGATTTTTTTATAGAAAAAAACCTTTCAATGCTGTCGGATATAAGTATAATGTTGTATTTATCTTGTGTTTATCTTGTATTTAAATGATAGTTATTCTATGTGCAGAAGTACACTACATAATTATAACTAAATATTGGACTGTATACTTAATATCGTCATGTAAACTAATAACATACACTTATAACAATATAATACGATCACGAACCCGATAGCGACCACCACAAAACCTAGTTTCGAAAAAAAAACTGTAACATACTTCTATCATCTGGGATTCAGGATGACATTGGAGTTCATTACAAGAGTGACGATACATTCGACGTAACATTTATCATCATCATCATCTGCCTAGCCTTTTCCCAACTATGTTGGGGTCGGCTTCCAGTCGAACCGGATGCAGCTGAATATCAGTATTTTACATGGAGCGACTGCCTATCAGACCTCCACAACCCAGTAACTGGGTAATACGATACTCTTGGTAAGACTGGTTGTCAGACTTTCTGGCTTCTGACCAACAGTAACGACTGTCAAAGATCTACAAATGACAGCCGGGACCAACGGCTTTACGTGCTTTCCGAGGCACGGAGGAAACTCGCTATTGTAAATGGTCACCCATCCACAGACCAACCTCGGCAAGCGTGGCTTAACCCGGAAGATCGGTCTATGAGGCTGTAATTATTTAGCCACGAGCTCCTCGACGTAAAATTTATATAAACATCAATAAAACAAACCTTAGCCACAACAGTCTTCTTAGGCTCCGCGTTCTCCACATCAGCGCCGGTCTCCCATCCCTTCCCCACCAGCTCAAATGTGAAATGCGTATTCTTCATCACGTTTTCAGTAGGGCCTTGTTTCGTCACGTTGCCTAAAGAGCAAAACTTGGGATAGTTCAGAAGAATATTCCTTGTAAACGTGGTCTTCGTCATAAGGAACAGTAAGACTGCTCCGAAGATTGCGACGATCGATTCTAGGAGGCTCCCGGACTTGAAGTAAGCTTTGTACTGTACTGGACGCTGTTGTTCCTTCTGGTGTAAGTACCGCTGGGTGCGGTACACCACTGACTCGTCTGCGCCAAGGAACGGAAGGTACCAATCATTGTCCTTCTTTAGTAGCTTCCTGGAAGAAAAAATAGTGTTATGTTAATTACTTTGCATACATACATAGCATAATCTGCCCATTACTGTTGTCCAATTGCAAGGTACGAGCCTCTTCCCTGAGGCTGAGACGTTCAAGCGTACTTAGACTTTGCTCAGACTTTGTTTTCGAGTTAAATCAAAGTCGATACTTATAACATAGCAATCTTTGAATACCTCTCTAGTGCGTGCTTAGCAAATGGTTCAGTCCACGAAATACCGAAAAATTTGACGATAAGCCAAACAAAAATAATGATCCATTTACGTAAGTCAAGTTTGAGCAAAGTTTAAGTAGGTACGCTTTATAGATCTCAGCCTGAATAAAAAGGCCTTAGACTACCACTTTGGTCTGGTGACGGTTTTCCGTATTCTATGTATACGTCCCCCAAGAATAGATGAGTTGGATATGCTTTTCTAAGGGCCTAAACAACTCGTAGTATGTCCCCCTCGAGGCGACGAATTGCGAAAGAGTTCTCCGAAACTTCAGTTTAGCACGCTAAAATAGGAATTTAAAAAATGTTCGCAGTGCAGTCGCACATCACCGCGCATATAAAATCGTAATTTTGTCTTGATTACTCATTCCAAATACTTTGGACGGTTTCAATAAGACATGGGTAATTCCATGGTGGGACATTTTGACTAATTTCCCGATAAAATTGAAATAAACATTACGCCTTGTATTCCCCGAAGGGTTGGGCAGAGGTGTATAGTACACCCACATGTCGCCGTTATGTTTCAAGACCCATGTAATAGAGGGCGAGCCTATTGCCATCAACCGGTCACATATCCAGACTCCGGCCTGCTATTAAGAAATTCCACACGGAAAAACCCAATAACACTTTGCCTAACCTGGGGATCGAACCCAGGACCTCACACAAGGCAGTCTTGAAATTATTTTAGGTGTTCCCGAAGCAATTCACACACTTTTTTTAACCGACAAAAAGGAAGAGGTTCTCAATCAGTCTGAATGTTGTTTTTTTTTTAAATGTTTATCGTTATTATACAGATTGAAACGACATGCGGCGACGGTTATATTGTATTAAATAATAAATATGCACAAACTAACTGTCGTTGCAGCTTGGGCTTCAGGCGCGGCAGGGGATCCGGGAACAGTTGCTTCCGCAGAGCCGGCAGCTCGTTGTGATGCGCGATGCTGAAATACAGCATAGCAAATAACTTCCGCACTTCAGTACTAAACTAACGGTAAGTAAGTAACTAAGTACAATACGGCCGACGTACCTTGGCGAGTCTAAAGTTTGATTAGCTGCGCAATAGACAATTTCGTTTCTAAAAGATTCATTGCGCAGCCAAACAACTAACTTCAGACTCGCCAAGATACGTCGGCCGTATTATAATTCTAGTCTCATCATCATCTGCCTAGCCTTTTCCCAACTATGTTGGGGTCGGCTTCCAGTCGAACCGGATGCAGCTGAATATCAGTATTTTACATGGAGCGACTGCCTATCAGACCTCCACAACCCAGTAACTGGGTAATACGATACTCTTGGTAAGACTGGTTGTCAGACTTTCTAGCTTCTGACCAACAGTAACGACTGTCAAAGATCTACAAATGACAGCCGGGACCAACGGCTTTACGTGCTTTCCGAGGCACGGAGGAAACTCGCTATGGTAAATGGTCACCCATCCACAGACCAACCTCGGCAAGCGTGGCTTAACCCGGAAGATCGGTCTATGCGGCTGTAATTATTTAGCCACGAGCTCCTCTAATTATAATTCTAGTCTATTTTGAATAAATGAGTTTTTAAGTTTGAAGTATTGTAGGTGTGGACGTTTAAAGGCTGATATAATGGTGATGATGATTACCCATAGACAAGCGACTCCCAGGTCCCGTAGTTGATGAGGCCTCTCTCCTTCGACTCCTCCTTGATCTCAGGCGGTATGTACCCGCTCAGGTACGACTCCACTGAGTTTAGTGTACCTTCAAACCAAATAGTCAATAGTAATTTATTGGTAGTTGTTGATTACATGTCATTACATATACAATACCATTATTATACGAACGATAAAATAACATATTCATTCATGATAATGTTGGTCAAATAATAACATGTCAAAGAAATACATGTCATTTAAAACCAACTCAATGTCGATACAAAGATAGTCAATGAAAAAAAAACAATTGTAAAGAATAATGGAATAAAAAATAGAACAACACAAGTAGTGCGTTACAGTTTAACTTTCATAAATTCGTCGTAAGCGTAAAATATGTAAATAAGCCATTTTTAATACGGTATAAACATTTGTTACAATAACACGATCAAAATAACGTTCCTAATTGTTAGGAACGTGATTGTGATCGTGTTAAGGTTCAGTTTTCATTGCGACTAAATTATATTAAAGCAAGCTTCGGTCATTTTCCGTCTACCAACTGTAGTTATTATGGAAACATTTCTTTTACCGTTCATAGCAGCGGTCATTGGGAGGGCCCACGTTTAGAAGTGGACCTTACCTTTACAGGCTAATATGCATAGCAGAAGACAACAATAGCCCCCTTATTACAAAACATGATTCAAACCAAGACTAAGGTAAACCCAGGTTTAAAATATACCCATCACTTGCTTATGTCACAAAAAGAGACGGGGCTATTTTAAAACCTAGGTTTTTCTTAGACCACCTTTTGTAATAAAGGGGTAGGTGTTCAGGATTTTGAGTCAGGCTGCATGAGTATGCTCCTACCTTATGGATATGGTTTGTGGCGTTTTATAGATAAACTAATTCAAATGGGCTGAACAGCATTTTTGGTAAAAAAAACAATAAAATACCATCACGCCTATATTCCATTCATTTACATTCATTTCGCTATTATGTTTAAGTCCCATGTTATTGTGAGCGAGCCTATTAGCATCAACAGGGCACAAACCCAGATCCAGGCTGCTACTAAGCAATCCCACACAGAAAAACCCAATAAAGTTTGTCCGACCTGGGGATGGAACCCAGGACCTCACGCTCAGCCGTCACGGTTGCGATCACTAGACCAACGAGGTAGTCATATACAGGGTGTACGGGACAGCCCTCCGCAACCTAACAGGGTGCATTCAGCTCCATATTTTGAATCATGTTCCACCGGAATTTCACTCAAGAAAATTTTCATTTTTTTTACCGTTTTTACAGTTACCTACTATTCCTTTATTTCAATGTAAAATTACATTCCCTTTACGCAGCACTCCATTTTTGTAAATAACTAGCTTCTGCCCGCAGCTCCGCTTGCGTGAAATTTTGTGCCCTCGTTAAACCTCTTGTTAGGGGTAGTTATAAAATCAAAAAAATCTTTCATCCTCTATTTCACCTCTTACGAATCGAATTTCCGAAAACCCTCAAACACGTGTATATTTATTTCTCACCATAAACCGACATTTTTAATTCCATGCTTCTTACTTCAAAAGTAATAAATTTCTCATAAAAACTTTCGACACTTATTTCAACCCCTTAGGCGTTGAATTTTCAAAAACGCTCAAACAGGTGTAGCTTTATTTCTAACCAGAAACCTTAATATTTAATTTCAAGCTTCTTACTTCAAAAATGACGGATTTACATACAAACTTATATCCCCTATTTTACCCCGTTAGGGCTTGAATTTCGAAAAATCCCTTCTTAGTGGATGCCTACGTTACAAAAGGAACCTACTGTCAAAATTTCAACTTTCTAACCCCAGCGATTTAGGCTGTGCGTTGATAGATCAGTCAGTCAGTCAGCTTCTCCTATTATTCGTAAATAATACAGCTAAAATAAAAAAAAACAGCAAGGGATGTTGAACTCTCGTAAAGAACGACGCGAGAAATCAGCCCCGTAGCCGAGGGCAGCCCAAGGCACGGTGCGCTTGCCGTTCGCTGCGTGGGTTTTGCCACGGTAACTATATATTGCGTATGAGGTATTAAAACAAAGCAGGTTTATTGGATTCCCATAACGTCCTTGAAATAATTTCATGTACCGGACATCTTAGTATGGTATACTGAATGGGGTGGATTCAGATCAGTCTGCAGAAGGCTGTCTCTTACACATTGAATGTATAATATTTAGTCAAAAAATAAAATATTACAGATATTTTAATAATCATTCGTCGCTCAACGTGGTATAAACAAGATGATTCGGAGCAAAGTCCGCCCTCCCACCGCTACGGCCATTGTTTGCCGCATTGTTCGCTAGAGGGCGCTAGTCGTCAACAATAGGTTCATAAATTATGACACAACTAACCGGGAAAGTGTTGTTTCAAGAAGGTGACGCCCATGTCGGCCGGGATGCTGTCAAAGCCACACGCACTGATCACATAAACGCCCGCTTCAATCGCCTGATCGTTGTAACGGAGCTGCATCGACTCCATGAACTGAAAAGAAGACAGAATATACTTACAGTATTTTTGGTATTGCACTACCGAAAATTTTACTACATGTTAAACACTTCATTTTATCGACAAATATAGCCTCTTTTGTAATATCAAATCCCGCTTCTCGGGATGGCAGCCATTTTGATTTTTGTAGAATATTTTATAAAAAAAATATCTCAGTCGATAGATTTTCCGACTATTTTAAACCATTTGGCAAGGCAAGAAGACGATTAAACAGGAATTAGACAGGGATGTTTGGCATTAGTTCCTGCACATGTGGCTTCCCTGGAACCTCATTATCGACGTATGTGTATGTCTGTTACCGGCAATGTGTATATTGCAGGCATTCTATACAATGCCTAGGCAATGTAGAGACTAAAACGTTCAGGTAATGTATGAAATATTATTTATTTTATACTTTGCCTAGGCATTCTATACAATTCCGAATGCGTAGCCGGTAATGTGTGAAAAAGACGAGAGCGGCGAAGGGGAAGACGTGCGAGCAGGCAGTAAACTCCACGCGAGGCACAATAAAAACAAATGAAAAACTTAAGGGGATGTTTGGAAGGTTGTTTGGGTTTCCAAAGGAGAGTCGAGCTCCTATTTCTGTATGCAGGGTTTAAAGTAACCTAACGAAAAAAAGAACAGATATAGCTGACGTAAGTTTCCGCTTCGACGGCCTTCACATAGAGGTACGAAAATCAAAAAAAGATAAAAACTTGCTTGAAAATAACAGGTTATCTGCATAATTATGATCCTAGAACCCAGGATAGATACATGGTAGATATTATTTAATTTCATGACGTCATCCACTTTGTATACATAAAACATTATAAAAAATACCAACTGAAGAGTGTAAGTTGAACCTTTTGGGGCCAAGCTTATCTGCTTGTATCATTTATTTTAATATACGAGCTGAAACCCGCGACTACACTCGTGTGTTATGTTGATAAAAAGTATGTATGTCCTCCTCCGGGATCCAGGCTATCTTTGTGCCCAGATTCATCAAAGTTCATTAGTTTAGTCGTGAAAAAGCAACAAACATGACATAATAAAGTCAAAGTTTTTTATTTCAAACTACCTTTTGCCCGCAGCTTCCCTTGCGTGAAATCCCTTAGTTCATCCCTTAGGGGTAGAATTTCCAAAAACCCTCAATCACGTGTATGTTTATTTCGCACCAAAAGCCTAAAGAGTCCATGCTTCTTACTGCAAAACTACCAAATTACTCATACAAACTTTCAACACTTATTTCACCCCTTCAGGGGTTGAATTTCCAAAAACGCTGAAACACGTCTGCATTTATTTCTAACCGCAAACCTTAATATTTAATTTCATGCTTCTTACTTCAAAAATGACTAACTGACATACAAACTTAAATCCCCTATTTCACCCCGTTAGGGTTTGAATTTCGAAAAATCTCTTCTTAGTGGATGCCACGTCATAAAAGGAATCTACTGTCAAAACTTCAAGTTTCTAAGCCCAGCGGTTTAGGCTGTGCATTGATAGATCAGTCAGTCAGTCAGCTTCTCCTTTCCAGACTTCAGGCACTTTTAAAACGTCAAAACTAGGTGCTCGGTTCCAAATGGTAGGTTCTATGGAGAAAATCCGGCAAGAATCTCCATAAATACTCTTTTTAACCGACTTCAAAAAGGAGGAGGTTCTCAATTAGGTTGTATTTTTTTTTGTATTTGTTACCTCATATCTCCGTCATTTATTAACAGATTTGAAAAAAAAATTTTTTATTCGAAAGGGTATACTTCCCGATTGGTCCCATATAAATATTGTTATGATTAGACCATGAACTTCAGAGATATGGAACGGAACTCCTCATCGGATCAAAGCAAAATTCTCAAATTACTAATATTGCTTTGTTTATATTTGTTGTTGGGAACTGACTACTGGAAAAGAGGAGGGGGTGCGCGCCCCCCACCCCCTTTGGAATAATAATAATAATAATAATAATAACTTTATTTTCTCACCACAATATACATAAGTCATTTTACAATGGTCAGGTTTAACAATGATACATAATTCAGGTAAGTATATATTGTGGGAGACTGGTGCCTAAGCTAGGCACGTGGCCTGTGTTTCAGGACACCAGGATCCCACCCCTTTACATTTTCATTTTATAAATTATGTATTTCACGCGCTGACAGAATATAGCAAGAGATCATACGATATTTTATAGTTATATTTATTTTGATTACCTAATTAATATCTAGATATGCGAGACGAATGTTAGTAGATGTATAGTGTAGGTGGATATGAGCGTGAGTGAATGGATGTGTGGGTGTGTGTGAGTGTGTGTGTGGGAGTGTGTGAGTAGGTGAATGTGTGCTTAGGTAAAATTTGTAAGCATGTTTTCAGTATCATCATAATTTAACCTTAACAGCCAGTCAGTTAGCCTCTTTTTGCATTCATTTTTTGTGAGACTAAAGATATGTAGCACCTTATGAGTTTTATTATATAAGTAGCCACCCAGATAGCAAAAGAAACGCTTTGCAAAAACAGTTTTGTGACGTAGATGTTGGCGCTCCACTGGGTCATATCGTCTTTTCCCACTGGACAGCGTTGAATTATAAACCAGGAGAGTATGCTGTTTCAATAGAGTGTGCAATATAAACAGTTGACGCACTGTCAGGACTTGACTTTCTTCGTATAACTGTTCTGTGGGATACCGATACGGTCGAAAAGATGATACTTTCAGTATAGCTCTTTGGGTTCTTTCTATTTCTATTAAGGTAGTTTTCGGAGCTCCACCCCACGAGGTGATGCAGTAGCATATTATAGACTGAGCAAGGGCATAGTACACTGATTTCATAATATTTTTATCGACTACATGTCGGAATGTTTTCATTATATCGTGTAAGGTATCATTCGAAAGGGCTTTTTATACCCGACTACGTCAAAGCCAAAAAGAAGGGTTATGAAGAGGAGGGGGTTAAATTTATGGCACTAAAACGTATTTAATAAAAAAAAACTTTAAACAAAGTAAAAACAGACTTCAAAGAAAACCTAAAAGGAGTAAAATAATTACCATATTATAAAATTAACAGTTTCAGAAGTCGGTGCAACTCTACACTGAAACAAATAGAAGCCACCGACTTCTGAAACTGTTAATTTTATTTTTCTTTGAAGTCGGTTTTAACTTTTTTTAAAGTTTATTTTTTATTAAAACAGTAGATCATGACAATTCCATTACAGTAGTATGAGAATAAGACAAAATCATTTTTGCATTTATAAGACGTAGTGTGTAAATCTGAGAAGGTGTACAGGTCAATGGTTCATGGTTATGGCATGGTTATTTTGGTACTCGAAAACAACTTGTGTGGAACCTGCTATTTTTAAACGCCATCTGGTACTGGTAGGCTGCCGGATATTGAAATCGTTTAGATAAAAATTGCAGATTTTTTTCTCAACTATTTTACTGTATCAGCGTCGGGTCGTAAAGTTCCCTACAGTAAGGTTGAGCTACACGATGGCTGATGCATGCGTGCCGTCAGTTAGGACAGGTCAACTCAAACCTGCTATGGCTCTTTCCTCAAAAGGCCATTCCAGACGTTGCTCTACATTGTTACACTCTCATAGTTTTATACTACAATGTGTGGACTTTAAAAGAGACCTTGACCTGCGTTTGTTTTGGCTTTTCTTCTCAGAACTAGCCAGATAGGAAATGCCGGTGTCATCTAGTCAAGAACATTACATTGACTTTTAGAAGTATCTTTAACAGATTTATTTACAGAAATAAATATAATTTATCATGAAAAAGCGTCCGTAAAACTAATTATTTCAAAAACGAACGAAATTTCTCGCGTCCCGATTACGCGGATGCGGTGTTTGTAGACAAACAAAATTGGTCTCACACGAGCCACTGTTTTATTCCCAACAGTTCTATACATTTCACCATCGCGTATCCGGCAACGGGAACGTGCGAAAATGTATTTTGGTTTTGTATAAGTTATGCCACACTAGAATATCTCGTGTTTACAAACACAAACCTCCCATGAACAAACGCTAAAACCCAGAACAAATATCTTTAGGCCATGCTAATATAAATATGTATTCCTTAAAGTCTCAAGTACCGTAATTATATAGATAAACAATGGCACTGACGAACCGGTTCGTCGGTCGGACCGCTAGCGGTTAAAGCACTTATTACACTTGGCTGAATTTAATCTTCTAAATTAAGAAGCAACTTTACATCCTGACTGGCTAGTTAGGATCCTAACCGTCCTAACTCTTATTACACTTTCCTAAATCCTAATTAGGATTCCTAAATTCAGAGTAGTGTAATAAGCCTTTAAGCGCTTATTACACTTGGCTGAATTTAATCTTCTAAATTCAGAAGCAACTTTACATCCTGACTGGCTAGTTAGGATCCTAACCGTCCTAACTCTTATTACACTTTCCTAAATCCTAATTAGGATTCCTAAATTCAGAGTAGTGTAATAAGCCTTTAAGCGCTTATTACACTTGGCTGAATTTAGTCGTCTTAATTCAGTCGATACTGAATTTAGTCAAGTATAATCGCAATTAACAAGCTAGCATCCTAAATTCAGAAACAAAATTAGCTTGCTAATTGCGATTATACTTGACTAAATTCAGTATCGACTGAATTAAGACGACTAAATTCAGCCAAGTGTAATAAGCGCTTTAGAGGAATAGAACCCGCGACCGGTCGCACAGAAGCCAATCGCTCAGCTACTGCACCAACCGTGCCTCGGAGAGCACGTGAAGCCTACGGTCACAGTAGACGTACAAGCTAAAGCAGTACCTCAACTTACTATAATCTCAAAAATTGAAACACTCACACAGACTCGCTCTGTATACTGAGTAGTTTTTTGTTTTTGTATGGAACTGCATCCCGAAAATATCTTATTTGTCTTGTTGCAGTGCGTGTCTGTGTGAGTGTGTCAAATCGGACGATTGTAGGTAGTTGAAGTACTGCTTTAGCTTATATGTCTACTGTGCTACGGTCCCGGGTGCTTTATAACCTGTGACAAATACCTGTGACAGTCGTTACGGGAAGTCAGAATCCAGAAAGCTGACAACCGGTCTTACCTGAGGATATCGGCATTGCCCAGTACCTAACTGGGTTGCGGAGGTCTCGTGGAAGTCGTTTCGTGTAAAATACTGGTATTCAGCCGCATCTCGTTAGAATAGGAGCTGACCCCAACATACTTGGGAAAAAGCTAGGTAGTGTTGCTTAACTATCAATACTATCGTGACCTCGAAAACTAGTAACAATACCGATAGGGCTATCGATAGTATTGGAATTTAACGACACTACCGATAGTATCGATCGTAAAAGTCAAGTAATACTATTGATAAAAAGGAATAGTATCGATAGTATTGATTTTACTACAATCACTGTCAATACTAACGATAGTTAAATAAAATCCGATAGTATTGCAGTCAGATTTTAGTCATCAGTTTAAATCAATACCAATGCAGCGACATTTTGTCCATATAAAACATGATGCGTCATGGCCGGAATCTTGTCCCCCTAAATACAAGCTTACTGCTTTGTTCAGTTTGGGAGTCAGTGCTTAACCTGCTGTACATCTTATGTTCCACATTTTTTATACCTTTTATATAAAATTATGTCCTGCTGTTTCTTTGTGAATTTTTACTTAATTTTGTGCAACTATCGATAAGGCAAAACTATCCATAGTATCGACAGAGATTGTAGGAAAAATAATACTATCGATAGTATTAGTACTCAATAATATCAATGCTATTGCTCTTTATCAATAGTATTACTTCATTTTTTCGATCGATACTATCGATAGTATTGCTAAATTCCAATACTTTTTCTTTTTTTAGAAAACGTTGCCCCACACTAAGATTTCTCTTGTGTCGTGGGTGCGTTTACAGACACAAATCTCACAAACAAACGCCCAGACCCGAAATAACCATTTGTAGGCCATACAAATTTTTGTTCCGTGTGGGAATCGAACCCACGACCCGTAGCGCAGAAGCCAATCGCTTAGCCACTGCACCAAACGTGTCGTCAAAATACTATCGATAGTCCTATCGATATTGTTACTAGTTTTTGAGGTCAACTGTCGATAGACAGGCAATAGTAAGGCTAGGCAGATAGATAAATGTTACGGTCTTTACCTGAGGTTCTCCGCTCACATCCACATAGTTAGTCTTGCTCTCAACGGCGGCTTTGACTACGGGCTCTCCATACATACGGTATGGACCGCAGCAGTTGACTACAACTTTGCATTGAGCGCACATGTCTTTAAGGGATTTCTCGTCGCCAATGTCTGCTACTATGACCTTGACATTGGAGAGGTCTTCACCTGGAATTAAATTGATGTAATCAGTGGTGGGTAGGCTGAGGTACACACAAGAATTGCCAAATGTCGTAATGTTTTAAGCGATGGGCTGACGGTGAGGGGAACAATCTGCGACTCCTGCATTCCCCTTAGACTTAAGGGGAAGATCTATAAAACAATGGTTAGACCTGCTGTCTCTTGTATGGATCAGAATGTTGGGCCACAAAAGGGACGAACGAAAGGCAATTGCATGCAGCTGAGATGAGAATGCTAAGAGGCACGCGAATGGATGGAATTAGAAATGAGTATGTAAGGGGAAGTCTGAAAGTGGCGCCGGTGACTGAGAAATTGTTTGGAGACCGGTTATCATGGTATGGACATGTGATGCGGAGGAATGAGGAACATGTGAGGAAAGTTTTTAGTATGAATGTGGATGGTTAAAAGAGTAGAGGAAGACCAAAGAAACGATGGATGGATAATGTATAATACAATATGTTTATTTGCATTTCCACAATGTTTCACAGGGTGTTTACAAAGAAAATATAAGTATCATCATGGACCCTGTCGGGCACGGCAAAAAATGGTTAGAGAGAGGAGGAAGGTTTTTGTTGATTTTATTTTTCATTAAGGTATTCGTGTATATTGTAATATGCTTTGTGCAGACGATGCCTTTTCAATTTATTTGCAAAGATACGGTTTTTTTCTTATTTTTTTTATAATTTGTGGTAATTTATTATATATTTTTATGGATATGACAAAAGGTTTTTTAGAAAGCATATTATATTTAGCCGAGATTTTGGTAAATTTAATCTGTTTTTGTGTCGTGAGTAAGTTGATTGAGTATCTCCTCGTTTTGTGTAAAAACCTTTATGCTCTGTAACAAACTTACATGTTTCTAAAATGTAAATGCAAGGCAGGGTTAACATATTTTGTTGTTGAAAATGAGGTTTGCAGCTTTCAGTATCTTCAAAATTGACCAAGATACGGATGAGTTTTTTTTGGAGAGTGGAAAGAGATCTCCATAACTTAACCATGCATAAGCGTATAATAGGTAGTCAATGCAGTTTGTAAGTTAATGGACTTTTTTAATTCACGAAGATGTATTTATGTAAAAGATGATAGGACTAGAAAGAGGATGACTACTGAGATGACGGCTAATAGAGATGTATGGAAGAAAAAGACATGCTGCACTGACCCCAAATAAGTTGGGATAAGGGCAGGAGGATAAGGATGATGGCTAACGGTGAGCAGTGGCGTAGCGTGGACTAATTTAGACGTGGGCAAAATCGCATCAGCGAGGCCATTTTCTTTAGTAGTAGAACGGGGTTACTTTGATCAATTTTTTGAGCTTCATGTGTTTGTATCTTATTTATTTTCGCTTTTAGCTGCTACATCAAAAATATTTTATGTAGACTCAATTAACTGAGATATATAAAATCACATAGACTAGATAAAAAAAACTATAGAGCACAGTTTTCGATAGCAAAAAGGAGAAATGTTCCTTATCAAACTTGGACCGTAGAGCTTCTACTTTGATGATCTCTGTTCTATCATTGAATTTCAAAGTAGCCCCAATCGAAAAATCTAAAACTCGTTTTTTTACATATTCAGGGGTGTCATTTAATATTTTTTATCATCGCCATCTAACATCGCAGACACCTCTATACTGAATGGTAAAATAGGAAAACTGTCAACGTTCCCTACAATATTAAATTAAAATGCACAAGTTCCATTTTCACACAGATATTTAACCAAATGCAAAATGTTTAGTAACTATCAATGTCGCCCCTGTATTTGAAAGTAACCCCGGTTTACCGGTAGTTAGCAGTGGCGAAGGCTCCATACAACTCGATTCCTATCGGCTTCCCTTTCGAAACGAGTTGTTACTGGAAATCACGCATCACACTTGAGCAAGATAAGCATTTTTTGGTCCGGCTTCCCTTTTAAGAAACTTCACCCTACGGTAGTTAGTTCCTATTCCCAATGTTTTCCAATCTCTTTTTTACCAAGCTATAGTGAAATCAATCAAATTATGTGTTCTGGTAAAATTATAGTAGGGTACTAATCGTACTATTTAGCGTAGTTCATGGCGTTCGGCCTGACGTCAGCACCCGTGATCGAGAGGCCTCTGAGTGCGCGGCCGTGGGCGAGTGGGCCCGCGCGGACGGTGAGTATAGGTTGACCATTTTAATTCTTTATAAAAAGTAAACAAACCATTGATTATAATCATATGAATAATTTATTTTTGCTTTAACAATCGTTTAAAAGTACCTACAGCTTTTTAAACAATTGAAGAATAGTGGGTTTCTGAGAATGTTTAATGACCGTGTAATGCATTATTTAAACTGTCAATCACCGTAATTATAGACACAATAGATAAGACAATTAAGGGTCGTCCTGGGACGACGGGCGGTACGCAACCGGTTAAGCAAAATGAATATTTAACGATCAAAGGTTTGTTTACCTTTTACACAATATCAACACTGAATTATTTATAAGGCAATTAAATTAGGAAAGAATTGTAGTAAAGGTTTACATAACGTAACATTACGCCTATATTACCCGAGGGGTTAGGCAGAGGTGTATAATACACCCACATTTCGCCGTTATGTTTACGTCCCATATAATACGGGGCGAGCTCATTGCCATCAACCGGGCACAAATCCAGACTCCGGACTGCTACTGAGAAATTCCGCACGGAAAAACCCAATAACACTTGGCCCGACCTGGGGATCAAAGTCAGGACCTCACGCTCAGTAGTCTCGCTTGCGACTACTAGACCAACGAGGCACTCAATAAATGTTTATTTTGGTGTGTTTATTTATTTACACTTCTTTATGGTAATGCGAAATGCTGATATTTATATTATATTCTATTTTTAGTGTTTGGGTTGCCAGGCTATTGGGTGTTTAAATTCTTAAAAAAAAAATGTGTAAAGATTATGTAAATTATTCACTAGTATTTTTTGTTTTTGTTGCATTTTTTATTCAAATTCACACTATCTACATATGTTCTTATTCGTTATTATTTTTATTTAACACAATTTATTTTATTTTAAGTATCTAAGTTTATAGACACGCGTTGCAGTACACTGACTTACATCCGTCACCTCACACATCAGGTCCAGTTGAAAACCAGCGTCGGGCACTAGTTGTCTGGCATTTTTTGCTGAACTGGACCTTTTTGGCGCAGCCGTGAGGCACACTTCCCTGCTAATTTCTTTTTTTGTTTCTTCTTATGCTTTGTTTTGTACTGTGTGCCTTTTGGTCTGTGTAAAATAAATGTATTTTCTTTCTTTTCTTTCTTTCTATATACATAAGGCGGACTTAATGTCACCACGGGCAACCTTTGGGTCAAAGAGACATACCTATTTATTGTGGCTGGATGATAATTTGAAGCGATAGATCCGCGAAAGGTTATACGTTAATTTATATTCAGAAGATCATGAATCACAATGAAGCCCGCTGTACCTTGAAAACATTGAAATCGAGCGGGCATAGTATGTATTAAAAAAAACTAATGGAGCTACTGTCCATCACAGAAAATTACAAATGCACGTCGTAATAACAATTAGATTTTTTGCCGAGCTATAATTATAATAATATCATAGAAATACGACGTGCATTTGTAATGCGGAGGAGCTCGTGGCTAAATAATTACAGCCGCATAGACCGATCTTCCGGGTTAAGCCACGCTTGCCGAGGTTGGTCTGTGGATGGGTGACCATTTACCATAGCGAGTTTCCTCCGTGCCTCGGAAAGCACGTAAAGCCGTTGGTCCCGGCTGTCATTTGTAGATCTTTGACAGTCGTTACTGTTGGTCAGAAGCCAGAAAGTCTGACAACCAGTCTTACCAAGAGTATCGTATTACCCAGTTACTGGGTTGTGGAGGTCTGATAGGCAGTCGCTCCATGTAAAATACTGATATTCAGCTGCATCCGGTTCGACTGGAAGCTGACCCCAACATAGTTGGGAAAAGGCTAGGCAGATGATGATCATAGAAATACGACGTATGGGTTTATGGCAGTGCGCGCATATCCGTCAAAAAGATCGCAGCGATTTAAAAAATTGTGATTTGTCTCATTTTGCTGCGACTGCTCTCTGCGATTGTTGCAAAAGTAAATTGCAGTTTATGGAGCTTGTATAGCCCCGCACGCACCTCGATATTAAAACACTAATTAAGATAAATATTTTTTTTTATTTTTGACTGTATTTAATTTTCATATAAAAGAAACATTTAATAAACCTTTCAGCTGTAAAGGGATGAGTCCAGTATTAATCAATATTTTTTTCTTCCTTCTAAGTACTCCTCCGAAGAATTAGTAAGGAAAGACAGGCACTTTGTACGAAATCCATGTTGAGAATGCACAATCCATTAATTTTTGCGTCGCTGAATTTTCTGCGATATTTTACAGTGCGATACTAAAATAGTTTCGCAAAAAATGAAATCGTGATGCGTGCTAGGCCTTACAGCAGTCTTTCTCAAAGTGGGCGATAACGCCCCCTTGTGGCCCCCTGTAGATGCTAAAGGCCTACGGGGGGCGATAAATGTAATAATTGCGATTGTGATTTTTAACATTATGGTAAAGTTAAACATTTTAGGGGGCGCTAGAAACTTATTGATTCTCAAAGTGGGCGGTAGACGAAATAAGTTTGAGAACCTCTGCCTTAGAGCCTATAGATGTATGAACACGACGTCTTTTCTACGCGTCGTCGGCGCGCGTTTCCGTCAAACTCCACACTTAAGAAACATGATCACGTTTTTAACAGACTTCAAAAAGAAGGAGGTTCTCAATTCGTCCGTTTTCTTTGTGTGTTTTTACGCGATATCTCCGCCAATTATGAATGGATATTGATTATTCTTTTTTTGTTTGATAGGCCATACTTCACAGGTGGTCCCATATAAATTTTATCGAATTGAATCAGCGCTTTTTGAAAAAATCAACAAAGACAAAAAATGTAATACTTATATATGACGTTTTGGTTTGTGGTTCCCTTCAACAAAAGTTTTGATGAGGATTTTCAATCTCTGTTTTAGAACAAAGAAGATTGTGTGTATTTGTAAGGAGCCGTCATGGTAATTATACATTCTTAAAGAAAACTACCTAGTTGTTGGAAAGATTACGCAACAGTGTCATTTAAATTTGTACTTTTAAACCGTGTAATTTATGGCACTAAAACGTATTTAATAAATAACTTTAAATAAAAGTAAATGTATGTTTGTGTAATATATTAATATTATTACTCTTTTTAGTTTTTTTGAAGTCGGTTTTTACTTTTATTTAAAGTTATTTATTATGTATGGAGCTTGATGAAAACGCGCGGCGACGGTGCGTAGAAAAGACGTCGTGTGCATAGGCTCTTAATATAATTATCATGAACTAATAATATACATAGTTACTGGTTAAAGGTCAAGATCCCGTGTCAGAGTTGTAGAACATGTAGTATACCTAGGTACAACAACTCTGACCTTTGTATCGCGGTTCTAATAATATGTGCCTACTTTAACTGATTACAGTTAAAGTAGGTAAATAATTACTTGTATTGTTTTAACACTCAAATAATAGGAAGCGGTGAAGGGAGGGCTTCTTTGTGGGCTCTAGAAGCTTAGTTTTAGTATATACTAATCCTGAAACTAGTTTGTTCAGAATCACTAGGAAAATCGATTGACATATTTTTTACAACACTTTTTTTTCATAATTTTCAATTTTGTTTCAGTAGTTTTCTACCCATAACAGCTGACGGGAATAGACACCTTGAGGCTTGAGACGGTCCTCTCGGTCAGTTTCCGTGTATTAGACAACCCCTGCATAGCACATCTCAGGCATTTCACACTTTTTTAGGGAACTTAACGCGACATAAACTAAGGTGTAACTTGGAGATTTACTAAAAAAAAACACATATTCAGGCAGTTCTGATGAAAATCTTTTTGGGGTGTCTCGGTTTTTGTATAAGTAAAGTAAAAATAAGGTTGTATATCGATGGGTCCTATGTATAAGGGCTAAAGTGGAATTTTTGTCATTACCAATGTGAACCTACATAATAAGTATATCTAATTATCTACAGTTATAAGGTCCAAATTGGAAATTACTAAAATGCCACTTTAGCCCTTATACATAGGACCCATCGAGTAGAGAGCAATTTTTGTGGGCTCTGTAAAGACAATAGAACAGAGACGTTCAAAAAGAAATAAGTAGGTAATTCTAGTCTATTTTGAATAAATGAGTTTTGACTGAGGTTAGAAAACGTTACATTTTTACTGAATTTGGTCCCTGGGGGTACTTAATTTCATTATGCACACTTATCATTTTGCCTAAATCTCAATTCACATTAGTCCCAAAATGACTGAAATTCGAAATAACTGAATTTCCCAGTGCCTAAAATTGTAGGTAGCTAGAAACGACATCAATAAAGGTCGCGCATTCTTATTTGAAAAACAAGAATAATTTCATAATTTATGCATACATGTGCACATAAATTGTCTAGAGGTGGTTTTACAAACTTTGCTCAGGTGCAAAATAAAAATAACAACATCGGAATAAATTACATTCCTATTACTGAACACAATGAGACAGTGGTCAAGGTCACACTGGTCACACGGACAGAACAAGGATTCAAAAAAAAAAAAACGGCCAAGTGCGAGTCGGACTCCCGCACGAAGGCTTCCATACCATTATCTATAAAAACGGCAAAAAAATCATGTCTGTTGTATGAGAGGCCCCCTTAAATATTTGATTTATTTTAATTTAATTATTTATTTTTAAAGTGAATCTGCCTAGCCTTTTCTAGCCTGTTGGGGTCGGCTTCCAGTCGAACCGGATGCAGCTGGATATCAGTATTTTACATGGAGCGACTGCCTATCAGACCTCCACAACTCAGTAACTGGGTAATACGATACTCTGGGTAATACGATACTCTTGGTAAGACTGGTTGTCAGACTTTCTGGCTTCTGACCAACCGTAACGACTGTCAAAGATCTACAAATGACAGCCGGGACCAACGGCTTTACGTGCTTTCCGAGGCACGGAGGAAACTCGCTATGGTAAATGGTCACCCATCCACAGACCAACATCGGCAAGCGTGGCTTAACCCGGAAGATCGGTCTATGCGGCTGCAATTATTTAGCCACGAGCTCCTCCTATTTTTAAAGTGAATATAGAACTAAATATTCTGTGAATATTTCAAAGCGAAGCAAAGCTCATCATTATGGGTTTCCCAATTTTAAATGCAAAAGATAAATAAAAAACAAAAAAGTAAATAAAATATTGCCGCCTTAGTGCACAGCAAATATGATTACTAAATTTTATGACTACGATAACGACTATTTTACGGTTTCCAGTTGCCCATGAATATTTTTCGCGTTCACCACTTCCTATCAAAGATGCTTGTAGTTTTTCTGAACTCGCAAAAAAAAACATTTAGCTAAATACATATACCTACTTAGATTTCAATTTTGTAACCTCAAAAAAAACGCAGAAAAAAAAAGGTAATAGGTACATGTCGCATGCATTCAAATATGCTGAATCATATACCTGGTCATACAAAACTTTATTCACTATATCATCAGCAATAATAAGCGTAGGTCGTAATGAATGTGCTAAAAAGCTATCAGAAGATTGTCTTTGATGACATCACCATCGTGCTTGGAAATAACTAATCATTGCATGCCATATTTTATCAAACAGCTCGCGTGCTATTTTCATAATATTACGCATCAAATCCTCATTGTATAGCTGATCTTTCAATCTTCTAGAATCTTTTACATAAAAAACTGTATGTAATTATAATGTAATCATACGTTTGTTTTGTTGGTTGACGCTATCCCATTTTGTTATTGAATTTGGAGCGACCTACTTGTGAGCTGACTGAATGCCCTACCTGCTCCAGTGCCCTGTGTCCTTCCTCTGATCCACAGAGGACCTTATCAGACCACTGATAACGCAATTGGCGTGGCCACCAAGTGTATATGTCTATGAAAGGCGATTTTCAGCCCACCGTGCGGCGCCCATGTCCAAAACATTACATTGGTTGCAAATACTTACGTAATTATGTAACCGAGGATCTTAATGACCAAGTGGAGATATTGAGAGGGAACGTAGGGCGCTGGCAGTCCGATGTAACATGTTGGCTCACTGTAGCAAGGCAGTCAAAATAACGCTTTTTAAAGCTTACTGCCAAGTGTTTTACACGTGCAGCCTGTGGACCAACTATACTCAGCGGGCTATCAGCGCCCTACGGGTCCAATATAATAACGGATTCAGGATGCTGTTGGGGCTGCCCCGTTTCTGCAGTGCATCAGGTATGTTTGCACAGGCACACGTCGATGGGTTCCACGCCATCGTCAGACAGATATCTGCTTCTCTGCTCTGCAGAGTGCAGAACAGCTCCAACTCCATCCTGAAGACCATAGCGGGGAGATACGATTCCCCTTTGTTAGGTGATGTGGTTCAAAGATGCATTTTGAACAACAGCCTGGTCTCCAAATAGATTATACATAAGTTTACTAACATAGATATAAGTTATCCTTTTTGTTTACTAACCCATAAGGATGATGCTTATCCGAAATAAATATTATTTTATTTTAAATACAGCCAATGTGAGGCTGGGGTATTTTATTCAAAGATTTTATACATATTTACCAGTCGTTTTGGAGACCTCCTTCATCAAGGCGTCGAGTTTGCTCGCTGAGCGTCCGGCGACGCCCCAGGAGCCGACGTCATACTTCTTGGCGAACCTCACCATGTGGATCACGGCCTGCTTGCCCGTGAAGCCGGTCGCGCCGAATATCACCAGGTCTAACCGCGACATCTGTCAAGATACATAACTCGATTGAAATTAATCACAGCATTTACAACCCGTTGATCCTCGGCTCCGCGGAGTTGCAACAAGGCACAATAATATGTGCTACGGAAAAATTCCATTACCACAAATGCGCATACGACGTGCTTCATAAATGTGTACAAACTATACGTATTCGTGATGCACACCTTCAGTTATCGTCTGTATCTGTTACTATTTACGCAAACATTTAACAAAAAATTTAGGCAGCAGAGAAAAAAACAATGAAATAATTTAATAAAATATACAAGTTATACCTACGTAAGCTATTTATGAATATAAATGTGGATGGATAGAGAGGAAGAGGGAGGCTAAAGATAAGATGGATGGATTGTGTAAAGAATGATATGAAAGAGAAGGGAGTCAGTGATATCATGACGGTTGACAGGACGGAATGGAAGAAGAAAACATGTTTCCCCGACCCCAACTAACATGGGATAAGGGCAGAAAGATGATGATGATGACCTGCGTAAGCTATTTACAATAGATCATAAATAGACAAAAAAATGTTTTCAAAGAAAAAAATATTATTTCAATATGAAAATATTTTTACTCAATATTCTAATTGAAGGGTTTTACAAAAACAGCATAACTGGAATTTTCATCCTTTTTATCCTAAGTATTCTAAATATACTTGTGTTATCGGTAGCGGGTAGCACTGGGCAAAGTTGACAAAAGATGGTACCTAGTCGTCGATATGGATCAACGCACCCGAGGTTGTAAAGGCGGTGGTCATTCGACGAAGCGAGAGCATTCCGTGTTGATCTGCTAAAGAAGTCTGACCTTTTATATCTGATTAGCTTGTCCTCATTTTATAATCTTGTAATAATTGTGATTATTTTTGGTAATATAGAACAGATCAATTCTAAACATACATATATCGCCTAAAAGATTATTTGGTAACCTTTACAATGAGGGTAGTTTTTTGTATTTTGAATTATATATATAATTCATAAAACTAATAACCAGGACACGTGAAAAAAGGAGTGGCTCGATTTCTTTGCTCCCAAGTGTAGTTTACAGTAATGTGAAGCATTTACGATTAAAACTTAATACTTAATTTAATTCATAACGTAAACAACATTAACATAAATTAAATTCAATTTTTTATCTTTAACATTGACATGCTATGAAGTTTTTTGTCTTTATTGAAAAACTAGCTTTTGCCCGCGGCTTCGCTCACGTTAATTAAGGTCAAAAAAACTCATAACACACTACTAAAGTTTATATTATAATATAATTCAATCGTGAACGAAAGACACGTGGCGCCATCGGTGAACGTTATTGTTGTTTTCCTCGGGAACTGTACTTTTTTTCGGGATGAAAGGTTCCCTATGTCCGTTTCTGTACACCTGACATCGTATATGCAAAATTTCAGGATGATAGGTTCAGTGGTTTACGCGTGAAAAGGTTCCAAACAAACAAACTTACTTTCGCATTTATAATATTAATTAGGAATATAACGAAAAAAAAGTTACGCAGTTTTTGTAAATAAACCTTCAATTCAATAGGTACAAACATAAGATTAAGCGTCATCAAGCATGTTTATGATAATCATTTGACTAAATTATGAATCAGTTGCTATGTTTTCTTTAAAACATGAGAGAAACCGCAGACCGTAAAGCGACAGACATGGCCGCAGAACTAACATACAGAGCGCGAAATAATCTTGTCGATGAATATCTCGTGATGAGACGAGACAATTCGACGGCAAAATTATATCGCGCTGCGAATGTTTGGCTAGCTGGGAATAATGCTTGAGGAAACTAGATCGTATTATTTACCTCAACCGGATTATGTAGGTAGGTAGGTACGTTTTTTGTGATAAACACGCAATTAATTAGGTAACTCATAAATAGATGCGTAGAAATATAATTTACGACAATAATTGATTAACATCTCGTTGTGTGTTAAAACAAATCACTCTTTATACCTATACCGGCAGGCGCGGATATATGTAAGTACCTATATCTTTAAATTAGGATAAGGTCAAGGCTGATCGGAGTCAGTCAAGAGATCTTTGAAAATTTTACCAATACAGTTACCGGGCAAATAAATTAAAAACATCATGGAAAACATGGGGTTGACGTATCCGTGTAGATAAAAACCCCTTATTAAAAAGAAAAAAAAAAAAAAACATGGAAAACTTAAAAAAAAAATAGGAATTCAAGTTTTCTATTGAAAATGTATTGCATAGGAACACACAAGCTAAACGTAGCTGGTGGTCACGTTTTAAAACGTAAAAGCTTATTATAGGTATTTAACTTTGTAAAGCTAAACTTGGACTTGATAAGATAGAAATTTGCCACATTTTTCGATCGTCGACCAACGCGACGACCCCCGAGAAGGTTGTGGTCATGACCATACCTACTGACAGTATACCTACGTGTACCTATCCGCACTTTTTACTGGCTAGATCCGAATTCATGTAATTCCCTACTGACAGTATACCTACGTGTAGGTACCTATCCGCACTTTTTACTGGCTAGATCCGAATTCATGTAATTCGTTCAAATCAAACCTCGCGTAACACAGATTGTCTGGTGCACAGATAAAATTCATTTAGATAAAAAAAGAAAAAGAAAACATGATGTTCTTAATGTAAGCCATTTTAATGGTGGGTTTATTAAGAAATTAAAAATCCCATTTTCCGCCAGTGGTAGCGTTGCGTTGACTGGTGGGGGCAGCTGGGAATGACTCAAAAACAGACGCATAGACCCGCATTTTTTTTTTTTATTTACATTAATTTGCACATTTATGCTTATGCAAGATCAAAATAATATTATTTTATTACAGAACAAATAAAAAAAACATTTAAAATGGGTATTTAAACACAACATTTTCAGTTTCTTTTATGCCTTTTTTCCCATAATAGTTATTCCCAGATAGTTATCTCAACTGCAACACATACTTGCGATCTCTGACCTATATGTAATTGAAAGAGTACCTAGAGCACATCTTTTTATGTATAAAAACATTAATATATGTTTATGAACAACAGAATAAATATAGAACATGCAATCAATGTTGCTAAGTAGGATAATGTAAACATTAACACGGCATGACGACCCTTGTATAACAGTATAGGTAAACAGAGTACGGACTATTTATTTGCATGATTATGCAGTTATGGGTGTAAATGACACAACAATATAATCGTTCAGGGGTGATTCTATCATTACAGTTTTAGCTAATATCAGTATGTCAGGATTGCGAGCAAGGTAAACACAGTAAATAAAACCAACATAGACTCTCCACCACTGAGAGTAGGTACTTGTATTTGGGTTAGTATTAGTAACATTAACTAGATCACAATATATTGCTTTACACAATTATTACAAGATCATAAAATAAGGACAAGCTAATCAGATATAAAAGGTCAGACTTCTTCAGCTGATCAACACGGAATGCTCCCTCTTCGTCGAATGAGCACCGCCTTTATAACCTCGGGTGGGCCGATCCATATCGACGACTACCCTCTCTTGTCAACATTGCCCAGTGCTACCCGCTACCGATAACATGGGTATTACTAAGTATTATTTTCGCTTATTGCAAAAAAAAGACAAAGGCTAATGTTATGAGGCCTAAAGCTAAATAATACTGCACCGTGTCGTCTTCAGCAAATAATAGGGGAGGTACCCCCTCTCCACCTATGACAAACAGATGAGCAGCCCCCTGATTCAGAACCTTTTCGATAAGATAAGCAGTTGTCGAACGATTCGTTTTGTTATTTCACGTCTAGGATTCTCATAACAAGAGAGATAGAGATAGCATACCAAATCATTTGATAACTGAATAACCAAATCATTTGATAATTGAATAACCAAGTCATTTGATAACTGAATAACCAAATCATTTGATAACACTGAATACACAACACACATCGTTGCTAGAGGAACTCGCTAGCGAGTTTCCTCATAGAAGAGCTATAAACGACCGGATACCCAAAAAATTCATTTTTGATAAAAAATACAAAATCCAACGGTATGAAAACCACCGATGCGAGGGTTTGTGCCCCGAGGAGCTGCGGATCTTCACGGACGGATCCAAAACAGGTACAGGCATAGGTGCCGGGATCTTCTCAGAAGAGCTCAACGTACACATATCCACACCATTGGGGGCCCATAACACGGTCTTCCAGGCTGAATGCCTGGGCATCTCCCTAGCTGCGTCAGCAATCATGGCCAGTAAGGTTGAGGACCACTCAATCCGAATACTCTCGGACAGCATGGCCGTCCTGCAAGCACTAAGCAGCTACACAGTTAATTCTGGGCTGGTACACGAGTGTCACCAAACTCTGAACCAGGTGGATAACCTCAATAATATAACCATTCAATGGATCAAAGGACACAATGGTTCCCGAGGCAACGATGCAGCAGATGAGCTCGCCAGAAGGGAATCGAGCATGGATGCATTGGCTCCCGAACCCATAGTACCACTCCCCTTCGGATACCTACGCACCCTGGTAAGGAAACTCACCAGAGGCCAACACAACGAATCGTGGATAAACATTGTGAGTGCGGGCAGGCCATGGAGGCGCTTCCCGCCATTGACGGTCGTCTCACTAGACGAGCTCTCCGGCTGTCAAAGCAACAACTGCGTATAGTCACAGCAGCCATCACTGGTCATGGTTCTTGTAACAAACACCTCTTTGTGATTGGAGTTATAGGCAGCCCACTGTGCAGAGCATGCATGGAGGAGGACGAGACGGCAGCCCACGTGCTACTAAACTGCCCTGAGGTCGCCACATACAGGGCCAAGTACTTCGGAAACCCAGGTACTCTCCGAGAGATCACCAGTAACATCAAGGGTGTGCTGGCCTTCTTCGAGGAGTTAGGGTGGATCGAGTAACTATACTTACCACCCATCACGCAAAATACGCGCTTAGACGTGGAGTTGCGGATACCAGCCCGTTATACGTTATACCTTGACAACTGAATAACCAAATCATTAGATAACTGAATAACCAAATCATTAGATAACTGAATAACCAAATCATATGATAACTGAATAACCAAATCGTTAGATAACTGAATAACCAAATCGTTAGATAACTGAATAACCAAATCATTTGATAACTGAATAACCAAATCGTTTGATAACTGAATAACCAAATCATTTGTTATCTGAATAACCAAGTCATATGATAACTGAATAACCAAATCATTTGATAATTGAATAACCAAATCATTACTGAATAACCAAATCGTTCTGAATCAGGGCAGGAGTGTCCTGTCTGCTAATTGTATCTGTAGCCCGATCCCGAAATCATTGAAGCATTTTGTCAGCATATTAATTAATATTCAATAAATAAAGTTTCTTTTTGTAGTTCAAAGGTCAGTTGTCGTGCACAACAATATACACATACATACAACAGCTAAATGATTAAAGTCTGTTAGATTCATGTAGGTAGTCATATTTTACGTATTTTACCTTATGATTAATTTGATGTTCAACGTAGTACAATTGAAAAAATTACTTAATTTTAAATGTGTTAGACCTTTTTATCATCTACTTTTAAATATTGTTATGATAATTACAAAAAAAAGACTATGATTTATGTTATTTAGTATGTTCACTACATTTTTAACCACCAATGCAAAATTAAATAGTGGGATGTTCCACATCTTTATACAGTCTGTCTGTGGCACTGTCGCTCCCAAATAGATGAACTGATTTCAATGGGTTCTTCTAAATTATTTGAAGAAATATATTGATGCCTAACAGCCAAAAAGGGATAAGCACCATTTATCGCAAAATCGACTTATAATAAATATTGTTGGAATCGTCTTTTTCTTCTGTTGTCAAATATGTAGGTAGGTATGTTAAACTTTTTTTTGCAGACTTTTATAATTGTATTTGTAAGTTGCAGCGGGTATATGACCTGCCAGGGTTGCGGAATTTATTCGAAAGAGTTACCACGGCCCTGGAACGCAAAGGGCATTAGAAGGAACACGGATGGGTTTTAGCCAGTAAGAGTCTGACACTCCCTTCCGCTCCGCCCAGAGCGGAAGGAGTCATATGGTGATTTCACATCCATAAAAAAGGGGGTATATGACAAATTTCTAGGACAGATGGACTTTACATTTTCCTTATCATACAGAGAAGCTACCGACAGCCTTTTTTTTGTAAGTCCTTTTCATTCAGATCAAACTGGTCAACTTCTTCCAAAAATAAATTTATTGCAGGCCAATAATAAAATAAGTTTACCATAATTGAAATGACTGGTATGAAAGAAACTTAAATAATAATCAGGAGGAGATAGTTCTTCCAATAAAAATGTAAGGTGATGAACATATGATAATTCCATATATTTTTTCTGAATAACACTGCATTTACCAACACAATAGATTAGATGCTTCATCAAATTGGACAATACCAACAAACTCCGTTAATTGATTACAACAGCATTCAACAGAGTGACCAATGACCACCAATAGAGTGGTATAAAATATCTAATCAATGAGGGTAGATTACCTATATCATAGAGGGATTATATCTTCAGTCAATTTCTTAAAATGTATTTTATTGCTAGCCGTTGCTTGCAGTTTCAAACGCATCACAGAGGAATTCCTTCATGTACCCACATAAAATGTATCCTATGCGTTAATCCAGGACATGGTCTATCTGTGTGCCAAATTTCATCTAAATCCGTTCAGCCGTTTAGGCGTGATTGAGTAACAAAAATCTATCCACCTTCACAATTCTTCACATTTATAATATTAAAGTTATTTAATGTAATTCGTGAATATTCCACGCCCAATAGGCGTCGGCAATCGATCGGTAAAATCACCTATTAATATAAAAGTAAGTAAACCGATTAACTTAATATTACTACGCGTAAACGATATTTTATACACAAGTAATCTGGTAGACAAAGTTATATTAAATAATTTACCTTAAACAGAAAATTAAGAGCACCCGACGTAAATGAGCACTGAGTTTTCAAAATTAAATTCACAAAACTGGCGCGCAACCGACGGTTTTTGTAAAAAAGTATTCTATGACAGAGACGGACTGATCGAATGACTGGTCAAACTGGTGAACAGTGAACAGTGTTGCCAACAGTTAAACTAACTCTCCACCAGATTCAACATCTAAAACCACCAGTAAACCATTTCAACATCGTCATTGGAATGTATCGGCATTATTATACTCTTTGGTATCGGCATTGGAATGTGTGTTTTCAGTAATTGAAACTGAATTCTGCTAAACCACTAAAGTACCCGTCGCGAGAAGCTATAAATTTTGTAAACACACATTTAGGGGTTCGCAACCTTTGGAACAAATAAAAAAAACAGTTTTGTAATGATTTTTATATAATGGTTTTTATTTTATTTATTTAATAATAAATAATAATCTACGAAAACAACACAAACAAACTGAAACGCATTCAAAACTCAAATGACAGCATTGACAGCGTCAGTGTGAATTTACTTCAAAATGGCGGGCCAAATGTTGACGTTCCATGAGTCAGACACGTTCCGGTACCACAAAACATTAGACGATAGCGCTATATATATATATATATATCGCTAAAATATAAACCGACTAAGTGAAATTGCTCGTTAGTTTCGTATTACACGTATGTAACTTTGAGTTGATTGAATTTGGGATTATTTGTTGTTGATTGAATTGTCGCTACGTAACTTTGTAGAAGTTCTTTATTTACAAAATTTATAGCTTCTCGTGACGGGGACTTTAGAAAAATACACTAGCCACTATATTGCTTTCACGGTAAGTTGATTAATTTGGCAGATGTCAGTTCATGACATGAAAATAAATTGTAATGGCGCTTGTGTATGACAATTTAATTCAACAAGTATTAAATCAATTTAAAATATTGGTAAAGCGTTACCCAAAAGGTTGTTTTAAAATCAGAAACATAGAAACAATATAGTTATATGTGTTTAACGCCGTAATTATATATTACATAAATGATTTTGAAAAAACCCCGACGCGTTTTCAAACTTGCGTCAGATGGTACCAGTTGCCAGAGACGTGCGTATCGATAAAATAATTTCGATAAATTTATATTAACAGAATGAATATTTTGACTATCGTAATAATTATAGACGATAGGCTCAGTTGATTGAATAATTTAAATAAGGCTCATTATAGCCCAGTTGCCTTACAAAAGGTCGGTCAGTCCTAAATTTTGGATACATGTTATGGATAATATGTGTTCTTATAAAATTACAAATTTTGTACCTTGAGTGACCTCGGCGCGCTCTGCCGTCTTGGGTTAAAGAACCCAAAAATGAGTTTTTATTAAATAACTCCTTATGGGTTTTATGCCAAAAATTATTCACATCAATTTTGTAGAAAATTAAATTCTTATTTTTCATTCCCGACTCAAAATCAGAGGTATTTTATAGGTTTGAAGCCCATGTCTGTCTTTCTGTTTGGCTGTCTATTTCTCTCTCTGTCTGTGTGTCTGTTTGTGGGCTTTTCATAAAAACACCTAACATAACACATCCAAAATTCAGGACCGACGAACCTTTCGCAAGATAAACTTCTTTTTCGCGACCCGGCTACTGGGCTTATTATTGGTGATAAATAAACATTTATTTTCACTCATCCCATACCTGCTGGATTCATTATCACATCAGCACGTAATCGTCTCTTGTTGAAGATATGCATGCTAATTGACTTAATCTTAATTACTTAAATCACAAGTATTTGAAATGTACTTAAATCACATTACAGTAATTTGTCAAATTCTCGCTGAAATTTTACAAATTTTATCGATAGTTGAATCGACTACAGTCACATGTCTAGCAACTCCTATTGACATGTGTCATTTTAATCTTCTTATCGTGAAAACAATATAAAAGCAATATTTCGCCACTAAAAGGGGGGTCGAAACCATCAGTTTTAATGGAAAATCCACTATGTTGGCAACACTGCTGGTGGGTGTACACCAGGGCTGTCAGATGTAAAAATAAGAAAACGGTATCGCAGCTGTAAAAAAATCGGATATTTGGGAGTTTCGAATCAAATATCCGATTTTACAGTTACAGTTAGTCCGAGTTTACAAAAATTTAAGCAAAAAATACAACACATTTGCTAAAAAAGTATTATAAGTTTATGCAATTATTTATCATGGTAATTTGAGAATTCCCTGACAAATAGTAAGTTAGATTTGTTAATAACATTCCAAAATATGCTGCTAAAAATAATTATCCACAGCCACTGCTGTGTCTGTGGATAATTTTTTTTTAATTTTATTGCATTTCGTATTTATCACAATTATCACACACTAGATAGGGATAATTATTTAATAGCACGTCATAGCTAGCTGGAGCGACAATGACAGCATAAGATAAAAAAAAATAGTCCGCTCGAGCTCTTAGAATAACTTTTAATTTCGGGAATGATATGTCAAAAATCCCCATCGATCACACTTCTGCTTAAAACCTGAGGCCTAATTCTTCTAAAGTTAAATCTTGATAAATCACAACCGAACCAAGGCCGAACCGTTCATTCAGACAGTTCTCAATTTCAAAAGCTATGAAATTGTTTGACACAAAAAACAAAATCAATCATTTCGAAAGTTTTCGAAAACAAAAATTGACTGACGGTTGTGGTTCGATTGCGTTTGGCAACAATTTATTTTAGGAGAATTGGGCCCCTGGCGTCGACTACAGCCGAAACGCGTCGAATCGAGACGAGTCGAATTTGTTCCGTGCGAGGCGAAACGGTCAGTAATCGCAAGTCGTTAAAACAGAAATTCGCGTGACAACCAATGCGCGCGAGTGATGCGATTCGGCGCGCTGCGACTCGTCGCTAGTCGATAATGGACGCAGTTTCAAAATAAATAAGGGCGAATTTCTTCGATTCAATTCGACTCGACTCGGCGAGCCTAGTGGACGCCAGCCTTAAAAGTTATTCAAAGTTAAACATTTTAAAAAATCGGTTATTCGTAAATATGTACCTCCGGTAATAACGGTAAGTGTATCGTTCGCTTAGAGCATATCGTTCGTCATACTAATTTAGACAAAGTTATAAATCTGCGATTCTCTACAAAAATTATTACATACTACTTGCTTGCTGTTTGCTATAACTATTATTGCTATTCTTTTTCATAATTTTGTAGTTTTCACAAGAATCGCGTAATCAAGTAATCATTTGCGTATTTTTAATTTGGACTTCTTTACTCATTGGCTTCGTACCTATGTATCGAAACAAAGATGTAGAATCTTTTAGAAAGGTATCAAAACGTTTTTGACAACAGTGCCAAATCACGACATTGAAACTGACAAGTTGACTCACTTGATGACACTTGACCATTGATATAAGAATAATATGAGGATACGCCATATGTTGCCTTGATTTGCTAAACAAATAGTTGCTTATACATGTATGTATATATATGCATGTATGTTGGTACCGTGGTAAGAAAAATGTTTCATTCTTACACGTGATAATTTACAAATCGCGATTTCCTTAAGTAGTTCGTCTGTCATCCAAGAGTTGTTCGGAGTTTTTTAGTTTTGGATTACGTTTTGTTTCAGGAATTAGCATTTGATAAATTTACATAAAAACGTAGTATTAGCCCTATGACATGTGTTTACGAGTTTCAAAATTGTCGAAACAAACTCAACAATATTGTTATATTGTCTGGTGATTATAAATACAGTTAACATGTCACTGCGCCGAAATATCAAAATTCAGAGCCATAATGTATTTCAGGAAAATAATGTATCACATTATAGAATATGATAATATCACTCAATCGAAATGGATATTACTAATGGAGTTTCTCGCCGACTCTTATGGAGTTTCTTGCCGGCTCTTCTCCATAGAAACCACCTTTTGGAACCGTGCAACTAGTTTTGACGTTTTAAAAGTGCCTGTAATCTGGTCTATTTGAAATAAAAAACGTTGACTTTGGATACCATCTACTAAATTAGTACAACACTACTGTGGGCGCAGTCGACGCCATTTTAGAGAAATATTTGGCTTCAGATCACGTGACCTTATTTCGTGTCATCTTATTTTTCTTTCATCAATGCACTTGACAAAAAGACAGTGACAGGCAAGACAGCTGACAGTTCTTTCTTGCCAATTCTCGTCAAAACTCAGTTCGTGGCCTATAACCTAACATCCTAACTATTAAAATTCGAAATTAAATAAACAAAATGGAACTAAACGAAAGGATTCTTCATTACCTTGATAAAAGTGATAACGTGGACACTATAAAGTTATCTAGCGAATTCAATGAAGACCACCAAAAAGTTGTAGGTGCTGTGAAAAGTTTGGAAGCTCTTGAGATGGTGGTTTCTGAGGCTACGAAGACCACGAGATGGGAGCTGACTGGAGAGGGTCAGCTAGTTGCTGATAAGGGCAGTCATGAAGCTGCCTTGTTCAACAGTATTCCGGAAAACGGCATGCCCCAGGCTGAAGTTATGAAGGTATATTTAAGTGAATGATGAAACGTAGATAGCATTATCAGTCAGCCAATAATTTTGGTTATTACTGGTGTCTAAGGTCATATAAAAATTTAAAGATACTGAGCCTGATATTTTTCATAATATCAAGTTTGTGTTATTATTAAATTAACTCTAGCATGTGCACTTGCAAATAATGCAATTTAGTAAAAACTAATGCAATTTGCCCACCTACTTTTCCATTTGTTACTTTCTTACTGAATAAAATTTAAGCACAGGTAAATAAAGTCTTCCAATAATAACATAACACCTGTATTCCCCAAAGGGCTGGGCAGAGGTATATAGTACATTCTCATTTCTCCATTATGTTTAAGTCTCATGTAATAGGGGGCGAGCCTATTGCCATCAACGGGGCACAAAACCAGACTCCGGGCTGCTACTGAAAAATCCATATGGAAAAGTCCAATATCACTTTGCCCGACCTGGGGATCAAACCCAGGACCTCACGCTCATCAGTCATGGTTGCGCCCACTAGACCAACGAGGCAGTCAATAATTTTACACAATAAATATATCTTTACAGACCGTCCCAAACGCAAAAGTAGGATTCAGCAAAGCAATGTCAGCAGGCTGGATATTCATAGATAAATCAGGGGGAGCACCACTAGTCAAACGAAAAGTAGAGAGCATCACGGACAAAGTACAAGAAGACTTGAACGAAATCAAAAAAGGCATTGACAACATACCAGACAATGTCAGAAATGATTACAAGAAACGGAAGCTCCTTCAAGAAGTTACCGTAAAGAGTTTCATATTATCAAAAGGACCTCAGTTTGCAACCACTATTAAAAAGCTTGAAACTGATTTGACAAGTGAAATGCTGCTTACAGGTGCCTGGAAGAGCTTGCAGTTCAAGCCATACAATTTTGATGCTTTAGGTAAGAATGATGTGCGTGCAGCAGTCAGTATAAGGTAGGTCTGTTCCCTCAGTCCAAAGGAATTCAGCAGTACAATTGTGCTAGGCACTTTTATTTTTTATTTTTTTATTTGTTTTTTATAAAACGTTGCCCCACACTAAGATTTCTCTTGTATCGTGGGTGCGTTTACAGACACAAATCTCACAAACAAACGCCCAGACCCGAAACAACCATCTGTAGGCCATACAAATTTTTGTTCCGTGTGGGAATCGAACCCACGACCCGTGGCGCAGAAGCCAATCGCTTAGCCACTGCACCAAACGTGTCAACTTAAAGAGTGATATTATGCCTACCTGCACTAGGCCAGCGCATCCATTCCCAGTTGTTACCATCGACTTTGTGGCCACTGATGACAAATGGAAAAAAAAAACTCAAAACTGTTGCACTGTTGTTGGGACATATGGCACAAATATGTATGTTCCAAATCAGAAGTCCAGCAACATGAACTTAAAATGATATGGGTTTTTTTTAATATTAATAGTATTCAATGTGACCAAAAATATACTATACTATCTTAATATAACATTAACAACACCCCATCTATCAAATTATGGCATTCCTTTTTTTTTAATAGAAAAAATATAATGACAGAATTCTTCTCTTTGCTTGGCGTTATTAAAATGACCTAACATCTGCCTTCTAACATCTCAGCTCAACTTAAATACATGTATTATCTCCAAACAGGTCAACCCCCAGAATGTGGTCATCTCCACCCACTCCTCAAAGTTCGCTCTGAATTCCGGGAGATATTCTTAGAAATGGGTTTCACTGAGATGCCAACCAACCAGTATGTTGAGAGCTCTTTCTGGAATTTCGATGCCCTCTTCCAACCTCAACAGCATCCGGCCAGGGATGCTCATGATACATTCTTCATGTCCTCACCATCCAGTACTACGGACTTCCCAATGGAATATTTGGAAAGAGTGAAGAAGGTTCACAGTAAAGGTGGATATGGTTCACAGGTTTGTGTCTTATTTCATTGTATTAAAATTAAGTACTCACCATTACAGTATTTATGGTTTTTTAACAATGCAGTAGAAATCCTAGTTTGTGGTACACAGATCAGTCTTTATACTGACATTTTGAGATAATTATGCTATACTTACACCCGAGACAAATCTCTTGCTCAAATTGCTTTAAGCTATAAACCGCATTTGTACCTTTCTTCACTATGTGTCCTACTGTTTTGTTTCTTTTAGAGCCAATTTTTCTCTCATCAGATAACTTTTATTTGAGAAATAAGATTGTCGTTTTGACAGCTTTTGTATAGAAAATAAGTCAAACCGCCATATTTATTCCTCAGATAAATATTATCTGACTATTGAAAAATTGACCCTTAGTGTACAATAAAGTATATCTATCTATCTATTAAAATCTTACATGTTCAAGAAGCACGTCATAATATAAATTGTTCAACCATTTTGCCAATCAATCGGACAACTGATAAGGAATAGGTTTATTGTAAGGTTATTTGTTAAAATCCTGCGCGAGCCATAATTACTATAGTTTGATTGATCTGTGCAAGCTATTTAGCAGGGACTCCTCTGAAACGTTTTCTAGTCGTCATCATCTCTCTATCGAATGTATCTACCTACCAGGGCTACAGGTATGAGTGGAAGATAGAGGAAGCTCAGAAGAACCTGCTCCGTACCCACACGACTGCAGTCAGCGCCCGCATGCTGTACAAATTGGCGCAACAAGAAGAGTTCACCCCCCAGAAGTACTTCAGTATTGATAAGGTAACTTACCGTCCTATTTATGTATGAAAATTACTTTACTCATTTATAATGAATGGCCCCGGTCGGGCCCAAACTAGTCAGTCGAACTCGAGTAAAGTTGTACACAAATAAAACCATAAACATGACTTGCTCACAGAGTATTTATTGAAAGTTTCGAGTATTTCATTTTTTTGCATATTTAGGTACTTACGAAAGCCAACCTTATGGCTACGGAATAAAGGTGCTGTCAATGTCGAACTGATATCACTGATCTGCAGTAGATTCTATAAATGTTTTTTCTGTAAACTTGATATAATAAAACGTTAAGTTTATGTACGTTTTTTCGGTTTGGCCATAGAATTATGTTCTACTTTCTATCAAAACTAGTCATCATGTTTAAAAGATTGTTCATCTCTAGGTATTCCGTAACGAGACTTTGGACGCGACGCATCTAGCGGAGTTTCATCAAGTGGAAGGCGTGATCGCAGACCGTGGGCTAGGCCTGGCTGATCTCATCAGTGTGCTGGATGCCTTCTTCAAACGTCTCGGCTTCGACAGACTACAGTTCAAACCTGCCTATAACCCATACACCGAACCTAGTATGGAGATCTTCGCTTACCATACCGGTGAGTTTACAAGATGGTCTTATTTTAAATTAGCGACCCGCTTCGGCTTCACACGTGTACGTTATATAGCTTAAAACCTTCCTCTTGAATCACTCTATCTATATAAAAAAAACCGCATCAAAATCCGTTGCGTAGTTTTAAAGATCTAAGCATACATAGGGACAGACGGCGGGAAGCGACTTTGTTTTATACCATGTAGTGATGTAATTTGATAGCAAATTGAAAGTCAACTTGTAGAAAATGCCACAAAAACCACTTGAAACGACTCCTTGCGGCAGCCGGAGCACGCACGTGTGTTGTTTAGTTTTTAAGGCCCATAGGTCTGTGGAAAGATGTCCATTTAATTTGACGAGTCCTTGAGTTGAAGACTACAAAACGACAAACGAAACGTAGGATGTTCCTCAGCTGGACCAATGGAACGACCTGAAGAATATAGCTGGCTGGGCACGACAAGCCGGAAAACGGAATATTCCGATCTGTCCCCTTCGGGGGGCCAATCAGGAATAAAAAAAAACGATCTGTTCCCTGTCACCAAGACGAACGGACAGATCGAACGAATTATTTCTGGTCTGTCCCCTGCTGTTCTTTAGGAGGACAAATAGAAATAAAAAGTTTCGATTTGTTCCCCTGTTACCGACGAGGGGACAGATCGGAATATTCCCGGAAAACTGAGTGCTGGGCGCAAAGAAAAAAAAATATACCCAGTCCAGCTGTGGACCTAGGATTCTGCGAATTAAGCGTTTTTTTTGTCTATTTTTTTTTACTTTTTTCTACGTTTTGTTTCAGGTCTCGGAAAATGGATTGAAATAGGAAATTCTGGCGTGTTCCGTCCCGAAATGTTATTACCAATGGGTCTTCCCGAAGACGTAAACGTTATTGCGTGGGGTCTCTCACTAGAACGACCCACTATGATCAAATATGGACTCAACAATATTAGGGACTTAGTCGGCCCTAAAGTTGACCTGCAGATGGTACAGAATAACCCTATATGTAGGCTTGATAAGTAAATATTTATTTCAATTGATATATATGTTAGTTGTTTTATTTAATAGATAATTTAAGTCATCTCATCATCTGCCTAGCCTTTTCCCAACTATGTTGGGGTCGGCTTCCAGTCGAACCGGATGCAGCTGAATATCAGTATTTTACATGGAGCGACTGCCTATCAGACCTCCACAACCCAGTAACTGGGTAATACGATACTCTTGGTAAGACTGGTTGTCAGACTTTCTGGCTTCTGACCAACAGTAACGACTGTCAAAGATCTACAAATGACAGCCGGGACCAACGGCTTTACGTGCTTTCCGAGGCACGGAGGAAACTCGCTATGGTAAATGGTCACCCATCCACAGACCAACCTCGGCAAGCGTGGCTTAACCCGGAAGATCGGTCTATGCGGCTGTAATTATTTAGCCACGAGCTCCTCCTCTTAAAGGTAGGACCGCACTAGGCGGAACTGCACCGCAGCGGAACTGAGCGACACGACGCGTCAAAATATTCTTTATATGAAATTATATGAGACAACACGCACTACGCGGCAACGGAACTGCACTGCAACTGAACTGCGCGGCAAAGTTGAGCAACTGACCAAAAGTGTAGTTCCGCTGCCGCGGAGTGCGGTTCGACAAACTTCATTCCACTCCTATCGCGGCTGCATAATTTGTAATAACTCATTGAATTTGTATTGAGACATTCTAAAATAAGTATGGAATCTTATTGGATCCTTCTTAAGTCGTGGCAAAAGCGTAAAATACTCGCCTTGTTCATATCGCGAGTTTGATATGTCATGTAGCCATATTCTTTGCTTTTTTCTTGCCTGTTCTTGCTCGATCCTTTCCTCTTCCTCGCACAATAAGGAAATAATAATCATATTATTATCCATTTCGTCGTTCATCTTGCTCGGAGGTTGCCTAGCTACTGAATATATTTTTGTAGCGCCGCTGCAGTTCAAGTGCGGCTTACTATAAAATGACGCGTCGTGAAGTTCAGTTCCGCTGCGGTGCAGTTCCGCCTAGTGCGGTTCTACCTTAATAGATAATTTAATGGTAGGACCGCACTAGGCGGAACTGCACCGCAGCGGAACTGAGCGACACGACGCGTCAAAATATTCTTTATATGAAATTATATGAGACAACACGCACTAAGCGGCAACGGAACTGCACGGCAACGGAACTGCACTGCAACTGAACTGCGCGGCAAAGTTGAGCAACTGACCAAAAGTGTCGCAACCTGTCGCGACGTGTAGTTCCGCTGCCGCGGAGTGCGGTTCGACAAACTTTATTCCACTCCTATCGCTTTTCGGAATAGTGTGTCCATCCTTTGTACATGCGGCTGCATAATTTGTAATAACTCATTGAATTTGTATTGAGACATTCTAAAATAAGTATGGAATCTTATTGGATCATTCTTTTAAGTCGTCGCAAAAACGTAAAATACTCATGCAGCCATATTCTTTGCTTTTTTCTTGCCTGTTCTTGCTCGATCCTTTCCTCTTCCTCGCACAACAAGGACATAATAATCATATTATTATCCATTTCGTCGTTCATCTTGCTCAGAGGTTGCCTAGCTACTGAATATATTTTTGTAGCGCCGCTGCAGTTCAAGTGCGGCTTACCAAAAAATTACGCGTCGTGACGCTCAGTTCCGCTGCGGTGCAGTTCCGCCTAGTGCGGTCCTACCTTAAGTCTCTGCTATAAAACAAATTTTAACCCTGCTGCCACTCTTCATAGACCAAGTTTGAGACCAGCAATCATTTGTTGCAAATTAATGTTCTTGGAAATATTCTATGAAATGGGTGGTGAATAAATAGTCTGAGTCCCCTGCGGCCTGTGGGTTTGCATAGCCCTGTATCCTCTGTAGTAATCAGGACTGCCGGTTAAGACGATTAGAGCCGCGAAAGTGGCGCCAAGGAAGAAAGAAAAAAAAAAACAACTGTCGACACACAACATATTGAAATTTGAATTTCTTGTGTACAACATTTTAGTCAAGCGTTGTGGAAATTTTCGAACACCAAAGATCAATAGAGCTTCTGGGTTCGAAGTTTTAGCGATAAGTACCAAAAACGGCCGGTTTTACCATTAATTACTAAAACTTCCAACCTAGGTTCCCTTATTAAAAACAATGGTCTAAGAAAAACCCTGGTTTTAAAATAAACCACTTTTTGTAATAAGGGGGTGGATGTCAAGTGTTGTGTGTGTGAACTCGCTCTTAAGCTACATACGCCATTGCCGAATAAAAACGTACACGATAAAACGGACGGCTGTATATTTTGTCGGTTCGGTATTTTTTACTGGATCTGGAATACTGTCATGTGTGTGAACTCGCTCATACAACTACATACGTCATCGGCGAATAAAAACGTATACAATAAAGCAAAGCGGACCTGTAAAACGGACCTCTGTGTGAACGAGCACTTAATCACGCAATTTAAAGAGAAAAGAGAAGCGAGCAAAAGAGTACCTACTTACCTAATAACATGATCAAACTTCAGAGCTCAGAGCTGCTCAGAGCAATAAGTAATAATCTAACCTCATATCCATAGACTAAGAGCAACGCGGCTAGGGCCCCAGGGCCAGGAACATTTCAGAGCATTTTGTTGCGTTGTACCCAAACCCCCTTTATTACAAAAGATGGTCTAAGAAAAACCTAGGTTTTAAAATAGCGCCGTCTCTTTTTGTTATATGACATAAGAAAGTGATGGGTATATTTTAAACCTCGGTTTACCTTAGACTGAGTTTAAACCATATTTTCTAATAAGGCCCAAAGAGATTAAAATAAATAAACTAGGTACACGGACTAGGAAAAAAAGAAGGACTCCGCGCCACGTGTATCAAAAGTGAAGCACTATAAGTAAGCCGGACCGTTTGTACAAACACGCCTCACGCACACATTTACATCATACGGTGCCGACCGGCCGCCATTACGCGGCACCGCGGCGTCATTGTAGGTACTGTTTACGTCAAGTAATAAAATAATGCCTTCTTGTGTTGTGAAATGGTTTAAAAATAATTCTACATCGCAGAAAAAGTGTCAAGGAATAACATTCACAAATAAGACACTCATTTACTTTGTTGATTTATTATATTTTTGACATTTTAAAATTATTACTATTGGAACACAAAACCTCAAAAGACGTATAAGTGTTGTCGGAAAATAAATGGGTAATTTTCCCAAGAGATTGGGTAATCCATTTTATGGTGTTCTTTATTTTTATAGATTTCTTACAGCAAATCAACCGTGGAATAATGATTGGATTCAAATAATAAGAAACTACAGAAATGAAGAACATTGGATTCCGTCGAAAACGTTTTTCTTGTCACTCATACAAAATAAATACCTACTTAATTTTAAGTTTTTTACTAAGTATGTTTGTAATTTCAATTAAATAATTTAAGTGGACTTCTTATATCGCTTCATTTAAACAAATTAATTAACTGTGAAAATTAAAAAAATGGGGAAATTTTAATTTATCTGGTATCCCTCAAATCACGCACACATAGATCGGTACGGTGCTTCACTTTCGATATGCGTGGCGCGGAGTCCTTCTTTCTTTTCTAGTCCGTGACTAGGTACTATTGAATGTCTTTGGTTGTACCTAACCTAACATTTTTACCGATTTTTTGTAGGTCTCATCATAGAAGTGATATGTATTACGTAGGTCAAGCTTCGTCTTTATAACAAAATGATGAGTATTTGGAGGAATGAGTGGGTTGCTCGTCGTCGTAAATAAAACAGTGATGACGAGGTCAGAAATGCGAATGATCGAATGTATATGTATGTCTGTTTTATTCCCAAAATGTCCTATTTATATTTACAAATTTCGTCTTACAATTACAACTTAGCTAAACTATATTACAAATATTTACACCAATCATAATCTAATAAACGGCGCGCCACGCCCCGCGGGGTGCGGGCGCGGGACGAAGTTGAACACCTGCACCGAGCTTATAAATACGAGTTGACGTGCGGAAGAAAAAAAAAAAAAAAAAAAAAGCGTCCTCCGCACGCATTTCGCCGAGCGCCGATGTCTAGTGAAGATACGTGATCCTCTCTGCTGTCCAGTGTCCATGCTGTCGTGATCAGTGAAGATGTGCATGTGCTGTGCTGCGTGGCTTGCCTCATTACCAAACGCTCTTATCAGAGCGCACTGACGCGTGCGGCGGCGTGGTGTGATATCGATATTGGAAGCGTCTTTATCAAGACGACGCCTTGTCTCTTACTGTTCTTATTTCTTTGTGGTAGACGCCTGAACGTGTCGTCTTTCTCAAGGCGGTTTCTCTCACTGTCTCTGAGAGGCTCCTCAAAACGTGGTAACGGTGCAGGTACTGGTATTGGTGTATGGTACGGTATTCATGGTAAGGTACGGTATTCATGGTATGGTATGGTAAGGTAAGGTAAAGTGATGAGTATTCTATGTCACTACAAGTAAATTCAGGTATCTCCTCCAAATCTCGAGAAGTCCTCCCCCTCTTCAAAGCTGAATTTTTATGTTTGGTATGAGGAAGTTGGAGGCCCCGTACGTAAGCAAGAAGACGTACCTGAACTACCTGTTATTGGGACATAGCAATGACAAAGGGGGCCCTTTGGCATAGCTACCCTAGGTCAAAGTTGACCAATGCCCCGTGGCTCAAACGTTCAGGGGGCTTTGTGGCCCTTGGATAATCATAAAGCTGAAATAATAGTTCGAAAAGCAGCGATTTTCTTAAAAATATTTTCCCAATTTGGAACTGTGTGTAATAGTTTATTAGGGTTCCGTACCCAAAGGGTAAAACAGGACCCTATTACTAAGACTCCGCTGTCCGTCCGTCCGTCTGTCACCAGGCTGTATATCATGAACCGTGATAGTTAGACAGTTGAAATTGTCACAGATGATGTATTTCTGTTGCCGCTATAACAACAAATACCTACCAGAAAATAGAATAAAATAAATATTTAAGGGGGCTCCCATACAACAAACCTGATTATTTTGCCGTTTTTATAGATAATGGTTCTCGATAATGGGTCTCCCTTCGTGCGCGAGTCCGACTTGTACTGGGCCGGTTTTTTAAATAATCAATAGATACATGTTGCATCTAATATCCAATAATGAGAATTGGTTCCATAGACTTCCAAACCACACTACATAAAGGGAATATTTAGATCTGGGCTCGGGCTGGTTAGTGAGCCTAATTTATTTTCTGCCCCGGGGCCCTTTTCTCTAATATAATATTGTACCTACCATTTGGGGGCCCCGCATTAGAGGCTGCGCCGTGCCTCGGATAGGGTTGAAACTGATGTTGAAAACTCTCAGAGCAATAATTAACATAGAGACCGTTCTTCTGAGGTTGAAAACGAATAAGTTAAAAAAAGAACGAGTGAATTAAAAGAATAAAAAACAAAACATAAACCAACATTTTGTTACTTTTGTGACAGCGTTTTTATTGCATTTTTGTGACAGCGTTTATTTTACATTTTTGTGTCGGTACATAATTTTTCAGTGTTAAATAATATGATACTCACGTTAAACAGAATAAGTGCATTTGCTACTGCATTAACGACTGTGAGTCCTTTGAGAATCTCCATAAGACATTACGATATTCCGGAACATTTGAAGGATGTCCCTTCCGAAGCCAATCCGAGTTTCTACAAAATGGTGGATTACTTCTACCATAACGCTGTCCGCGTTGTGGAGCCGTCGCTGTACGAAAATCTGAAGAAACACACGTATATGTCGGACAAAAAAAGGAAGCAGAGGGTAGCTGGCATTTTGAAGGTTAGAACTCTTATAGGTACTTACGTAGAAAAAATATAGACCTATGTTGAACATTGAGAAGAGCATAGAAGAATCACTGTGGCTTGATGGAGCTATAAAATCGCATACCTTTTAATCGCAAACTTAGTGTGCCTTCTTAAAGGCAGGTTGCTGTGACGCTGGTGTCGTACCGGGAAAAGTAGATAGAGTATACTTACAAGCTGCCGAATATCGGCCGAAACTAATACCTAGCTATCGGCAGTTTGCCCTACCAGAGATGGAAATTTGACTTAACCGTCTTGATGCCGTCCGTGTCCTTCCATACCTATGCAACGATCTGCGTCTGCGACGCGAGACGGTAGCGTCAGCAAGAGAGGAACGCATGCGTATATTGAACGCTCGTATCTGATTCTGTGCGCTGGTATTTACTTTTTGTTACCTTACGATGTCTTCGGAGGATAAAACAAAAGCTTTTTTTGAAAAACTTAAGTCTTATTGTGTTAATTTAAAGTTTTAAATATGCTGATTAAAAAATACTCATACGAAAGAAAAAAACCCTGCTGCGTAAAAAGCGAACTAAAGAAATAAGAACTGAAATGAATTTCATTTGTAAACAAGACGTACTTCTAACCATAACATACATAACGACGTAGGTTTCCAAAAAAATATGCTATCAAATCATAACACCCAGTCAGAGGCTACGTGTGTTATCGGTCAGTCAGTTTTCGAATTACATAATTCATTTAACTTTCGATTAGGTAACTGTTCTGCTTCCTGACAACTACCCTTCATGATACAAAAGATATCGTCGACATACCTTTTCCACATCTTCACTGTGACAACTACCCTTCATGATAAGTACTTAGTAGGGATTCACCGATACCTCCGCTTTATATCAAACGCGAATAAACATTATATCAAGCGTGAATAAAGTTTATATCAAGCGCTAATTAAGTTTATATCAAGCGCGAATAAACTTTATATCAAGCGTGAATAAAGTTTATATCAAGCGCGAATTAAGTTTATATCAAGCGCGAATTAAGTTTATATCAAGCGCGAATAATGTTTCAAAACATGTATCGACCGCGGATCAGGTTTATATCAACTGCGAATCAACTTTATTACAATTGCGAATACACTTCATTCCGAACACTTCTTACCCGTCCCATGACACACATGCACATCATGTCGAATTCACACCTGAATTTACTTGATGATTAACTTTATCACATGCTCTTGTTATCGGGATCAGTGTTGATTACACATGTTCCAACCAACGTTGACGGACTCACACGAAGTATTATACAGGTACTTCTTTTTTATGATGCCTCTTGTTAAATCTCTTAGGCGCACATTACCTTTTATTTTTCGTCTTCTCGGGTATTGTGAAAAAAAACGTACACGATAAAACGGACGGCTGTATATTTTGTCGGATCGGTATTTTTTACTGGATCTGGAATACTGTCATGTGTGTGAACTCGCTCATACAACTACATACGTCATCGGCGAATAAAAACGTATACAATAAAGCAAAGCGGACCTGTAAAACGGACCTCTGTGTGAACGAGCACTTAATCACGCAATTTAAAGAGAAAAGAGAAGCGAGCAAAAGAGTACCTACTTACCTAATAACATGATCAAACTTCAGAGCTCAGAGCTGCTCAGAGCAATATGTAATAATCTAACCTCATATCCATAGAGTAAGAGCAACGCGGCTAGGGCCCCAGGGCCAGGAACATTTCAGAGCATTTTGTTGCGTTGTACCCAAACCCCCTTTATTACAAAAGATGGTCTAAGAAAAACCTAGGTTTTAAAATAGCGCCGTCTCTTTTTGTTATATGACATAAGAAAGTGATGGGTATATTTTAAACCTCGGTTTACCTTAGACTGAGTTTAAACCATCTTTTCTAATAAGGCCCAAAGAGATTAAAATAAATAAACTAGGTACTATTGAATGTCTTTGGTTGTACCTAACCTAAAATTTTTACCGATTTTTTGTAGGTCTCATCATAGAAGTGATATGTATTACGTAGGTCAAGCTTCGTCTTTATAACAAAATGATGAGTAAATTGCAGGTATCTCCTCCAAATCTCGAGAAGTCCTCCCCTCATTTTTATGTTTGGTATGAGGAAGTTGGAGGCCCCGTACGTAAGCAAGAAGACGTACCTGTCCTACCTGTTATTGGGACATAGCAATGGCAAAGGGGGCCCTTTGGCATAGCTACCCTAGGTCAAAGTTGACCAATGCCCCGTGGCCCCAACGTTCAGGGGGCTTTGTGGCCCTTGGATAATCATAAAGCTACTTCCTTAAGAAATAATAGTTCGAAAAGCAGCGATTTTCTTAAAAATATTTTCCCAATTTGGAACTGTGTGTAATAGTTTATTAGGGTTCCGTACCCAAAGGGTAAAACAGGACCCTATTACTAAGACTCCTTTGTCCGTCCGTCCGTCTGTCATCAGGCTGTACCTCATTAACCGTGATAGTTAGACAGTAAATTTTCACAGATGATGTATTTCTGTTGCCGGTATAACAGCAAATATAAAACACAAAACAGAATAAAATAAATATCCTGGGGGCTCCCGGATTTTTTTTGCCGTTTTTATGGATAATGGTACGGAACCCTTCGTGCGCGAGTCCGACTCGCACTTGGCCGGTTCTTTTAATAATCAATACATATACATATTGCATCTAATAACAAATAATGAGTATTGGTTCCATAGACTTCCTAACCACACTACATAAAGGGAATATTTAGATCTGGGCTCGGGCTGGTTAGTGAGCCTAATTTATTTTCTGCCCCGGGGCCCTTTTCTCTAATATAAATAGCATACCTACCATTTGGGGGCCCCGCACTAGAGGCTGCGCCGTGTCTCGGACAGGGTTGAAACTGATGTTGAAAACTATCAGAGCAATAATTAACACGTTCAGACCGGCACCTCATGAGTAGGTACTTGGTATCCTACGGCGCAAATCTTCATATGGCCACCGGTGGTACATCACCGCCCCATGAACTAAAAGTCTTGCCGGGCGGGGTGCGCCACCGGTGGACACGGACAGGATTAGACAGGAATTATGCTTTCTCTCTTTCTAATAAGCTAGTAATCGTAATATAAAGTAAAGAGTTTTGTCTCATAAATCAGAACCGCACGTGCCGCGCTGACGTAACAACGCCCGAGCAGTTTTGTGTATTTTTCGCGCCATAACACGACATCGACGCGACGCGTAGGTAATTAGCTGCGCGTGATTGTGTGTGCGAGTTTGTTTATGCCTATGTTTATTGCATAAAAGGATGTCAAATGAAGATAATGATCGACCTATAAGGCCGGGATCGTGTCACAATTCTGGCAATGAGCGAAATGATCTGGTGGGGGAGGCGTCCGATTTGCAGAGCGACGACGAGGTGTTCGTCGAGAATTCAGACGACTCCGTATTGGACCCGCATTATGAATTACCGTCTCATGATACCCGACTTCACAGATTTCTGATAACTTCCAATAGTTCAAGTGAAAAAAAGATTTTCGATGTTCACTCTAATATAAATCAATGCTCTGGGAATGAACGACAAACACCATCAACCAGTCGTCGCAGACCATCAATCTTGTCCGACGGCATTTTATTTTATATTTTTTTCAATTTTGATTTAATTTTCTTATTATTACATTCTCTCAACGTAATTTATCATAAACAATTCGCACAATTTATGTCGTGATTATGTAAATGTTTTTCTAATAAATACAATTTTTCAGTAATGTTTTTGCTTACTTTCCGAAATTATATCCTCCTCCTGAGCTACACTATGAAAATTTGTCTATTTGACTAGGCGGGAACGGTAAATACAACACTTTCTCTCAAAGCGGCGCGAATTTCTTAGTACATTGAAAGTATAGTGTAACGTGGCCACCGGTGGTACACCTCGCCGTGGCAGCAAATACTCCGTGCTCCACCGGTGGTACACGCCGGTCTGAACGTGTTAACATAGAGACTGTTCTTCTGAGGTTGAAAACGAATAAGTTAAAAAAAGAACGAGTGAATTAAAAGAATAAAAAACAAAACATAAACCAACATTTTGTTACTTTTGTGACAGCGTTTTTATTGCATTTTTGTGACAGCGTTTATTTTGCATTTTTGTATGTACATCATTTTTCAGTGTTAAATAATAATTATGATACTCACGTTAAACAGAATAAGTACATTTGCTACTGCATTAACGACTGTGAGTCCTTTGAGAATCTCCATAAGACATTACGATATTCCGGAACATTTGAAGGATGTCCCTTCCGAAGCCAATCCGAGTTTCTACAAGATGGTGGATTACTTCTACCATAACGCTGTCCGCGTTGTGGAGCCCTCGCTGTACGAAAATCTGAAGAAACACACGTATATGTCGGACAAAAAAAGGAAGCAGAGGGTAGCTGGCATTTTGAAGGTTAGAACTCTTATAGGTACTTACGTAGAAAAAATATAGGTATGTTGAACATTGAGAAGAGCATAAGAATCACTGTGGCTTGATGGAGCTATAAAATCGAATACCTTTTAATCGCAAACTTAGTGTGCCTTCTTAAAGGCAGGTTGCTGTGACGCTGGTGTCGTACCGGGAAAAGTAGATAGGTATACTTACAAGCTGCTGATATTCGTATCGGCCGAAACTAATACCTAGCTATCGGCAGTTTGCCTTCAGAGATGGAAATTTGACTTAACCGTCTTGATGCCGTCCGTGTCCTTCCATACCTATGCAACGATCTGCGTCTGCGACGCGAGACGTTAGCGTCAGCAAGAGAGGAACGCAAGCGTCTAATGAACGCTCGTATCTGATTGTGTGCGCTGGTATTTATTTTTTGTTACCTTACGATGTCTTCGGAGGATAAAACAAAAGCTTTTTTTGAAAAACTTAAGTCTTATTGTGTTAATTTAAAGTTTAAAACATGCTGATTAAAAAATACTCATACGAAAGAAAAAAAACCCTGCTGCGTAAAAAGCGAACTAAAAAAATAAGAACTGAAATGAAATTCATTTGTAAACAAGACCAAGACGTACTTCTAACCATAACATACATAACGACGTAGGTTTCCAAAAAAATATGCTATCAAATCATAACACCCAGTCAGAGGCTACGTGTGTTATCGGTCAGTCAGTTTTCGAATTACATAATTCATTTAACTTTCGATTAGGTAACTGTTCTGCTTCCTGACAACTACCCTTCATGATACAAAAGACGCATCGTCGACATACCTTTACCACAGCTTCACTCTGACAACTACCCTTCATGATACAAAAGACATCGTCGACATACCTTTTCCACAGCTTCACTCCGCCTGTAAGTCTAAGAGTGTCTCAAAATGTTCCATCCAGATATTAGCTAGCCAGATATTATTTAGCTAGCCGCTTGGATTCCATAGGTACACCGAACATCGATTTTACTTTTGAAATGGAAACAGACAGGTTAGCTTTTCTCGATGTAGGTACAGGTAAAGTAGGAAATACTGTATATCGAAAACCGACACACACAGACAGGTACCATAATGCCCATTCACACCACCATCCGCGTCACCTTCAATCCGTTGTTACCTCTCTGACGAACAGAGCATACGATCTGTGCGACGCTGAACATTTAGACAGGTAGCTATCGCTCATGTTCAGGAGGTATTGAAGACAAACGGATACAGTGGTTACCTACGACGTCCGAAGAGGAAATATAATAAAACGGGGGTAAACAGAGTGCCACAGCTTTCATGCCATATTTAAAAGGAGTGACGGATAAAATTGATACCGTATTACAGAAATACGCAATTAAGACTGTGAATAGTCCTCTCTCCAAGCTATCAAGGCAACTGCGCACTCCACAGGATGTTATTCCTCTTCAGACACCTGGAGTCTACAAGATTGACTGTAGTTGCAGTAACTTATATCGGGCAAACCAAAAGAACGATAGCAGAACGGATCAAAGAACTTATCGCCGCAGTCAAGAACCGCCAGATCAATAACTCCGCAATAGCCGAGCATCTTCTGGAGTCCGGTTCCAATCACTGGATAGAATTACACTGTAAATAAAAAATAAACATTAAAAAAAAGTAAAAACCGACTTCAAAGAAATACTAAAAGGAGTAAAATAATTACCATAATACTTATAAAATGAACAGTTTCAGAAGTCGGTGGCTTCTATTTGCTTCAGTGTAGAGTTGCACCGACTTCTGAAACTGTTCATTTTATATTATGGTAATTATTTTACTCCTTTTAGTATTTCTTTGAAGTCGGTTTTTACTTTTTTTTATAGTTTATTTTTTATTAAATACGTTTTAGTGTCTAGTTTTAACCCCCTCCTTCATAACCCTTCTTTTTGGCTTTGACGTAGTCGGAGTCGGGCATAAAAAGTCCTTTCAAATGATACCTTACACGATATAATGAAAACATTCCAGAGGGGGGAGGGACACGCACCCCCTCCTCTTTTCCAGTACCTAGTCAGTTCCCAAAAACAAATATAAACAAAGCAATATTAGTAATTTGAGAATTTTGCTTTGATCCGAAGAGGAGTTCCGTTCCATATCTCTGAAGTTCATGGTCCAATCATAACAAAATTAAATGGGACCAATCGGGAAGTATATACCCTTTCGAACAAAAAAGAAATTTTTCAAATCGGTTCATAAATGACGGAGATATGAGGTAACAAACATAAAAAATAAAAAAAAAATACAACCGAATTGAGAACCTCCTCCTTTTTGAAGTCGGTTAAAAAATCATCTTTACCGATCGTCACTATTATCCCAGAATCGTATGTGAAGCGATTGAAAAATTATAAGATGGATACAAACTGTCAACACCATGGAATCCGGTCATCAGCAAGTGTTATGGTCGGCGCGGCGGGACGGTTTAGGCGAGTGTAACGTCGTTACTGTGGTGTGTCGAAGTAATAAGTTAATAAAAAATCAAGATCGAATGGGGGTAGATGCAAATACCCTTGTTTCACGAAGATGACAACTGCTCCGCCACTTCAGTCTACCCGTGACCACGGCCGGTATGATTGGGCCAAAACGTCGGAATAAAAAAGAAGGTATTTTGTGCATTTTAAGTTTCTACGCGATTAGACCCGAATCTGTTTTTTCATAATGTGTACAAATCGCGAAAGTTTAATAAATGTACCTTCCTATTATTAGGGCACAGCAATGGCAAAGGTGGCCCTGAGGCATATCTACCCTAGGGCTAAGTGGGGCAATGCTCTGTGGCCCCAACGTTCAGGGGGCCTTGTGGCCCTTGGCCAATCCTAAAGCTTAATTTCCTTAAGAAATAATAGTTCCAAAATCAGCGATTCCCTTATAAATAGATTTTCCTTAATTTGAACTGTTTAGATTTATTAGAAGTAACGGAACGTTGATAAATTGCTATACCTACATACCATTCTAATTTCCACATCTTCTCCAAGTTTTATTGTGCGGCACAAATAATTTAATTAGGGTGCCTCCAAAATTGCTTTTTTATTTGAAATGCAACAACTTTTGCAACGAGATATTTTATTTTACTTATTTGAGTTATGTAAGAGCTCAAACACACCACGTTTTTTTCAGGCGCCGTCGACGCGCGTTTCGCTATCGCGCGTTGTCGGCGCTGCTAAACTTGAAATAGGCAGATTACTTGCGATTGCATCGCTGCAAACTCACGAGAAACGCGCTACAGACGCGCGTGAGCAACTCTCCTTGCAAAGTAAAACGCGTGTAGCACGCGCGCGAAGGAGCGTGTATCGCGCTACAGACGCGCGTGAGCAACTCTCCTTGGATTAAAACGCGCTGTATGTATGTGTTTGCAGCTAAAGAGATGCGCTGTGCTAGCGCGTCTGTTTCGACGTACCTAACTCCGTGCTACGAGCGCGTCGACAGCTCGCGAAAAAGTCGTCGTCTGCATACTACAATTTTATGAACGTGTGAATGTGAATAGGTAAATTGGTTGCGATAACATCGCGTTTGCAGCGCGTTATAGTTGCGTGAGACGCGCGTCGACAGCGCCTGAAAAAAACGTGATGTGTAAGAGCCCTAACTTAAACTAGCACTCACTTCGCTGATACTCTTTCTTACAGTAGTTATCACTTTCTTGGCGGATATTCAAAGCAGCTATTTGTAAAATCAACTACAATGTTGAATGACAAAAACTAAAAATCTCTTCAAATTGCACTTAGAATTACGTCCTGTTTGAAGGAAAACCGAAAAAAAAAAACATGCTCGCTTCACGCGCGCTGCTATTCGCCACCCAATCGCACTTTCTTAACTCATTTTTTGAGTAACTTTTCTCTCAACTTCATATTAGTACAATTATCTAATGAACTCACAATTTCCTTAATCAATTCAGCTTATATTACACGAAACAGTAGAAAAGTTGAAAACACATACTTAGGCCGGTTTTAGTGCTGTACCGACAGTCGGTGCGTACCATCGTTCCTGATGATACGCATAACCGATCGTCAGTTTTTAACGTTCAGTCAGTGCTCTCCTGAGCAACCAAACTGGCCGGACTGGTACAGCCACAAACACGTGCACGAAATGAACGCGTTTACAAATTGTTTAATTGCTGCTTACTATCTTCGTAAACGTATAAGGAACAGAAAACGTAGATACCACGTACACCCAATCTAGCTTGCTACATATTAGTAATCTGTGGGGTTCTGTGCCGTGGCAAAATAATAGTATATTTTGAATTTGTTTCTGTATCAAAATAAATAAACATGAATATAAAGGTCTTTCATTTTTTACTTACCAACATTTTTTCGTTCACTCGGCGACTGTTAATCGAAATTTGAACATAAAGCTGTACAAACTTCTTCCCATGCCTTTAACTTGGCATCAAGGTCTTTGTATAACACGTGGCCTTTGTCCCACAGAAGTTCACGAAGTCGAACTTCGGTAATTAGGCGTTCGGTGTATCCATAGCGCGTCGGTCGACCGACGGCACGCATGCGGACGCGCTTGACCGACGGTCCTCGTACGCAGTGCGTAGCAATATACGCGTGCGTACTGTCGGTCGAGCACTGTCACGACTTGTGAATTTTCATACAAATGACAAGCGTGACCGACGTACGCACCGACGGTCGGTCAAGCACTAAGGCCGGTTTTAGTGCTCGACCGACCGTCGGTGCGTACCATCGTTCCTGACGATACGCATAACCGATCGTCAGTTTTTAACGTTCAGTGCTCTCCTGACCAACCAAACTGGCCGGACTGGTACAGTCACAAACACGTACCTACACGAAATGAACGCGTTTACAAATTGTTTAATTGCTGCTTACTATCTTCGTAAACGTATAAGGAACAGAAGACGTAGATACCACGTACACCCAATCGTCGCTCAAAGAGCACTTCAAGGGGAATTTACTACTTTATATTCATTATTGTGGTGTACGTGGTATCTACGTCTTCTGTTTCTTATACGTTTACGAAGATAGTAAGCAGCAATTAAACAATTTGTAAACGCGTTCATTTCGTGTACGTGTTTGTGACTGTACCAGTCCGGCCAGTTTGGTTGGTCAGGAGAGCACTGAACGTTAAAAACTGACGATCGGTAATGCGTATCGTCAGGAACGATGGTACGCATCGACGGTCGGTCGAGCACTAAAACCGGCCTTACTCCTTCTGTGTTAGTTTCCACAGACTTCCACACCACACTACATACCTAAAGGGAATATTTAGATCTCGCTCCATCCTAAAACTGGGCTCGGCCCGGCACTGGTTAGCGGGCCTCGTTTATTTTCTGCCCCGTAGCCCTTCCCCAAAATAGCTATGCCACTGGGGGGCCCCGCCGGCCTCTGACAGGGTTGAAACTTGAGGTTGGAAATTCAGATCAAGAACTAACATAGAGAATGTTGCTCTGAGGTTGAAAACGACTAAGTTAAAAAGAGAACAACTGAATTAAAAGAATAAGGGCTCTTTCAATTTAGACGTTTCGTGTCGGACCGCTGCCGCACGTTTACCGTGCCGCTGGTTATAACCCGCTGCCGGGCCGCTGCAGCACGGTTGCAGTCCGACACGAAACGTCTAAATTGGAAGCGTATCTGACTGTCGTGCGTTTGTATGCTAGTGATGTTTTAAATATATTTGACAGTAGTTAAGCCATGGACTCTGACGAAGAAACATTAGGTACTGTTAGTGCTCTTGTTGAAAAACATCAAACAGAAACAAAAACGACGCCCCCGTAAAAGAGCATCGCCGATGTTTTCGTTAACATGTCATTTTGGTGATTTCCATATTAATCTTTACCCTAGGTTAAAACAAGATCCAAGCAATTTTTTTTAATTACCTAGGAATGCCTATAGAATGTTTCCACGAATTACTTGAATTAGATAAAAGTAAAATTCAGCGGCAAAAAACTGTTTTATTTCCGTGCGATTACTGTATTTGTTGCTTTTGGAGTTCCTTAAAGTAGGAAGTATTTAAACATTTATAAATTCTTCCACGTTTATATCATCCATTTTAAGCAAAAAAATAAATGAAAATTCGATGAAATTAGCTCTCACGTCTATTCACCGCACTATTCAACAGCGAAAAGAATACGTGGAGTTTGCGATGTTGCCGTCCTGTTGTCGAGCGTTCGCGGTGCCGACGCCGCACTGTTGCCGTACCGCGCGCTTTGTATGAAAACCAGCGACCGTCCGTGCGCAATACGACAAACGCGCCGCTTCGGCACCGCAGCGGTCCGACACGAAACGTCTAAATTGAAAGAGCCCTAAAAACAAAAGAGAAACCAACATTTTGTTACTTTTGTGACAGCGCGAGCGTTTATAATGCATTTTTGTGACAGCGTTTATTTTGCATTTTTGTGTCGGTACATAATTTTTCAGTGTTAAATAATATGATACTCACGTTAAACAGAATAAGTACATTTGCTACTGCATTGACGACTGTGAGTCCTTTGAGAATTTCCATAAGACTTTACGATATTCCGGAACATTTGAAGGATGTCCCTAAAGAAGCCAATCCGAGTTTCTACAAGATGGTGGATTACTTCTACCATAACGCTGTCCGCGTTGTGGAGCCCTCGCTATACGAAAATCTGAAGAAACACACGTATATGTCGGACAAAAAAAGGAAGCAGAGGGTAGCTGGCATTTTGAAGGTTAGAACTCTCATACTAAAGCGCTTATGACACTTGGCTGAATTTAGTCAGCCAAGTGTAATAAGCGCTTTAGTTGAACATTGAGAAGGGCATAGAAAAATCACTGTGGCTTGATGGAGCTATAAAATCCAATACCTTTTAATCGCAGAGTTGGTGTGCCTTTTTTATATGTATTGACATGAACCCGATATACATAATATATCAAATGCAGGTTTGCTGTGACGCCGGCGTCGTACCGGGAAAAGTAGATGTAGAAGCTGCCGATTAACGGCTGAAACCTATCTATATGGGCAGTTTACCCTACCAAAGATGGTTTGACATAACCGACTTAGTGCCGACCGTTTTATTTAATGTAGCCTTACATACCTACCTATGCAACAATCTGTGTTAGCGACGCGAGAAGGCAACGACAGCCAATTTAGGAACGCAACGTTGGCCAAAGAGGAACGTAACGTTGGCCAAAGAGGAACGTAACGTTGGCCAGAGAGGAACGCTACGTCAGCCAGAGAGAAACGCACGCGACTAATGAACGCTTGTATCTGTGGGCCTACTCCTTAATTCCGTCAACGAAGTTAGTCGCACGTCCGAAAGTAGCCCGAAACGTAGGAATGAACAAAACAAGTTCAACTTTTCGGACGGGCCAAATCATCGGTAGTAGGGACAACTGTCAATTCGTGTTATCATTCATTCTTAGTTCGGGCCCCGAAATAATCGTATGTCCGTAGGGTGTAGGAAACCCTCGTAACTAAGGCCGAAACCACGGATTTCGTGCTTAGGGAGTAGACCCCCTGATTCTTTGCGCTCGTTGGTATTTATTTACTTTTAGTTACCTTGCGATGTCTTCGGTGGATAAAACAGAAGCTTTTAATGAAAAAAATAAGTGTTAGATATTGTGTTACTTAAAACATGCTGATTACAAAAATCTAAGAACAAAGGACAAAATATGGAAAACGATCGGTCCGTACGTGTCTGTCGCTTCAAAATTGCGCAGATGCACAAGGGCTTGATTCACTTAACTAAAGAAGTTCAATTGCAGTGCAGTTGCAGTTAAGTTTCGATTAAAACAACGCTTTCGTATTCTCATATTAGGCGATCGCTGTCAGATACGTGTGCGGAGTCATCATCATCTGCCTAGCCTTTTCCCAACTATGTTGGGGTCGGCTTCCAGTCGAACCGGATGCAGCTGAATATCAGTATTTTACATGGAGCGACTGCCTATCAGACCTCCACAACCCAGTAACTGGGTAATACGATACTCTTGGTAAGACTGGTTGTCAGACTTTCTGGCTTCTGACCAACAGTAACGACTGTCAAAGATCTACAAACGACAGCCGGGACCAACGGCTTTACGTGCTTTCCGAGGCACGGAGGAAACTCGCTATGGTAAATGGTCACCCATCCACAGACCAACCTCGGCAAGCGAGGCTTAACCCGGAAGATCGGTCTATGCGGCTGTAATTATTTAGCCACGAGCTCCTCATACGTGTGCGTAGTCGCAGCGTAAAAATGACGCTCGCGTGAACTTAACTACAGCGTCACTGCAACTTGATCGGTGTGTCATGAAATTACGTGAATTAGCTTACTGGTATGCACCAGTGCTCAGGTTTGTTAGTACTTCAAAGGATCTAATTAAAAAAATAAATAAAAATATTGATTCCACACAACTTTACGGATTATATCGCTTGCCCTCTCTTTTTAATTTGTATGTAGGTAGTTTATTTTAATTTTATTTTTGGAGGAACGAGGTGTGGTACTTACGTTTTTTTCCAACCAAAGGGAGGATCCTCCAACCAGGCCGAGTCTTAGGCCCGGTATCCACCAAAGCGGAGAGGAGAGGAGATGTCTCGTAACAAGACAACAAAACAACAAACAAGCAATAGGATTTCGTTTTGAGTTGAAGCTACGCGAAGAGATTTGAAAATAACGCAATCCTGTTAGTTGATCGAGATATCTCCTCTCCGCTTTGGTGGATACCGAGCCTTATGCCTGGTGGGCTAACGATCAATGTTGGACGGTTGTATAAACATATACCTAATAGGTATCTGCGTCACAGAATAAATAGTCGTGTGGAATGTTGATATCGCGATGCAGGATAGTTCGCATGTGACGTGATAGATGTCGCCACATATTCTTGGAGTTTTTTGCCGACTCTTCTCCAGGACCCACTTCTTAGAAGATTTTGCTTCGCCCTCTTGCGCAAATGGGCCCACCATATTATCGTACATATTGGCGTTTCGTGAGTAGGCAAACGGTTCACAAAAATGTTTTATATGGCGCTTGGAGTCGTCACTACATTATTTCTATCAATTGCATAAGTTGACATACGATTACTGTGGTTAAAAAAGCCCATGTAGTTTGAAGAAGTTGATATTTCAGGCTTTTTTTAAGTATAGGTATTTTATTTAATATTTCAGGTGATGGGGTCGTGTAACAGTTCTCTTCAGATGGAGTTCCCGCTGCAACGAAAGAACGGCGACTATGAGATGATACTTGGTTACCGTACTCAACACAGTGTTCATCGTCTACCTTGTAAAGGAGGTAAGTGCAAACTTCAACTTGCGTACTTCCCGTAACAGTAACACATCCGTATTTTCTGAAAGGTTGAACTGCATTAGGTCCGTATTAATAAACTCAGACAGAGTACAGTGGAATGAACAGGTGGAAACCTATACCCAGAAATAGAGCTATGGGAAACGAAGGATGTGCAAAAAAAATGTTTTTTTTATTTATTTTTAAAGGGCCGATTTTTCAATCGTCCCACTAACGAGCATTTTGACTTCAAAACCGGACAAAAGTGACAATTACAAATTTCTGTAAATGCCACCCTAGTTGGTGTTTTATTGCACCTGAGTAATGGTACTATCATAAGCCGGTCCTACATCGGGCCCTTCCCCTCCGCGCGCCCCGGTCAGTTAGTCGGAATCTAGACTTAGTATAGTAAGCTCGTCTACTTTCACGATACGTTCTATTGTTATCAAACTTGCACTTGGTGTTAAAAGTGGTTTGAAGTTGATTATGGAAAGTTTTAACTATGGAATCTGAAGAACAAGGTATGTACTTAATTTTAATGTAACTCTACTATCTTTAATACGATTGATTATTATGTATTTAGAGACCAGGATCAACAGAGGGGGAAAAAAAATTTAAAATCGTGTATGTTTTTTTTACTTATTAGTACTTTTATAATAGTACCGAGTTAGATCGGGTTATGAATATACTTTTGTGGTAAAATATAGAGTTTCAACACATCAAAACAATAAAAACATTTTCCACATCACTCCACCACTTCAAAAAAATATTACTTTTAAAGTGATAGGTAAGTATACGGATTTTTCGATTGTTTAGCTTTGTAATTTTTTTTGCAGATTCGGCGTCAAATATGATTGAAATGTCTCGGAAATCGTTCTATATGTTTTTTAAAGAAAGCCCAGCTAGAAGATTAGATGACAAGGTATCATTTATGGAAAATAAGGTCCGAGAAATGATGAAATGTCCCCAAAACGAGTATCAAACCTTAAGTCAAGATTTAAGTCATTTCAAATCTGATTTAAAGAAGAGATGGGCAGCGTGCAATTATATTGAAGAGTGATTTATGAAAAAAAACGAAAGATGGCTTAATGTTTCAATACCAATACATATATGGAAGCCGAACACTAAGCAGGGGCGACCAAGCAAGGACTTCCAAGAATTGACTAATCGCAGTAAAAGACGAAAATCAAAAGAACTCCGTGAGGAGGTACCAGTCGAAGTGCTTACCTTCGCAGCTAGCGTCAGTCAACATATGTCGGGAAATGCTGCGGCTTCAAAACTTACCTATAAAAGATTTCGTCTATTTCTGTAGAAGTAGACGAACCACCGAGACTTGCTTACTCGGATGAATCAGACTAATTTTTTTACTAAGACCTAGAATTTAGTAATTTTGTATTTTTTTTTATTTTCAGCCCTGTTTGTAAAAATATATGATTGTCTTTATTCACTAACATATTTTTATTCATTTCCGATAAAATAAAAGTGCTAATTAATTTTGTCCGGTTTAAAAAGCAAAATGCTCGTTAGTGCGTCCGTTAAGTTTTATCTGAGGAATAAATATGGCGGTTTGACATATTTTCTATACAAAAGCTGTCAAAACGTTACAATTATTCCTCATAAAGAAGTTCTGATGATTAAAAAATCGGCCCTAAACACATTTATCCGTCAGATTATAAATGCTAACCATGCCATCCCTTTTATGATGTTTCTAGAATAATTCAAACTAGTACCGCTTGTGGTCGAAATTCGACCATTATTTTACCTGCTTTTACGGCACCATACGTGAAAAAAGTAGGTATTTCAATTTTCATTGTTCACGTAGGTATTAATAATTTAAATTTGTTTAGGAATCAGATTCTCGACTGAAGTGAACTTAGACGAGGTGAAGGCTCTAGCTTCCTTGATGACGTTCAAGAATGCCTGCTCGAATATTCCTTTTGGAGGCTCTAAAGGAGGTTAGTATTTTAGTATAATGTAAACTCAGATGTCTGCGCATACGACAAAAAAATATATACCTAAATGAAATAATATTATAATTAGGTACATGTGATTTGTTCTTCAGGTGTATCCATAGACCCCAGGAAATACACGGTGGCGGAACTTCAAAGAATTACCAGGCGTTACACATTGGAACTTGCAAAGAAGAACTACATAGGTATATTCACGGTTAAATATTTATAAACTTATTGTACATTGATAATCTTATTATATAGAAAAGCCGGAAGGCATAATTTTCATTTGTTACTCTTATGTGAGTTAATTTCTTACATTTAACCTGCATTAATCTCATCATTTCTCACACTACTGTAATGGAATTATCATGAACTACCATTTTGAAAAGAGTACTCATGGAGTTTCTCCATCGATCCTAATTTTGACGTTTTTAAAAGTGCCTGAAATCTGGTCTATTTAAAATAAAAAAACATTGACTTTGTCAGTCATGAAGAGGTACGATTTTAAAGGTGAGGAAAGATTTGGAGAGGATATGAAACGTCTTCCACTTTGCTGAATTGCACATGCATTGTTTCGGTTGCTTTTTAATTTAAACACCACAGACGACAAAGCAATAAGGTTGTGATTATAAATTAATAAGTATTATGTTTTCTATTAAAGGTGCCGGCATCGACGTACCAGCTCCTGACGTTAACACTTCGGGCAGAGAAATGTCCTGGGTCGTTGACACCTACATCAAAACCTTGGGTAAGAAAACACGGTATTATAATAGGACAGCTAATATCTACATTGTAGGTACATAAGTGTGTACCTAATAATATGTCGTTGCGGTAGTCACTATACAGAATGGTAATTTGAGATGGGGTAGTAAAGGCAGCTACCTTAACCATTGTAGCTACAGGTAAACGTTCTTGGGATACTGGCCATATTTTTGAGAATATTTGTCAGTCAGCGAGAAAAAGGGCAGTTTTCATAAAACATTTTCATGATGCCAATCGATCCTATTTTCCATAAGTATCAAAAGACTCTTTCAGACCAAGTGAGGATGGAGTACCTACCTACTAGAAACGTCAGAAATCGTAAAAACTAATTTGAGATGGGTTAGTATTAGTAATAAGGACAGTTACCTTAATCGTTGTCTACAGGAAAATGTTCTTACGAGACTGTCCATAATTTTTGAAAATATTTCTTACAGCATTGTAAGTTTTTTTTTTCGTTGTAGGTACGCAAATTTAACTTTAAAATACTACGTTTTTTTTTTATTTCTGACCTTTCTAGTACTCCTACGTCAGTGGATCCGGAAAAGTATGTATTTTGTCGATGTAGTTAGGTAGATACTTACCATGAATAAAATAAATCTCAACTAATAAATGTTAAAAAAAGTAAACAGCTCCTTTTTTTCTTAACCTTCTTAAACACCCCGTATAGGTACCTCGTTCATCCGATAATTTTCTCAATAACAGATCGGTATAGTGATGTCATAATTGCACTACGGCCATTACCGATTTTATTATTGGTAAAATTCTAGTACATCAATGCATTCGCTAAGGCCGTGTTCCGCATACTTTTTGTGTTCAAGTTACACCTACAAAAACTGTAGTGTAGGTACTACCCAAGTAACAAAATTTGATACTATAAAAGTCCTGAGAACGTTTTGGAGCGTGCTATTTAGTGTTTATGATTAGTACTATAATGGTGTTGTAAACGTTTACAGAACCCCAAATAGGCCCTAGTTTTATCACTGATTTATTCTATAAACATTACATACAGGCTCTCACGGTGATAAATCAGCTCTATAGTTGAAAAGTAAAAGTGTCGAGAAACGCTTTTTAGTACTAAAATAGTGTTTCTGCATCGTTTATGTCACAAATTTGCACTATAAAAGTAACCAAAACATCTTTATAGTGCTATTTTGCACCGTAAACGATTCCAGTGATCTTTTTTATCACACATTTTGTTCGTGTTGTGAAAATATATCGGTAATTGTTGCTTAACGTAACATGTAATAAAAAGGACAACTTCAAAACATGCATGGATCGTAATTCTGCCATAACTTGCACTTGCGAAAATAATTGTATCGATAAAATAATTATGCTGATTTCAAATTTGACAATGCGCCCTCATAATTTTCGTGTTTTAATTAAATTTTAATTAATAAAATAAGGACTTGTCCCAACTATGGCTGCTATAGTACACATTGGCTCCAGCCGTGCTGCTAATGTGCTGTCATGGCAGAAAACAGCAGCCATATTTCACCGAAAACGAATTAGTCCATTAATTATTAATTTTAGTGCTTTTATGTCACGATTTAGTACCGTAGTAGTAACACAAACTCACTTATAGAGCTATTTAGTACTATATAAGAGTTTTCATGACTTTTACAGAACTAGCGCCATAGCGATGTTGAGGGAGCTTTTAAGGAGCTAAAAGGTGACGTAATGGTTGTGCAAGGTACTTTTATAGTGCAGATTGATACTGTAATAATGTTTTCGATACTTCTACAATACTAGTACTGTAAAAGTTATTTTTACGCATTATTAGTGCAAAATAGATACATAAAAGTGTCAGAAAGGTCGTCTATAGTACTAAATAGTACCATAATCGCTTTTTTCATATCTATTACAGTGCAACACTTTAAAGATTCTTTTGTATGGTCCTGTAAACGTTCTAAGAGCTAAATTATAGAACTTAAATGCTCTTTAATCTTATAGAACCAAAACGCTCTTTTAAAAACCTTTATAGTACAAGCAGGCACAATGGTTACCACTATAGGCCTACTATATCACTATTTGGTGTTATAACACCCTGGTTATAGAAGCTTTTGTTACTTGGGTAGGTAGGTATTATTTCTTCATATTATCTTTCTGACAGAACTTGCCATTTTCCGCGGCACACCAACTAACGATCGCGGTACACTTTGCGGAGCAATATTCTAAGGTATTATGATTCAATTTATGTCACATTTTGCAGGCTACCATGATTTGCACGCCGCTGCGTGTGTTACGGGCAAGCCGATCCACGGTGGAGGAATAAACGGGCGCGTGGAAGCAACGGGCCGCGGCGTCTTCATGACTATCCATTACTTTTGTAACGATACGTATTGGATGAAACTAATCGGCATGGAACCTGGGTTAAAGGTCCGTACATTTTTACTTACATCTACCTAATAAAGTTTCAATTGACATTTACAAAATAATTTTCTTGCGGGTATGTACGATAGATAGAATTTAACGAACTCACGAAAACTTGCGGTTTGCGTAATTTGCAAACTCTTAGGGAGAATTCACACGTACCAAAAGCACACCACATCACGTCAAGCAATGGTTACGTGTGAATAGTGTCGCTGCAGCTTCTTGTAGTTGCGTTGTGGTAACTACAAAATGTTGATGTGGTTGCGTTGTCGCTAGTAGTTGCGATGTGGTTACGTTGTGGCTTTTGGGAGACCGCAGGCTTGCGTGCTGTATCGTTGCAACGAAGCAACGTTGTGTTTGCGAGGTGGCCGGTCGCTAGTGCGCGGTGTCGCTGGTGTTTGCGTTGTGGTTGCGGTGTGGTGGTCGGTATTGCACACACGGTTGAATTTGGCGGCAAAATGTGGTCTGTGTGAATTAAACTATTCATTTTCATACAAATTAGTACCCGTCAACGTGTTGTTGTTGTGGTTGTAGTTGTGGTATACAGGGTGTTAACGAATTCGTGTAATTCCTTCAAACCACGTGATCTACTGGTGACACAGATTAACCCTAAACAGGAATTTTTGAAAATCAACTCAAATTTTTTTTTTCAAAATAATCTTGATTTTCTATTTCGGAGTCATTTTAGAGCTTTGAGTTATCTGACTGCAAAGAGCGATATCGCTTTAATCGTTCCTGCCAGCCGTGTCGCCGTGCTTTCATTAATTTATGCGTGGCATCGAAATGTTCACAAAAATAAAACATTTTTTTGCAAAAAAATAAATTCCTATTTTTTTTACTGAATCCTTATTAGATGGTTTAGATACGATCGGTAACAAAACCGCATGAAAAAATAATAATTTTATTTGTTTATTTTTAATCCAGCTAAATCCCGTGCGGGGCCTGTCTACGTCAGTAGTAGATCATGTGGTTTTAAGGAATTACACGAATTCGTTAACACCCTGTAGTTGTGGTACGTGTGAAACAAGTCTTACCAAGGTGTGGACGAGTGTGCTAAGTGTGCGTTGCGTCAGTGTAAAATCGGACACCGACTATAGTCGGGTAACGATAAATTTATATTCTCCAGGGCAAAACTGCAATCGTCCAAGGCTTTGGCAACGTGGGCCGCTGGGCTGGAGTATTCCTTGCCCGAGCCGGAGTTAAGATTATAGGAATAGTCGAACACATGGTGTGCATCAGTAACGAAGCCGGCATCAACCCTGTGGTGAGTAATTACATATCAATGCCTAATAACATGTTAAAAAAAACTTGAGTCTCCTCTTACGAAATCTACGGGAGGAAAATATCGATGCCTAGCAGCCAAAAAGGGGTGAAGCGCCAGTTTTTTTGTAATGGACTTATATACCTACAAAGTGGGGATGACGTTACGACATTAGGTAAATGATATACCTACCACATAATCTATTCATTCATTCACCTTCTTCCATTTTCGAATGTCATAATACCAAACATTTGGGGTCAGTCATTAAAAAGGTTCAATACAAAATAGAAAGAAGATGGATGAAGAAGGTGATATTTCGGTTGGTGAGTCTTGAGGGCCGAACTTTGTCCGGTTTAATCTAACCAATCGCAGAACGTTTTTTTTTGCCAACCAGGATTTAATGAAGTACATGGACCAAAATAAAAGAAGCTGCAAGGGCTTCCCTGGCGCAAAAGAAGTCGGGCCTGAACTTATGTACGAGAAATGTGACATTCTTGTGGTAGCTGCTAAGGAGAAGGTTCTGACTGCCGATAATGCCGCCAAAATAAATTGCAAAGTAAGTCTTGTAGAGATAACACGGCACGCCCCTCCAACGTCTGTCTTCAACGTGTGTGTGCATATGCCAACGAGTCACCATGTTTGTGTTTGATATTTGTTAGATTTACTAGCTTTCGCCCGCAGCTTCGCTTGCGTGAAATTTTGAGCCTTTGTTAAGCCCCTTGTTAGGTGCAGTTAAAAATGTAAAAAATCTTTCATCCCCTTTTTCACCACTTACAAGTAGAATTTCCAAAAACCCTCAAACACGTGTATATTTATTTCTCACCAAGAGCCTACATTCTTAATTCCATGCTTCTTACTTCAAAAGACACAGATTTCTCATACAAACTTTCAACACTTATTTCACCCCCTTAGGGGCTGAATTTTCAAAAACACTGAAACGCATGTAGCTTTATTTCTAACCAGAAACCTTAATATTTAATTTCATGCGTCTTACTTCAAAAATGACGAACTTACATACAAACTTAAATCCCCTATTTAACTCCCTTAGGGGTTGAATTTCGAAAAATCCCTTCTTAGTGGATGCCTACGTTACAAAAGGAACCTACTGTCAAAATTTCACGTTTCTAACCCCAGCGGTTTAGGCTGTGCGTTGATAGATCAGTCAGTCAGTCAGCTTCTCCTTTTATATTAGATTTCAAATTCGATTCCATGACACACTATGCGCAATAAGGTTCAAGATGTCATATCAACTTACATGAGTATTAGTTTTAAAATTGTGAAGCGTCGATTCTAGCAAAAAGGCCATTAACCACTTTTTGATGTTATGAACTCCTTTTTAGGTATGTGTGTCTAGTCAAAAGTTGTATAGAGCGAATTTGATTGAATTTACTAAATTGGATGATTTCTTTTTCTATGCTACCTAGTATAAAATCTCTTTAAATTAACCTTTTTATGTCAATTGAAAAAAAAAACTTTGCCCTGTCAAACTTTTGTGAGCGACCGAGCGACCTTATGAAAAAGTAATGTGCAAGCAATTATAGACCTTAGGGTGGTAAACATCACCATGTTTGTGTTTTATATATTTAGTAGAATTATTACTCGACTAGTGCATTAAAGTGAATGAATTTAATTTCTAATCTTAATAAAGAAAATTTTCTATCTCAATCATTATTACTTGCAGTGGCAATGGAGGGGCGTGCCATGTTATCGTAGTTGATCTCTATATGTATTTGAATAGCTATTTTGCAGAAATGGGGTATTTGACTAGGTACTTATATTTACTATATTTTTATTACAAATCTCGAAAGTATTACAAAAATATTAAGCAACAGTGTAAAAATGCCCAAATTATTAACAATTTTAAATCGTTCACCAGACAGAGAAAACACTACTTAAAAATAACGTCATGCTTTAAAAACTTAATAGTGACTTGACGTCACTCCATACAATATCCGTTTCGTGTAACAATGACAAGGACAGAAAATGCCCCCTCCACAGACTTCGGAAGCGTGCAGGTGTCTCCTCTATTTTATCATCGTTATGGTTATATGCTAAGACGTAGGTGACGCAGCGCAGCACAGTACAGATTTTGCCGCGCAGGCTAGGTGAGGCAGACATAGGCCACGACCGCATGCTGCGACGCAGCTCGAAGACACATTCGAGTTTTAACTAGTAGGTACAAAGAATAGACGCGTTCGAGTTGACGAACGTTTTTTTTAATAGTCTGGATGATTAGTATCATACAAACAAGGTTCACAACGCACTAATTCAATTAAATGTTCTGTCATTGTAATAAAATTCGAATTAGCGGTAAAAAACACATGTCGACATGCACGCGTCGCGCAGAAATCTGTGTCGGCACTACAACGAGGCGCAGAGCAGGGCAGACGTATGTCTGTGTCGCACGCGTCTGCGCCGCACGCGTACGCAGCTCTTAGTACGTTCATCATACATTACAAAATCTGCTCTGCGCTGCGCTGCGTGCACCTGCGTGACCTGCGTCTCAGCATACGCTTAGCCTAAATGTTGGTTTTAGAGATGTGGCACAACATAAATCATAGGTTGATCATTCTATTATCGATTTATTTCCAGAATAAAGTATTATCGCGAAGCTACATACCCGCGACCTAATTTATTGGGGACCCGGTATTTTAATAAGTCACTTGTCAGATATTGATCGTGACGATTGTGTTTCTGTAGGTACTAGCTGAAGGCGCAAATGGGCCTACCACACCGTCTGCCGACATTATAATACAAGAAAAGAAAATCCTGATTTTACCAGACTTGCTGGCGAACGCAGGCGGCGTTACAGTCTCTTACTTCGAGTACCTCAAGAATCTCAACCACGTCAGCTTCGGGAAGTTGAGCATCAAGTTCTGGAGAGATTCTAACACCGCACTTTTGGGTAATTTATCATAATTGTGTATTTTTACGTTTAGTTTCTTGTATCTACCTACTATAATGTAGGCATCCAACCTAGGTGGGTTAGATGCCTACCTAGCTATAAGAACAGTGAAACAGTGAACAGTGAGTTTTTTTTGTGGATGTTCTATTCTATTCTATTTTTATTGGATGGCGTGCCAAGTCGATGTCGACTTTTCTGCCAGTGTAAAGAGTGACTTGGTTTTTGTGGATGTTATTCTCCGTTCATGATAGGAATGTTTGCATGACACATCCATGAACGTAAATTGTTATATAGTGCAAAATATAACATTTTGGACGACGTAACCAACTATTCTAAAACATGAATTCCGTTAACCACATGATATCATGAAAGAACAAAAATACCTAAGTACTGATTATCATTATAAAACCAATTTCCACAATAAATCCAAATAATTATGTTTTCTTCGAAACCGCATTTTTTTATTATAAACTAGCTTTTGCTCGCGGCTTCGCTCGCGTTAATTTACGGATCCCTAATTTTATGATCCCAAAATATAGCCTATAGCACTCAGGGATAACGTAGCTTCCTATTGGTGAAAGAATTTTTGAAATCGGATGAGTAGTTTCGGATATTACCTCCTACATACAAACAAACAAACAAACAAATTCTACCTCTTTATAATATTATTAAGTATAGATACCTATCAAATACTTTTTTTTTCCGGACTTTCAGCTTTACAATCTATGATTGACGTGGTGCAAAAAAAAAACAATAGAAGCTTCAAGTGATTAAATTAATTGAATCTATTAAATCTTAAATTACGAAACTAACGTTAGTAAACAAACAATTATTTGTAATTACACTTATCCACGCGTGAATAGGTACTGATAAGGTTATTATGAATATCATTACTGGCTTTTATACTTCCCTTGTTCGTTACTACTACAATAAAGTCTAAATCTGAAAACAGTATTTGAGATAACCAAGCTACGATTTATGTTGTACCCTGTGTCTAAAATCAAAATCAGACATGTGTCGTGCAAACCTTCCTATCGTAAATGAACAGAGTGTAGGAAAGTCAGGGCCGTCTCTAGGTTATCTGGTGCCGATAGGCCGTTCAGCATGCCCCCCCCCCCCCCCCCTTCATGGCTTAGTAAAATAAGTTCTCGGGCCTCGACGCCCTCATAGCCCTACCTACCTTGGCGCCGAGGTGCCTCTTAGTACCGGATTGAGACGGCCCTGGTATGGCTTGACAAATTAGAACAGATCTTCCCTGTTGCCTCTTTGATTTTATTTTCTTAAATTATTATTAACGATTAACTGTTGCCCGTGGTTTCACTTCATCCTAGGGGAACTACTTCATGTACCCGGATAAAAAGTCCTATGTCTAATCCAGGTCTACCTGTGTGCCAAATTTCATTCAAATTCGTTCAGCCGTTAAGGCGTGATTTATTAACAAACATCCAAATTCACAAACTTTCAAGTTTATAATATTAGTAGGATATCAGGGGACACGGCAGTGCCCCGAGCAGGCACGGCCGTACACCCTTTTCTCGAAACAACTCAAGGCACTTTTAAGCCCTCAACAGATGAGAGCGAAAGCCTGAAAATTATGTTACAGAGAGTAGTTAAGGACGCATTTGCAGACACACACAGGGTATCTTCAATCATTATATTATATTTCTAATTATTTTGCTTGACAGACGAACCTTAAAGATGCGAAAATAAGGTTCTATTTCCATGTGTAATCTTGCTATCAGTACCTAACCATCGTGAGTGGACTTGAGTCGTTTGATAACAGCAATACGCGGTCAAATAGATCCCTCCACAGACACAAAGATTTGATTGACCTTACTTGAAGACAAAATGCGCTGTGTGTGTGGCCGTCTGCATGCAGTAACATGACTTATTACCTACTCATTCTGCAAATGCCTATTTTATTTTGATACTGTACTAGAGACTTAAGAGTTGTTTTTGGTATTTTAGACTCCGTGGAGAAGTCGCTAAAGGCGGCTAATGTTAACGCAAAAGTGACGCCGACGCCAGCGTTCGCGTCCATGATGTCTGGAGCGTGTGAGAAGCACATAGTGGGCACCGGCCTGGAGTTCTCCATGAACAACGCCTGTTCAGTACGTACCTAACTTTCTATTTGGTCGGCATCGTCTAAGCAAATTGTTGTAGAAAAACCAGTATTTCCACCGCTAGGCCGTCCCAGCTGTCATCAGACCTCCACAACCCATTTGGCAATTACTTAGTGAAGTAAAGTTACCCCAAGATTAGTCTAGATAGTTTCGCTGGGATTGTGCCCGTGACAAAAAAAGTAGTCTAAAAAAGTCATCAAGTTACAGCGGTTACGCACTGCATCCGATCTGGATCCGTGAAAATAAGAATATAAAAAACTCGGACCGAATTCGGATATTGCTTTTCGCACTGCATCCGATCCGAATTCGTGAAAATACGGGTTTAGAGTCTAAAAATCTCGGACCGAATTCGGATATCGCTTACGCACTAATCCGATCTCTGATCCAAATCCAAACAATTCAGGGGCCATCTTTGGCATATGTCCGATTTGAATCCGAGGTAATGCGAAAGCGTTCATACAAACAGTACTACGGCTACTTCGGTCCGTCAATATTTCTTCCGAATTGGAGACTCACTGATGACGGAGAGAAATCGGATGACAGAAGTCGGATCTAGTACGTAAACTATCATACAAATTAGTATGTTCACGGATTCGGATCGGATGCGGTGCGTAACCGCTCTTAGGGTGAGTAGTATAAGCACAGTCTACCTATATCTTACTCCTAACCAGTGGCGAAGGCTCCATAAAACTCGATTCCTATCGGTTTCCCTTTCGAAACGAGTAGTTACTGGAATTCACGCATCACACTTGAGCAAGGTAAACATTTTATGATCCGGCTTCCCTTATAAGAAAATTCACCCTTCGCCACTGCTCCTTACAGTCGGTCAACGTAGAACATTGTCGCAGAGCAATCGTGCGGGAGGTTGCGGGGTGAAGGGGGCGGAGGTTATGTCCCGAGTATCACTGCATACTCGGGACATAACCTCCGTTCCTACATAATTTTGACATTTCATAGGACCTGTCAAATGTATGGGCGTTGACCCACTGTATGTAGTAAGTAGGTACACTGTGGTATAAGCATGGGTGCCTCACAATTTAACACATTTGAGTCCACCACACTTTTCATAGAGCGCACACGTCATGCCGCCATACAAATGGTTAGTGGACCTTCCAGGAGGGTCCTCGGCATTACGTTTGCGCTAAGAGAGAACCCTCGAGGAGGGTTTGACATTAGGTTTAAAACCGTGTCATAAAACTTTTCAAAAACTAAACTTTTTTTCAGAGCTTACTGCACTACGTTTTACACGAGCAGCCTGTGGGCTAGATATACTCAAAAATCGTACAATGCCCTCCGCGTGTAATACAATAACGCGTTCAGGGTGCTGTTGAGGCTGCCCCGCTACTGCAGCGCGTCAGGGATGTTCGCGGACGCACATGTGGATTGTTTCTTTGCCACAATGCGTAAGCGCTGTGCGTCCCTGGTGCGTAGGGTGTGGGGCAGTAACAACAGTATCCTGTTTCTAATTTCGAGCAGGCTGGACTGTCCGTACGTGAATCGCTGCTGCGCCATTTCCCATGGAATGGTGCAATCGCGGTGAAGCGTATAATTAATTTAACTACTAACATAGAATAAGTAATTTACTAACAAATGAGTCATAGTTACTTGATAAAATAAATGAATTGAATTGAATAAAACACTACTACGTAGTAAAATAGTGTTTTCAAGGGGTCTTGTTGCTTGTTTTATGACTGTATTTTCTAAAAAAAAACACCTTCATTTAAAATTAAGCCTCCTGGAGGTCACCCAGCACTGAACGTGTTAATTACAGCTGCGTAGTGCTCTGCTTCTAGATAAAAAAATATCCTAGTTGCGTCCATAACACTAGATTATGTGTTACAGAACGTATCGAGAACAGCTAAGACCCACAAGCTGGGCTACGACTTGAGGACGGCCGCGTATATTACTGCTATTGAGAAGATATTCGCCACGTACGATCAGCACGGCTTAGCTTTCTAACTTGCTAGTTTGACGTCACGTTAATGAAATGAACACGGATTCTAAAAAAAGGTGACGAAAACTGAAGTTAATGTAAGCTGGGTATTAAGAAAACTAGTGCTTAACAATCAATCACGACCGGTTAGGTTGGTTTGTAGAGTGCTATCTCTCTGGACAAGTTTTATTAGCTCGATATAGTGCGTTCCATCCACGAAGACGCGCCCCACTCTTTTTTGTGGTCGGTAGCCACGTGGTGCGTATGCACACATCTTTTATGTGTGTGTGTGTGTGGCGATAGAACTAACACAATAGCAATTTGTAATGCACACTTTCGCACTGTAGCGATATCGACAGAGTGGGGCGCGTCTTCGTGGAAGGAACTATACTACAACTGGCGAGGCGTAAGCTGAGCTTTGCATTTGTGTGAGTGTACATAGAATCGATTGCCAAAAAGCAGTATAAGGCCGTCCATACACGGGCAGCTCGAGCAGTTAGCCAGTGATAAACATACACAGGCAGCTCGAGCAGTTAGCCAGTGATAAACGTACACAGGCAGCTCGAGCAGTTAGCCAGTGATAAACGTACACGGACAGCTCGAGCAGTCAGTGTATGCCTGGCGATTCTTGACCGCACGCCGTGCCGCCAACCGCCCGAAGCAGTTGCAACTGTGAGAGCTGTTTCGTGTATGTACGTACGTAAAAGGCTACAGTTTACTATGCAGTTGCAGCTTACAGTAGTCGATCCTGACTGCTTCAAGCTGCCCGCGTATGGTCGGCCTTAACTGGTTTAAACAAAGCAAAGGACGCGTCTGCATTCATTCTCACACAAATGCAAAGCTCAGCTTAGGCCTCGCGGACGGTACTGTAGATGAGCACAAAGGTGACCCAAAGCGTTCCAGTGCTGGTAATTGTTTCCCCGGAGCCCCTATGTGACACCTTCCAATGTGCGTCTGTGTCCAATACTCTATGAGTAAACCTATTGCGATTGCGAGAGTTACGCAATAACGGTGCAGTAACGTTTAAAAATGCGTTTATAGCATAGCTTATTTTGTGATGATTGTGGAATATGTTTGGTTTCAGTCGGAGCTGGGTTTTTAATACAAGGGGTATTAAACCTGTTTAAACCTAAAAAGTAATTTTGATAAAAGTTTTATACAAATTGTGTACCTAATGGTCTTTTTAAAAAATGTTAATGAACATGTATAAAATATTTAAAAAGAGTGTTTTGAAGATCTGCATGTACATTTTTGCTACTTCAAGTATGTATTCACATCATAATATAGAATACATGTTTTATAACTAGGTGTACACGAGGGGATAGCCTGTAAGTGTACATTGTAAAATTTATTAAATAAATAAATATATGAAATGTGCCCATTCTCCCATACTCTTTTGAGATCATGAGAAACATTCCATTTTTTTTATGACTGATGGCATTCTGCCATTTTAGGAACGATCATGAGATATTTGTGATGTTGAGATTTTAGAAAGTTTTTATCTTTATATATTATTGTATTTTTTATTTAAAAGAAAATAAAACAATTATTTTATATACCGCACTTTATTTAAAAAAATATCTTATACGTAACTGAATACTACAGGAAATATTAAACAGAAATTAATTTATAAAAAAAAAAAAAAAATCTAATACGTAACTTATTGCTACAGGAACTAATTCTTATTCTTTATTGCACACATAATATATTTTTTAATTATAAAATAAAATTTCGTCAGGTACAAAGGCGAGCTTAACTCAAAATTGAGTTTTTTAACAGCAAACCTTTGAGCGATAAGAGTTTAGAATAAACTGGAGGACAGAAACAAGTGTACAACAGGAATGAAACGACAGTAAGAAAGTCCAAAAAAAAAAGGAAAAATGGTTTATAACTACACAAATACAGCATAAAAATATATATCTTAACCAACATAGGAAAAATGTATATGTATAACAAAATAATACATACTTATTAATATACAGGCTGGTCCAAATAACAAGGCCCAAAGGAAAAATTGATTCCTCATACCCAGGGTATTCTAAAATACCCCATGTATGTTCCGCATTTTTTGTAGTTGTGAAAGAACGAAAAAAAATAATTGTAATTCTTTATTTGGTTCCCTATCCATTTGCATAAAATGTTAAGACCTAATATAACTTAGCATAATTTTGTTTATTATATTTTCGCATAATATAATTACGCATAACAGCTTACGCATAATTTTTTTAAGCATAATTTCTCTAACCATAATAATGATTAAGCATAAAGTTCTAAAGCATAACTTTTTTAAGCATAATATCCTAAAGCATAAATTCATTTACGCATAATGATATTAAAACATATTTTTATAGGTATACGGTAGACGATTATTCGTCACCTACTTTCATTTACACAATAAAAACTTAAGGGGATGTTTGTAAGGTTGAGGCTCCAAAGCAGAGTCGACGGAGCCCCGCTGGGCGGGGCTCCTATATCTGTCTGCAGGGTTTAAAGTAACCTAACACGAAGGGGATGACGGGGGCTTCGCTCGCTCACTCTAGCCCCCATCATCCCCTTCGAACCTAACCTATCCGTGTCGGGGTGCGCCTGCGACTAGATTATTAGACAATGGTAAAACATTTCTGATTATCATAACTGACGTTATGCTAATAGTCATTAGGCCTACTAACGTTATGCGAATCAAATTCATGCCAAAACAAATTAGTCTTTAAGATGATTATGCCAACATAAAATGTATGCCTAAAAAAATTATGCCGAAGTATTATTATGCCAAAACAAATTGTGCCAAAATCGTTATGCCGAAGTATATTAGGACAAAGAACATTATGCGAAAAGAAGGGATCCCTCTTTATTTCGACCATCTGTATACTTTATAATTTTGAAATGAAATACTCTTTTTTCTTGACAATATCTGGAGAAGGGCTGACACGTAAGGAATGCGAGAGAGAATTCCAAACGCGCACTGCACGAATAATGAATGAGCCATCATAACGGCTAGTAGTGTGACTAGGAGTACAAAGAAGAGAAGCTGAGCGACAACTAATATAATAATTTACTGTGGAATGATTTTATTGGGATTAACTAAAGTAATTCTACATAGTATAATAAATACTCCAACTTGCGATATCGAACAGTAAAAATCTAGGGCACTTTTTTCTAATCTAGAGAAAAACCTACACTCCACGATTTAAGGGACGATTTACCAACGATTTATGGGTTACTCTGTGCTACCGACGATTTAAGGGTTAGAATCGCTGGCCCATCTCTTAAGGCCGATTAAAGGCTCAATTTACACGGAGATAGTTTCTCGAAGCGAGACTCGTTCTGTCATTGTTTTTCTCTACGATGAAAACAGAGATAGCAAGAGACTCGCTTCGAGAAACTATCTCCGTGTAATGAGCGTTTACACGAGGAGAGTTTCTCGAAGCGAGACTCTTTCTATCATTCGCTTCGAGAAACTATCTCCGTGTAAATGAGCGTTTACACGAGGAGAGTTTCTCGAAGCGAGACTCTTTCTATTATTCGCTTCGAGAAACTATCTCCGTGTAAATGAGCCTTTACACGAGGAGAGTTTCTCGAAGCGAGACTCTTTCTATCATTCGCTTCGAGAAACTATCTCCGTGTAAATGAGCGTTTACACGAGGAGAGTTTCTCGAAGCGAGACTCTTTCTATCATTCGCTTCGAGAAACTATCTCCGTGTAAATGAGCGTTTACACGAGGAGAGTTTCTCGAAGCGAGACTCTTTCTATTATTCGCTTCGAGAAACTATCTCCGTGTAAATGAGCCTTTACACGAGGAGAGTTTCTCGAAGCGAGACTCTTTCTATCATTCGCTTCGAGAAACTATCTCCGTGTAATGAGCGTTTACACGAGGAGAGTTTCTCGAAGCGAGACTCTTTCTATCATTCGCTTCGAGAAACTATCTCCGTGTAATGAGCGTTTACACGAGGAGAGTTTCTCGAAGCGAGACTCTTTCTATCATTCGCTTCGAGAAACTATCTCCGTGTAAATGAGCGTTTACACGAGGAGAGTTTCTCGAAGCGAGACTCTTTCTATTATTCGCTTCGAGAAACTATCTCCGTGTAAATGAGCCTTTACACGAGGAGAGTTTCTCGAAGCGAGACTCTTTCTATTATTCGCTTCGGGAAACTATCTCCGTGTAAATGAGCCTTTACACGAGGAGAGTTTCTCGAAGCGAGACTCTTTCTATTATTCGCTTCGGGAAACTATCTCCGTGTAAATGAGCCTTTACACGAGGAGAGTTTCTCGAAGCGAGACTCTTTCTATTATTCGCTTCGGGAAACTATCTCCGTGTAAATGAGCCTTTACACGAGGAGAGTTTCTCGAAGCGAGACTCTTTCTATCATTCGCTTCGAGAAACTATCTCCGTGTAATGAGCGTTTACACGAGGAGAGTTTCTCGAAGCGAGACTCTTTCTATCATTCGCTTCGAGAAACTATCTCCGTGTAATGAGCGTTTACACGAGGAGAGTTTCTCGAAGCGAGACTCTTTCTATCATTCGCTTCGAGAAACTATCTCCGTGTAAATGAGCGTTTACACGAGGAGAGTTTCTCGAAGCGAGACTCTTTCTATTATTCGCTTCGAGAAACTATCTCCGTGTAAATGAGCCTTTACACGAGGAGAGTTTCTCGAAGCGAGACTCTTTCTATTATTCGCTTCGGGAAACTATCTCCGTGTAAATGAGCCTTTACACGAGGAGAGTTTCTCGAAGCGAGACTCTTTCTATCATTCGCTTCGAGAAACTATCTCCGTGTAAATGAGCGTTTACACGAGGAGAGTTTCTCGAAGCGAGACTCTTTCTATTATTCGCTTCGGGAAACTATCTCCGTGTAAATGAGCCTTTACACGAGGAGAGTTTCTCGAAGCGAGACTCTTTCTGTCATTGTCTTTCTCTACGATGAAAACAGAGATAGCAAGAGACTCGCTTCGAGAAACTATCTCCGTGTAAATGAGCCTTTAATTTATTAGTTCGCATACGAGATGCGAACGCCAGCACATTTGCTGGAAAAGTGCCGCATTCAGTATTTTGTTTGAGCAAGCAAATCTTAGACGTTGCGATCTAAAACCGCGTAATCACTAGGGCGACAAATATCTGATTGATAATGATGTCGCCAGATGCAGCACGACTTCGCCAGACATGAAGCCGGCGGGCCCTCTTCAGAAATGAATCTGGCGACGTCACACAACAGTTTTGGCGACACGTATCCCAAAACATTAATTATCTAACGACAGTTTTCAATAACCTATAGGCGGTTTGCTCTACTAGAGATAGAAATAATGTTTATCTCTAGTAGAGTAAATCGTCGATAGATAGGTTATTGAAAGGAGCCGTAAGTATAGCGACACACCATGCCGAACTGACGCGCGTGACCGAAATCCGCCTTAGGCCCTGTCTTCACCAAAGCGGAGAGGAGAGAAGATGCCTCGATCAACCAATTTTATTGCGTTATTTTCAAATCTCTCCGCTTAGCTTCAACTCAAAACGAAATCCTATTGGTTGTTTACGAGATATCTCCACTCTCCGCTTTGGTGGATACCGGGCCTTAAGGTGGCTTCCCACGGTGCGTGATTTTACGGATGATACCACGCACAGCCACGTACCGCACCGAGGCTCTTCCAATGTTGCGTGTCCGTCTATGTGGATGTGTGATTCGAAGCTATTTTGTCATTCCAAAAGAACGTATCGCTGCAACTGTCAGCACTCGCTTGCCGCGCACTAAGTTACCGACCCGCAGTGGAGGCGTCACCACTACACCACGGACGAGTCTCTTCTCACGGTGCGCCGGTGCGAACTAGTGCAAGCGGTGCACAATATCACGCACCGTGGGAAGCCACCTTTAGTTTCAAAGTCGATTATGTGTGTAACTACCCACCAAAGCTGCATATTCTGAGATTCATGCATTCATTCAATTCGTAATGGTGTTTCGCTACATCAATGACTACGTGGCTTTATTCTCAAAGACTATCATAAAAATGTATAATATATTAATTAAATATAATATTCATTAACATTTAGGTCCTAGCGTGTTCCCGGTTATGTTTGAACCACGCAACAGTTTCGTGGATCGCGGTTTCGAAGGGCGTGAATTTAAAGTCTTTATACAATAACCTAAGTTTGTTGTTGGAGGCGGTCTTCTTGTGTTGCCCGTCAGCCTTCGTGGTGTCGTACACTATCTGTCCAGTAAAATTGTGCGCTACCTTTATCATTTCCGCAACCGTACTAATTGTTACTTCGTCTTCTTCGTCCACTGAAATAAGAAAAAAAAGTTTGAACTTTCACTTTTTAACACATTCGAATCCATGACACTTTTCATAGAAACTACATACCGAAATGGTGGTCTTACGCAACACTGTTGCGGTAAGTGGGTCAACCGAGGCGTCCAACGTAAACATGCGTCGTGGAGCAGACAGTGCATCGCCGCCGAATTGCAAGTCAGCGAAATCGGACTCGCCACCGGCCGACGTTACTAGGAGCAATGCCCTACCTTGCCCCCCTCGTCTCACCTCTGCCGTTGCTGAGGTGACGTCAGGAATAAGTACGTCGACACCTCGTGCTTACGCAGCAGCCGCTAGACTACCTCCCGTTCAATATGAGCGGCCAAAGCAAACGACCATCGTAGGCGTAGGGGCGCAAAAGAGCAGAGCTCAAAACATTGTGCCCATCATGCATCAGTCCCTCAATCGGGGAAAAGCAGACGAAGACGGCTTCATAAAGGTAGAGAATAAACGAAAACGGAAGCCAACTTCTCGTAATCAATGCGGTACCGCATTGACAGGAGCCAATATGCTGCTGCGACCCGCAATACCCTCTACGCAGCTGTACGTGTCCCGTCTTCATCACTCCACGAAGGTTGAGGAGATCGTGGAGTACATTCTTATAAAGACCAATTGGACTTTGAGGGTCGAGAAGTTGGAGTCGCGCCATAACGTGAATTTTAAATCGTTTGTGGTGCGGGTTCCAACTAAACATCTGGATACCTTCCTAAAAGAAGAATTTTGGCCGAAGGGTGTCGTGTATCGTCGTTTCCGCGGAAGGTTACGCGACACCACGCAGCGCAACACGACGCCGACACTACGTGTACATTAGTGCGTTATTATGTTATATTTAATTATGTATGAATTTATTTATTTTGATATGTATGTTAGTCTATAAGGTATTTATCTATGGCCCTTTGTAGCCTGTAATATGTATAGTATATGTGTATCTATTAGTTTCGGCTAGCTTCCACGACACAGGGAATCCTAGTGTGGAAGCTAGTACCAAATGTAATATTATTGTTATGTAAGTTTATTGAATAAAGTATTTTTGATTTGATTTTTTTTTTGATTTGATTTGATAGAGCTCATATGCCATGCCGCCGTACATATTGCTAGTGGACCTTCCACGATGGTCCTCGGCATTACGTTTGCGCTTCTTCTTCTCTTGTGTCAGCACGAGCTATACGAAACTAGGTCATGCTGTGGTGAAACGATTAGCCAGTCAGCAAGGTTGGTAGCGAGACTGACTGCCCAGGGTGCGCTGAACGTACTGAAGTATCGTCAGGAGTGGAGGCTCTTTTCATGCACCCCCGTTTGCACGTTTACGTTTACATACGTGTGCGCTAAGAGCGATTACGCACTGCATCCGATCCGAATCCGTGAAAATACGGATATAAAAAACTCGGACCGAATTCGGATATTGCTTTACGCACTGCATCCGATCCGAATCCGTGAAAATACCGATCTAGAGTAAAAATCTCGGACTGAATTCGGATATCGCTTACGCACTTGTCCGATCTCTAATCCAAATTCAAACAATTCAGGGGCCATCTTTGGCATATCCATTTGGCGTGTGATTTGAATGTATGTATAATGTAATGCGAAAGCGTTCATACAAACAGTAGGTACTACGGCTACTTCGGTCCGTCAATTGTTCTTCCGAATTAGAAACTCACGGATGACGGATAGAAATCGGATGACGGATGCCGGATGTAGTGCGTAAACTACCATACAAATAGTTCTATGGCTACATCGGAACGTATTTTCACGGATTCGGATCGGATGCAGTGCGTAACCGCTGTAAGAGTGAACCCTCAAGGAGGGTTCTTGGTATTAGATTAAAAACCGTATCATGAAACACGCTACTTCGTAGTAAGATAGTATTTTCAGGGGGTTTTGTTGCTTGTTTAATGACGGTGAATTTTCTAACAAAAACCTACATTTAAAATTAGCCCTCCACGAGGACAGCCGGCACTGAACGTGTTAAGGTGAACCGCACATGTTGCACTCGAAAGTAGATCGTATACTAAAGGCATATGTTTTTATTTAACAGGGCAACGCGCGCCTCTGCTCCTTCTATTTGAATTGACTATAAAGGACCAAAACACAAATGGCGTATCTAGTCGAGCCACATAAAATCAGTTCTTTAAATACTGTTAGTAAATTACGCCGACTCATTTTACGCGGCATAAATGACGCTCGTCTAGCTTCAGCCTAAACCCGGCCGCACATAATCAGAAATTTCTGTCAGAAAATTTCTTTTAATTTGAAAAACAAAATCTTCTTTCTAAGCGTAGGTAGTTTCTGTGAACTTCGATATATCTACATTACAAATATTAAATAAAAAATATTAATAAAATCTAATTTGAATTGTAATGGGGACAAAACTGTCACATTATGAGCGAAAGAAATTCATTTACTTAGAAATACATCGCTAGCTTTACTTCTTTGTATTGTCTTTTTTAACTTAAAGTAATGAATTTTATAAGTAAAAAGTAGATAAGTAATTAGAGTTAATGTAGAACTAATCGCCTATCTAGATTTTGTTTTTTTAAAGTGCGTAATTTAAAAGTACATCGCTGGCTAACTGTTATAGAAGAAGTCATTTTTTATAAAAACTAAAACGAAACAAATTGCGTATTATGCATATTTCGATAGAACAAATATAGAACTAATTATTTAATGTATTCGTTAAGACGCAGGGCATGGTCAATCGCTAGGTACAGATACACTCGACCCGGAACACTCAGAATTTGCCGGATCCGGCAGCCTGCTGGCTCTAGTACAAAATCATGGTATAATAATATGTTTCACTGGTATTCTCTTCCCGTGACAGCTAGGTCACGTGATTGGCCTAAGACTACGTCATCAGCTGGGGGTGCTTCCACTATGTATAAATAAATTACCCGAGCAAGATGCATTTTTTCACATATTTGCTTCTTTAGAGAAGCAATTTTGAACTAGTAATTTTATACAGTTTACTTTTTAACTAAATAGATGAATAACATGAAATAGAAAGTAGTTAGGCTAGTTAGCAATTTTTTTAAATATTTAAAATGAATTAAAAATCTCCTTTATTGTATTGGAGATGTTAATCAATGGCAGCACTGATCGTGACATTCGTGACGTAGTCTTAGAGCATCGTGGGAAGATAATACCTGGCGTAGCATATTATTATACCATGTACAAAATATATGCGCATAGTCTTAGCGCATACGTCAGAACTTTTCTGACAGAAATATCTGATAAGATGCGACCGGGCTAAAACTGTACGTCTAGATGCGCTGTCATGGTGTTCCGGTGAAATAAGGCCCTACGAGTGTATGCTGCAATGGAAACTGAACTGTGGACAATAGAGTTAAGGTTACTAATCCCAAAGCAAAATTTCAATTGAGTGATATTTACCTGACAATATGATAGGCTCCACACTGTTATAGTTTCCCAGCACCCAAATGAATAACCTGGCCAAGTCGAGCGAATAGATGAACTGGCGTAATGGCTTCCCGCTGCCCATCACCGTGAATGTTTGTTCACCTGCAATTATTGGCAACACTTCATTTTAAACTTTTTCTCACTCTCAGATTTTTACCAGACACAAGTCTCACATACGGTATCTACCTATTGTTTTACCGAAACTTTTTAGATCAAATTCCATGTTGTCGAAAACTATTCCACGAATATCATGTTCTATCTTTTTTAATTAATTTTAGTTTAAATAATAGATTTATATCGATCCAACGAATAAAATCGCGAGACAAGATATCTGGAGACGTTGATCGACATTGCCCGACGTTGCCCGACTTCGCCTGACATCCCTAGCAACACGTGTCCCGGAACATTTGTCCGCTAGTGAATACGAGGTTATATGTTCGATTCGCGACCTTGCCGCGTGTTGAGCTCATGACTAAGGGTTCCGTTTGGATTCGAAACTAGGGCAATCCGTAAACATGCACGTGAGTAAACCGTAAACAATCATAAATGTGATGATTACGCTTACCTTTTTGCATAGCGTCGTCCATCCTCCTGATAAGCGCCGGTATGACGTGGCTGGACTCCAAATTGAAGTTATCGTGAGGTCCAAACACGTTGCAAGGTATTACTGACGTGAACATGCAACCGTGCATCTCGTGGTAGCCTCTGGGAAAAATACGGTTGGTACTGAGTGCCTAGTGCAGGGTGCAGGGGTGGCCAAACTACGGCCCGCGGGCCAACTCCGGCCCACGAAGGCTTTTAATCCGGCCGCCCACTCTCCCTTTTAGAGCAAGTCATGAGTGGACACAAAGGCAATATAATTTTGCAGCCTCGTCGACACAAATTGGTATAAAATAAATACATAGATAGTTATAAAATCATCATCTGCCTAGCCTTTTCCCAACTATGTTGGGGTCGGCTTCCAGTCGAACCGGATGCAGCTGAATATCAGTATTTTACATGGAGCGACTGCCTATCAGACCTCCACAACTCAGTAACTGGGTAATACGATACTCTTGGTAAGACTGGTTGTCAGACTTTCTGGCTTCTGACCAACAGTAACGACTCTCAAAGATCTACAAATGACAGCCGGGACCAACGGCTTTACGTGCTTTCCGAGGCACGGAGGAAACTCGCTATGGTAAATGGTCACCCATCCACAGACCAACCTCGGCAAGCGTGGCTTAACCCGGAAGATCGGTCTATGCGGCTGTAATTATTTAGCCACGAGCTCCTCCAGTATAGATATAGATAGTTATAAAATGCCATAAGAAATAACCGAAACAATAACAATTACAGTAAATTAATTTAAAACAAAATGTGTTTTTTGGAATTTTGGCCCCCTAAAAAATATTTCTTACGTTTTTCTGGCCCCTGATGAAAGTTTGCCCTAGCCTAATGAGAGTTGCATAAAATTATGAATGACTTCACCGTCGCGTTAATCGAGTTAACCTCAAACTCATTGAGAATCATAGACAAGCGTCTACAATCATAGTGTGTTACTGTCAAAATTGCAATTCGCAGTCGCGAAATGCTTGAAATAACCGATCACGTGCGATATCGTTCTCACTTGCGAATGCTAGTCGATGTTCGATGGTCATTCCTCCGGTTTCTGATTTGAGAATTCGAGATAAGCAAATCTGATACAATATACAAGGTTAGTCAGAAAGGGGGTACTAATCCGAAAGGGTGTTAAAGTACACATAATAATGAATAACTTTTGTTCTACAACTTTTCCCAAAAGTCAATAGTTTAAGAGAAACAGTTGCTCAAAAATCTCAAAAAAAAATCTTTAAAATCTATCTATCCCCAGTTATGATCAGCTGTGTTTACATTTTAGGTCATATTTGGGGTCATGAATTAGAAGCACCATTTTCTGAATTTGTAACTAAAGCAGGGATGAAGAATTTTTGAAAAAACTAAATTAAAAATCATTTTATTTGGAAAAAAAAATACCGAATTTTGAAATTTTAACACTTGCTTTCAAACAGACATCAGCGATACTATAAGTGGGCTTCGGATTAATACCCCCTTTCCGACTAACCTTGTATATCTGAGTACAAAGATGTCAAAAAAATGCTTTAAAATCCGTCGTTTTTTTGAAAACTCCATACTCAAATGTTACTCAGTATTTGCTTATCCCGAATTCTCAAATCAGAAACCGGAGGATTGTCTATTACGTAAAAAACACACGCAAATAGTGTTTCCCATTATTGTCACTAGTTGGCGCTGTTTCGATTCCATACAAATCGTAGATTAACGTTAACGCGATCGAATATTTAGAAAAACTCGCACTTAGCTCTCTGTTGAACACACAGATTTCCCATGTATTATAAGGGGCAAAGCTATTCTCCCTTATCACGAGAGATGGTTAAAACCAAGACTAAAGTAAACCGAGATTTAAAATATACCCATCACTTTCTAACGTCATTTATCAAAAAGAGACGGGGCTATTTTAAAACCTGGATTTTATTTAGCACATCTTTTGTAATATAAGACAAGTTCCAACTTTAAATTCTAATATCTTAGCTGAGGACAAAACAGGGAATTGAATTTTAATGCAATTTTTTTATGGTTTGCCAGATGAAATATCTAATGATAAAAGTCTAACAACGTAGGTATACCGTATGATAAGTATAAAAGATAAAAAAAACCATTAATTTTGACTAATTTCAATCAGCAATTAAAATCAACTTTCAAGATACCTGTTTAATACATCAATCATTCTCTTCGCATAGCTGTAGCCATAATTCGATGTGTGTGGAGGGCCATTGTGGACCTGAAATAAATTTCCAGATCTAGATAAAGAAAAGATAGATTTACGACCGATAATAATAACCGATTTCAATTCAAAAGTATAAGTAATGTAAAAATCTATATTGATCCAGACATTTTGGATAGTCAAAGTAAAGTTTTTATTCCAAACTAGCTTTCGGCCGCAGCTTCGCTTGCGTGATATTTTGAACCCGTTAAGTGACGATTTTCCATACAAACTTTCATCCCCTATTTAACTCCCTTAGGGGTTGAATTTCGAAAAATCCCTTCTTAGTGGATGCCTACGTTACAAAAAGAACCCACTGTCAAAATTTCAAGTTTCTAACCCCAGCGGTTTAGGCTGTGCGTTGATAGATCAGTCAGTCAGTTTCTCCTTTTATATGTATAGATGGACCAGATTTCAGGTACTTTTAAACGTCAAAACTAGGTGCACGGTTCTCGCAAATAAATTTCTATTCTATTCTATTCTAGGTTCTAGGTCTATGGAGAAGAGCCGGCAAGAAACTCCATGCATACTCATGGACGTGCATGTGCACATACATACATTCAACTATTAACTAATAAGTGCATCCTTATAATTATAGGTAGATACATACCCCCTTATTACAAAAGATGGTTTAAACCAAGACTAAGGTAAACCCAGGTTTAAAATATACCCATCACTTTCTTATGTCATATAACAAAAAGAGACGGGGCTATTTTAAAACCTAGGTTTTTCTTAAACCATCTTTTGTAATAAGGGGGATCAAGATTGAAGTTTAAAGGCATTTAAGTTATGTCAAGAAAATCATGTCAAATTCAAATAATGCATTTTTTATTTCTTAGTTTTTTCTTACATGACATGGGGGTGCAAGTGCACCTTGTACCTCCCTCCCGGTGCCCATGTGCATGGAGAATAGTAGCTCATGACAATTCCATTACAGTAGTGTGAGAAATATGTATAATGAGAATAACGCGGGTAGATTAAGCTCGGTTATTCATATCAGCCGTCAAAGATTCTCGGAGGTCTCGGGCAATCCCGAAAAATGCACGTGAGTAAACCGTAACTAATCATAAATATAACACTGCTAGTCGCGCGCAGAAGGTTTGCCGATGACTGCCCCTCCCACTTCACCGACCGCTACCCGCGCTCGTCTGAATCGTACCGTCCATCGACGCGTGACGTCATGAGGCTATCGGCAAACCTTCTCCGCGCGACTTATACGTTATAATACACGCGAATTCAGCCTATTGCACTGTATATTGCGCTTCCGCCCGCTGCGCTGCGTTCTAATGCGCTCCGACGCGCTTCGCCAGGTGTGAATCGTAATCGTCACAGGCCTCAAATATGCGACATGAAGGCACGCTTGCACAACTCACTAAATAGAACTAGCATAAACATAATTGTCTCTATCAATTGACAGAAATACAATGACATTTTGTTAAATATACAAGGTTAGTCAGAAAGCGGGTACTAATCCGAAAGGGTGTTAAAGTACCCATAATAATGAGTAACTTTTGTTCTGCCACTTTCCCCAAAAGTCAATATTTTAAGAGAAATAGCTGTTCAAAAATTAAATAAAAAATATGCTAAAATCTATCTATCGTAAGTTATGATCAGCTGTGTTTACATTTTAGGTCATATTTAGGGTCACAAATTAGAAATTCCATTTTCTGAATTCGTAACTAAAGTAAGGACAAAGAATTTTTGAAAAATCTAAAATAAAAATTATTTTACATGGAAATAAAAATTATCGAATTTTGAAATTTTAACACTTGCTTTAAAACCGTCATCAGTGATACTTTAAGTGGTCTGCGGATCAGTACCCCCTTTCCGACTAACCTTGTATTTAGCGCTAATTATTATTGTAGCTTTATTTATTTATAAACTCTTCATTGTACATAATACACTGGTAACAAAAAAAAAGGAATAGAAGCATTTACACAATATGTACAATGGGCGGTCTAATCGCACAAGGCGATCTAATATAATTAATGTTATCAATCCACTCATTGCATGTTATGTGCACTTATTATTGGAATGGGATACTATACTTTTCATAATTTTAACTTACCATAGTTTCATCAATAGGATATGTAGTTTTATCAGGGAATATACATGTTGATAGGCAAGATACTACTTTCTTTACATTGTTCTTATAGCTAGCATTCAATACATTATCATTAATAGCCATGTTCTCCCTCTGGAAATAAAAATAAAATTACATAGAAGTTAAAACTGGTTGCTAGTCTTTTCATAGATCCTTATGAAACTACTGACACATAAAAAAAACTGTTGGAAGGGGGGGACAGGTCTCATACAATTTTGATCATCATCCTTGCATGAAGGAAAACCAATAAATTCTTTGAATTTTTTTTCATTGATAATATACAATGAAACATCAGTTTAGTTATCAATTTCTAGATTGTGACATTTGTTTTATAATACATGTTAGTCTAATGGAAAATAGTTGTAACTCAAGAAAAACTTTAGTTAATCTTATCAAGAATTTCAACAAGTTATGATCAATTTCTTTGATAATAATTTAATGACATTCAGTAGGTATGTTTAAAGCTAAATGTAAAAATAAATAATGTTACAAATAACTGTAAACTTATTGCAAAATGTAATAAAAAAAGTCTTAAAATTATTTTAGTTGCAAGCAAAATTGAACTATGTGTAATAGACATAAGGTTTATAACCCCAAAGCGTGTTACCCATAACATAAAATATACCATTGTTACAGTAGACACTGCTACAATGGCTGATCATATCAGCCCATGAAACATTCACTGCTTCACATAGACTTTCAACATATGCATGTGATACGAAATCTATTGTTTTTTAGTAGCTGCCATTGCTCATTGCAATATGGGTATGCCAGGAATACCGGGAATGCATAAGTAGTTGGGTGTATAGTGTGGAATCGGTGTATTAAAATGGTTTATTCCACTTTGTTCACCTGGGTGAATAAAGTGGAATACACACAACATTAAATTATTTAAATGTTAAGTTTGCTTTGATTTGAATTTTTTTCGCATGTTCTGTACGGGTGAATAAAGTCCACAACATTAATAAAAAAGTCGCAACTGTTCACCTGGGTGATTTAATTCCAAGGTGAACAAAGGAGACCAAATAATTAAGTCACACTAATTCACCTGGGTGATATTGTCAGGTGAAATAAATCCGAGGTGAAATGAAAACACTAAAAATTCCACTTTGTTCACCCAGGTGATATCACCCAGGTAAACAAAGTGGAATAAACCATTAAACAGATTTATTAAAAAAAAACCCCAGGATTATCGGATTGTATAATTATTTAAAATTAATGTTTAACCCCCTATGCAAATATGTGTGTAAGAAGAGGAGTGGTGTGTGTTAAAAAAACCAAAAAAAAACAAATTTAAATAATTGTTCCAGAACCGCCACATTTTTTCAATCCAAAAGCGCATTCCATATTAGCCAACATCTAAGTTTAGGTGAATATGCATCCAAGTATTCGATCTCTAATAATAACAAATAATATAACATTACGCCTATATTCCGTGAAAGGTTGGACAGAGGTGTATAGTACACTCTCACTTCGTCATTATGTTTAAGTCCTATGTTATAGGGGACGAGCTTATAACCATCAACTGGGCACAAATCTAGTCTCCAGGCTGCTTCTGAGAAATTCCACATGGAAAAACCCAATAACACTTTGCCAACCTGTTGATTGAAGCCCAGACCTCATGCTCAGCAGTTGCACTTGTGACTGCTAGACAAACGAGGCAGTCATACACATACTGTATACATAATGTATGTACTTACAAAGAAGTCTAAATTGTGAGCCATGTTATGGAACAGTCCTCCGACCATAGCAGCCAAGTGGATTACATGTGTGGGCCGGTGTCTCTCAAACAATGCATCCGTTTGGGCCTTATCTCTGTAAACAAACACAGTAGCTATCCATTATAACAAAACTTGTAGGTTTTACCAACAGCCCTGCGTGCTTGGTACTTTTTTAACCGACTTCAAAAAGGAGGAGGTTCTCAATTCGGTTGTATATTTTTTTTTATTTTTATTTTTTATGTTTGTTACCTCATATCTCCGTCATTTATGAATCGATTTGAAAAATTCTTTTTTTGTTCCTAAGGGTATACTTCCCGATTGGTCCCATATCAATTTTGTTATGATTAGACCATGAACTTCAGAGATATGGAACGGAACTCCTCATCGGATCGAAGCAAAATTCTCAAATTACTAACATTGCTTTGTTTATATTTGTTGTTGGGAACTGACTACTGGAAAAGAGGAGGGGGTGCGTGTCTCCCCTCCCCCCCTTTGGAATGTTTTCATTATATTGTGTAAGGTATCATTTGAAAGGACTTTTTATGCCCGACTACGTCAAAGCCAAAAAGAAGGGTTATGAAGGAGGGGGTTAAAATTAAGACACTAAAACGTATTTAATAAAAAATAAACTTTAAAAAAAGTAAAAACCGACTTCAATTAAAAACTAAAAGGAGTAAAATAATTACCATAATATAAAATTAACAGTTTCAGAAGTCGGTGCAACTCTACACTGAAACAAATAGAAGCCACCGACTTCTGAAACTGTTAATTTTATATTATGGTAATTATTTTACTCCTTTTAGTTTTTAATTGAAGTCGGTTTTTACTTTTTTTAAAGTTTATTTATATTCAAGCAAATAATACGATAGAGACTTATTATTTTTTATTATTTAACACATTCACTGCAGGAAAACATACATGGATGGTTGATGATCTCTAAATTTTATTCATGCCAAAATGTTAATTAAGACTGTATTTATTTTTAATTACTGTTAACTTCTTATTTACTGTTTTATTATATGTTGATTCTAATATTGTGTAAATTCAGATGCAAATTATTGTTAATGAATAAATGACTATGACTATAACTATGGAAAGTTTGCGCAATGTTATGCTTAGTCAGCGGGCACATACACGTGTGTTTGCATTCATTTTGTATGAAAACATACATACATAAACGGCGCGTGCGCTATGCCACAGTACTGGCTAGTAAAAAAGTGTATGTGCAGTAGTCAAAGTGTTAAAATACGTAATGTTTGCAAGCTCATATATTATAATTTGGCTATGATGAAGTGCATTAAACTTGCATACAACTTCTTAGCTTGAAGTCATATAAAGCTCCGGTCTATTTGCTTTAGTCCTATGATATGTGTGGAAACGAGTATTTACCTTAACCTTAGTTTCAAAGCTTAAATCTTTACCTGAGATCTCCGTCTTTAGATCCACAGAAAATCCAAGTTTCGTTTTTGGAACGGTCATTATTCTGTGACTTTTCTTCATCAACTATTGTTTTAATCGCCTGACCGACAAGGCCGGATCCCCCGGTAACTAGTATCACACTTTTCTCCTCACTCATCTGAAATGTTTTGTAATTTTAGTTAATGACTACAATATTGATGTTGTCTTCAAATATATTTGAGCAAAAGTAATTCGTTAATTCATTGTCATCTCATCGGGTTTTTAATTAAAAATTAATACTAACTGCAATAAAATATTATTTATCACGGGATATTTATGTGGCAGAGTTTAATTAATTTATTATTTTAAATTTTGACGTAACTCTTCATCTACTTCACTGACGTATCGTACGTGTAGCAGTGTTGCCACTAAATACGCTACCACACCATAACCAAACACAAAATAAAACAAAACCTCATTGATACCCAACCCATAAAGAAACACTCACCTGTCGATATAGCATTATCTAAATCTTTATCAAGGTCCGAAATAGAGGTTTGCACCGGACTTAGAATAAGTACTAAAGCATAGAAGCCGTCTCGGTACTTGAAAAACGTACAGGGGCATCCATAGGGGCATCTGTCAAATATGGGCAATTTCGAGATTTTGAGCCCATTCTAACGCTACCAAATTAAATAGCCCGCTACTAGCTTAGAATAAGTACTTAAAGCATAGAAGGAGCGCTACTTAGCATAAACGAATCAAAATATAGCCATGCTATTTACTCATATGGCGGACTCGCTGTTGTCAGAGCGGGAAAGATAAACTTTTCACAGGCCGTAAAAAATAATTTTGTAGCCTTTTGTACAGAGACTAGGGATGAGGGTATTCACACTATTAGACTATAGCTATCGATAAAATAAAGTCATCGTATAATGTATATTACGAAATATCTGAAGTGGTATTGTAAGACCGAAAGAAGGTGACTATGATTGTGTTAACCAAATAACAGCCATGCCGGATATTGCCATAGTACATTTAAATACTTACTTCTTAGAAAGTTATAATGACAAAAGTAAAGTCATAATATCATTATTATTCAGCCGAAAGATGCCCACTGCTGGACGTAGGCCTCTCCCGAGCATCATCATTTCGACTGGTCCTGTTATTATCGCTATCAATAAATAAAGTCATCGTTTAAGTATAAATGTCTATTATTTAATTTGCAATTACTAAAAGATTCACAAAAGTTAAATACATTATTATTGAGTATTCCTTGTAATGTACTTGGACATGCACGTTTTTTTCTGTCACTAGAACGGCGCCACGTGGTCTCAGGTAAGTTGTCTATTTCGAGGCGCTGGAAATTTTAAACAAAATAATGATTGTTTTATATACAGGGCGTCCCACGACTTTGCCACATGGAGGGGAAGTACCTTAAATACTGTAGATAGAAAAATTTACTGAAAGAAGACTTCATTTTTATTTTGAAAACAATACGAACTGCATTCAAAGAATTTTAAATAATCACCTGTCTGAACCAGGAATCGAACCTGCTAAAAGTGAAAACAAAAAAATCTGTAATTTTATTGTTCTAATCGAAAGACTCGATCAGATACATTTATTTCTTCTAAATAATATAGCATCTAAAATAAAAGGAACACCATGAAATTTTACATTTAATTTAAAATTTTGTTCAGAATAATGAATAGCATTTTTTCTGACTATGTCGTGTTTTATAACAACTGACTTTATGTAGGTACTACTTTCTGCTTTACTATTATTTCGAAGTATTATTTCAAATATTCACCATGAAAAAATAAATAAATCAACGGTAAGCGAGATTATTAAAAGAGTTACAATTTGCATACAAATAGGAAGAGACAGATTTTGAGCATTTAATAAATTAAATTGTTTGGAAGTTGCACAGTTAAACGTGTCTTATTATTTCAAATAAATGTTAAATTTCATGGTGTTCCTTTTATTTTAGATGCTATGTTATGTAGTAGAAATAAATGTATCTGATCGAGCCTTTCGATTAATACAATAAAATTACAGTTTTTTTTGTTTTCACATTTAGCGGGTTCGATTCCCGGTTCAGACAGGTGATTATTTAAAATTCTTTGAATGCAGTTCGTATTGTTTTTAAAATAAAAATGAAGTCGTCTTTCAGTAAATTTTTCTATCTACAGTATTTAAGGTACTCCCCCTCCATGTGGCAAAGTCGTGGGACGCCCTGTATAACTAGCGACCCGCCCCGGCTTCGCACGTGTACGTTTAATAGCTTAAAACCTTCCTCTTGAATCACTCTATCTATAAAAAAACGGCATCCCTAAAAATACAAGATTTTAAAGATAATTACGGTAAAGAGGTGTAAAATTTAGTGGCACCAAATGCAAACTGATTGAGAAGTAAGTTAATCATCGTTTATCTAATACGTTAATTTTGTTTAGATTCACTGTTCTCCTAATCTATCAGGCTTGAAGATTACGACTGCATTAACAGCATTTATTTGAAAGATAAACAAGACAATGAAATATTATCTGAAATAGTCTATTGTATGAATGGCCGAAAGAAGATGTCGAACGTAATGTTGCAAGAAAAAAAAGTTTTTTATTTTTTTATTTTCAATCAAGCTAAATCCAGTGCGGGGTTAATCCAAGGACTTTATACGTAGTACTTATTACTTCTATGGGTTAATCTGTCCCAATTTTTTTTAAATAAATTACTCGAATTCTTTTATTTCCTGTAGACATGCAATTCAATAAGAACTTAGGCTTTTAATTTAATTTAGATTGAAGGTATAATGTTGGTATAGAGTCCTCCTTCAGTCTCCGCCATTTGCCACAACGAGTAAAAGAAGATAAAGTGAAATGGCTGGAGCAAATTCTGTGGTGCTTTCTTGGAACCCAACCAATTTCGTGAGCTACCACGGCAATCAATTTATTTCGAAAATATTCGTCACAGAGAAACTTAAATGAAAAAAAAAAGTATAAATACCTAATTAATTAAACCTAACACAAAAATCACGTTGTCGATAGATTTATCGATACAATTTTCGCACCCCTTTAATAATTTCTTTGGCGAATATTCTTATTGATAAATAGATAAGATTTAGATAGTTTATACTTATTTATTTTACTTCTTCTAAAAGGTAATGTCTTACTTTTACTTATTTAATGTATAATGAAATATATTTAAAGGAAAATCTATGAATAAACATAAAAATACTACGTACTTGTGGAAACTGATATTTTCACTTTGATTTTTTGTACATCCCTTGCGAGATTTATATTTTTTTACTATTCAGGACGTAGCGCACACTCTTATTTATAAGAACAATGTGCACATATACAAAACACAATTAATTAAATATAAATTCTAGACTAAAATATTTTTTCAAATCACCGCGCCACTGACACAAGTATTATACGACAAAATTTAAAATGTCGTTGCCGTCTGACAGGGGGTACTAGTGGCGGGCAATTTAATTTGGTAGCTAGGCTTTGGCTCAAAATCTCGAAATTGCTCTTATTTGACAGATGCCCCTGTACGTTTTTCAAGTACTGAGGCGGCTTCTATGCTTTAGTACTTATTCTAAGGCTACTAGTACCGCCTGTCAAACGACAACGACATTTTAAATTTTGTCGTATAATACTTGTGACAGTGGCGCGGTGATTTGAAAAAATATTTTAGTCAAGAATTTATATTTCATTAATTGTGTTTTGTGTAAGTGCATATTGTTCTTATAAATAAGAGTGTGCGCTATGTCCTGAATAGTAAAAAAATGAAAATCTCGCAAGGGACGTACAAAAAATCAAAGTGAAAATATCGGCTTCCACAAGTACGTAGTATTTCTATGTATACTCATAGATTTTCCTTTAAATATATTTCATTATACATTAAATAAGTAAAAGTAAGACATTACCTTATAGAAGAAGTAAAATAAATAAATTTAAACTGTCTAAATCTTATCTATTTATCAATATGAATATTCGCCAAAGAAATTATTCAAGGGGTGCGAAAATTTTATCGATAAATCTATCGACAACGTGATCTTTGTGTTAGGTTTAATTAATTAGGTATTTATACTTTTTTTTTCATTTAGGTTTCCCTGTGGCGAATATTTTCGAAATAAATTGATTGCCGTGGTAGCTCACGAAATTGGTTGGGTTCCAAGAAAGCACTATAACTTCTTTTACTCGTTCTGGCAAATGGCGGAGACTGAAGGAGAACTCTATACCAACATTATACCTTCAATCTAAATTTAAAAGCCTAAATTCTTATTGAATTGCATGTCTACAGGAAGTAAAAGAATTCGAGTAATTTCTTTAAAAAAATTGGTACAGATTAACCCCGCACTGTATTTAGCTTGATTGAAAATAAAAAAATTAAAAATCTTTTTTTTTTTGCAACATTACGTAAGACATCTTCTTTCGGCCATTTACAATAGACTATTTCAGATAATATTTCATTGTCTTGTTTATCTTAATACAGTCGCAATCTTCAAGCCTGATAGATAAAATAATTAGGAGAACAAAAAATAAAATTAACGTATTCAATGAACGATGAATAGCTTATTTCTCAATCAGTTTGCATTTGGTGCCACTAACTTTTACACCTCTTTACCGTAATTATCTTTATAAATCTTGTATTTTTAGGTATGCGTTTTTTTAAATAGATGGAGTGATTCAAGAGGAAGGTTTTAAGCTATAAAACGTACACGGGGCGGGTTGCTAGTTATATATAAAACAATAAATAAATATATAAATAAATAAATATTTTTGGGACATTTTTTTTACACAGCACCATCTAGTCCCAAACTAAGCAGAGCTTGTACTATGGGTACTAGACAATGGATATAATACTTATATACTTTTTTTTTGTAAATACATACTTATAATACATAAGAAACACCCAAACCAACACAAACACTTATGTTCAACACATAAATATTTGTGTTGTGCAATCATTATTTTGTTTAAAATTTCCAGCGCCTCGAAATTAACAACTTACCTGAGACCACGTGGCGTCGTTCTAGTGACAGAAAAAACGTGCATGTCCAAGTACATTACAAGGAACACTCAATAATAATGTATTTAACTTTTGTGAAGCTTTTAGTAATTGCAAATTAAATAATAGACATTTATACATATACGATGACTTTATTTATTGAAAGCGATAATCACAGGACCAGTCGAAGTGACGATGCTCGGGAGAGGTCTATGTCCAGCAGTGCGCATCTTTCGGCTGAATAATGATGATATTATAGCTTTACTTTTGTCATTATAACTTTCTAAGAAGTAAGTATTTATATGTACTATGACAATATACGGCATGGCTGTTATTTGGATAACACAATGATAGTCACCTTCTTTCGGCCATACAATACTATTTCAGATATTTCGTAATATATACATTTATACGATGACTCTATTTTATCGATAGCTATAGTCTGATAGTGTGAATACCCTCATCCCTAGTCTCCGTACAAAAGGTTACAAAATTATTTTTTACGGCCTGTCAAAAGTTTATCTTTCCCGCTCTGACAACAGCGAGTCCGCCATATGAGTAAACAGCATGGCTATATTTTGATTCGTTTATGCTAAGTAGCGCTCCTTCTATGCTTTAGTACTTATTCTAAGGCACCGGAGCAGTGAGTACCGGAGAATAACCGGTGATTTACCGGTGAAAGTACTCGATTAAAATAATCGGTAATTAACCGATTGATCTCCGGTGATCGACGCATCTTATTTTCTTTTATATAATCAATTTACAAATAAAAGACATCCAACAATCATTTTTTAGGGTTCCGTACCCAAAGGGTAAAACGGGACCCTATTACCACAGTGTACCTACTTACTACATAAAGTGGGTCAACGCCCATACATTTGACAGGTTCTATGAAATGTCAAAATTGGTTACACTTGTCATAGGGTTGTCACATAAAACAAATTACACAAACTTTGTCAAACGAACGTCCAAATTAATAAACGTTTTATGGAAACAGTGACACGCAAAAAGAAAACCACGCATGCGTTATTTTGACGATTGACAAAATAATGCAAAGGTATGTAGCAGCAATTTCGCCATCTTATCCTGGAATTTTCTAACAATATTTAAAACTACAAATTTTGTTGAGATTACAATCGCAGTGACTAACACTTGCGGGGGTAGGTAAGAGTCATAAAATATTCCCAAATCCAAGAAGGAACCATAGAAAATTACTTATTATTCATGGTTATTACTTCTATGATTTTCGTGGGTGCTGATGCTGGAAATAAAGCCTAAGTATTCCTCGATCATATACGGTGGTCAAAAAAAATTATCTGTTAAATGTAATTTGCCAGGTAAAACGTGGTCCCTATCTTGGTGTTTGAGAATGGATCTCGTTTTTGTAATCAGCGTCCCCGAAAATCATGGATTTGACACCCATGACGGTTAACTTGAAAATTTTCATGTCCGCCATCTTGAATATAGTTTTTGACCTCATTTTCGTCATCAGCATCCACGAAAACCATGGAAATGGCACCCATCCCATGATGGTTAAATTGAAATTTGAAAAGCCGCCATCTTGGAAATGGATTTTGACCTCATTTTCGACATCAGTACCCCCGAAAACCATGGAAATGACACCCATGACGACTAATTTGACACTTTAACTGCCGCCATCTTGGATTTCGATTTTGACTTCATTTTCGGCATCCGCACCCCGGGAAACCATGGATTTGACACCCATGACCACTAATTTACTAATTTTCATGGCCGCCATCTTGGATTTGGATTTTGACGTTATTTTCGGCATCAGTGACCCCGAAAACCATGAAATTAACACCCATGATGATTAGATGAAAATTTTCATGGCCGCCATCTTGGATTTGGATTTTGACGTTATTTTCGGCATCAGTGACCCCGAAAACCGTGGAAATGACTTCCCACGAACAATCATTTGAAAATGTATGTATGCCGCCATCTTGGATTAGTAAACAGACTTTAAAGTAAAATTCTCGTAATATGTACCTACAACATACATACAATTAATATAATTTCTATGAACGATGTCAATCAAATTCGAAATCAAAAAGTGCGAGCCCTGGAATTTATGTCCCGAGTATGCAGTATGGCTACTCGGGACATAACCTCCGCTCCTTCACCCCGCAACCCCCCGCACGATTGCTCTGCGACAATGTTCTACGTTGACCGACTGTAAGGAGTAAGATATAGGTAGACTGTGCTATTACTAAGGCTCCGCTGTCCGTCTGTCACCAGACTGTATCTCATGAACCATGGTAGTTAGACAGTTGAAATTTTCACAGATGATGTTGCCGCTATAACAACAAATACTAAAAAACACAATAAAATAAATATTTAAGGGGGCTCCCATACAACAAACGTGATTTTTTTGCCGTTTTTATAGATAATGGTACGGAACCCTTCGTGCGCGAGTCCGACTCGCACTTGACCGGTTTTTTATAATTATTTAACATTCACGACAATTATTTGCCAACTTGTTTCTTTCGAATTAGGCGACAGGACAAATACTAAATGATAGAAGAAACATGTTAAGCTATGACGCTGTTGAAATGTTGTGTTTCTTAAATCAAAATAAGCATTTGTTGTCATTATAAAACGTTTTTTTAAAATAAATGATTATTTATAAAGTATATCAATTGATTATTCTTATTTCTTAATTTTTAATATATAAATTACAAAAAAGAAACAAAATTTCTTCAATCTCCGGTGACCTCCGGTTTTTCACCTGTGATTGCCCAATCACCGGTGAATTCAATCGGTTGTTAAAATCTCGCTCCGGTGCAAACCTCTAGTCCGAAAATTAATTTGTTATCCTATAGTTCATAAAATACATCGACATAAATTATTTATTATGTCTATGATAAAATATAGCTCGATTAGAATGACAGCTGCCAAACTAGCAAACTCTTAGAGTAAGTACTAAAGCTTAAAAGCCGCCTCAGTACTTGAAAAACGTACAGGGGCATCTGTCAAATAGGAGCTATTTCGAGGATTTTGAGCCAAAGCCAAGCTACCAAATTAAATAGCCCGCCACTAGTACCGCCTGTCAGACGGCAACGACATTTTAAATTTTGTCGTATAATACTTGTGTCAGTGGCGCAGTGATTTGAAAAAATATTTTAGTCTTGAATTTATATTTAATTAATTGTGTTTTGTATATGTGCACATTGTTCTTATAAATAAGAGTGTGCGCTACGTTCTGAATAGTAAAAAAATGTAAATCTCGCAAGGGATGTACAAAAAATCAAAGTGAAAATATCAGTTTCCACAAGTACGTAGTATTTTTATGTTTATTCATAGATTTTCCTTTAAATATATTTCATTATACATTAAATAAGTAAAAGTAAGACATTACCTTTTAGAAGAAGTAAAATAAATAAGTATAAACTATCTAAATCTTATCTATTTATCAATATGAATATTCGCCAAAGAAATTATTAAAGGGGTGCGAAAATTGTATCGATAAATCTATCGACAACGTGATTTTTGTGTTAGGTTTAATTAATTAGGTATTTATACTTTTTTTTTCATTTAGGTTTCCCTGTGGCGAATATTTTCGAAATAAATTGATTGCCGTGGTAGCTCACGAAATTGGTTGGGTTCCAAGAAAGCACCACAGAATTTGCTCCAGCCATTTCACTTTATCTTCTTTTACTCGTTCTGGCAAATGGCGGAGACTGAAGGAGGACTCTATAGCAACATTATACCTTCAATCTAAATTTAAAAGCCTAAGTTCTTATTGAATTGCATGTCTACAGGAAGTAAAACAATTCGAGTAATTTCTTTAAAAAAATTGGGACAGATTAACCCCGCACTGGATTTAGCTTGATTGAAAGTAAAAAAATAAAAATCTTTTTTTTCTTGCAACATTACGTTCGACATCTTTTTTCGGCCATTCATACAATAAACTATTTCAGATAATATTTCATTGTCTTGTTTATCTTTCAAATAAATGCTGTTAATACAGTCGTAATCTTCAAGCCTGATAGATAAAATAATTAGGAGAACAGTGAATCTAAACAAAATTAACGTATTAAATAAACGATGATTAACTTACTTCTCAATCAGTTTGCATTTGGTGCTACTAAATTTTACACCTTTTTACCGTAATTATCTTTAAAATCTTGTATTTTTAGGGATGCAGTTTTTTTATAGATAGAGCGATTCAAGAGGAAGGTTTTAAGCTATTAAACGTACACGTGCGAAGCCGGGGCGGGTCGCTAGTTATATATAAAACAATCATTATTTTGTTTAAAATTTCCAGCGCCTCGAAATTGACAACTTACCGGAGACCACGTGGCGCCGTTCTAGTGACAGAAAAATACGTGCATGTCCAAGTACATTACAAGGAATACTCAATAATAATGTATTTAACTTTTGTGAAGCTTTTAGTAATTGCAAATTAAATAATAGACATTTATACTTAAACGATGACTTTATTTATTGATAGCGATAATAACAGGACCAGTCGAAGTGATGATGCTCCGGAGAGGCCTATGTCCAGCAGTGCGCATCTTTCGGCTGAATAATAATGATATTATAACTTTACTTTTGTCATTATAACTTTCTAAGAAGTAAGTATTTATATGTACTATGGCAATATCCGGCATGGCTGTTATTTGGTTAACACAATCATAGTCACCTTCTTTCGGCCTTACAATACCACTTCAGATATTTCGTATTACACATTATACGATGACTTTATTTTATCGATAGCTGTAGTCTAATAGTGTGAATACCCTCATCCCTAGTCTCTGTACAAAAGGTTACAAAATTATTTTTTACGGCCTGTCAAAAGTTTATCTTTCCCGCTCTGACAACAGTGAGTCCGCCATATGAGTAAATAGCATGGCTATATTTTGATTCGTTTATGCTAAGTAGCGCTCCTTCTATGCTATAGTACTTATTCTAAGAGCAAACTAGTGTGACTAGTGCTGGGAAAACACTGATTAAATCGATATAACATGGAAATAAAATAATTTTAATTATTTATTATGATCGCATACAATTTTAAAAACGCAAACGCAATTATTTTTTTATTCAATCGGTTTACATTTATCGATGTGTCCCATTTCTAACATTTTTGCAAAATGATTTAACTTTTGAAGAACGTTTTAGTTAATGATTTATATTTCATGACTATGAATTATTTAAGAATTATTTTAGTTTTCAAGCTGATTTTATATAATGTTTTGTATTATATGGGAAGCATTGTATTTAAAAAAATGTTATCATGTTAGTTATGAATGATTTTTCGTGTGCCATTTTAAATCACCCGTCCCACGTAACTACAAAGTTAAGTCGTCACTTTTGCTGACATCTGTCATTCTAATCAAGCTATATTTTAAGGACTTATTACCTATGGCGAATGTATAGGATGATACGTTATAGAGAGTTCTAAAATGATTTGAAAAAATAATGTCCGAGTGCGAAACATTCAAAAATAAAAACTTTTGTACGTAATGTAAAAAATATTATTAAATGGCATATTTTGAGCGGGATTCACCGATGCACCGCGAATTAATGAGAGCGCGCCAAGGAGCCAAGTGCTAGAGAAACGATAGACAGCCAGTATTAAAACTTTTGATTTTACTTATTTTTTATTAAATTGACAGTCAATTATTTAAAATATTGCTAGTATTCATAATTAACATTGTTTAATAGTTTTTTTTTAAATAGCAATTACGGCTATTCCAGTACTTAACTATATATTATCTACTTTATTAACTTTATTAACATAATACTAATAACCGTCATAAATTACGACACGTTTGGTGCAGTGGCTAAGCGATTGGCTTCTGCGCTACGGGTCGTGGGTTCGATTCCCACACGGAACAAAAATTTGTATGGCCTACAGATGGTTGTTCCGGGTCTGGGCGTTTGTTTGTGAGATTTGTGTCTGTAAACGCACCTACGATACAAGAGAAATCTTAGATTGGGGCAACCATTTTTAAATTAAAAAAAAAAACACGCATCGTTTCGACAAGGTTTCTTTTGACCAATGATTTATCGATTATTTATCTTACACTTACATTAGACCCATCTCTGTTGCCCAATTTGACAGTTTGGGCTAGAGCTGTAAAAGTAACTAAAAGAATTATACCCGTATGTATCGTTACTAAAAAAATGAATACTTATCCGTTACAAACGTATCATTACTCGTTACTTTCGTTACAATCAACTAGCGTGTGCCTCACCCGTACCGTGTGATACCGCGAGCCTTCGTACACTTATAATTTTTGCTTATTACAGTAGTTTCATTACTTGCATCTATTTATGATGTGTTTATTTAACGACAATAATGAGTATGTTTGGAATTGTGTAAAATGTGATATAAATAAAAAGCAAAATTATGCCGTTTTTACATAACTACAAGAACTAAAACAATTTTCTCAATAAAATAACGAAATAAACTTATGGGTAAATGCTCTAAGGAAGTAAACAAAATTATAGTGAACCCTGGGGCCCAATTCTAATAACATAAACTTTGATCAATCGCAACCGAATCGAAGCCAAACCGTTCATTGAGACAGTTTTCGCTTACAATAACTGTCAAATCGTTAGACAGCAAATAAAAAACCAAACATTTTGAAAGTTTTCGTAAGCGAAAACTGACTGACAATGCGTGTTGTTTGCGGTTTGGCAACACAATAATCAAGTCTTGTAACGAATGATTGCAAATTGCGAACGCATTGCGCATGCGAATGCGAAAATCTCGAAGACTTTCAAACTTCCAAACAAGACCGAGACGAGCCGAGCACAGAATTCATTCATTCGCCGCATTCCAGGTTCCGCATCATGCATGTATCCGTTTCGTAAATTCGTCCAGTGATGTAAAATCATGCTCTCATACTGATATTACCGAAAGATGCGAGTAACGAAATACATTTGAGAGTACCGATTAGGTACTTCGAGTCGCGTGGAGTACCAGGGGGCTTACCATGACCTCTTACGAAAACGTTCAAATGCCAGCCAGTCAACTTCCGTTCAAAACCAGGCCTGCTTCTGAATCGCTAAAAATCGTACCATGACAGTACTAAAGGTGAACGACTATTGAAGCAAGTTGAACGGTAATGCTTGTTCATGGTACGAAAAGTCTATACAAAAAAACAGGTGAACGGATTTCGTAAACGTCAACGTAGCAGGCCTGCCGCAGGCCTGCTCTAACGATGTCATACTACAAAAAAGCAGGGCAGTTCAACTTCCAGGCAACTTCTGCCCTGCTTTAAGAGGTCATAGTAAGCCCCCAGCTTGCCAAAAATGTCTTCGAAATGAACAAAATTTTAATATTTTTCAACGCTTTTTATGAAAAGTTGTATGGGGCTACGAGGGCTACTCGAAGCTATTCGCAGGCTAGGGATAGGTTATTTACAAGATATATGAAATGTTAGAAATAGGTGTAATCATCTTGAATAGGAACCGTGCAACCATATGTCATTGTATCCCTATCTAGTCTGTGCATATTATGTCGAATACACAGGCTTGTATTAGCCCAAAACTGTAAAGAACTTTACAAAAACAGAGTGCACAATATGGGAGAGGCATTGCCTTAAATGGGTATTCGGAAACACAAAACAGGGACTGGGGGATTACTATGACCTCATAAAGCAGGACAGAAGTTGCCTGGAAGTTGAACTGGCCTGCTTTTTTGTACTATGACATCGTTAGAGCAGGCCTGCTACGTTGACGTTTACGAAATCCGTTCACCTGTTTTTTTGTATAGACTTTTCGTACCATGTACAAGCTTATCCGTTCATCTTGGTTGAATAGTCGTTCACCTTTTGTACTGCCATGGTACGATTTTTAGCGATTCAGAAGCAGGCCTGCTTTTGAACGGATATTGACTGGCTGGCATTTGAACGTTTTCTTAAGACGTCATGGTAAGCCTCCTGTACATGTTACATCAAGTAATCACGCACCTATTTTAATTATTGTATAAATATGAGGAGGTATAAAAAGCCAAAAATATGTAATGTTGATGATTCGTGATTCATTATTTTTAATCAGGGGATTCCAAATTCAAAAATGACGATGACTCACAAAAGCAATCATAGGATAGCAGCACTTTTTAAAAACAAAATCACTCTTGTCTATGCGGGAATACTGGTTAACGATTGGCCAGTCAATTCTCTACGAACATTCGTTCTCGCTCCGAAAACGCCAAATACGCTTTCAAACCAAAATGGAGGATTTGTCGGTCGAGGTGTACGGTGATAATGGTGCTTATTATAAGGTTTGTAAATTGTGAAGTACGTTAAAATTCCACACAACAAGTATTATTTTGATTAGTGTAATGTTTATTCAATTATTTCCAACGATCAATACCTAGGTAATTCTTATACTTACGAAAATATTTTTCCGGGAAGATCATCACGGCTGGAATGGACGCCATGTCCGCCTGTCAGGGCGTGATTTTTCCATGTGTTGTAATAATTATGCTGCTTTCTGTATTTTTAGCTGCGATTTAGGTGGTATGAAATTGGAACGACATGCGACGCATTTTTATATTTGCGCATATACACATAAATGACCTAGATATCTTATTTCTAGCGCATCACGAAGTTGGTATATCGTCGGAATGTTCTAAAAATCTCTTTATTTTTAGGCCATTGTCACCGACGTGCTCGACAACGAGGTTCTCGTAGCCTTTGAAAATGAGTAAGTATTGCAGTTTATTGATATAAATATTTTTGGGATGAAATAGTGCGGGTATTTTTATTTACATTATTATTTTGCTTTGTAGCTGGCAGCCGGAGTCGAAATTCCCGTTCTCTCAAGTGTTCTTACCACCGAAAGACACCGGCAAACACACAGAGTTCGTGGAAAACCAAGAGGTGGAGGTATATGCGAGGTCCAATGAGAAGGAAGCATGTGGGTGGTGGACAGCAAACATCAAGGTATTGAATTACATATATAACATTTCATAATTATTATACACCCTATCACATCTATTTTCTAGAATATTTTTATTTTACTCTACCCTCAGTGTGATTTATTATCGCTTAGGTATGTCAGGAAGTCTAATAAGTAAACATCAGTTGGTGCAGATATCCCACAATGATGATAATTGCTGCAAATAACTGCATCATAACTTTCACTTGAGTCGCAAGCAACTAAGCACATCCATCTGAACTATAAATCATTTGGATTAAATATGTTTTCATTGCAAATTAATAATAAGAATATGCAAAACCTGTTCTTTGTCCCTAAGATGTACCCTCATATAATTTTAAATGCAGACTGACAGTTCTTTGTGTATAGACCTGAATCTTGGACCCTTCATTTTATCCTAGCCAGGTGATGTTTAGCATACAGCAATACATGTTTGAGGTGGACTGAATGGAATGGATGCAGGTTCATTTTGATCATAAATAATAATTTGGAATATTTGTGTAGTTGTCATCAAATTTATTTTTAATTAGAATAGTATAGTTTATTTACCACTCTTCATTTTACAAATTTTTCTTAATTGAAATGTAGGTAACAATAGCAACTAATATACTTATTTATAATTAAAATTAAATAAAAAAATATAAATTTTTAATAATCAAATACAAATATACATAAATACATTGACATCTTATATTTTTTTCAAGATTTTCATTTCATTGTTTAACATCTATTTCCATAAAGTTAGGTGTGATATCAAGTATTAAATTTTCATCCAATTACTATATAAAATGTTATTGGTATATTCTCATTTAAAAAATAGTATATAAATAATATATCATAGATTGAACTAAAAAATTACAAATAGTTGCAGTATGCCAATTTGTAACCTTTTTATCAGCACCTAAACAATGAGTCATTATCAGATAGGCTTTTTCTCAACCATGTTGTGTACGTACAGCTTCTGGTCTAACCTGATGCAGCTGATTTTCAATATTTAATTATTTATTCAAATATATGTATTTAATGTGCTTGTGTAATTTATTATAGTACAGTTCCTGTTTTTTGCAAAACAATATTTTCATTAAAACATTAAGAAAAAAACACAAACTGTTCATTGATTTAAGTTTCTTTCATAAATTACAAATGATGTTTATTGAATTCGGTACATGTTTTGCAGATCTTAAAACTCAAAACTCTTAAGCTATTTATTTGCACACTAAGGTAAAATAGTACAGGTCTTATTATATAGAGTAGGTACAGCTTAGAAAACTTTTCCAGGTGTTGCAACATTTGAGGGCTCTAATTAGATAAAAGTATACATATTTATAAATTTACTTATGTGTCTACTTGGTACATAGTTCCTAATTCTTGACTATTGTTATTTTTATACACAATATTTTTAATTATGGACATGTACTAGAACTAAAACAATACAAACAACCTTAAAATATGTTGTAAATTAAGTCCTTTAACATGCATAAGTAAGTACCTTTCAAAAAGTCTACAGGGATATGTATAAAGAAATTAATTTCATTATGGAAATTATTAAGGCATTAATCATCATTTGGGTGTGATGTCATGCAGCGTTTTAACTGTGTACCCTACTTTGAAGGTGCACTTTCACTCAAGCATAACAAGCATTCTGTGTTGTACTGTAATTGTACAGTGAAAAAGAATCCTACTTTAATTATTATAGTAGATGCATTTACAATATTCTTGATACAAAAATATAAGTGGATTCAGCTTACTTCGGGTGCATTAAGTAACCATGTTGAGATTTTCTATAAGTATCTATATGAAGAGCTCTCTGGTCTCCTAACCCTGGTTTCTGGTAGGCTGATAAATGCAAAAATAAACCAATCAGCTGGAAAATCTCATGTCAAGTGATATGATTGGTTGTTATTATTTTGGTTGACCAATCGCAGCAGTTGGCATTAGATTAGACAAAAGATTTTATTCCAATGCTTTTCAGAAACCAGGGGTAAATATTAACAATCTGCATATTATAATGAAGCTTTATTTTCTGTATACAAATATACAACTGGGAACTTTGTGACAAAATGTTAATTACAAAAAATATTACTTGTTTTATTGTGACTGATTTGAAATAGTCTTGAAGTACCCTGCACTTTTACTATCACTGAGTACTTGATAACCAGAAAACAAGAGTGAATTATGTGTCATCATTAATTAATTATTCATCTTCATATGCAATATGTATAATTAAGTACCTGTGCCCATTTCAAATGCTGTGCAAGATTTAATGTAGTAGTGATAATAATTATGACATTATTATATCGCATTTAGAATTAAACAACAGTTCCTCATCAGACTAGAATTTAATTCAATGGGTTGACCAAACACATTCCAAAAAAAAAATTAAGGAGTATGTTCTTATGAGCATAGTTTTTATTCAATTAGGGAATTGTATATTTAATGTCGTAATAATATGTCGCAATGCGCATTTCTAGAAAGAAAATGGGATCAATAAGTGCATTTATGCTTCAATGCCGTCGATATACTTCCGGGTATTACCGCCTTTTCCTGTACCTTGACTGACGCTGATTATTAGAAAACCAGCTTATAATTTGAGGTGGTTAAGGAAATGAAAATTTAACATTCATCTGCATCGTGTTTTATGAATACATAATATTCAACTGAGTCTTTTGCAACCCACTGTGGGACTTGCCTTCAATGCCCAAGTTGTGCTGCTCTCCATCATTCTGACTTCCGCCTCCCGCATCCGCCTTCATCACGATCGGTTCATCTGACTAGGGCTTGAATTCTTAAACAATATTCGGTATTATTATAAAAGAAGCAAGTCCGTTTACGGCCGAAATCAATTACCGATCTCAGTCAAAAATATCTGGATTTATGTAGATTATTGATAGAAATTCAGCGTTAAAAAGTCTACATCAATCCAGAAATTGGATTAAGATCGGTTATTGGCTACGGCCGTTACACTGTTGACTGATAAAAATCTGCAGTCTTGTTGCTGAGCAACCAATGAAAAACAAGTGTTCAGAGGGGTGGATTTCAATAACATCAGTTTTTTAAATCGGGTGGCTTCAAAAACATTAGTTTTTTAAATCAATTCTTTTTCATTACACTTACCACATGAGACTTCGGCCGACGACTAGGTACATCCCAAAAGTTTTTTTAGGTTAATTAGGTTTTTTGGTAGTAACGATGACAGGAGTAGCAGGGTTCTTTGAAATCAATAAAACACGTTTGATAAATGAGACTTGTTTTCGTTTTAGCCTTTAATTGGGCTTCTTTTCCTCTACATACATTACCTATTACCACAGTAGACATATAAGCTAAAGCAGTACTTCAACTACCTACAATCGTTCGATTTGACACACTCACACAGACACGCACTGCAACAAGACAAATAAGGTATTTTCGGGATACAGTTCCATACAAAAACAAAAAAACTACTCAGTATACAGAGCGTGTCTGTGTGTTTCAATTCTTGAGATTATAGTAAGTTGAGGTACTGCTTTAGCTTATGTCTACTGTTCTATTACCGTCCACTGCTGAACGTAGGCCTCCCCATTTTTCTCTAGTCTATGTTAAATTGCCTTAATTGTTAGGGCGCGTTTTGAAGACGCGTTGTGTGTAGTTTTATAGCTTACCTGTACTTGGGCCTTGTACGCACTGAAGGCGCCTAGCTTGGAGCCTAGTGTCTAACGACTTCCACCTACTGGTTTGTTACAGGAACTTAACCACGGGCGCCGTGCGGTCTGCGCGTATATTCACATATCGTCGCCCGGGAGTGAAAACCTCGGGAATGCATTTGGTCATTGCATGGTTCCTGTGGGCTTTAATATTTAAATTAATAAGTCGCGGGCAATTGCTAGTCAATTATATTTATTACGAATTTTATATACCCAATAAAGGCTAGTTTCAGTGCCTACAAAGTAATTTCAAATAGAACGGCTCTCTTATAAAATATAGTCCATGAAAAGAGCCTCCACGAGTGACGATACTTAAGCACGTCCGGCGCACCCTGGGCAGTCAGCCCCGCTACCAACCTTGCTAACTGACTAATCTTTTCACCACAGCATGAGCTATTTTCGTATAGCTCGTGCTGATACGAGAGAAGAAGACAAAGTCCCTATAAGTCGTGATAAAATAATATGACCAAATTGCACTCCCGAGCGACGATATGTTTCTTTTGTCCAAGCGTCTTGCTAGACACTAGGGCGCGGTAAGCGAGGCATTCGCCAGTGTGGACGAAGCCTAAGTGCACGCGAGCAGGGTCATCACGATCTATACATCAAAAACGCAATAACAAAAACACGAGTATTTTATTATAATCAGTTAACAGCAATCTATTACTTGAACATTGATATTATTTCCAGATGATGAGGGGCGACTTTCTGGTGATAGAATACCTGGAGTGGGACAACTGCTACACGGAAATTGTGCCAAAGGACCGCCTCCGGGTGAAGACCCCCAAAACACCCATTGACAAGAACACCTTCCACAAGTTCGAAATCCCCGTACCTGATGATCTCAAGGACTAGTGAGTACCATACCACTTAAACAAATCACCAAATATCAAGAATAATAAAATCGGAGAATATTTTCAGGAATTTAATGAAGTCTTGATGAATTTTAATATAAGTCCACTCTTACATCTGTGTAGTGCGTAGGATGCAACATGGAAGTTGTGGTATCTTTTGATTACCCAAACATCAAAAGATACCACAGCAAAAGTGTTAACAACATAAATTAAAAATACACAATACACAAGAGTAATGCTGTGTTCTTATATCGTAATACTTTAATTTCACATCGTGTATTAAAATATCTTAATGTCTTGAGCTAACTGCATTTTGGTTTGAAAAAGTATAAGAGTTCGGTTTTGATGTTTATTCTTTTTTGACGTAACGACGTAATATTATTGTGCGGAAACTAAAAGAGTAGGGTTTGACGAAAATAGATTAGAATTATTACAAATGAAAAAAAATAATAATTTATCACAATAAAACTGCTGATATCATTATATCAGTGAAGTCAAACTTACCTAAAATACCGTAAAGACTAAAAAACTCAGAGACAGTGCGAGACTTACTCATACACATTCCCCCTTATTACAAAAGATGGTCTAAGAAAAATCTAGGTTTTAAAATAGCCCCATCTCTTTTTGTTATATGACGTAAGAAAGTTATGGGTATATTTTAAACCTGGGTTTGCATTAGTCTTGGTTTAAATCATGTTTTGTAATAAGGGGGACAGGGTTCTGTAAAGCCGGGTCTGATGCAACCATCTTTTTGTGGGAAATAGTAACGGCGGCAACCAATTTCGATCAGGTGGGTCGTCAGCCTGTTCGTCAACTTATATTATACAAAAACCTATGCTCGCTATCATCCGCATCGATCATAAGTCTAGTATAGTACAGTAACGGTGTGACGTATGCTGCAGTGCGAAGGTGGAGAACGCCCACAAGGAGTTCCAGAAGGCGATAGGCGCAGCGCTGGTGTGGTACGTGCCGGAGCGCGGCGTGCTCGCCGTCGTGTCGCGCTGCGAGACCTCGCAGAAACGCGCACAGATGCTGCAGGAGATGCACTTTAGGTAACAACACGAATATTTCATTCTATTCCCCATATTGTACAGATCTGTACAATCACGAAGTCGCAACCCTCCACACTAATTTATCGGTGAGCAATGGTACGCGTAAAACTAGTGCTTACAAGATGTAGTGTGTGTAAAGAGACTAACAGTATATATGTTACGGCTAATAGCCGAAGTGTGGCTACACCTAGTTTTAGCCGGATACAACTAGGTGCAGCCGGCCACATGCGGTTAAACTTAGATGTATCCTACTTATCCTCGGGTAGAACTAGGTTTACCCTTCATCATAGCGGCTAGAACTATGTGCAGCCGCACACCGGTGGTTAAGGGGAACCCCGACACGGATAGGTTAGGTTCGAAGGGGATGACGGGGGCTAGAGTGAGCGAGCGAAGCGAGCGAACGAAGCCCCCGTCATCCCCTTCGTGTTAGGTTACTTTAAACCCTGCAGACAGAAATAGGAGCCCCGCTCTGCGGGGCTCCGTCGACTTAACGTATACAATAAAAGACGCTTTGGTTATGCACACAGACACGTTATACATATACGTTTACAAAGACTACATTCGTAAAATGTGGAGGGGCGCGACTTTGTGAGTGAACAAATCTATATGGTATATTGCAATCTGAGGTTGTTAACTCCTATGTAGACTGGTGGACTTCTTTGTTGTCTGTGTTTTAATGTTAGTGGTTTACAAAACAAATAGGATTGTGTCTGACTTTTACAAAATGATTGTAATTGTGGCAACTAATTGGTGATCTTGAGTTGGGCTTAGGATGAGTTACTGGCCAAGATTTCTACAGTAATGCTGACCAATCCCGATTCAGACACAGTTCCTTATAGTCTATCATCACGGTTTAACTGCACTGCAGCCGCTGACCAAGGGCGTCGCTTGCAGTTGTACTGTGCTGCAAAGTGCCAGTAGCAGCCCTTAGAACTCTGCCTTATAAGTTTGCCTGGTAACTTCAGTTCAATACAGATAATATCTTTTCAGTTGTGTGTTTTTTTCGTAGCCATTTTGGGCTGGGACGACTGCATCTGCAGCATCAGCTGGTAAAGCTGATAGTTGACAGATGTCCCATGCCTCTCCATCTCATTTTTACATAGCTCAGCTAAAGGCTTCGCTCATTACCGCGCTTCGCGAGTATTTGTGAGAACGCTTAAGTGTAGCCTATACATTCGTCGACAAGGTATAACATGCATTCCCTATAGCGGGCCTACCGCGAAGCTTTAGGGTTGAAGCTTAATAATGCTGAAATCTAGAAAGAAGTTCACCAACAGGATTTTGCGCGACTCTTCCCTCTTTTGCGCCAGTCTCGTCCAGGTTTTTCCGACAAGATGGACTAACTCATCGACACATCCTTATAATGTCGCCAAATAAATATAATTTATTTATAACGACATAAATTATTAGTTACTGAAACTATAATGTGCAACATTATGCACATAAAGTCATACCTTTCAGCTTTACTGCTTGTTTTGAAGCTATAGACATGATTTTAACAGTCATACCAAAATTATAGTGGCGCCTGTAATACCCAAAGGGGTAACCCAAGGTGTTCTCCTATTACAGGAGTCTGTACACCCACGTATCACCTCTGGTATTAAGTCCCATTTAACAAGGCGGCGAGCCTATTGCCATTTTCGGGCACAATTATGATGCCAGGTACATCGCCTCTTACGACTCGCTTGCCCGGCGGCGGAGAGGATTTGTATTCTTAATTGTCCTCCAACGGACTTAATTATAACACTCATCAGCACTAAACCAGGATCTCTTATGTTTAGAATCATTTGAGGTCCTGTTTGTTTTGGCGGCCGACTCACTGTCCTAACAAAATTGTGCTAACATTAATAGATAAGCCACAGGGCCGACGGTACTAAGATACCTGCCGCATTGGTAGTATTAGGCTTATGACATTCATATTAAGGCGCTGATAAACCGGAGCATTCACTTGTAATGAGCATTCTACCGAATGTTACAAACGACAAAAAATCAATTAATGTTTAGTTGGACAACATTTTAAAACTGCAAATGCTTGATGATTGACAAGAGAATGCTTAGGTTTATCAGCAACTTCGGTGTATCAGTTGCTTGTGGAATAGTGACAGCAGGCAGTGTTGATTCCTGTATTGGATTGGAACATTTATATCAAACATTGATACTGGTGCTATATTTTTTTGCATACCCGGCGTCATGGGGGTTGGGTCTGTGCGACCCGTCACATTTTATTGGGCTTGTAGTTCGGTTACTATGCGTGCGACGTTGCCGTCCTTCTCAATAGCTGGAACTGTTGAGTTGTTCTATGCGTCTCAAGCAACATGTTAGTGGTGGCACAGCCGCAGTGGGAGTTACACGTGCACGAAATTGAATAAGGTATGTGAGACCTATCCCCGAAGTCAGTTTTGTGCTGACTGTACCAAAGATATGAAGTGTTTTTTTTTCTTAAGTTATTTTAGTTTTCTACAAAAAAGTGCCATTAAAATATTAAGACTGATTGTTAAATTAATAATGTAATTACATTTAAATAGAAGAGAATTTTTTTGTTGACATTTGTCGTAATTTTTTTGAAATTTCATTTATCTGATTAAAACATAAATATAATATGATATTTGTGTTTCATTTATTTACTTAGATACCTAAAAACTTAACATGAATAACTTTATTATTTGTACAGTATTGGAATAATTCTGACATTAATAAACGGGTCGGTGAGACCCACCCCAACGTCCGTGTAACACTTTTCCACCCCCATGACGCCGGGTTAACTTTTAAATAAAGTTTACTTAAAATACGTAGTTCCAATTTATTGCTACGACAAAAAAAAATCGTAGGTCAACGAAACCGAGAGTCATACATTTCTATGAATCGTGCTGTACACGTACTAATTCCATACACAAGCATCTGTAGGCAATCCAGCCTTTTGTTATAATGCAGGAATTGAACCTGGTCAGTTCTGTCACACTGCCACTGCAGCATATTTACTTTGTTGTGTGTCTGTGAATACAATTTGATTTGACGCTCTTGTTGTTTTCAGGAATCTAACTCAAAAGCTGTTATTGCTGAAAAAGACTGAAGAGGCAGCCAGACAGTTGGAATCCACCAAAATACATAATCAGGGCGGGTGAGTGTATATTATTAACAGCTAATTACTTATTATTACTTTACCTTTGTTGGGTTTATGTTAGTCGCATCTGATGATAAGCAGGCAGGACAAATCCAAGTAACAAACATATAGAGGGATTTCCCTATAGCCCTCTGGCTGTCACATACACGAGCGAACACAGTAAACTGCTTAGCTTTGATATTAACTAGCGATCCGCCCCGCCGTTGCTCGGGTACGTTTTATAGCTTAAAACCTTCCGGGATAAATTATCTAAATTAAGATGAAAACCGCATCAAAACCCATTACGTAGTTTAAAAGATCTAAGCGTACAGAGTAAGTAGAGGTGCATGAAGAGAGCCTCCACGAGTGACGATACTTAAGTACGTCCGGCGCACCCTGGGCAGTCAGCCTCGCTACCAACCTTGCTGACTGGCTAATCTTTTCACCACGGCATGAGCTATTCTCGTATAGCTCAAACCGACACGATAGAAGAACAGGGCGTACAGACGGCAGGAAGCGACTTTGTTTTATAATATGTAAAGATGTTCAGGTGGTAGCTAGGCAGGCGGACCGTATAGATCCTACCGACAAGTGTGCTGGGTTTTGTTGAATCTTACAACATGCGTTTATTCCCAGCGTCCGGTGAAGAACTTTTATATTCGTCCCAACAAGCGAAAATGGTATGCCACTATTGTTGGATAAGCCTTTTCCCGAAAATCTTTTGTTTTTCGTTAGACAATCATTGTCTGTATTACTGTGCCAGGCAGGTTTGTGATTGCAAAGCCTGACCCATTGCATTGGCGACGCTACTGCTTGGTTCGGGTATTTAGGCTGCCAATGGGGAAGGTAACTTTAGAACTAATGGTGGTACTTTTGCTTGCACCAATGCAATCTCAGTGGTTAAAATGTGTTTGACATTATTACTTATATCAATTTATCAGTAAAAATTATCAGTATCAATAAAAAAACAATAACCATTACAGGCGGTGCCCTCTTATGAGAAATTGTAATTAGGTGCATGGTTCCAATTAGTTGTTGCCTATGGAGAAGAGCGGGCAAGAAACTCCATGGTTACTCTTTTAAAATATAATCCCAAATATGGGATGAACATAACAGAGGATTGGTGCAGTAGCTGAGTGATTGGCTTCTGCGCTACTGGTCAGGGGTTCGATTTTCACACGAAAAAAATATTTGTATGGCCTACAGATACATGTTCCGGGTCTAGGTCTTTATAAACGCATCCACGATACAGGGGAAATCGCAAAGATATATTTTTTGGCAAATACCACATAGCAGTGGCGTAGGGTGAATTTTCTTAAAAGGGAAGCCGGACCAAAAAATGCTTACCTTGCTGAAGTGTGATGCGTGAATTCCAGCAACTACTCGTTTCGAAAGGGAAGCCGATAGGAATCGAGTTGTATGGAGCCTTCGCCACTGCCACATAGCAATCACGCGTTTCCGTCCACTTATCGGTTTTTGGTCACATATCAAAGGTATCAAATAAATTATTTGCCATTTCAGTAATTTTGTGTTGTGATACATAAAAATACATCAAAATATTTGGCCAAATACAGCGCTATCGCTACACGAACATGCTAACTTATGTGAAAAGCCGCCATAACTTCTTGTGAAAAAAAAACTCACGTTTTCCATTTGTCTTCCTAGGGGGTAGCACTAGACATATACGCACTTAACTAAACCAATAACAAGAGATTACGTTTACCAAGTGACTCGATATTACAATCGCAAGTAAAAGTAATTACAAACATGCTTAATTAGCGTGTAAGTGCCGTCATCAGCGAAAATATAGTTTTATGTCACAGTTGCTTTCGTTATTCATAGATTATGATGCGTCGTATTACTGTGTGACGCTACGCTTTCTCTGTAGACGATGCGGATGAGGTTTTAAAGAGTATACCGATCACAATTTGATTATCACTTGCGTTAGCGATGAAGGAAACTTCGTGAGGGAAACCTGCGTGCCTGAGAGGGCTCCAAAAAGTTCTCGATGGCGTGTGTAGTCCGGCAACCCGCACCGGGCCATCATGGTGGATTAAATCCTGAACCCTACTCATTTTGAGAAGAGGTCCGTGCCCAGCATTGGGCTAATGGGCTGATTATAATATGTACTGTAAGGCTTAAAACGCACTAACGGCCAGCCGCAATGCGGCGTGCCGCGCTGCAGCCCCAAAACAACCAGAGCGGTTGACGGCTAGCCGCAAATCAGTGCGTCGATATCATGTGGTTTCATGTAAAAATCGAAGTGCGTCCTATGTTTATGCGGATTATGTTAATGTAGAAACAATGTATTTATAACATTAATAAATAACTGAAAGAGGATTCCCCGTACTTGCAGCTTCTGTTCTATAACTACAGGGTGTAAACGAATTCGTGTAATTCCTTCAAACCGCGTGATCTATTGGTGACACTGATTGACCCAGCATAGGCTTTTTTCAGAACCAAACATTTTTTTTTCCATAAATGTAACATGGTATTCTGTATCTGAGTAATTTTAGCGTCCCGAGTTAACTGACTGCGTGGAGCGATATCGCGCTAGTCGTGCCCTCAGCTGTGTCGCCGTGCCTTCATTCATTTGTGCATAGCATCGAAATTTTCTCCCAAAAAAAAAAATTGGAAAAAAACAAAGTTTTTTTATTTTTAATCATTCTAAATCCCACGCGGGTTTAATCTTTACCGTTAATAGATCATGTGGTTTGAAGGAATTACACGAATTCGTTTACATTCTGTATAAGATAATGGCACCATCCTGCCACAATTTGTTTCGGCTACTCCAATCACCGTCCGTCAACACCGAATTATTAGTAAGCATACTCTAAATTCCACACATACTTTTTTAACGTCAAAATTAGAAGAACAAGTTATAAAATACATTTTCACGCTATTTTCGGCAACCCGGTTTCCGCATGCCATAGCGACACGTGATATGTAGCACGCATGCAACAAATTAGAGCTTCGTGGACGCATTCTTGCGTGGAGCGTACCCTACTTCGTATGATTGCAATCGTATTGGATACTTTTATAATGATCATTGGTTAAAGAAAAAAAGTGTCGGCTGCTTGTCAGGCCGCGCGAATGACAAGTTAATCCAGAAGATTAATGATGCTTCGTGTAGACATCGGATACGCTTCCCATTTCAGAAGGCCACTTTTCGTAATTAATGTACACTGTGACTGAATTTTGACCGAATTCAGATTAAATTAGTAATTTACTAAAATATTGTATTTTGTTCCTCTTAAATTTAAGTCCGGTTTCAGTATGTTTTCAATCTACTCTACTTACAGACTTATTCCAATCTCAATTTTGCCTTTTATTTAAGGAGTAGTGTCAGTTCAGAATGATAGAAAAATACCGTTTTTTGTCGATCTCATTACAATATAACGTGAACACGTTTGACGTTGTTTGTGAAGTCGTGTACTGAGTTTGTTCTACACACCTAACGATATAACTGTACAGTCCGACTATACAGGTAAATCGCACAGTTTTAACTGAAGGTGTATAGCGCGCTTTAGTATAGGAGAATACCATTTATGACATTGAGACTATATCGGAACTATATTGTTATACTCTGGTCTGGCGTTTAAACTAGAATTTATTAGTGATGAAACAATTATAGCTTAGCGATTACGATTATTGCCCGTAAACTTTCTAACAGCACGCTGGGACTAGACACGTGTTGTGAGATTCAACAAAACCCAGCAAGCGACGTGGTAGGATCTAAAGGCCTAGCTACCACCTGAACATTAAGCAAGTCCGAGCACCAAGCAGTTGACTGTGTTCTGTTATGTTTATGTAAGAACCAGAGGGGTATAGGGGAACCCCCTCTATATCTTTGTTACTTGGATTCGTGTGATCCATCTAAAACCCTGTCTGCGCTTACCATCAGGTGCGACTAGGGTCACGAGGCAGCCTGTTAAATAACTTTACGCATATCAAGATTTCTTCGGGAAGTTATGTACAGACGCCAGCACAAAAAGCTCCTACAATCTGTCAAATTTCTTTAATATGTTTTCATCTTTATCGAGGCGACCAAGCAAAATCATAAAAGAAAACGCGTTTATGATTATAGTATAAAATATAACTTGCCTTGCGTGATAAGACTTTCTTGTCCTTCATTCGTTTTTGTTTACCTAGAGCCCAATTCTACTAACAGAAACTTTTATCAATTGCAACTTAATCGTTCATTCAGACAGTTTTCGTGTACTAAAACTATCAAATTGTTTGACAACAAAAACAAAACCAAACATTTTGACAGACTATCTTAATGAACCTTCTTCTTCTTCTTTGTCATTCCCTCACTAATGAGGATCGTGACCATATACAAGGTTAGTCAGAAAGCGGCTACTAATCCGAAACGGGGTTAAAGTACCCATGATAATGAATAACTTTTGTTGTACAACTTTTTCCAAAAGTCAATAGTTTAAGAGAAATAGGTGATCAAAGAACTCAAAAAAAAAGCTCTAAAATCTATCTATCCCCAGTTATGATCAGCTGTGTTTACATTTCAGGTCCTATTTGGGGTCATGAATTAGAAGCACCATTTTCTGAATTTGAAACTAAAGTAGGCATGAAGAATTTTTGAAAAAACTAAAATAAGAATAATTATGCATTGAAACAAAATTTATCGAATTTTGCTTTAAGACAGTCATCAGTGATACTTTAAGTGGCCTGCGGATTAGTACCCTCTTTCCGACTAACCTTGTATAATTTTTCTCCATTTGATTCTGTCCTGCGCCAGTTCAATAGATCGTTGTAGAGTTTCTCCTTGTATTAATGAACCATTAAGTTGCAATTGATAAAAGTTTCTGTTAGTAGAATTGGCCCCCAGGTGTATGTTTCATAAATAAATTAATAAATCGCTGTAATAATCTTCGATTACGATTAATCGCTTCATTATGCTGAAAATCGTCGATAATCGTTTTATGACTAGAATTTACATATCGTCACGCCTCTATTCTTCGAACTGTTAGGCAAAGGTGTACTGTTATATGAAAAGTTATCCGTACAGTAGTAGATCCTATAGTTAATTGTAATAGGGTATAGGACCCACTTGACGCAACAATGACGTATTGTTTAGTTAGCCTGGGCTAGTGCAGTTTATATGGCCGACGATATTCAACGATGTTGCGTCAGTTGGTCTAACTAAATGATTGATGAATGAATGTGTAGGTAATGGCATCTGTAGAATTCATTTGTATAACATGTTAAATACGAAAGTGTTTGTTAAGGGTTGGTAAGGCCGAATGACGATTGAATACCGGTAAAGATACAAGTACGAGACGGTCTGCAGACCGCAAACTGCAAAAGTAGTATCGCTTGCGGTGCGATCTGCGGCTGCGGTCTGCGGTTGCAGTTTTGCAGTCGCTGTCGGAATAGCACCTTTAAAGTGCACACCTTAAAGGCGCTATTCCGATGGCGACTCTGTTGCAGTCTGCAGTTTGCAGCCCGTCTCGGACTTTTACCTTAAACCTAAAGCCGAGGCCGCAATGGCAAGATGAAGGCGACGATACTTGGCTTTTAGTTAATATACGTCTGTTTATTAACTCTGCCTTTATATTATTCTCTAAAAGATTTTTTTGCGATTTAAAATGGGCCATGTATTAAATATTTAGTTGACGTTTCAGCTACACAGATGAGTTCTCAGTACGTGAAGATTTGATGGGGCTGGCTATCGGCACGCACGGAGCCAACATACAGCAAGCGCGCAAGGTCACCGGCGTCACCAACATTGAGCTGGAGGAGGTCTCCTGCACTTTTAAGATTTGTGGAGAGGTGAGCAAACTACTTGCTGTTATTTAGTATTTAGCTGGAAGCACTCCACTGATAGACACATCTGCCTTGGGGCATTAGGCTTGGGCATTGCGCATTTTGATTCTAAGTGTCAAGTGGTAAAAACAAAAACACTGTATATTGGATAACGTGCGTAACTATTCTCTTTGTAGCAAATAATTTTTAATTTAGAGCACTTACCTCCGGTTTCTGATTTGAGAATTCGGGATAAGCAAATACAACATTTGAGTATGGAGTTGTCAAAAAAATTACGGATTTTAAAGCATTTTTTTGACAATTTTGTACTCAAATATTATTTAGGCGCCATCTCCACGAGCGAGTGAATCGCGGCGATATTCTCGCCGTGCCATCAAATTCAATACCAACTATCGGCGCGATAACATCGCCGTGTGTAGACACGTTCTAAGAGAGTGTATAGAAATACGTGGCACGACGATAATATCGCCGCGATTCTCTCGCTCGTGGAGACGGCCCCTTAAGTATTTGCTTATCTCGAATTCTCAAATCAGAAACCGGAGGTTAGCCACACAACAATTAATTGTAGATCGGTTGAACCCGTGATCCACTGTGATAGGATTAAATTCACTACCAGATGACCTTAAATATAGCAAATCGTTAATTGGTGTTCCCATGACACAATTTAATTGTCAATTTGAGTGAATTGCCAATTAAATCGTGTCATCTGCAGCGGCTATCAGACTTTTCAGGTGCTTGTTATTTTCTTGGTTATTTGGGCAGTCAAGATTAACTAATAGTTGAGATGAAAATACCTGTGGTATAATAGCCTACAAATCATAATAATAAAGTAAAACAGTAATATTACTATTACAATAAAATGTTATTATGGGCGTTTTATTTCGTGTTTACGTTTGAGGCAGTGCAGAGTGCAGTGCTGCCGGATCTGTTGTTATGTTTAATTGTTTGTTCAGTCAGTGGAGGCGGTGCGGCAGGCGCGCTCGCTGCTGGAGTACGCGGAGGAGTCCATCAAGGTGCCGCGCGCGCTCGTCGGCAAGGTCATCGGCAAGAACGGGAAGGTCATACAGGAGATCGTCGACAAGAGCGGCGTTGTGCGCGTGAGTACACCACTATTCACTATACCCACTACCCAGTACAGGAGCCTTCATATCACCTTTCATTGCCAGACAGTTAAGTTCAGTTATCGGCCATTTCTCATAAAAAAACTTATGCTGGCTTACACTGGTTGGTAAATTAAGGTCATATCAAGCACTCAAATTAACTACTTAGCGACACCTTAACTAAAAGCACTATAACCTAAATTGATTACTTAGGGTATTTGAAAATGTATATGGTGGAACAGTTCACATTATATTACAACATTATTTACTTTGTTTTTCTATCATAATGAATGTTTGCTACAATATGCAGATCACGAAAAAAAACTTTTCTTGTAAAAAAACATTTTGGTCCCATAATTCGAGAATACCGTTTACTGTAAATTTACAGTGACTTGATGAGTTTTTCCTATTATACCGTGTAAATATGAAGTGATAATACAACACCACTCTTACTTAATTTCTGGGGTGTGTTGAGTCTTTCGACAATAGCTGAGATTATATCATACAGCTTAATTGGTGATTGTCTTAGCGATATACGGAATACTAGTGTGGATATCAGTCGCGGCGTTCGCTCAAGCATTATTTCTACATTCTTACGTTATATTATTTTGCATAAATACACTTGGGACCAAAGAAATCGAGCCACTCCTTTTTTCACGTGTCCGGTTACACGTTTTGGTTTCATGAATTATATAATTCAAAATACAAAAAACTACCCTCATTGTAAAGGTTATCAAATAAACTTTTAAGTGAAATACGTTTAGAATTGATCTGTTCCATAGTAGCAAAAATAATAACAATTATACCTATGTGAAAAATAGAAGTGGCTCGATTTATTTGCTCCCAAGTATATTTTGACCGTTCGGAGCACGAGGAATATGTATTATGTACCTACTCTGTAGAAACGTCACATGACGCCCGTGCACGTTTGTGTGTGCATCGACCGGAAGGTACTTTCAGCTCTTCCTGTGCGAATTGTCACTTGGCGCTAAGTTCCGAGCGGTCAAGAACTTTCTAAATGTGTACTTATCTATACAGGGTATCCGAATTCGTGTCATTCCTTTAGACCTCCTGATCTATTGCTGGCGTAGAGCCCTGCATGGGATTCTTTTGGATACAACAAAAAACAAATTTCAAAAGGAAAACGTGTGCTTATCTTGAGACATAGCGGGCCGAGTTAAATGACCGCGTGGTGCGATATTCCGCCAGACGTAGGTACTAGTATCGTCGTGTCGTCGTTAGACGTAGGGCGGGGCGACGTGATGCCGCTAGCCGGCACCTTGCGCCTCTAGTTAGTAACCTCATTGCTTGAGTGTGCTTATAAATACATCAAAGACATGTCATCATTGGCTAAGGTAGGAAAATAATACAATCCAGCTAATCCCAAAGACATGCAATACATATCACGTTCTAAGCTAGTAGTCGGCCTAATGGCTGTCTTCTCATTTACACGGATGTAATCGAAAATGTCTCGTGTAGTGCCGGACTAAGGCTGAGATCTATAGACCCAACTTGGACTTTGCTCAGACTTTACTTTAGACTTTTGACAAAGTCAGTATTTATTAGAGCCGTCTTTGAATTCATCTGAGTGCGTGCTTAGCAAATGCTTAGCAAAGTCTAAGTTCACAAAATCGACGACTTAGCAAATGCTTAGGTTACTATTATCCTAACAAAAAATAATGGTCCAAACTTTACTTTACCATCATTATATTTACACAACTTTTTAATTTTTTAGTATTATCAAGTGACCAGACTCAACTCAGTAATACCAAATTAGAAAAAAAATCCTTGATGTTGATAACTAATTCTGAATTAGATACGATAAAAACAATTAGGTATTATAACATCACATAAAAAAGTTTTTCTAAGTTTAAAATGTATAAAAATAAATTAAAAGTTACTTTTTTTCGACAAATTGCAGATGTCAAAACGATGCGATCCGTTTCAATGAATATAATATTGTGTTCGTTTATAAAAAAACAAAAACACTTTTATGCATGCCAATTTCTGCTTATTCTTATAATAATAATACATAGAAGAAATATGAGCATAGTTCTAGATTATTTACATGTTATTATTGTTAAACATTTATAAAGAAAAATCAAGAATGTAATGCTTGAAACGAAACATTAACTTGTATTTTGACATCGGCCGTCTTAGCGAATGCTTAGCTTATGCTCAGCATAGTCTCAACGTGATACGTCTATAAATTCCAAATCTAAGATTATGCTAAGCATACACTTAGCAAAGTATTACGTAAGTAAAGTCTGAGCAAAGGCTAAGCTAAGACCAAGTTGGATCTATAGATCTCAGCCTAAAAGTCTAGCGTTCTCTGTAGTAATAAAACACAACACCTCATACCTAACATAGAGTTGGATGAGTGGAAGTGTTTAGGACGAAAATGTTGTAATTTATGAACAACACAAAATTAATTTGCTTAGGATTTTAATTTTATAATTTTTTGACGTAGTTAATAAGTCAGAATCAAATTAATGATTTCAATACTTACGTAGTTAGCGGACGAATTGCATAAGCGTAGCAAAATCATCCCATTACTGTCTCCTGCTGCGCTAAAAACAAATAGCTATTAACTGTGTCTCGAGCAAGTTTGTGGCCCATCTGTGATCAGTCTAATAGATTATGTGGTTTAAGGAATGACAGGAATTGTATGTGAGCCTGTACAATGATGTATATAATGTGTGGTATCGTGTTAGTTAGTGCGTGTCGCAGTAGTTAAGTGTAGTGTACCCAGTTGGTCGCGGCGCAGGTGAAGGTGGAGGGCGACAACGAGCCGCAGCCGTCGGCGCCGCGCGAGGAGGGCATGGTGCCCTTCGTGTTCGTGGGCACGCGAGAGAACATCGCCAACGCCAAGGTGCTCGTCGAGTACCACGTCGCGCATCTCAAGGTAACACTTATACCGATCGGAATACTAATACCACAGTGTACCTACTTACTACATACAGTGGCTCAACGCCCATACATTTGACAGCTCCTATGAAATGTCAAAATTATGTAGGGGCGGAGGTTATGTCCCGAGTACGCAGTATGGCTACTCGGGACATAACCTCCGCCCCTTCACCCCGCAACCCCCCGCACGATTGCTCTGCGACAATGTTCTACGTTGACCGACTGTTAGGAATAAGATATACCTAGGTAGACTGTGCTAATAGTCTGCACCGACAAGTCGGGACCGGAAAACCTGTTTCTTTATGTAAGCACCCTAAGGCTCCACTCTCTTCCTTCTAATTTAACATTGTTTACAGTTTTACTCACGTGTATGATTCAGAATTGCTTAACTAGTTTCGAATCCGAACCGCTCGTAGATCATGGACGTGTGTTAAACCGTAAACAAACATTAATATGAACGTGTTCCCCGAAAGTTATAATTTATAATACACAATATTATTTTCTAGATGTCCTTAAACCAATATTACATTTACGAATGTATAGTTTCGAAAGTGATTATCATCGCGACAGCACTTTCGTTGTTTTGAAACGCGAGGAGATTCTTTTTTCGTGTGGCTATCAAAATACATTTTCGCGCTTCAGTTCGGACGATTGACAATCGCACAATGCGACGTTACATTTTCGAAAGTATAGTCGGAAAACTATATTTAAGATAAAATCAAGTACCGAAAGTACGAAAAATATGCGAAAATTTCACAAAAATATTTGTTATTATTTTATACACCATTCGTAACTGTAATATTGTGATTTTCACGTTGAAAAGTGTCTTCGAGTTTATTTAATTTGGATATACCCACGGTTTCTTGAAACTTGCAAATTAAACGTATTGTTTTGTGAATGTTAGTATCGATCCATTTTAACTCGACTATCTTTAATTAACCATAGGAATAACTAATAATCGTATAGAAGCGAATCTCCTCTGTGCTTGCCCGTCAGCCCGCGTCACAAAAACACCAATTTCCCTCCTTAGCTCGCAACGCCCCCGCTGTCACCCACGGGTTCCACCAATGCTGGTTCTTATCGATGTTATTTTTTAATCTTTTATACGTTATTAGATCAGAAAGTATGTATAAGTTATTCCATAGTTTTGTCAACCATGGCGACTAATTTGCATATTTTCATCGCCGCAATCTGGAATTTGGCTTTTAACCCCATTTTCGTCATCAGCGTACCCAAAAACCATGGTATTGTCAACCATGGCGACTAATTTGCATATGGCTGCCATCTTGGATTTGAGGTTTTGCCCTCATCCGAGGCAAAAGGAAACTCAATCTCAGTGATATAAAATAAAAAAAGGTGGTACGAGCGCAAGGTGGCGTAAGCCTTGACCAACTTTTTTTGGTTAAACCAATGCCAGGAGTGTGAGTTTCGCTTCTATACGGATTATATTTTATTCTTAAAAAATGGAATGAGAACTATCATCTGAGCACTATTGAGTAGTGTACTGATTTCTGTATGTGTATCTGTTAGGAAGTGGAGCAGTTGCGCGCGGAGAAGCTGGAGATCGACCAGCAGCTACGCGTCGTGATGGGCGGCGGCACCATGTCGTACCCACCACCCCGCGGACAGCCGCCCACACGCGCGCGACGCACAAGACCGCCGCACCATCGGTACCCCACCGGTACGTACTTATACATACCAACCAAATACCCAACAACAACAACTAAAAAACATTCTTAAATGACAAACAACGCGACATCTGAACCAAAACAGTGGTAGGCTATAGCTGTGGGTCGCTCCTGCCCGCACGTGCCCGTGCCACTATTTTCAACTAACCTCATACGTTTCAAAGAAGTACTACAGTCCCACCTGTTTCGATCTTCTCCCCATCGTTTGTTTTTTTTAGCGATAGCAAACCGAATCGGCTGACAACTGACTTACAGTGGTTACGCACTGCATCCGATCCGAATCCGTGAAAATACGTTCCGAAGTAGCCATACAACTATTTGTATGGTAGTTTACGCACTACATCCGGCATCCGTCATCCGACTTCTATCCGTCATCCGTGAGTTTTTAATTCGGAAGAAAAATTTACCGACCGAAGTAACCATAGTACTGTTTGTATGAACGCTTTCGCATTACCTTGGATTCAAATCAGACGCCAAACGGATATGCCAAAGATGGCCCCTGAATTGTTTGAATTTGAATCAGAGATCGGAATAGTGCATAAGCAACATCCGAATTTGGTCCGAGATTTTTACTCTAGACCGGTATTTTCACGGATTCTGATCGGATGCAGTGCGTAAAGCAATATCCGAATTCGGTCCGAGTTTTTTATATCCGTATTATCACGGATTCGGATCGGATGCAGTGCGTAATCGCTCTTATCCAGAAGCAGGAAACCTTTCTTTCTATTGACACCCGAAGGTGAAAGTTCACAAGCCTAATTATTATTGCGACTTGCCTTTTGCAGTTGATATGTATTTAATAGTGAGTGGGTTTGGTTTATGGAGGTAGTATTAGTGGTACATAGTGTGCCTGACCTTTGCACAGTGTAGAGCTTGTGTTGTTGCAGCGGGCGGGCGCCGCATGACGCCGGAGCTGGGCGACGAGCGCAGCGACAGCGCCGGCTACCGCGGCCGAGGGGGGCGCGCGCCCCGCACTAACAGGTAACTATACTCTCATACCTATGTAGCTACGTGCCACTGTGCCATGCCTCACTCAATCAGATGTATTACCCGTCCATACGCAGCGATTGACCCACGGAAAAATTCGTAAATCTATGGATTTATGGTTTACGGTCTAATTTCTTCGAATGAAGTCCGAAATATTTAAAAAAATTATGAACAGTCGTGAAAACATTTTCCTGTAGGCACAACGATTAAGGTAGCTGCCCTTACTACTAACCATCTCAAATAAGTTTTTTTGCGATTTCTGGCTTTTCCATTACTCTAATCTCAGTTGGTCCGGAAAAGTCTTGATCCTTATGGGAAATAGAATTGTTTGGCATCATAAAAATGTTTTGTGAAAACTGCCCTTTTTCTCGAAGAATGTATTTTTTTTTCAAAATCAGTAAAAGAAGAGCAAAATCTTTTCAAAAAATATGGCCACTCTCCTAAGAATGTTTTCCTGTAATTTAGTTGGCAAATATTGCGAACAGACCTCTCAAATCTATTTTATCTCTTTCTCTCTATTCATGAGAATCTGTTCGCGCGAACGATGAAAATAAATAATCTACTAGTGTACGTCAATTAGAACACTACACCGTAAATTTGTAGATTTACGGATTTTTCCATAGACCTGGCAACGCTTACGTATGGCTGATCGCACGCTCGCACGAAAGTCCACAACGTCTTAGATGTCTGATAGCGCTTGTGTCTTCGCCAGATTCAATGAAATTTTTATAACATGCAAAATTACAGCCATGTGATTACCGAGAGATGCAAGTAAAAGGCACGTCACGGAATTGCAGCGACTAGTGTGTACTGTGTAGCTTACGTAGACGGACGTCTAACCAGTCCTTCCCATTAGATCAAGCGAGCGTGGCGAGCGCGGAGATCGTGGCGAGCGTGGAGAGCGCGGTGAGCGGCGCGTACCGCTCGAGAACGGACGAGCGCATCCCACAGCGCCGCGCCAGCCCAGGCCCAGTGACGCACGAGCTCCCGTACGTACTACATCACACCACACCACACTAACACACGCAACCTTACCTTCATCATACAGTGAACCTATGCAATATGATAAAGTAGTCTTAATACTTTTGGACAGTTAACAAATATGTTTCTACTGCATCAGCCGCCTGTAAATTACTAATAGCTGATGCTAATGCACATTCGTGACGGAATATTGCTTTAATTACCATTCTTGACTAAATTTAATAAGCTACTGTTCACACATTTTGAAATTGACTCCCAAAGAGGCCTTCGCTACATGTCTTCTTTACATAATCTCCTTTTAAGACGCCCACGGAAAGAAATAGGCTAACCACACGGTGGAACTAAAGTCTTATCTTCAGTCTCCTAGATAAATATACTTGGGAGCAAATAAATCGAGCCACTTCTATTTTTCACGTAGTTATAATTGTTATTATTTTTGGGAATATGGAACAGATCAGTTCTAAACATTATATCGCCTAAAAGGGTATTTGATAACCTTTATAATGAGGATAGTTTTTTGTATTTTGAATTATATAATTCATGAAACCAAAAGTAATAACCAGGACACGTGAAAAAAGGAGTGGCTCGATTTCTTTGCTTCCAAGTATATATTATTTTACAACGTCAGATTGACAATGTGAATAACAAGGAAGATAGGCTTGATGTGGGTTAGAGCGAGATAGGTTGACAGGACGTTCTAAAATACGATATCAGCTTGTATCGGCCGGAGTTCCGACGTGAACATAACAATTTTATTTTCACCTAATATATTTTTATTCATAATGGCGATGTGTGCAGTACTTAGGTGTAGCTTATCCAAGACTTCCACTTAAAACATAAACTATATGACGAATAGTTTTTGTCTCCGTTGCTGTCCTATATGTAGTAATAAGTATGTTCAGTCTCTTCTTCCAACAAGGTGGGCTCACAGTCTAAGCAGTTGTGCCTTAATATCAGAAGGCCAATTCTCGTAATTAAAAATGTTCAAAGTATCATTTCGATCTAGTCTCAGTGTAGTGGCAATCTCATAAATATGATAAATGGTATTCTTGTTCGTTAACAAACAATGTCAAACGTGAGATTATGTTGAAATGAGATTGAAAGTTGACTGAAGGGTATTCTAGTTACATTATGTAATGATCCATTTTGACAAGTTGGAATTCTCATTTATTTCTAGAATTTTAGTCTATGACTGTTGATATTGGTATGCTATCGGTAACAGATTTTAAGTTGACTGAATTGACATTAAATCGAAATAGACTGAGATGACACTGAAACCGGACCGAACTTTAAGTGTACCAGAATACCATTTTTTATTCAATTCATAATTTAATCTCAGTTCGGTCAACCTTCAGTCTTACTTCAAATTAATTACTAGAATTGGGTTTTAGATTAGTATTTTACACAGAGCAACTACAATCTGAGTTGGAAAACCCAACATATTCTAAATATAACCCAACTGTTTACAGAGTGGCAGACGACGCGAGGACAGACGAAGGCAAACTGATGACGAGAGCAGTGTGCTAGACAGCCAGGATGTGTCCAGTGCGGACAGAGGTACGACATAGACTGCGCTTTGTACTCTTGTGTTATACTTACTGGGCGCTCGACAAACTGTGTGTAGTGCACACACCCGCAGAGAACACGCCACACAACAGCCACAACGTGTACGTGCGGACATATTAATAATAAAGACAATTAAACCTGTGTTCGTGAATTCTGTTCATATTCGTATGCAGTAAGCTGGCTGTTCTCTCCGGGTTTTGGCATGGTTAACGTAGAGGGGAGTCTACTTAGCTATAATTACTGTTTTATTCTGAAGGTTTTTCTCATTGTTATGATAATGAAATCTTAGAAAGCACTCCCTCGCTGTAGCGTACTGTTGTTTTTAGAAATAAATGAGCTAAAAGGTGGATAGTCCTTTCATGTTAAAATAAAAATATTATCAGACTTTGTGCGTTTGAATTTTGATATTATTAAATGTAAACAAATTATGATTGATTAGTTTAATTCAGTTAATTAGTTTGTGTGACAGTGAATAGTGAACTCACATCGCATTGGATGGCCAGAAGTGATTTCACTTACTGGTGATTTGCGATTAGCGAGTAACCATTGTTGTTGTCAAGACAGAACTTATATTAGTAAATATTATCTCACATTGTAAGAGTCCCAAAACATTTTTGCAGACGAAACAATGATTTCGATGTGAAAATCAATAAAATCTCTTTTTGTTTTCAATGAAACTTACCATTGAGTTATTGTACGATATTGATATACTCGTAAATGTAAGGTTTTGTCAATTACTGATAATATATAATACAGTTCCTGCAATACCCCCGAAGTTTGTCGATCGCCTATATCATTTCTGAGCATTCCTACTCTATTTAAAATCACGTGTGCTGATGCATTCGAATAGCTATACCATTACGAAAAATCTGAAAATATTACTGAATGTGCTAGTTAAAATGTAGTTGTAGTGTTTTATAATTATCTCGTAAGTGTATTTATGCATTATAATGTTTATATGTTTATTTTTTCTGTGCACCCCGTTTTACATTTTAATTAGTACATAAACTGTAGAAGGATGAATGGGAAGTTTTAGTTATATTTTCTTTATCAGTTAGACGCGCGGGGTGAATAGTTGTTTGCTATTTATGGACGATGTGTTTCCTATTCTCGCTTTTTATCTTACGGTTTGGTCTCGTATGGTTACTAATACTTCGGTGAGGGCTAACCAAACATACCACTACGATCCGTAATATCTAGTACGTAGTCTCTCTGTTATAATTATATTCGTTAGCTATTCAATGTGGTTTATATTTGGGATGTACTTATAACTTAAACATATCCATCCGGGTTCGTTACGAAATATTACGTTCTAAGGGCCAATTTCACCGAACAAATAAAACGCGATCAACGAAGCATAAACGGCGATTTAATTTTAATCTAATTTTATGATTTGTTTTGGCATTTCACCGACAGTATTTAATCTAGTTTAGTGCTAAACGCAGTTACTGTACTAAACGCCCAATTTTGACCGTTTAGCGATCTTAAACGCGATTAACTGGGTTAAGGGACATCTGGCACACCCAAAAACTGACCTGCGGACCAGATGTCAACTTTTTAAAATGTGCATTGGTAGATACTATTCACATCAACGCACAAGTACGAATATTTTGAGTTACAAAATGAGAAGAGTTTACGTTTGTGTTATAAAGAAAATTCCACAAATTACGTGCACTACAAATTAGAGAAATACACCAGCGCAAAACAAACAATAGTATAATTAACCTCACTTTATCAAGTTGACATGACATTCATATTGACAGCCAGGCGAATACGTTTTGTTACACGTATTTTTAAACAAATAATGCAATCTTTTTGTCATATTTCGCTGTAAGGACTAAACGCAACGCGACGTCGCCGTTCTGAAATACCATAAACTCGGTTTTCGTAAACGCGATCAACGGAACGGCTGTGAAATGCAATTGATTTGTTAGTGTAAACGCCGTTTTACTGAACGTAGTTTTGGAAACGATCGGTGAAATTGGCCCTAAATATATGTTCATTGTGAGGGAAGTGACAGACTGGACTGTACTGGAGTGTAGTGGGTAGTGATAGCAAACGACTAGTCGTCCCTAGTTAGGGGTCGTGGTGTAGGGCTGTAGGGGTTGCGGGGCGTTGCGGCGCGGGCGGGCGCTGGGCTGCACTGTAGGCACTTGGCATGTGTTGTTCAGAGTCGCTGACCTCCGACGAGGGCCGCACCGCCGGAGACGCGCCCGGGGCCAGGCGGCGGCGCCGGAGGAGGACAGGTACACACACACACACACACACACCTCCTCGGAAATATCAGAGCCGAGGGCTACCCCCACACCTATTCAAGCCCTACATTTCATTGGCTGATTAATGCGACTAGCTTCACAGATATTTCCGATGAGTAGCAACTCACTTGTCACCGTCTACACCTCCACAACCCACATGCACTGTTACACCATTGGTTTTATTTTATTTATAACTTACATCCTCCCTTTTAATACTGACTTACCGACCAACACCTCGAAAATCTCGTCCATAAAGTGATACTTTGAATTTGATTCATTAAAATAATGTGATGATTTTAATACACCGCACACATCGTGCTTACTAATAACATCGATTCAGTGCTATTCAGTCATCAGATTTTAAAGAATATAATTATTAATAATAATTTCACTTCATTTTTTAAAACACCTTTACTTACACTTGCACAGCGGTATAACTTATCTGTGAGTAATGCATGGTTTGATTTTAATTTGTGTGTTTCGCACTAAAAGTTTCTAGTCTCCTTCTAGTTTTCGGCTTTGTCATTACTTCTCAATGTAGTATACGCGCTAGAGTCGTATCGGTAGCATGACTTAGAACCGCTCGCCCACATGACGTAAGATTTTCAGATTTATGACTCGTGGAGTCCCCTAATCGTGCGCGAGCGATAGCCGCGACTGCACTCGAAATTATCATGTTACACATCGTCCCATATGCCCGACAAACGCGACAACGCCATGCGATGCTACACTATACGAAAATGTCAAGCAGAAGCTTAATCTGCCTTATGAAAAAATGAAACGCGAAACGACGTGAAAAAATACTAATTTGTTTTTGCAACAATAATACATCCGCATTGGATATAAACGATGAAAATCTTCATATTTTAATCATAAAAATGGTCGTATTTGAAGTGTGAATTATCAGACAGGACGGGCTGTCGTGTTTAATATAGTATCGCATCGTGTTGGGTTAAGTGTTGTCTATCGGACGTGGTGTATTGTGTATGATGTACGTGTGACTGATGTCGGGTCGCGATGACACGCGGGTGTTGCAGGAGGCGGGTGGAAGAACGGGCTGAGCGGCGGGGGCGGCGGGAGCGGCGCGGGCGGCGGGGCGGCCCCGGCGGGCGCGGTGGGGGCGGCGGCCGCGGTGACGGCGGCGCCGGGGGCTGCAGGGGGCGCCGGGTGCGCGGGGGGCGCCGGCGAGGGGGCGGCGCGCGCGGGCAGCGCGGCGGGGGCGGCTAGCAAGCGGCGCTCCCCGCTGGCCAAGGCGAAGGCCGAGCCGCTGCTGAACGGCACGGCGTAGAGCGGCCGGCCAGCCGTCGTCCCGCCCCCCGGGCCCCCGGCCCGCCCCGGCCCTGCCCGGCCCTGCCCTGACGTGACGCCGACGCTGCGCTCTGCGCGGCGCATATTATTATCCTAACGTAACGTAACATGTATGGCGCGGCCCCCGCCGCCGCCGGGGGCCCGCCGTCACTAGACTTACTCGTATTATGCTTTTGTAAGAGATTCGTGATTTGTATTCCTGATTACTCGATAATATGAAAAATTAAAGATGTGTACGTCGCTCCCCGGACGATACGCGCCGATCGCGGCCTTTCGGTACCTTTATGGGAGATCGGACATAGCGCAGTACATACGTGTTCGTAGCCTGTACTCTGTGGTTATGTGATTTCCTATAAAATAAACATTTCTGTACATATTTTCAATCGTATTTTTATTTGTACGAATAGTTCGTTCCGTCGTCTCCTCCCTGTCGAAATTACAGAGCGTAGCGACCTTACAAATTTTACAATATACACATTACGATGTTGAAATACAATTAATACTTTATAAAAATAGTATGACTAGTTGGAATGTTACAATTAATACTTAATTAGTAATACTATAAACTCGAAAGGTACCTCGGTAGGGAAGGGGGCGGGATACATACATTTAGTTTGGTGTGACACTAAGAATTTAAAATTCTAAATGTGATTCTGATGACACAGACCTATATTTAACAAATATTTACAGATCTAGACTATAATATCAGTCATATAACAGTACCGTGATATGCATTATTGCCGGGATATCACTAGGAAGTATTTACAAAGAGATATGACGTCTGGTAAGAGACAGGAGAACGTAACAAACGTGAAGCGAAAAGAAATGGAATGTTCACAAAAGCGGAGTAATAAAAAACGGAGACAAAACACTATTTGACGACAAATTACTTAAACTACCTTTAGTTGTTAATTTTATTAACTACTTTTGTGAACAAGCCGTTATTCCAGTCTCACAAAATATAACATCAAATTGTAACTTATGTAATGTTGGTAATTTGACTAACCGCATTATAGAACTGTATAAAACAAGGGAACTTCCGAAAATACTAGACATCAAAAACGAAGTATAATTTTAAATTCAAATTAAATTATTATGTCACAGCGAATAATACGAATTGAATGTAAAAATAAAAACTTCATAACCCGAGTTTCCCGCCAAAAATATGATTTTTAACTTGATTTTCGAGCTAGTTATAATGGTTGTCTATGCTATGTTTACCAATAAATATCTTGCAAAGGAAAGAAAAAAAGAAAAAGAAAAAAAAACTGAATTATCAATTGAATAATTACGTAGAATTCGTCAGTATAAAATGATGAAATTGACGAATACTAAAAAGTGGGACAAAAATCCATCATTGTTATTGCCCAGTTCTGCTGGTACTGTACCCAGAACATAATTGTGTGTGTTAACAGTGTAGAATAACATTATTTTAGAAAGTTGCCTTTTGAAAAAAATAAACATAGTTTGCGTTATTTGCAATAATAAATTAAAAACCCAAGTCTTCTTTAAAATGGTTGTCTTTGTTTTAAGTACTTAGACTTGATAAGTATGTATGTAGTTATTAGACAATTCATTAAAATCGTCCAGGATATGAATTGATAATATTATATTTCTATTCACTTCACATCGTTCGTCTCCTTTACGAAGTAGGTATACGTATGCTTGTACAAAATGATATGTGTCTACACTGTACAATAATTAGGCTTCAGTATATAATTATAGTATTATATACTTAGGAATACTGTAATTCTTTCCTATTATAAACTTTCTTTTTAAAAAGTCACAATGGTGACTAGTATTATGAGAAAAATCAATATGTTTTTGTAAATTCATTAACATTGTATACTTTTTAAGTAAACACTGAAGTCTTTAAGACCCAGATATAATTTTGATTCATGGCATAAAAATATATGCGTTTTTTACTGACCTGTTTGTTTTTAATACCTTTACAGCCTCGGATGAAGTCGATGTCTAAAGAGTGACACAACACTCTTATATTTTAGAATTATTAGACCATTTTTAGACATCGCTTAGAATAGTTAGACAAGAAAAGCGTGTAGCTAGTAACATCAGTTAAATTGAGTTCAATGCTCACCGGGCCTTACTTCCTACGACACTTCAAATAAATTGGATTACGACTATTCAAACACTAACAACCCCCATATTACAAAAGATGATTTAAACCAAGACTAAGGTAAATCCAGGTTTAAAATATACCCATCACTTTCTTTCTTATGTCATTTAACAAAAAGAGATGGGGCTATTTTAAAATCTTGGTTTTTCTTAGACCATCTTTGTAATATGGGGGAAAGGGTCAATTCATACTAGCGCAGAGTAACCGCATCGAAGTGTCAAATTCCTCACAATTAAAGCGAAGTTACACAAATGCGCGCGTATTCGTGCGCATTCGCACGCTTTTAGATACTGCCTCAGTGTGATCAACAGGTCAGTTTCCGATTCCGACTGACGAGTGACGATGCGTTGGTTCGCGTAATAGGCGCTTGGGTGCGCGCACCAATCAGCGTTGGTTACGCTCAGACGCGCGAATTCCGTCGAATGCGCGCGAAACTCAGAAGAAATATGTGCATTACGGTATGGAGATAAGGGTGAATTTGCTATGTTGAGTTTCAAATTAACGCTTCGATCTGCTTCGACTACGCTACAAAGTAGTTTTATTTTGTAGTATGAATTAACCCTAAACGAAATTTATAAAATGAAGTAGCTACTACCTATATTATTTAACAGTCTGCAAGAGTAAGGCGCCCGACAATAGCAGCGCATTTGTTTATGCCACAGTATGGTGATTTAGCTAGTCCTCTACACTATTCAAGTTAGACTCTGTTCACGATACGAAGGTTTGCATGACATATCCGGAGAACGTAAATTGTTACATCGTGCAGAACGACGTAACTAAGTACTCTTAAAACGTGAATTCCGATTATGGGTGTCAACCTCAATAAACATTAAGGCCGATTTACACGAGGATAGTTTCTCGAAGCGAGACTCGTTCTGTCGTTGTGTTTTTCTACGATGAAAACAGAGATAGCATGAGACTCGCTTCGAGAATACATCCGTGTAAATGAGCCTTGATAATTAGATATTTCCACGCGTGAATATAGAAATGGTTATAACGATTTACAAGTATTTTAGTGCGCCTTTTACAAAGCTCACATAATTAAATTGCTTAAAAACATATTTATGAAATTCACTATGTAGTTCTGGTAAAGAATCTACTAACAAACTTACAATTCCGTCTTCTCCCTAGTTCTACGTAGTGTGGAAAAAATATTCGAGATTTAAAATTAATATTAAGCCTGATTTACACAGGGTAAGTAAACAGGTCTACTGACCTGTTTACTTACCTTTACTGACAGGCGTTAGTGCTAGCGCCGAGAACTGACTACACTGTTTACATGCAGTCACTAGTCGTGGTAATTTCTTCACAGTGTACATACTTTATTGTAGTCAGTGGGGAAAAAATAATTCGCGAAAACAGCAGAATAAACAAGGATTTAATTATTTGTTGAAAAATATTTCCATTCTTCTGTTGAATGAGTTGAAGGAAGTTAGAAATTACCACGCGACGTCATCCTACAACGCAACGCCAGTGACTGACCAAGCACTGACTTCATCGTTTAGTCAAAGTCAGTAGCGCTGGCGCGGATGGCGGGGGAGTCAACTGACTTAAAAATATTCAAGCTAGAATATTGAAGTCAGCACTGACGCGACAGCGCTGTACTGACTCCAAATCAATTTACACTAGGTAAATATCGGGTCACCACTGACTTGTCTCGAGTTTGGAGTCAGTTACTTGCTCTGTGTAAATCAGGCTTTATATAAAAAATTAAAGTTTGTTTCGTGGAAAACATTTTGCCTTTGTGGAAAGTGGTTTTATAATATTAATCAGTTTTTTTTTATTACCACATTTAGTAATCGGAATTTATTTTTGAGATAAATTAGGTATGCAAAAGAAGACATTCTGCACGCCGTAACAATTTACCTTCCTATTTTGCTAAATCGAGATATATCGCGTGAAGGAAGAATTTAATTCTTATGCTGTTTCCGATGAGATTTAGGCTAAATACTGTGTTAGTTTCAGTGATAAACATTTCAGATAGAACTGCGGCAAGTATAAATTTACTAACCCGTGTCGTTTCTTTTTGTTAAAGTAGAATTTGGTAATTACATAGGTAATCATTTGAAAATTCCTTTTTGATTATTTCGACCTAAAAGTTTCAAAGTTAATGTTTTCAAGCAAATTAAATTAGGAACATAATAATATTATAATATGCGTTAGGTTTGTTTTGGCTTTAGCGATCAATATAATAGCTACACGCTTGACTAGTTCAGAAGAATTGTACAGAGCTTTTCACACAAAAGTGCCCAATTTAGTGGGCTTCTCCCCGGCAATAATGAGGTGGTGGCATTAGAGTAGTCGATGCTTGTCCTCGTGGCACGTCTCGAGGTCGCTGTCCTCGGAGTCCGAATGCGAGCAGTACGAGGAGTCACTCCAGTGCTGGAACTCCTCCTTGTGGTGCTCCAGAGCCATCAGCGAGGGAAACAGGCTGTCGCACGCGCTGCATCTGGAAAATAATAAAATATTTAAGAATTTCTAATCTAAGTAGGTAAGTATTATAGTGGTGGTCTCCACCTGACTGAATAAAGATTTGGCGTGAGGGCTACAAAATATATTGTTTCCAATTGATTTATTAATACACAATAATATTTTGGTGCATTATATGAGCCTCAAGTAGGTAGGTAGGTACGGCAAACGTACCCCGGGCAGTCAGGCCAATCTTTGCTCATCACGGCACACATGAGAAGATTTTATTTTAGAATAGGCAGCAGTGTAAATCAATTCTATTAGAAACTGCTCCCCGATTCAGAAACTTCGATAGGCAGCTGTCGACCGAATCGGTTTGTTATCTCGTTCCATCTACGATTCTCGTAACGAGACAAAACGACAATGCGCACAATTTTTTTATGTGGCGCACATTTACAGCAGATTACGCACTAATTATACGTTCCACTTATATCACTCTAGGTGTGGCGCCACACCATGCCAAAATTACGCGACCGAACTTCGGCGTCTGTGTTTTTTATTAAGTAAAATGCGACGTAATGTCACCCTGGTGTGTCGCGGGTAATTTAAGCATTGCAGGCGTAATCATGCCGAACTTCGGTCGCGTATCTTCGGCATAATGTGTTTAGACACTTAGAGCCACTTTCCAGCTGGGGTACGTACACACGGCTACAGATCAAGCTGTACATTTCCAGTATAAGCTGATCTCGCATTGTATAGGATTTCGTTACAATGAGAGTTCAGTGTAAACTGGAAATGTATTGCTTGATGTGTAGCCGTGTGTACACGAGAGAAAGAGATACTTAGCTTATCGAATCGTTCGACAACTGGGTAATAGAATCGTTCTGAATCAGTCTGGTCAGAATAAAGCATAGAAAACTTATTTATTTTGACGTACACAGATCGTAAATGAATATAACATAGAAATAAACATTAATTAGATAATAGATAATGGGCGTAGCCAAACGTTTTATCTCGGGATTGTGCTGCTAGCTTCAGGGGCGTTATTCTGATAGGGCTTTGTGTTGACTACTGCGGTCGATCACCTAAGAGTAGGCGTACGTAGCGATTCTTTTGTTCTAACATTCATGCGTGGCCTTAAACCTACTATAAGGCAGTACCTATTATTGTAATACAGTATACAGAGTGTAAACGAATTCGTGTAATTCCTTCAAACCGCGTGATCTACTGGTGACACTGATTGAACCTGCTTAGGTTTTTTTCAAAATCAACAAAAAAAGTTTTCAAAGTATGAACTATGGTATTCTGTATCTGAGTAATTTTAGCGTCCCAAATTAACTGACTGCGTGGAGCGATATCGCGCTAGTCGTGCCCGTCAGCTATGTCGCCGTGCCTTCGTTCATTTATGCATGGCATCGAAATTTTCTATCACATAAAAATTCTACGAGGAAAAACATAGTTTTTTTTTAAATTTTTAATCAATCTGAATCCCGTGCGGGGATAATCTATACCTTTAATAGATCATGTGGTTTGAAGGAATTACACGAATTCGTTTACACCCTGTATTATTAAATAATTCACTAGAGCATAAAAAAACCTGTTTTTTGAAAAAAGATCCGTTGAAATTGCAATTAATTCGCTTGAGAGAATTAGGTGCTTGCAATATTTTTTTACAGTAGGTATGTTTTTTTTGTAAAAACTTTAATTTAAAGTTTCACTAGACAAAGAATGAAGTAGCAACAAAGTTTTTTTAAGAATTATAACTCATAATTATGAAGAGAAAAGGTTTCAAATATCGACTATTTGCGTCGGCCTTGTCCATAAATAGGTAGAGTGCTGGTGGAATAGCGCAGCAGATAATCACACTCGACCCTCGACCAAATGAATTAGTTTTTTTTATAAATATGTAAATGTGTAATTCGATTACGGTGTTGCAATAACAAAAATAGTGGTAATGATTTGGTACAGTCGCCCGCTCGTTTATTCACTAGAAGTAGAGTACCAAACTGACCACTCTTAGCTATGCCCAAAGGACGTCAGGACCCAGGATACAGTCAGCAGAACATTGAGTCCTGCTCACTGAGACCTTGCTCATATAAGAATTTCTAATTGGTAGGTACCTAGATAGTTTATGGTACTCACCCAAAATGACGTTTTTTCTGTTGATGGTCTCCGAGTTGGCGACGCGTTGGAAACGACCGGTCGCACACGTTGCATGTTAGAGATTCATCTGAAATATTATTAAAAAAGTTATTAAAATTTGTCTTACTTTGAACGTATTATGTACCTGACAGTTAAGTTAGTATGTAGCATCTAAAAGAATGAGCAGAAAAGTATGCTTGATACAGTCATAGTTCGTGCTCGATTTTTTTAAACGAACGATTTCCAACATACCTACCTAAGTACTTACCTATAAAAAAATAGCACATGAGAAGGTTTGAGCACGAGATTGCGAATAGATAATACAACCACGGAAAGAGGCAGATCATCTTCATCGTGTTATGATTCATGATGACATTACCAGAACTTGGAGGAAATGACGTAAGTAATGGTTTGATTAGATTCTTGATACTTTTCGTTGGCCAAATCATCATGATGGATTTCTATGATAAAATAATGCTGCAGTTGCGTTAATCCGAAGGTCGGAAATACGCATTCTGTGCTGTCGCTCAATCTCATCAGATCGCACCCGATTTATGGCTTGAGATTGATCTTATAATCTGAATATAACTGGAGCTTGTTAGGTAAGTACCCATAATTATGAGACCCACACAATTTACTATGTATTTGTTTTGCACAATTTTAGGCTTGTACAAGTAGGTATGTGTGTGGGAAGAATTTGCGCAGGTATCTCGGCACTGCGGTGCCACGCAGACTTGTGCAAATAAATCGTACGTGGCCCATTATCAAAGAATGGGTAGCGAACCCAGGACAATGCAGTAAAACGAAACAATGGACATCACTGTTGCTATCATCGTCAGTTGACTCATACAATAATTTTGCAAATATAATCAGAATTGAGTAGGTACCTACAAGGGATTTACGTTTCTTGGTAGAATTATTCATACTGATTTACATATCTGCGATCATCTACCGGCTTGGTGAATAGTAATAGGCAGATATCAATATATTTGGTATCATTTAATTTCAGTATCAACATTTTGCAATACCTACCTACCTACTTAGGTACTAAAATTTTAGAATACTTACCGGAATTTTGGTAATCAGTTTTAAATAGGTATGACTTATCATATCGTTAAATAAAGTAGGTACCTACCATCATATTTCGTAAATCAGTCCAGAGGACTGTAGATACCTACCTACAGGTGTTACATTGTAATTAGTACCTACCTACTTATTAAGAGCATGTACGCGGTACCACATTTCATACAAATGTTCATGTCTTTTTTTTTCGTAATTTTTGAACCGATTTTGATGAAACTTCACACACATAAGCAGGATACTTAGGTCTAAAAAGTTAGTAGAAAACATTTTCGAAATGTCTTACTTAAAAAAAGATAATTTGAAATTTCTGTTTGTATGGAAAATTTAAAATCGGTCTAAGTAATTTAACTGTAACACTTTTTCGAAAATGTTTTCTACTAACTTTTTAGTCCTATTGTATCCTGTTGATGGGTATGAAGTTTTATTACAATCGGTTCAGTCATATCGAAAAATAAGGACTTGAAAATTTGTATGAAATGCCGAACGGCGTAGGTACACGCTCTTACCAAGGCGTAACATTATTATTTCTATGGTACCTACTTATTACAATCGTGTCCAGCAAGCTAGTAGAACTTATTAATAAATTATAGTATCGTATAAGGGTAGAAACTTTGATATGGTAGAAATAAGAAAATTATAAAAAAGTTCAAATTTATTTGAATAAATCCTTTTACAAAAAATATTTTGTCGTAGGTTTTAAAGTTTGAGCATAGTAATTATTTAATGATACAAAGCTATTCGTTCGTTAGGCAGTAGAAATAAGATTCAGTTTGTTATTTTTTAGTGTAGATTGGAATAAATATCCATAGACTTTAGAGAAATTTATGAATAAATACGATTTTTTTAAGTCACTCCTTTCTGCCAATATGCTTTATCGCTACATTAATTTCTATTACTGTGCAAATAGATGATATGTTTTTCAACAATAGGTACCTATAATATAAATGCAATATAAATATGATAAGGTTTATTAAATAAATTAAAATTAATAAAAGAAAAAAACCGTATTATAACCAACCTACCTAAGGCAAGATATCACCTAAAATAAATTTAAAATCACTAAATTTAACAAATAAATATCGAGACTTGCCAAATCGATTATTAATTCTACATATATTAGGAACGTATGAATAGGTACGGGAAAATATTTAGGTGCAATAGACATAAGTACAGTCAACATCAAAAGTAAGGTATACTGGCTCAAACTTTCAAAAGTAGTTATTTTATGATTGGAAACTTGCTTTTTTATATTTTAAAAATAATGATTTAGTAGATAAAACTGTAGACTAGTTTTATTAAAAATTAAGAACAAAGATTGGTTTCTACGACATTTACCTAATTTGAAAATACCAATAAATGTTTTTAAATGTTTTAAAAAAAAATTGAAAGGTATTTAGTACCTTTTAAGTTTTTACGCGATTAGACCCGAATCTGTATTTTTATAATGAAAATACCAATACATCAACTTTTGCTGTTGACTGTACAAGTAATTAGTATTGTGTTGAGAAATTCGAAACATGTGGAAGTTCTTAGGCTCCGTTTAAGTAGACGTATTCGCCGCGCACTCCGGCGCATATTGTCTTTACAATCAACTACACAAAAAAAAACTCGCGTTTAATCGCGTCTCCAAAGTCGCTCTAATACATCGTCATAATCATGTCTGAATAGGGCATTTGACTACTATCAAGAATGTACATCAATTTGTTATTATTTTAAAGAAAGTATAGAAAGAACACGGTATGTGGAAAAAAAAACAATGAAAAAATAGAGGAGATACACGCTTTCGTAGTTTGTGGAGGGGGAATTTTCTGTACTTGTCACACGAAACATCATATTGTACAGAGTGAGGGCTGATTTACACAGGGTAAGTAACTAACTCCAAACTCGAGACAAGTCAGTGCTGACCCGATACTTACCCAGTGTAAATTGATCGCGACAGCGCTGTACTGACTCCAAATCAATTTACACTATACCCTAATTCCAGAATTCAGATAATTTATGTAAACAAAGAAATGTCATTGTCAAAGTGACAGGTTAGTGGTACAAAACATTTTATCATTAAATGTTTACTAAGTAATCATTTAAAATCAAGTTAATTTTAAGAACAATGCAAACCAAATACCGTAGCCAAACAATGTCTTGTGTAGTGTGTCGGAGACGCGCCTTATAATCACTTTAATCAGTCGTTATACGCATTCATCACCATAAGTTTTTCTGTGGCACTCATAGATGTTCGAGGCCGCTTTTTAACAGGCGACAAAAAGTCGGAGGCGGCTGCCTTCGAGGGCCCCGGCTGAGGCTCCATTTGTCAAATAACAAATAAAACTTAACAAACGAACTCAACAAAAACAAGGAAATATAACAAACACCAACAAGATGAAAAACTTAACACGATGATACTATAGTGCAATAACAAAATTAACAAACACGCAGCGAAAACGGGAAAAGAAAACGAATGTATTGTTATGACGCTAAGACAAACAATAAACAACTTTGATATTTTGTCAAACGTTTGAAAATGTTTTGTACTCCTACAGTGTTACCAGTACCATAAAATACTTTATACCAGAAAATCTCCTTTTTTTAATAACTTTGTTGAAAACTGAAAATTTATAAAAGTAATTACGGTATGATATTTTTTAAATTATTATTTCTAAAATCAGTACATAAAAGAGAATCTAACCCTTTTTCCGGCATTTTCAGTGAATTACCATTAATAAAATATTTTTTTGATCTGTTATCCCCTTTGTTTACATTAATTATCTGAGTTAGGAATTTAGGGATATCGGCAGATATCGGGTCAGCACCGACTTGTCTCGAGTTTGGAGTCAGTTACTTACCTTGTGTAAATCGGGCCTGATGTCAAGTCACTATGAAGTTTTCAGGTATGACGTAATTTTTATGTAATGTTGTCTCTTTCTCGTGAACCATTTAAATTTGTTTATATCTTGGGCATTTAATTAAATATTTCATTGGTTTTTCACTGTTGCTTAATATTTTTGTAATACTTTTGAGATTTGTAATAAAAAAGAATAGTTAAATACCCTATTATCCGCTATACGCCCTGCGTCACGCTCCGCGTTAATCTCTAGGTACGTCTACATAAACAGGGCCTTAGCTATTAGCTGCTAACGATCATACTAATTTCATTAAGTCCATGTAACTAGAGCAATAGAGTACATTGCCCTATTGAACTGTTAGACTAGAAATTCATAATTTCCATAAATTCATATTAGTTCAGTTCTAGTTTTTATCGAAGCTGGAAGCAATGTATATCAGTTATTGCATAATATCCAGATCCAGTAAACTCTAAGATAGAGTATTCTATTAATAAACATTCAAACTTCATCACCATTTTATCACCTACCAATATAAAAATAACAATCTTAGTTACACATATCAAAACTTATATTAAAGTATATTTATACAAGAATAGTAAACCGTTCCAGTCCATACACATATATAATGTTATATCGGTAAAGTATTAGATACGGATGACTTGAACATGCTGCCGAAGAACCTCATTCCTGAAGAGCCTCCGGGGATAGATCCCATCATCATCCAGAGTAGGGCTACGACTTGCAGGACTGCGCACACAATGGTCCACGGAGTGCTTTGCAGGTGTAGAGCGCAGTACAATGTTGCTATGAGTGTTAGCATATATAGGGAGGTTGTGAGAGCCCTTTCTTTGCTGAACATTGACTTCAGGTGATTCCATGGGCCGTAGAGGAAACTAAAACTGTAATTAAATATATTTTAGAATCTAGAATCATAGTTTGTCAATATTTTTAGTGGTCTGACGCAGAACGAGCACTTGAGGCATAAATGTGCATTTCGTATTATGTGCACTTATCATAACAGATACTCTTCAAAATAAACACTTCTAACCCCTCATTTACACCTAAAAACAACTTGTGATAAAAGTTCTAAACAAATTGTTTAAAGGTCTTTTTAGAAGTGGTTACTTTTAACACATAATCAATATAATTAAATATTTTACACAAGTGTTTTAAGAATCTACATACGTTTTTGGCTCTTTAAAGAAAGCAATAGCAATCATTTTCGAAAAAAAAACTCAGATTTTGAAGTGTAAACGAGGGGTTAAAATGAGCACTTTGCACAATGTGCATATTTGGCGTTAAGTGCACATGCTCCATTTTATTACATTTTAAAAATATTCTAAGTAAATGGGATAGGACTTGAGACTAGTAAGATATGTTTATAGTTCTTTGATATCATTATTTTTTATGTCAATAAACAATTTTATTACAATGTTGACTTGAGTTATTACTTGTACAGGTTCTTTACATTTTTTAAACAGTGGTTATGAATAACATTGAGCTGTTTATTGATTATTAAATGCTTATTAAAGTACCTAAACTAAAAAGATAATTTTAAAAGTACGGTCAGCATCAAAAGTAGCTGAACATTTGAGTTTTTAAACTTTGCATTAATTAGATAACTAATTGATAGGAAGCAAAAAATTTAAGGCATACTTAGAGCTATATCTAGCAGCTCTAGGTATCTATTAAACTTTTTGTTTTAAAACAATTCGTTTTCTAATTAATGCCAAGTTTAAAAACTCTAATGTTCAGCTACTTTTGATGTTGACCGTACCTGTGCATTTTTATTGTAATAACACAGAGTTAGTTTTCATAATAATTTGATGAATTCATACCATAATTTTTTCTAACAGGTAAAAAAAAGAAGGGGTAAGGGTTCCCCAAACTACGGCTTGCAACCACCACAAATTGTGGTGGTGCACATCAAAACTACAGTTAGTGCCATGATGAGCTAGATAGGTCTTGGCCCTTGGGACTTAGAGGAGTCAGTGTAGCTAAAAAGATTGGAGACCACTAGGTTATACAGCTATTAAACTAATTAACCAGGTGTTCTATTTTAATGGGTTGTGTACGGAAAGTACTTTAAATAAGTATTTTTATTTTTAATAATATTCTGTTAAATCTCTTGGTTCAGTCAGCTGTTAGAGTGGAAATGGGATACCAGGTGTATAAACTCTCACTATACAACACATAACACAATAAACACAAACCCTGAAGTAGTTTACTAAGAATCGGCAACTGAATCAATTTCAGCCATTTTTAATAAGAGTTTTTTTTAACTTTCTAATAAATCTTTTAATAATAATTGAGATAAAGAAATATGAGCCTTATGTCAAGGCTATAAAACTGAATATTAAATGCAGTTAACAATGAAAAGCAATACTACTTTCTTTAATGACAATATTTAAGCACATAAAAGTAAAATTTCCATGTAAATATTTATTATGATTATAACTGATTATCCTAATTGGGTTGTTAGCGAAATTCCTGTTACATTTTGTATTTGATAATCTAAATCTAAGAGTCAATATAGTAATTTTACTATCTGGTTTGAATCATAACTTGGATCTTACCTGGTTATAAAGAACATGCTTCCTAAAGTGAAAAGTAGTGCAAACTTTCTAGCTTGCAGCAATAATATAGGTATGTAAAGGAATGACAATATGAAACATAGCACTCCAAAGAATAAACATATGCCAAAGCCCATGAACCGCTGCGTTCTGCTCTGAAATAAAGAACATTTAACATGAATATTTAGGCAGCAAGTGTGGTTACATCAACAATAGCAACATGGACTAGTGCTGACCCTAATTAATAATTTTAATCTTAAGTAAATAATTAAAATGGCCATTATTAGCGTAGAACAAGCAATTGTTATGATTATAATCTTTGAATAATTGTTAACTTAAAATGTTAGTGTGTGTACAGCCTGCACTGGATTAAATTGACATAGTTTTACACAGACCAGTTAGACAATGATGTAATTAATAGCAACATTATTGTATTGTTGTGTACTTAGCATCGCAAACAAAGTAACTGGGGAATGATTCATGCGCCAATTAATATGTTCTTTTCTACACTTACCAAGGTGCAGTACTCCTTCTGTACATTTTCGAACCAGGATGCAGTACTGGTAGTACTAGGGCTTTCGTCATTGCTCCGTGTCATAAAACTCGGAGTAGAAAATGTAGGTAAACTGAAATTGTAACTCCGACGACTTTCGTTCTTCAGTAAATATTGATCCAAATCCGTTTTCAGGTTCGCCATTTTTATTTCAGTCACTTGAGTCTAGTTTTATAGGTTTTTGCACATCAATTAACAGGATATTCCAATTTTGTTAATGTATTATCAAAAAGAATAACACGACCCACTTCGTATGATGAGCAATAAACGTCAAATCATATGACAGTTCACAACATTGGCAACGACAAAACCACAGACAATTTTTTGTTCTTAATACCCTTTCTGGCTAGTGACGCGCATGCTCTAATGTCTTATCGATTGCCTTGGTAAACTTTTGATCGTAAAACAATGTTACTTTTGTTTTCAAACGCGTATTTTTAGTTTAAAATAATTGATTAATTAAACTTACCATAATCTGTATCATCGCTGAAGTCGTCATGTGCATGTCGACGTACGTTGTTATTATATCGGTCATGCGCACAAGGTGGGCAGACACCGCGCGTATCGCGTTCATCTATGTCGGTGCTGCTTGCGTCCGATTCCACTTCCGCTTCCTCGATGTGGATATCATCTGTCTGTCTGTTATCGAGTTTTTCATTCGATGATAATTGATTGTAATTCTTCCGCGGAGGTCTTGATTCTGTGAACAACCGGGAAAAATATTAGTTCTCAGGTAAGTTACTTTTCGAGCTACGGTCGTGTTATGATTCTGTTTAATTTTTAAATATGCATGCAGTTCCTGTGCGTAGCCCGTCACACACGTAGCTATAATATATATTAATTAATATAATTATAGCTAGACATATTACGATGTATTTTCTATAAAAAAATCTTTGAATAACCACACACGCAGTTATAATATAGGTATAACTATCTTTAAACCTATACTAAAAGTGCAATATATTTTGGCTTATTAAGTACTAGCGATCCGCCCGGCTTCGCGCGGGTGTAATTTATACTTATAAACCTTCCTCTTGAATCACTGTATCTATTAAAAAAAACTGTATCAAAATCCGTTGCGTAGTTTTAAAGATCTAAGCGTACATAGGGACAGACAGCGGGAAGCGACTTTGTTATAACTATGTATACTATATTATAGTTACGTGTGTGATAGGCTTAACTTACAACAAGACATAATTAATTGTTAATCTTAATTTTGTATTTATACAGGGTGTAAACAAATTCGTGTAATTCCTTCAAACCGCGTGATCTACTAGTGAAACTGATTGACCCTATCCTACCCTGGGTATATTAGAATAAACAAAAAAAAAAAAACAAATCAGATACATGGTATTCTGCTCCTGAGTCACTTTGCATCCCGAGTTAACTGACTGCGTGGAACAATATCGCGCTAGTCGTGCCTCCCAGCTATGTCACTGTGCTTTCATTCATTTATGCGTGGTCGAAATGTTATGACATAAAGTTATCTACTTTTTTTTTGCTTATTATTTTGTTGATTCTTTATTAGGTGGCTCAGATATGGTCACTTACATGGAGTAATAGATCACGTGGTTATAAGGAATTACACGAATTCGTTTACACTCTACAGGATGTTAACGAATTCATGTAATTCCTTAAAACCACATGATCTACTACTGATGTAGACAGGCCCAGGCACGGGATTTAGCTTGATTAAAAATAAAAAATAAAATAATTATTTTTTCATGCGGCATTGTTACCGATCGTATCTAAACCACCTAGTAAGGATTCAGTAAAAAAATAAGAAATTTTTTTTTTGCAAAAAAAATTTTTTTTTTTTTGGGAACATTTCGATGCCACGCATAAATTAATGAAAGCACGGCGACACGGCTGGCTGGCACGACTAACGCGATATCGCTCTTTGCAGTCAGATAACCCAAGACTCTAAAATGACTCAGAAATAGAAAAGAAAAACTAAAAAAAAATTTTTTTTTGTTGATTTTCAAAAAATTTACCCCTTTAAGGGTTAATCTATGTCACCAGTAGATCACGTGGTTTGAAGGAATTACACGAATTCGTTAACACCCTGTATATGAACGATACAGATAGTTAACATATTCAATAAAGAGATGGATATTAATGTAAACCCAGGCATTTAAGTACCAACGTGACTTTTTCAATGTCACAGTAAATTAAATGGCCTTATAATGCGAATATTAAATATGTTTTTCCGGCTTTAGTACTGGAGTATTAAATAATTTGTCTGTTTCATTTTGTTAACTACTGTTCTTTTCATGCTAGTGCTATGTTTTGTCGACAACGTCGACGTTTAAAACTGGCTGTGTATGAGAATATTCCCTATAATTATATTATAATTATGATAGTAACTCAATATTTTTTAGACAAACTATTTGTCTACCTTAGGCTTAGACACTAGCCGATAAAGAATTTCACAATCAATAATAACTTTATTTATTCATTTGAAAAATGTTTACTTATTTTACGTGATTGAGCAAACTTTGCTGATGTAAACAACACTATTACTTGCTCATTCATTGCGCTATCTGTCTGCTTTTAGTCTTTTTATCACAACAGAGCAAAAGAGCAACAGTTGATGTCAAACTCATTCAGCTGCGTAAAACATAATCCACACTTGGTTGGGTTTTGATCCCGTTATCAGAACCCATTAATTTGTGATAAAATATAAACTGCGGCCAATCTAGTGTAAAAATTGACTTTGATCTAATTGCGCTCAGTATTACCTACTATTCTAGTTTTTATCGTTATGTTAGTGCTATTCTAAAAGCATTTTGTAGATATTTTCTTAACAACGCAACAAGGCTGTTTATTTTTATTAAGATAGGTCGAATACAAACATTCATTGTAACATCAACTTAATATTTATGTTGCAGAAAACGTCGTCTAGACATTCAAGATGAGTAATCAGCCAAATATAGCAATAGTAGGAGGTGGAGTGGTGGGGCTTACAGTGGCCAAAGTGTTGCAAGACCAGCTCACTCACGCAGATATTACAGTTATCGCCGATAAATACACAAAGGACACCACGAGTCACGTCGCCGCCGGTATATTTCGGCCGTCAACCAGTTTCAAAGGGCCAACTACAGCAGTTTCTAAGAAATGGATCGACGATGCCTGGCATTACTGGCAAGATATACTGAAGACGCCCGAAGCTCCGGAAATCGGTGTAATGCCTTTGTCGACTTACGTATTTTCAAAGGAAAACTACCACATCACCCGTAATCATCTCATAGAAGACTTGGTTCCAATCTATAGACCAGTCAGCAATGCTGAATTGAAACTTGGCCCTGAAGGCACTCGATACGGCTCCTTCTTTTCAACTGTTAAAATTGAATGCGAGCGCTATTTGCCTTGGACTGAAAAGTTAATCGTTAAAAGAGGCGGCAAGTTGATAAATAATAAGATCGATAGTTTCTCATCACTATCGAAATTTGATCTTGTTTTTAATTGTTCGGGTTTGGGCGCGAAATATTTATGCAATGATCACGATTTGGTGCCCATCCGAGGACAAGTGCTTAGAGTAAAGGCGCCGTGGGTGAAGACTGCTTTCTACGCAGATTATGATACGTATATTATTCCTGGGTTCAACGGGATAGTCACGTTGGGTGGAGTGCGACAATATAATAGCTACAATATGAGTTATTGTAAATATGACGCGGCGGCCATAATGGACCGATGTTGTGAGGTATTGCCAAACTTAAGGAATTGTGAAGTTGTGGCCAACCTAGTTGGTTTACGGCCTCACAGGGTCCCGGTTCGCGTGGAGCCTGAGCTTATTGATGGCCTGAAGGTGGTGCATTGCTACGGGCATGGCGGTTACGGAGTGATGACCGCTCCCGGGACTGCACTCTATGCTGTCGAAATGGGTCTAAATCTTTTGCGTAGCAACGTAAGGAACAAATTGTAAACACATCTGAGAGATCAAGCAACTTACGCATTTATTAGTGACGTTGCTGTATATACCTGTAATCCTACTTATATTATTGGACTGTAATGGTAGCTGTAAGTACGTAACTAAATAAAAAAATAAAATAAAAAATGTGAGTGAAAATTAATGTTTGTTACTCAATCACGCTATAAGGGCTGACCGGGTTTGTATGAAATTTGGCACAAAAATAGACCATATCCTGGACTAACACATAGGATACTTTTTATCCGTTAAGCGTGTAAGTTGTGTGGATCCGGGTATATAAAGTAGATCCTTGGATCCTTGGTCTGACTAAAATGACTATAATGATGTTAATACTATTAACACATGAAACAAAGTTTTGTGTTTCTCTGTAATTATTTAAATTATACGTACTATTGAGTAATTATTTGATTTAATCCTTGCCTGGAGTACTAACACCCTACAACTCACTTATTGCTGGACATCAGTTCTCTCTAAAATGGAGACAAACATCCTTCAAGGCATCTTCCAGCATAGTTGATCCAAAAGTTCGCAAGACAGTGACGGAGCGGGTATTGCTAGCATAGACGACAAATTGGAGGGCAGTAACCTCCTTTTGTGAGAACGTCATGGTCCGAAAGGAGGCTGCCGAAAGGGATCGAGAGGACCGATTCCGCTCGAAGAAGGAGGCAACCTCAACGGCGCCTAGCTTAGCGGGGGGCCTTTAGGGCCACTGGCGCTCAGAGTGGGCGCTCTGTACAAAAAACATATACACTAATGTTTCTGGGCGTCCACTAAGTGACATCAGGGATGGCGGCAGCACGTAGTGGTGGTGCCGAAACGTGTTCTCCGCACCGCGGAGGTGTGAAGGATAACCTAATCCCCAGAGCCCTATTGTGCTGAAGATGGATATCGGGGTGGGGTTTAAGTGCGGTAAAAATCGCATTTTAGTCCCTGGCCTCCACTACATGAAGGTTTCCCCCTCGGGAACAAAAAAAAAGCCCAGGGCCGAGTAAGCCTTCAGCTCTGGAGGAGGTCACGACTGCCCATCAAGGCCCACTGTTTTTTTAGTGACTCTCTTGTCTTCTTCTTTTGCGTCAACTCAGGGGGTCGTCAACATGACAACACTCCTGGATTCACCATTATCGTTAGGCAGGTAGGTATCTAGCTTGAGGTTTGTTTAATACGTTCAGTGCCGGGTGCCCTTCAGGAGGGCACCCTCTAGTCGCATTCGCGATGCCGGAACCCGTGAAAACACTATTTTACAACGTAGTACAATACGGCCGACGTATCTTGGCGAGTCTGAAGTTAGCTGATTAGCTGCGCAGTAGACAATTTCGTTTCAAAAAAAATCATTGCGTAGCCAAACAACTAACTTCAGACTCGCCAAGATATGTCGGCCGTATTGTAGCATGTTTTATGGCTTTAAACTTAATGCCAAGAACCCTCTCAGAGGGTTTACTCTTAGCGCAAAACTAATGCCGAGGAACCTCCTGGAAGGTCCACTAACCATATGTATAGCGGCATAGCGTATGGGCTCTATGATAAGTGTGCGGTGGACTCGAATGTGTACTAAAATAGGGCTCCTTTTTGACAATTTTATCTGCTTTGCGCAAAAATCTTTACCGAACAATTTCATCAAAAATATTACATAAATAAACAAAATGTAATCAAAATAAGTGTGCAGCGTGTGTCATCCTTGTAATTATGACAGCAACACGCCTCCTTAACGAGACGCCATTACCGTCGCGTTCCTCCGAGATCGTCGACAACTTAATAACTTATTTTATTAGCTAATTTACGTTGCTTGTTCGTTGGAGCTACACTGATATATTTTGCAATTAGATAGTGCATGTATGTCAAGATTGGACGTAAGTCTAGTTGTATAATCCTCCCATTTATATTTTGTATAAAATGTAAACAAACTTTTGATCGTGAATTTGCTCTTAGAATCCATTAAACATACACATTTTTAGGTATACTTCAAAATTTAAAATGGAACCAATATAGGATCGTTTGGTTTTCCGTCTGTCTGTCTGTCCGTCAAGATCCTTTTTCTCAGGGACAACTAAAGGTATCGAGAAGATTGGACGTAAGTCTAGTTGTATAATCCTCCCATTTATATTTTGTATAAAATGTAAACAAACTTTTGATCGTGAATTTGCTCTTAGAATCCATTAAACATACACATTTTTAGGTATACTTCAAAATTTAAAATGGAACCAATATAGGGTAAGTGCTCCACTGAATGAACACACCCCAGTGAATGAACAAAACGCAGTTTTTTCCAAAAAATAAGAAATTGGGGTATTTCTATCCAACGTAGTATTTTTTTTCGTAATTGCAACTCGTTTTTCTATTGTTGTGGCAAAATTTATTTTTCATGTGACTCTTCGGTTCCTTATGGGGATCGTTTGAAGTTGTCGGTGTTGTGTAACTCTGTATTTGTTCGGGCAAGAATTAAGGACTATGGTAAGACGCAACATTTTTGATATGACATTGTAGCCGTAATTGAAGTATTTGCTATAAGTTTTTTATTTTTTCGAATAAAGGATAGTTGTACTATGTTTCTCAAATCGATTTCGTTGTCATTTTAGCCAGTTTTAAGTAAATTATTGGGTGTCCCAGCATTGGAACTAAAAATCTCTTAAAATCCGGTAAATGAACGACCGTTCATTCACTGAACAAGCGTCGTTTTCATATTTTGATTGAAAAATGTATTTTATTTTTATGCCACAAGATTCATGTTTTGGGAGTAGCTTTAAAAATAGATTTCTGATCTTTTGGCCAGTATTGGGACAGGTATGTTCATTTATTGGTGTATCAAATCTAGTGAATGAACCAACATTTTTCATCATGCTGAAATATTAGTTTTCGTCATAAAGATGTAAGCAATAAACGAACACAGCATTTAGAGCTAGATTTCATCCTTTTAAAACCTAAATTTTATTATTATGCAAATTTTGACGTCATTTAAAGTCCATTTTAAAGGTTAGGTTAGAACAGTGACCAAAGTGCGCGCAAGCCAAGCGAGCGAAGCGAGCGTGCTGCCTCTCGCGGCAACGGCCGGCGAGTGCTAGATCAGACTTGGTTGTAGTTACTCCCATAATCTCAGAGCCACTGTGACCCGCCACTTCACAAAAGATCTACCGGATATCACCCTAGACGAAATCAAGACGGCCTTAAACAGCTTAAAAATAGAATAGCCCCAGACGAGGACGGGATTACGACTGAACTCCTTAAAGCAGGAGGAAATAGTGTGATGAAGGAGCTTCGGGAGATTTCTAATTTATTTAGAAATCTAAACTATTCAAAAAAGGCGGCAAGACCCTTTTAGAATTATCGTTCCACTATGCTTTTGAGCCTTGTCTTTAAGCTGTTTTTGAGAGTCGTTACAAATTGTCTAGCGCGAAGATTCGGCGAACTTCAACCACCAGATCGGGCCGGATTTCGAGGAGGATGTGGCACCACAGACCACATTTAAGTACACAATGTGGCTGATTATACAAAAGGCCAAAGAGTATAATCGGTCCCTGTGCTAAGCGTTTGTAGACTATGAGAAGGCTTTTGACACCATCGCGAGCAGGTCCGTTCCAGAGTCCCTGCAACGATGCCAAGTTGACTGGCAATATATCCAAGGACTGAGATGATGACCGTCCAAATCCAGAAACGGCAGACTTAACAGATCCGCCTTCGTCGAGAGGTGAGGCAAGGAGACGTTATTTTTCCGAAATTAGTCACCAACGCTTTGTAGGCTTAAGACGCTGGACTGGAAAGGACGCGGCTTAAATGGAAAGGACGCGAGTGCATCTCACACTTGCGATTTGCAGACGACATCGTCATTATAGGTGAATCGTCGCAAGACTTGTAACAAATGTTGGGCGGCCCTAGCTGATTCTTCTCTACACATCATTCTCCGGATGAACTTGGATAAAACCAAGCTAACGTTCAAATGAGCATTTTACTCCGGAACCGGTTGTTGTCAACGGCTGTGCTCTCGAAGTTGTTCGAGAATATGTTTACTTTGGGCAAACTTTGCAGTTTGGTAAAATCAATTTTGAGAGGGAAACTAACATAAGAATACAGCTAGGCTGAGCCGCATTTAGGAAGCTACGTTGAGTCTTCTGGTTGACTATACCGCAGAGACTAAAGACTAAGGTCTTTGATCAGTGGGCCTATCATGACATACGGAGTCGAAACGTGGACATTCACCGATGTTCCACAAATTTAAAGTCGTTCAGCGGGCTATGGCTATGCTCAGAGTCTCTCTAAAGTATCGAATCCGAAGCGAGGTGATTCGACAGAGAACCAAAGTAATCGACATAGCCCATAGCATAAGTAACCTGAGGTGGCAATGGGCCGGCCATGTTATCGGTAGAATCCATGACCATTGGAGTAAACGTGTTCTTGAGTGGAGACCCTGAATCGGCAAACGTAGTGTGGGACGCCCTCAGGTTAGGTGGAGTGACAATTTTCGCGAGGCGGCTGGTAGCAGCTGGATGAGAGAAGCCGAGGATCGAGCTCAGTGGCGTGCTCTTAGAAAGATCTATGTCCAGCAGTGGAATGCCGTATTATGCCGGTTATATTAATGTTTGTTACAGATTTAGAAGCAGAGGATTTATGTTCCTTTATTTAATTGATTTTTGGGCTGCTTTTGTCACAAAAATAATCACTTTTTTGTATTAATATTTAAACAAAAATTGTGTTCATTTACTGGTTTTATTTTGTTCATTTACTAGAAAAATTCGTTCATTCACCGGGGTTTTAGGGTATTTTTCGACATATTGCCAATTATCTAGGAAAGCATACAGCTTATGACGTAAAACGAACTGAAAATATATTTTTGAATATATTCTTAATACCATAATATAACTTTGGCCCGTATTCCTTTGAGGCAACATATTGTAATTAATTTTTGAAGTTCGATAATCGCTTAAGTGTTCATTCAGTGGTGCACTTACCCTAGGATCGTTTAGTTTTCCGTCTGTCTGTCTGTCCGTCAAGATCCTTTTTCTCAGGGACAACTAAAGGTATCGAGTTGAACCAAGTAGTTACCTACTAAAATCTTCAGCTTTATAGTGCTGTAAAATTTAGGCAAGTGTATTGAATCGGGTCTTCTCGCGTAACAAACTTTAAGAGGCACAAAATACCTTTTATCCCGACGTTTCGGCCGAATTTCACCGGCCGTGGTCACGGGTAGACTGAAGTGGCGGAGCAGTTGTCATCTTCGTGAAGCAAGGGCATTTTCATCTACCCTCACTTGATCTTGATTTTTTACAAAGTTATCGTCGGTACTTCGACACACCACACCAACGACGTCTTTACACTCGCCTAAACCGTCCCGTTGACGATAACACTTGCTGATGACCGGATTCCATGATGTTGATAGTTTGTATCCATCTTCCCGATTGAAATTCTTGTATTTCTTAATTTCAATCGCTTCACGCACAATTCTGGGATAATAGTGACGATCGGTGGAGAGGATTTTTGGACTATGTAATTCTATCCAGTGATTGGAACTGGACTCCAGGAGATGCTCGGCTATTGCGGACTTATTTATCTGGCGGTTTTTGACTGCGGCAATATATTCCTTAACCCGTTCTGCGATCGTTCTTTTGGTCTGCCCGATATAAGAACTACCGCAACTGCAGTTCAAACGTCGGGATAAAAGGTATTTTGTGCCTCTTAAAGTTTGTTACGCGAGAAGACCCGATTCAATATTTTTATAATGTGTACAAATCGCGAAAGTTTAAAAACATTTAGGTAAGTGTGTAACTAAATGCAATAAAAAGATACGGTCTTTCAAAGTGTATGTTCATAGTAGCAATCTAGCTCACTGACTGACATATCAAAACCGTACTTCCCGTTGACCTAGAATCTTGAAAGTTGGCACGAAGGTCTCATAGGACAAATAAAGGAAATATCTGAAAATCATGAATTTCTAATTCAATGTGGAAATATCAGTTGAAAACTTAATTTTGCGGAGGTTTTTCATACCTATACATCGTGATAAAAAAACCGGATATCTGGATTCTGTTAAAGACAAGAATTTATAAGAAAGAAAATATTAAATAAATTCAGATACTAAGTATGGTTCTAATACAAAATTAATATTTTTGTATTATAACTTCCGTGAGACATATTCATATTTATGATTAGTTTTAAAGTTTACTCACGTGCATTTTTCGGGATTACCCGACTAGTTTCGGACCCAAACGGTTCCCCTAATCATGAGCTGATCACGCGGCGAGGTCGTGAGTCGAATTTACAAGTAAAATAATGGTTTAATTTAGAATCACGAGAGGCGAACGACAATGACAGCACGAGACTTAACGGCAACTCAAAATTGAGCGTTTGAGAATTTGGCCAAAAGCCAAACAAACTCTCTTAAAATGCATTAAAATGGACGTCACGTTTTCGCCAAAGATCCGAAAAAAATCGCGCTCGCCTCCCGCTTTGTTACACCCTAGGCTTCTCCGCTCCATTATTTCCTGTCAAGTATTCTAATAAACTATTCTGATACATTTATTTATTTATAATATTTAGAGAGTATTTCACCAACATATCAATAAGAGTCCGTAATTATTCGGCTGTCCCATTTCAAAACCTAGTAAGGGACACTTTTTACAAAAGTCGTTTTATTGCATAATCTTGCTAACCTAGAAAGTCTCTACCAAATACAAAAACACCAGCGTTGAAAACTCACATAATTGATACCTAGTAAGTGCCATTCACTGCCTCTGATCATTTTAAAACCTAGTAAGTCACTATAACCACATGGTTTTACCTAACATAAATACATTTCACAGGCTGACGGATTTTCTGCGGGCGACGGGTTAGGGGACCCGTCGCCCGACCAGTAACAGGCCCGAGAAGGCGGCGCGCATGTGTTCCGTGCGCGCCTCTCAGGAGGACGTGGGGCAAGGCCCCACAGAATGAGAGGTCCGCCAGTGGCTGGCGGACCGAGGCCTGCCGGGGTTGCGGTGCATGCAGCTGCATGCCGGGGTCGCGAATCCCGCGACCCCGGCCAAGGGTCAGGAGAAGGAACACCGTGGGTTTTTAGCCGGTAAGAGACCGGCATAACCCTTCGCCTTCCCCAGGCGAAGGGAATCCATGAGGATTTTCCCACGAAAAAAAAAAGGCTGATGGATTTAACGTTTATGCGCTCTCCTGTAAAATTTCGTTTTAAGCCCTTTTACTAGGTTTTGAAATGGGACAGCCGTATTGACCAGATAAGCTAAATGTGGCCTAAAAATATGACATTTATGTGTTCAATAATTTTGTCATTATCACTATTGATATGTGGTGAAATGCTAATTTTAGCTATTGAAAAGTTCAGAGACCGAATTACCGTTGGTGAAATACACCCTAAGAGTAAGACGGAGTAAAACCTTGACTGAGAGTAAAACTGCCTTAAATATGCACCTACAGTCATGGTTTAAAGATAAGGCCAATGATGATTTATAGACTAAGGTTGTACCTAATATGTCTTACAGCTAAAATAGTACCTTCTATTACATAACGTGAAGCAGGGCCGCTAGAGACTCTGGGGCCCCAGAGAAGCAAGTTTGCGTTTGTTTGTGTTTACATGTTCAGGGACCCGTATGATCGTGGGCTCCGACGGTAATACGGCCCGAACGTGGAACCTTCCTAATACCGTCATCGATAAAGTGCACACAAGCGTGAAGGTAGGTATCTTATTTTCGGACATTCATTCAATATCTTTTAGAATATTGTAGTATAATAAAAAAAAGGTCTGCCTCGTTGGTCTAGCGGTCGCGAGCGCGACTGCTGAGCGTGAGGTCTGGAGTTCCATCCCCAGGTCGGGCAAAGTGTTATTGGGTTTTTCCGTGTGGAATTTCTCAGTAGTAGCCCGGAGTCTGGATTTGTGCCCGGTTGATGGCAATAGGCTCGCCCCCTATTACGTGAGACATAACGGTGAAATGAGGGTGTATTGTACACCTCTGCCAACCCTTCGGGGAATAAAGCGTGATGTTATATTATAATATAATTTTCAACGCAAGGCGAGTCTTGGGGTTTACGTAACCATACAAAAAATATCAAATATTAAAAAAAGTACAAAACATGGATAGTGTAGCTATTTTACGTTTTTTGATGATGTCGTTTACTTTTTTTCGATAGCAGTATCCTTGCGGCTACAATTTACGAAATGACAGCTATGTCAGGACTCTTTCGTTGAACAGACTATAATAAAAACAGCGTCCTGTATGTGCTGTTAATTTATCTGACATGTCAAACTGTTATAATTAATATTTTTCTGACGTGTGGTCCCTTTGTCTGTCTTTGTTTGTGTGGTCTCTCTCACGCATCAACATTAATTTTATGTTTATTGGGTAATAATCATAAAATCAATGATGAATTTACTCTGACCATTAAGCCTCCACCCCACTTCCGTTATCACTCGTGGAGATTTGAGCCACCATGAGTGACGATCAGGGGCGGATTTCCCTATAGGCCCTATAAGCCAGTTGGCCCGGGCCTAGGGCGGCAAAATTTAGGGGGCGGCAAAATTTGGAGGGTGTTTTTTTTAGTTGTCGCGCTTTCTTTGAACCTATCCGCCAACTCAAACTCAATAAACTCAACTCAAATGTAAAAAAAACTCGAGTGTAAAAACCCAAAAACGTGTCCTTAGCAACTCGCAAAATAAAATACACGTATGGCGATTACGATTATTAAAAGTTTAGCTCATCGAACTGGATCTTTGCGTACTAGTTTGTTTAATTTTTCGTGATTTACAGCGAGTAGGGGGCGGCAATATTTCATAGGCCTAGGGCAGCCAACGTATCAAATCCGCCCCTGGTGACGATACTTACTTAAGTATCGTCACCTTACTATAGCCCGTGAGCCAGAGGGTATATTTTGTCAGTCATTTCCTCTCAAGCGATAACTCGTGGAATGCTTCAGAGAGTTGTATTATGCAGCATGGTGAACGTCAGCTGCCGCTCCGTGGGTGGGTTGGGCAAAGGCAGCCCATCAAACATGTAAAAAAAAAAAAAGTTTTCAGCCATTTCCTCCCGACTGAAAATTTGTTAAATGATAGTTAACGCAATTATTCGAAGATAAAAAAAAGTCAGCTGGCCGTACCGTGGTGGATTATACGTCAGCTGGTCACATGAACATGCAAAAAAATTTTTTTCGTTCAGTGATTTCCTCTCACTTGAAAATTTGTCAGATGATAGTTTACATGCTATTTTGAATAAATAAAAACGTCAGCTGGCTCTATGTTGGTGGAAAGATCGTCAGCTGATGCAGTGAAAGGTGGAGCATGGGAACCAGACGTGAGCGCCGATCGCTTATTTAAATACGTCAGCTGACGGGTTTTCCACCAACATAGAGCCAGCTGACGTTTTTATTTATTCAAAATAGCATTTAAACTATCATCTGACACATTTTCAAGTGAGAGGAAATTACATAACTACAGTTATTCGCAACAGCTTCATGCACGCGCCCTTATATGTACCAATCAAATCAATATTCTCATTAATCAATCAATCAGCAATATTTAAATAGACGCACTTTGGACAGAAATCAATCCCGTTAAAATTTATACGCCAGGAAAATCTACCGAAGCACAAAAGAAAAAAAAAGAAACTTGTGAGCCATTCGAAAATAAACTTGAATTTTAATGTATAAAAATGCCCAACGTAACTCCTTTTTGTGTTTTTTGCCAAAAAAACAACTTCAAAGTTGAAAGTATTCTGCGGAGAAAGTTTGAACAAGTGCAGTGAAGTTTTAAATATTCGAAAATGTAATAGTAGTAGTATATATGTCGTGGCCATATCTTAGAATTGATCATTTCATGATTTGGCCGGCCATTTCATGAAATGGTTGTATTTCATGAAATGGCCAATACCCGCTGCACACATCATGATGTGGCCTGGCCAGATCAATAAATAAATTAGCGTTCGAAGATATGATCAGCTAAACGCACGGCTACATCATGATGTGGTCAAACATTAGTGATCATATCATAAAATTAGTTACATTATCCACTGTTAGAGGCGCTGATATCGTTTAGTTCTTGTGATGCATCGTGGCGGCGGACAATTATTCTGACAAAAAAGGTAATAATATTAAGTAAAGTAGGGTGACCACGCAACGAAAATTAATGGACTATATGGATTACTACTGGATTTCAAAATATGACTTCATGGTAATTGCGGGTGAACTTTTCATAGAATTTTATTTGTTCGATTACTTATCTGGTTAACCTGATATCATGGAAACCCTACATTAATGATATGGCCAAACGTGGATTGACATATCACTAAACGTTGACGTTTAAATGATATGGTCAGTTTTAGCTGGCCATATCATTTGTTCTGTAGTTTGACAGGTTAACCAGATAAGTAATCGAACAAATAAAATTCTATGAAAAGTTCACCCGCAATTACCATGAAGTCATATTTTGAAATCCAGTAGTAATAAATAGATAATAATAAATAATAATAAAAGTTTTTACCGTCGGACATCAAAGGCCCATAGCGTGTTAGTATTGCAATTTCTTAGGAACTATGTTAGTTAAACAATTAGACACACAAACACAATTACACAGAACAAACACCTCACAATCACAGGAAGACTTATCAAGCCCCATGTCCAACATGTAGCTTGATACCTATCCATTTGTAGGCCCTTCTAACCAATCACAATAGTAATCCATATAGTCCATTAATTTTCGTTGCGTGGTCACCCTACTTTACTTAATATTATTACCTTTTTTGTCAGAATAATTGTCCGCCGCCACGATGCATCACAAGAACAAAACGATATCAGCGCCTCTAACAGTGGATAATGTAACTAATTTTATGATATGATCACTAATGTTTGACCACATCATGATGTAGCCGTGCGTTTAGCTGATCATATCTTCGAACGCTAATTTATTTATTGATCTGGCCAGGCCACATCATGATGTGTGCAGCGGGTATTGGCCATTTCATGAAATACAACCATTTCATGAAATGGCCGGCCAAATCATGAAATGATCAATTCTAAGATATGGCTACGACATATATACTACTACTATTACATTTTCGAATATTTAAAACTTCACTGCACTTGTTCAAACTTTCTCCGCAGAATACTTTCAACTTTGAAGTTGTTTTTTTGGCAAAAAACACAAAAAGGAGTTACGTTGGGCATTTTTATACATTAAAATTCAAGTTTATTTTCGGATGGCTCACAAGTTTCTTTTTTTTTCTTTTGTGCTTCGGTAGATTTTCCTTGCGTATAAATTTTAACGGGATTGATTTCTGTCCAAAGTGCGTCTATTTAAATATTGCTGATTGATTGATTAATGAGAATATTGATTTGATTGGTACATATAAGGGCGCGTGCATGAAGCTATTGCGAATAACTGTAGTTATGTAATTTCCTCTCACTTGAAAATGTGTCAGATGATAGTTTAAATGCTATTTTGAATAAATAAAAACGTCAGCTGGCTCTATGTTGGTGGAAAACCCGTCAGCTGACGTATTTAAATAAGCGATCGGCGCTCACGTCTGGTTCCCATGCTCCACCTTTCACTGCATCAGCTGACGATCTTTCCACCAACATAGAGCCAGCTGACGTTTTTATTTATTCAAAACTAGCTTTTGCCTGCGGCTTCGCTCGCGTAAATTTACATTTTTTATCCTAAAATATAGCCTATAGCACTCAAGGATAACGTAGCTTCCTATTGGTGAAAGAATTTTTGAAATCGGATGAGTAGTTTCGGAGATTACCTCCTACATACAAACAAACAAACAAACAAACAAACAAATTCTACCTCTTTATAATATTAGTATAGATAGCATGTAAACTATCATCTGACAAATTTTCAAGTGAGAGGAAATCACTGAACGAAAAAAATTTTTTTGCATGTTCATGTGACCAGCTGACGTATAATCCACCACGGTACGGCCAGCTGACTTTTTTTTATCTTCGAATAATTGCGTTAACTATCATTTAACAAATTTTCAGTCGGGAGGAAATGACTGAAAACTTTTTTTTTTTTTACATGTTTGATGGGCTGCCTTTGCCCAACCCACCCACGGAGCGGCAGCTGACGTTCACCATGCTGCATAATATAACTCTCTGAAGCATTCCACGAGTTATCGCTTGAGAGGAAATTGGTCCGGCAAAACTGTTGCTGGCTCACGGGCTACTAGTACACCTACGTCCGGCGAACCGTGGGCAGTCCCACTACCAACCTTGCTGAATGTAGTGTTGCCATCTTTTAAATTGCCGACACCGGACAAAGGTTTCAAAAACCCCGGACATTTGGTTGAAATCGGAATTTTTCCCCGGACGTAAGTATGTAAGTTCTGATCAATAAATTACTAATTGCTGGAATAGAAAACGAATAAAACTGCCAACACGACGGGCGTCCGGGTTTCATCCGGACACCTTTTAATGACCCTCCCCGGACGCCCCCGGACGCCCTCTCAAACTAGGACAAATCCGGGGAAACCCGGACGGATGGCAACCCTAGCTGAATGGCTAGTCTTTTCGCCACGGTATCAGCTATTCTTGTATAGCTCATGCTGACACGAGAGAAGAAAAAGAAGATTTGCAATCAAACCTGCAGTGCGAGCACGGTTCTTTGATCGATAAATTTCTCGACTCGATAAAAGTTTAAACATACCGAATTTTAACGAGAGTCGGTAGCACGGAACTTGCCTCGGTATCTTTATCGAGTCTTGTCGACGGCTGTCTTCTCGATAGCTTATCGACTTTTCAAAATGGCAACACCAGATTTAAAAATATCATTCACTCATGTAGACATTATTTTATTTACGAAATACTCTTTTCCTGGTTATTTCTCGCGACTGAAAACTATTTCGTCATATTATTTTGTTAGAAATATTGTAAGTAAACATTTTTTATAATCTTTGTAAGATTGTAAAAAATATATAAAATATAATTTTAATGGCATACAGTCTGACAAAAAAGAGTAGAAAAATTGGGGGCACCACTAGTCATACATTATTGAATTAAACTTAAATTCGCGTCTCTAAACTCCGCTTGTGGATCCTTTTCATGTCACGATGCGTTCTGCTTTCAACATCTAACCAAAATGAATTCTCCAAAATCCATTTGTTTTGCAAAAATAGCTTCAAAGAATCTTTATCTACCAACTTTTAACTGACGACAACAATTCGTGATAATTCGAGAAAGAACAATGGCAAAATCATTGCTGCAACTTAAAATAAGCGTCTAATGTTGTGAGCTATATTAAAAAAAGCCCAATTTTTTTCTAGATATTATTGTAGCTTTAACATTTGTAAACGAACTCTCTGAAAAAATTATATTACATTTCAAAGTTTTACTGATATTCCCGTTAATTCAAATAATTTTTATTTATTGTCCTTGCTTCTTTAATTTTGCAACACTTTGAGAGATACCCTTATAATTAATTTCGAAGATTTTTTACCCACTACGTTAATATATTTAATGCTTAATTATTTCATAAGATGTTTTATTTAGATTGATTAATTATTATTCAATAATTCATGAAACAAATACCAATAAAAAGACAGCAAAACTTGGCGTATATTAGGAAAGAAATAGATTTTCTATAATCTTGCTTACATATTAGAAGTATATGAAAAAAATGTATAGCAACACAGACATGACAATGCTTTCTTTCAAAAACTATCACTGTCAATCCTAGAGTTGTCAAATATCAGTATATTATTAAGCCCCTAGTAGACAAGATCGAGGCGCCGCGCCGCGCCGGGTGAACCCCGGCCAAACTCGTAGACGATATGGTTTTCGAAGTTTGTACCCGCTAGCTAGCCGGGTTAAGTGCCACTTATATGGGATGCGCCGTGCGTACAACCGGCCTCCGCAAGGAGTGCACATAGGCCACCGTACCAGTCTGAGCACAGGGTAGCCATGTCATGACCGATCACGGCGGCAAGCTGGGCCTTCGTTGGCAACGGTATCGTCAAAATTGCTCCAAAATGTCCCATACATATCCGACATTCAGACTTACTATGGTTTGAAACTGTACGTAGCCGGCTAGCCGGTAGCTATGGTCCTAAAAACAGTGTTGTCAGCAAGGGGCCTAACTTTACTGCCTACATGGCTACGTCTTGTTGTTGGACATAATTATTTTAATTATATTATATTCGGTGATAGTGCTACGGGTTCTGACAAATATTTAAAACTTCTACGTTGCGTTAACGTTACGTCCTCGATTTGGATTTGAGAAGTGAAAAGTGGCGCATGGATTTTGTGGATTTTTCTGAGTAGTGATTGACCAAGTGAATTCCTCTGAGTAGGTATAGTCTCAAAGGGAGTGGAAATACTTCTGTATTAAGAGGGAGAATAAAATCATGGTACCTACGTGTCATCATGGAGGAAGTACCTATCTAAAATGTTCATTATCATGACGTTGGTGTGTTACAAAGGAACCAAGGCATCAAAGAAATAAAGCAGCACTAGCAGAATAAATTGTTGTGTTACTTATTAAGGAGCAAAAGAAAAATAAATATAATAACACGAAATCTTTTATTTATACCCTTACAAAGTAGATTTTTATTTTTTACTGAAGTCGTACACCTATGTTCATACAAAACTATAACCGAGGGATGTCCTCGCAAATGATTGCATAGGCTAGGGTACCTACGGTGTTTATATAGGTTGCATTGAAACAACATTTTTTAGAATGACGTTTTGTTGGTTAAGACATAAGGCATAACGCTAGGCGGCTAGACTATCAAAGTGATGATTCATGGGACTTTTAATAGAGAGGTCTGCTGCACTGATAGAAGATAGAATGAATTGATTTACCTACTTACTAAAAAATATAATTTGTTGCGTATAATCATAAATATTCTAACCTAAATATACTTTCCGGGCAATTTTCTCAAATCCTAGGGATAAGTGGCGAATCGCTCATTTCATCAGAAATTGCTCAGTTCATTATGAATTTATAAATTAATTGCGAATACACAAAGCCTACGATGACACGAAGACGTTACAATTTATTTAAACAGATAAAGTGATGTATTAAATTCGCCATTGTTCTTTCTATTTCTAGTTAAGCAAAACTTCAAACTAGAATATCTTGAATTCGAGACTCTATTTAATAGTAAGCCTGAAGACAAATCTGTTCTGGAATTCAAACTCTATACTTTTACATATGTTTCAATAGCAGACGCAAAAGATTATTTCAACAATAGTTTGTTTGGGAGTTTGCCGTTGTTCTTTACCAATAAGAACTGTCAAAACTCGACATTCGATAAGATTTGTCGATTATATCGAGGCCTCGATAAAATACGATCCGAGCTACCTTTATCGTTTTATCAATATCTTATGTCAAATTTGACGTTTAGAATAGATAAATTTCTCGAATCGACTCGATAAAAAGAACCATGCTCGCACTGCTGATATGACTCATGTTTGATAGTCTAATCAGAGGTGATGGTTAGGCTGAGGCCAAACGAGCATTATTTACGCCGCTCAAATCAGTCGACTTCATCTTTTGGAAGGATTTAACGGACTTATTTTGTGTCGTCGTGTGACACAAATAGCGGAGAATCGTACGATATAGCTCTGAAAGTCGCTCAAGTTTATCGCGTACCGGAAGCCAATACACTTGTACTTTATAGCATAGCGTTGTGTGAACGTGTCATAAAATGTATGCTGAGCGATATCGCTGTGCTATGAAATATTTGCTATATCGCTACATAGTATAAAACAAAGTCACTTTCCGCTGTCTGTCTGTACCTATGTATACTTAGATCTTTAAAACTACGCAACGGATTTTGCGGTTTTTTTAATAGATAGAGTGATTCAAGAGGAAGGTTTTAAGCTATAAAACGTACACGTGCGAAGCCGGGGCGGGTCGCTAGTGCTGTATATTATAGCGTTGTCTGAACTGCGCTTGACGCGTCTGGCATTATAACCAAGAAATCCCGCTAGATTCTTCTCGACTGGGGCCTAATTCTCCTAAAATAAATCTTGATAAATCACAACCGAACCAAGGCCGAACCGTTCATTCAGACAGTTCTCAATTTTAAAAGCTGTCGAATTGTTTGACACAAAAAACAAAATCAATCATTTTGAAAGTTTACGAAAACAAAAACTGACTGACGGTTGTGGTTCGATTGCGTTTGGCAACAATTTATTTTAGGAGAATTAGGCCCCTGGTCGGGTTCTAAACTCAATCCAAATAAATTGTTCATATTCATAACCTACACATACTACTTATACGTATGCAAACAATCACGAAGATTGGCTGAATAGTGAAGCCTTAAAAATGGAACGAAGTCAATTCGTATTGTAATTAATTGTTAGGATTCTTTTTATATCATCGTGTTCTTTCTGAAGAGTTGATAAAGTCTACTAGAGTTCGCCAGCGGCTTCCTCCACGTGGATGTCGTTTATCGCATAGGTATTCCGTATTTTTCGAAATAAAAGTAGCCTACGTCCTTCTCCAAGTTCCAGACTATCTCTGTACCAAGTTTCATCATAATCGGTGCCGCAGTTTAGACTGAAAAGCGTCACAGACAGAGTTACTTTCGCATTTATAATATTGGTAGGGATTTTACACATCGACGAATCGTCATTTTTTCCGGATCGTGATTTATTGTTGCGACAATTTAATACAATAAGGCCGACGTATCTTGGCGAGTGTGAAGTTAGCTGGTTAGCTGCGCAGTAGACAATTTCGTTTCTAAAAGATTCATTGCGCAGCCAAACAACTAACTTCAGACTCGCCAAGATACGTCGGCCGTATTGTAGGTCCGATTTGACATCTGTCAAAATACTAGGAGTAATGTCAACACTAGTAATAATTACTACAATGCGTGGCGTTTAGTTACATTTTATCATGAGTGCGCTATATTCGGATAAATAATAAAAAGGCGACTTTCTTTAAGATGGAAGGCGTGCGACTTCTGTACACATTTTATTTTGTCCTTTAAGCAAACGTCAAATCGGACCTATTACGTTGTTCGAACTATAACACGAATCGTTTTTATTTCTTCAGTGGCCCATATTTTCCTATGACCGTATCACGAATAGTGAAAAATTACGAATACAATACAATATAAAACCTGGCGTCGAATACAGCCGAAACGCATCGAATCGAGTTTCTTTTTTTTATTATTCTTTGTGAAGACGAATCGAGGCGAAATGATCAGTAATCGCAAGATGTTAAAACAGAAATTCGCGTGACAAGCGATGCACGCGAGTGATGCGACTCGGCGCATCTCGACTCGTCGCTGATTGACGCAGTGTCATAGTACATGTTGAGGCGAACTATTGCGATTCTACTCGACTCAACTCGGCGAGCCTAGTGGACGCCAGGCTTAAAAAATGCGAATCGTCAGGACGAATCGTCAGAACGAATCGTCTTGTCGCTTCGTCCATTTTGTTTTTTGACGCAGCGTTTTCTTGCGATTATTTAATACGAATCGCAATGACAGATGTACCTATAATCGTTATATCTAATTGTATTAAATCACTATTCGGATAATCGGATTATGTGAACGTCTATTAATCTTCAACGAATCGTCAATTACGGATGAATGTTTTGAATGGGTCTTTAGGCAGTAGTGTACTATTTGTACACATATAATGTGACATTGAGCGTATCTATTATGTCCATGTAACTTACATACATTTAAAAAACCTAAATTAATGTTCAAATATACTTGGGAGAAAATAAATTGAGCCACTTCTATTTTTCACGTAGGTATAATTGTTATTATTTTTGGTATTACGGAACAGATCAATTCTAAACATACATCGCCTAAAAGGTTATTTGATAACCTTTACAATGAGGGTAGTTTTTTGTATTTTGAATTATATAATTCATGAAACCAAAACTAATAACCAGGACACCTGAAAAATGGAGTGACTCGATTTATTTGCTCCTGTGTACAAATCATAACCCAAAATAATTCGTAATCACGCAGCCATATATCGTGGGTGCGTTTGACAAAACCCAAATGTGCACGGCCAAAAAATCTGACATGTTTACGAAAAATACAAAAGAAACTATATTTTGAGCTTATGAAGTAACATTAAAAAATATATCATAGTATAAAAACAAGATGTTTTGTTAGCGTTTTGAATTGTTTCATTTTTCTTAGACTTATCATCAGATAAAAGTTGATAAAACCCACATAACTATAGGTTGTGGCAAGCGCGCCGACGATATACAACATTTTTATGTATAATCCTATCCTAACTAATATTATAAATGCGAAAGTAAGTTTGTTTGTTACCTTTTCACGCGTAAACCACTGAACCGATCATCTTGTAATTTTGCATATACGTTGTCGGGTGTACAGAAACGGACATAGGGTATCTTTCATCCCGAAAAAAAGTACTGTTCCCGAGGAAAACAATAATAACGTTAATAGATGGCGCCACGTGTCTTTCGAATCATGACTGAATTATATTATTACAGAAACTTTAGTAGTGTGTTGATTGTCAAATTCTAAATAAACGCGAGCGAAGCCGCGGGCAAAAGCAAGTAAAACAATATTTTTGTACGGAGGTGTGTTATGGCCGCTGTCTGTTTCAAACGCCGCAGGCCGCTTCCGGCGTGACGTTGTATGCGGCCTCAGGCGTCCGGCTGTCAGAGAGACCACTAAGGCTCAGCTCACACCGAGACGCGACGCGACGCGACGCGACGCGACGCGACGCGACGGTACTGGAAGAAGCCCGTGATTACGCGCTGCGCCGCGCGCCGCCGCGATACGCATCGCAACGTCGCGAGGCGCATCGTAAAATCTTCGGCAACACGACGCCTCGCTGCGCAGCGAGACGCCGCGCGGCGCAGCGGAATGTGTTTACATTCGCCACGTGCTTCCTCCCCGGCCCGCGTCCACCCTCAAATTCACCATGAATTCTTCTATTTCTCCATAAATTATGCACCCAAATACTCCTGTGTGATGTCTTCCTTTTAATTTTATTTTTGTATTCTTCTTGCTCTGCCTCTTCTGCAAGAAGTCCGATTATTACAAGATCCCAGTCAATCATTATAATTTCACTCGAGCACTCGACCGAACTGCATCAACTCTACACGAAGTCTGGACGGAAATAGTACAAACAAGTTGCCACGGCGGCCTCGACTGCGCCTCGCGGCGCATCGCGGCGTCGCGCGGCGTTGAGAGGCGCGGCGCCGCTCTTGCACGCCGCGCATACCGCTACGTCGCGATGCATCGCGCTACGCCGCGAGGCGTCACGAGGCGCAGCGCTGCGTGGTGCAACGTATTCTGAATTCTCACAATGAAATGTGTATCTTTTCGTGTAGAAAATAAAGTTGTATTTTGAGTCGCTCTTTTAAAGTATGCGCGCAGCGTCGCGTCGCGTCGCGTCTCGGTGTGAGCTGACCCTAAGGTGTATTTCTGCATTCGTCGGCCACGTACAGCGTCACGCCAGACATGGCCTACGGCGTTTGTGACAGCATGACATTATGGACAGCATGGACGTCAATTAAGGTATTGTAGCACAATATGCATGTTGACAGCATCAATAAATTGCAAATCTAATTAGTCCGCCAGTTAGAGGTTTGAAAAATAATAGACACGTTTTTTTTTTTTGTTAAATCTATGAATATTTGGAAAGATAAAACGCATCAAAACTCGAGAGTGCCCGCTTGTGACGTCAGAAGCAAGTAAAAATTGTAGGTACTAGCTTGTGACGTTTTGCCTGTTTTAAAAGTGTCGCATCTTCGTCAATTTTGGTTTACGAAACAAAAGAAAAAATACGGGTCAAATATTTTTTGATAATCTAACTGACGGACTAATTAGATTTTTTCAGTCAAATACCCTATTGTTCACGCAGTTATGGACTACCCTTAGATTATACTATAGGAAGGTACTTATTATCTGATGTCGTATATAAATTACATTTATTAAAACTTATCTACTATGTTTTCGTTACTTAAACTTAGGACTAGGAATTTAACTTAGAGATTCTATTAACAGGGTGGTAATTTAAGATGGGGCAAGAAGGGCAGCAGCCTTAACCATTGTAGTTTTATGCCCCATCTCAAATTACCACCTGTATATGCGAGAAGTGAAAATAATTGTTTTCTACAAGTTATAGTTATAGTATAAGGTCTTACTTTAATAATCCACGATATTTTGCATAGCGCCTTAGTAAATGCTAAAAATGATGTATCTACCTACCAGAAAAAAAAAACTGATGGTTTAAGCATATTTTCTGTTAAAAAAATAATTTAATAAATAAATCAATCAACTAGTTTACTGGTTATTTTAGGTGTAATAGCGTGCACGGCGCTAGCTACTCGTATCAACGCGGGCCATTTTCTTGCATGGATGTTATAAGAACTTAGAGAACGAGTAACGAAATAAATGAATTATAAAAAAAAAAATTGACAAAAAATCAGTGATGATATCATCTTCAGCATTCACTTAGACGCTATGCAAAATATCGTGGATTATATTATTAAAAAAAGACCTTATACAGCATGTAAGGGTAAACACCGTTATCACTCAAACCATGGGTAGTTTACTTAAACATAAAAATATAGGAACGAGTAAAAAAAAAAAAAAAACGCGCGAAAAATGAGCGGCGCGGCGGCGCTACCACAAGGCGGCGGCGTACACATACTCGCTAACGAGACAGCTGACTGACTGGGGTAGCAAACTGTGCGGGGCCGTGCGTCGGGCCACGCGGCGAGTTCCCCGCGCCCCCTCCCGTAGCTTGTTGCCCCCGCGCATAGGGTGAAATTCTTTTGAAGAAAAATTAAAATTTTATAAAAAAAAGATTGTTATTTTTCATTGATTTTACGTTCTATGAATGAAACCAAACCACTGGTTTCAAGGATAACGGTGTTTACCCTTACAGCCTGTATACCTATTAGGCCTTTAAAATATAGTGCCCTATTAAAGTATTCAAGTAATTATTGCGCTACGCACGCTAATTATTAATTTACGTGTATGAGAAGATAATCAGGCGCGCTAAAGGAATGGCGTCAGAGTAATAATTATTTATTCATGTTTAAATCTTGTAGAATACTTGATGTCACCTACTTCAGTAAGTAAGCCTGTAGGTTAAATTAAGAAGTATAGTCGCGGACTTATGTTTACCACCCTAAGCTAAGGTCTATAATAGGGAATATGCATGTAATTCAAAACTCTTTCATTATTTAGATATACATTGTACAGGAGTCAAGACACAATTTGCATTTTTTTTTACATTTTTTAACTCATTATTTATTTTACAATTCATTGTTTTATGTTACGTTTTTTTCGTGGAACGGAACGCAATCTCGAAACGCGTCGTCTTCGAAAATGCCGGAAGTGACATCAAAATCCATATGAATAAATCTTTAAATAATGTTTTCTTAGCAAAATGTTTGATTTTTCATTGAGGTTAAGTTAGTAAGTGCGATTTCTGCTTGAATAAAGCACAAAAAATAATTTAATTTATATGATTTGTGGCTAAAAAAGAGGTGTAAACAAAGCAGTATCTTGGATTATGACGTCACATTATGACCGCGACAATAAAGGACGTTTCAACTGTAAAAGAAAATTGTTGAAGTTTAATAATTGATTTGAGCAAGAAATAATAGTAACATTTGACTTTTAATACTTTTCTTGGGTTTATATTAATGTGCTTTGATTAAGAGAAAAAAAAAGTTACATGCATATTCCCTATTGCTTGCACATTACTTTTTCATAAGGTTGCTCGGTCGCTCGCAAACAATTGACAGGGCAAAGATATTTTTTTATCCTTAATTGACATAAAAAGGCGAATTTAAAGAGGATATACAAGGTTAGTCGGAAAGAGGGTACTAATCCGCAAGCTACGCTTAAAGTATCACTAATGACTGTTTTAAAGCAAGTGTTAACATTTTTAAATTCGATGATTTTTATTTCCTAAGATGACTTACATTTTAGTTTTTTCAAAAATTATTCTTCCCTGCTTTAGTTACGAATTCAGAAAATGGAGGTTCTAATTTGTGACCCCAAATAGGACCTAAAATGTAAACACAGCTGATCATAGCTAAGGATATATAGATTTTAGCATATTTTTTATGAAATCTTTAAACAGCTATTTCTCTTAAACTTTTGGGGAAAGTTGTAGAACAAAAATTACTCATTATTATGTGTACTCTAATACCCTTTCGAATTAGTACCCCCTTTCGGGCGACGGGTTAGGGGACCCGTCGCCCGACCAGTAACAGGCCCCAGAAGGCTGCGCGCATGTGTTCCGTGCGCGCCTCTGAGAAGGACGTGGGGCAAGGCCCCACAGAAGGAGAGATCTGCCGGGGTTGCGGTGCATGCAGCTGCGAATCCCGTGACCCTGGCCAAGGGTCAGGAGAAGGAACACCGTGGGTTTTTAGCCGGTATGAGTCCGGCATAACCTTTCGCCTTCCCCGGGCGAAGGGTATCCATGAGGAATTTCACAAGACAAAAAAAAAAAGAAAAGGCAGTTAAGGATATTATCCGACTTTCAGATAAGGAGAGTTTTGTATTTGATACATACTAGTTACGAAAGGCCTTCGTTTCGAAAGTTTTAGGTAGGTAATTTATATCACACAATCACAATAGGGACCGAAAGTTTGAATGTTGGTTTATTGAACCTTATATTTAGTATTCCAATGCGGAATACGAATTATACAGAGTAACCTTAAATTAATTGGCGAAATTTCATTGGGTTACTTTACTCTTTTCACCGTAAGTTGCTTTGTAGAGAAAGGTTGACTGGTAGCGAATGCCTTATGGTATGTCCACACCCATGCGCTTTCATGTTCATCTTGCGCTTTCAACTTTCAATTCCTCTTGCGTCAAGCGCATGCAATATTGATTGCCACAAGAATCGAACTAGAATTAGAGCATGCGCTATTTCATGCGCTATGGCGCATCAGGCATGCGTCAGACGAAAACGCAAGATGAATATGAAAGCGCACTGGTGTAGACATACTAATAGATGGATTAGCGTGCGTTAGGGGCATGCGCTTTTGTCGAACTAGTGTTAAGGCATGCGCTATTGCATGCGCTATGGCGCTTCAAGCATGCTTCAGACGAAGACGCAAGATGAACATGAAAGCGCACTGGTGTAGACATACCTAGTTTTACGGCATTAAGTCCGCTTTATATACCACCATAGTGCATTCAAGTATAAATAAATAAATTAGTGACGTTTCTGTACAAAACCTTAATATACAAAGAATATCAAATGTTTTTAAAGAACAAAGCCTGTATAATATGGCTATTTTACGGTTCTTGATAATGTCGTTCACGCTTTTTCGATAGCAGTCTCCTCACGGTTACAATTTACGAAATGACCGAACAGTCAGGACTCATCTTTGGGTAAACAGAGTATAGGCACAGTGTACCTACTTACTACATACAGTGGGTCAACGCCCATACATTTGACAGGTCCTAATTATGTAGGGGCGGATGTTATGTCCCAAGTATGCAGTGTGGCTACTCGGGACATAACCTCCGCTCCTTCACCCCGCAACCCCCCGCACGATAGCTCTGCGACAATGTTCTACGTTGACCGACTGTAAGGAGTAATATATAGGTAGACTGTGGTATAGGTATCATTAATAAAACATATAAACTTAAGATATATAGATAGCAAGAATACCTAGCTAATACAGTACCGAAGCGCACGTAGCAGGTATCTTATTATCTAATTAACTAAAGATTAGGTATTTTTTTATTTGAATGTATTCTACGAGTGTTACCTAGTAACCCTATGAAGTTTCACCGGTTAATTTGAAGTAACGCTATACAATAATAAGTACAGTTCGCTAAACGTAGTGGGCCTTATTACAAAAGATGGTTTAAACCAAGACTAAGGTAAACCCAGGTTTAAAATATACCCATCACTTTCTTATGTCATATAACAAAAAGAGACGGAGCTATATTAAAACCTAGGTTTTTCTTAGACCATCTTTTGTAATAAGGGAGAGTAGGTTTAGCTATATTTGTTGTATTATTACAATTAGAGTGCAATAAAGGAGCCTCCAGGAGATAAATAACTGGGCCTGTCCCAAAAACGGTACCATAGTCGTTAAAACTTAAGCGTCTTATAAACCTTTTTCAATAAATAGGCTACAACTAATTATAACCAACTCCCACCGGCCGCACCTAGCTGTAGTTGGATAAACCTAGGTGTAGGATATACCACGCCTGAAGGTATGTAGGTACTACTAAGTAGCAATAAGGAAGTTTCCCAGTCAAAGTCTTAAATTTTTTTTTGATTAGGTAGGTACCTTAACTATTACTGAGCAATAAAAAAAAAGTATCTAACTATGTAGTTACCTTAGAAGGAAGCAATTTTCTAAAACTATGAACCTTAAAGCGTAGAAGATAGGCGAAGGTCGTATTTCATACAGCCTACAGGCCTCACAAGATTTACGAGTTAAAAACTCCTTTCGGGAAACCTAGTTCATTTAGGCATTTTATTTCTAAGGCTTGTTTCACATGTACCACAACTAAACCACACCACAACAACAACACGTGGGCGAGCAATAATTCGTATGAAAATATATACTTATAGTTTAATTCACACGGACCACATTTTGCCGCCAAGTTCAACCGCGTGGGCGATACCGACCACATCGCAATCACCAGCGATACCGCGCACTAGCGACCGGCCACCTCGTAAACACAACGTCACCACGCGCACGCCTGCGCCCTCCCACTAGCCACAACGTAACCACATCGCAACTACTAGCGACAACGCAACTACATTGACAACATATTGTATTTATAAAATAAATAAAAAAATAACCTTTTATTCTTTGCATAATTACTGGGTTATATTATTTCTAGTAAGTATGTTATCTGGTTAGTAAACTCAGATTAATTGTTATTTTTGTTAGGTTTCTTCTTTTTACTTTTTTCATTTTATGCAAGAACCCCAGATTGGGTGAAAGCCTCCTCCAAAGATGCCCATTTGTCTCTGTCTTGTGCTATTTGCCCCCAGTGTGGGCCAGCTGTTCTTCTGATCTCGTCTTTCCATCGTGTCAGAGGCAGACCACTTTGTAGACATTTTGTAGTTAGCAAAATGAAACTGCAAGAAGCAGCGACACTATTTTCAAGTAACCAGTGGTTGACCACGTTTTGTCGCTGCGATGTGGTGTGGTTATGGCACGTGTTTGGTATATATATGTACATACATGTATACAAGCTTAGTTTTAGTATACACTAAACCTGAAATTAGTTTGTTCAGAATCATTAGGAGAATCGATTGACACATTTTTTTTTTCATATATTTAAATTTTGTTTCAGTAGGTTTCTACCCATAACAGTTGACGGGAATAGACACCTTGAGGCTTAAGACGGTCCGCTCGGTCAGTTTCCGTGTATTAGACAACCCCTGCATAGCACATTTCAGGCATTTCACACTTTACTAGGGAACTTAACGCGACATAAACTAAGGTGTAACTTGTAGATTTATTAAAAAAAAACACATATTCAGGTAGTTCTGATGAAAATCTTGTTGGGGTGTCTCGGTTTTTGTATATACTAAAAATAGCGTTGTATATGGTTATTCTCCCTTAATGCGTATTTCTTTGTTCCGAAATAAATTAACTATATAGCCAGTTCTCTGTTCGCGACAGCCGTGTTGTCAGTAGATGCAGACGCCGTTAATTCATTAGTTTCATTAATTATCCTGTGACCTTTCTAATTAAGAGGTATGTGCGTAAATAAGGTCAACCATATATTTAGAACTCGGGAAATTGGTGGTATTTTATTAATGTATGTTGTTAGCTTTGTATTGGGCTATCTTGATACATTTTTAATGGCATTTTCAGAGATCGCGTTAGTTAGATTACGTTGTAACGAGGAGGATACTCGGTCGTTGAAGTATACAGTATTAGTAGTAAGTATTAACTATTTAGGGGATTTTTGCGTTGCTATTATGGTTAGTGAGATGATCGTGTCGACATCATCTAATAAGAATTAAATAAGTAACAAAGATACGAAAAAAATAAATACAAAAAAGTTAAGTGTGATGGTATGTACATTTCAGTGCCACGCGTAAATGAAGGGATGTACAGCGAGGCAGTTGGCAGGCATGACTAGCGCGATATCGCTCCGCGCAGATAGTTAACAATTTATTTTTGTATATCCTTTTTTATTCTGTGCTAATTAATTTGTATTACTACTAGTAGACCACGAAGTTTACACGAATTCGGATACAACCAGAGAATAATATCATCTGAAATTTAATACTATTCATTCCAAACGTAAAATAATCTTTTCATCCGCCCGTCTCGGAAAGAGTATTTTTGCTCTTCGATATCTGAGCCGTGTCTGAGCGCAAAAGTCGTTTTTATCCGCTAGAGTATAAACTATAACGTAAATTGAATTTAGAACATCGTGTGCACCAAGTTTGTGAATTCAAAACTTCATTAAACCTATTTACTTCTACCTCCATGGTGCCGAATTTATCATACAACCTTTTTTAATTTGTTAAAAGTCAGACTCGGAACCTTCTTGGTGTATTACTTTTTTTTAATTTGTTTTACGCGCGCCTATTTTTTTTCACGTCATAATAATAATTATTGTTAAAACCTTAAGCTACAAACAAGAAACTTGAAAATAAAACTTGAAAATAAACTTGAAAAACCTAAAATGAGTGATTCTAGCGACGAGGAAGTTTATTTTTTTTACATTAAGTCATTTCCTCGCTGAGGTGGGATGAAAAGTTACGTGTTGCATTCGAGTGCAAAGAACCTCGTGCTCTTTTGATTTCCTCGCTAACGCTCAGGATTCTAATTTTTGAATTACTCGCTGCTCTCGTGATTCAATTTTAGACTCCTTCGCTTGTTCGGTCATCAAAATTGAGCACGCGGTTAAAAAGCAACTTTGCAGTCTTGTATAACAAATAACTATTATTATTAAAATTAATCAGCCGCAAACTAAATACACGTCCGATGTACAATGTTGTGAGAATAATAGGTTGAAGTGACGCGTAGCAGAGTTTTTATCCGCTACGACAGCGTCGCTACGTCGTAGCAAACGTGCCATATCGCAATAAATAAATTCACTGAATATCGCAGATCGCAGCTAGCAGCAGTATTAATTTTGTGCTATCGTGCATTAAAAGACAATAACCAAATCATTATGGGAAGTACTGCATTTGGTTTTATACCGCGGCCATCGTTCAAACATTAATCGGTATATGATAAGCCTATCACAAAAATGAATTAGTAAATGATTTTTCTACAAATGCAGTCTGCGATGATATATTTGAATCTAGATTAACAGATGAAAGATATAAGCTACCCTCAGATTATAAAACAAAAGGCAGATAGACTGTACTGAACCATAATGTGAGGCACGTCTGTGGACATGTGTGCGTGACAGCACTATAAGAACACGTTGCCTCTTTGTGCGTGTACGGTTGCCATGATAATGACAAAATTCCCATAATATTTCATTATATTGAATAAACAATTTACTGTCTCCGAAAAATGCAGATACATACAGAGTTATACATATGTATATAAAGTGAATCTCTGCCGTTGAGTCAGATTGTATTTTAATGCAAGTACCTACTTTAGAAATTTACTGATCTCAGATTACAGAATAGAAGATGATAAATAGAAATATTTTGTGGATTTATGGCAGTCATTTAGTATAGTCGTGAATGGTCGTAATTATGTTTTTGATAGCTATATTTACTTTATGTTGGCAAATCGACTGACGTACATGATTATTATTAGAGACAGACAATACATTAAGTAGTTTTAGTTACGAAGACACATACAAACGGACACACATACCTACAAACACACCAACCAAAAAACGCGATAAATAAAACACTATAATCGAAATAAATATTTTTGTAAATCGTTATTCCTGTATTCTTTACTTATTTCCTAACTTAGGGGGTAAATGGTTTCAATATAAACAAGCAACACCGAATGATTTTTGATAAGGTTTTGTGTTCCAAGATGTCACTAATAATAATCACGTAAAATAAGATCCAAATAGATAAATAATCAATAAAACCTATGAAAAGATACTCCATCTTCTTTATTTTGTTTTTAGGAACAGTTTTTGCAATGTTTATAAACGCGAGATGGCATTATTATCATAAATATTAAAATTATCGATGACGTCCTAACAATGCGGCGCTTCGTGTCATACTGACTCGAGATTGTATTCGCTTTTGAATTTGTATTTGCTTTTTTGGCCGCACTCACGTTGTTCCTGTCAGTCTATCTGCCTTCTGTTTTATAATCTGAGAAGCTACCATACATGTTATTGTGTGTAATTCCTCTCCATCCCCGGTGGTCTGGAAGATATTGCTTTAAGCAATAAGATACTTTGTTTTAATTTCTTACTTTTTAACCGACTTCAAAAAGGAGGAGGTTCTCAATTCAGTTGTATTTTTTTTTGTTTGTTACTTCAGGTCTCCGTAATTTATGAATCGATTCGAAAAATTCTTGTTTTGTTTGAGAGGGTATAATTCCCGTTTGGTCCCATATCAATTTTATCGAAATTGATTCAGCGCTTTTTGACAAAATCAACAAAAACCAAAAAAAAATATACCTACACAAATCGTACATAGACGACGTTCTAGTTGTAGTAGTGGTCCGAGAAATAGTACACTATTGTAATTGTAATTTGTGGCACTAGAATGTCTTAAATAAAATAACTTTAAAAAAGTAAAAACCGACTTCAAAAAAAAAACGGAGTAAAATAATTAACATATAATAAAATTATCAGTTTCAGAAGTCGGTGTAATTCCACGCTGAAACAAATTGAATGCACCGACATATGAAACTGATAATTTTATTATATGATAATTATTTTACTCCGTTTAGTTTTTTTTTTAAGTCGGTTTTTACTTTTTTTAAAGTTATTTTATTGTGTATTATGTTGTGGCGTTTCAATAAATTGTTATTTCATTTATCTCGGTTCAGATGTTAGGTTATGTTACCGCTTATTAACTTTTGTTCGTCCAATTATTCTTCATATATAAAACAGTAAAAAAACTGTGTCTGTACATTGAATATATTAAAAAAACAATAGTTGAGGGGGGTTTAGAAACAGTAATAGAGCACGAATCCAAAAAAAAAAGTCTGTCTGTTTGTCTGTTTGTCTGTGTGTCTGTTTGTCTGTTTGTTTGTACACGCTAATCTTCGGAACTACTGGACGGATTTGAATGATTTTTCTTTTGTTGTATAGGTATTAAGTCTGGGCAACATATAGGCTATAATTTATTTTGGAAACTTGAACACCTGATGCAGAACCGCAACAGACCAGCTAAACTATAAGAGATACAAAAATTTTACCATATCAAAAATTATTTCACGTGATGAGCATTTTCTGATGAGAGAATAAATTTGAAGATCTGAAACACCTGATGTGAAACTCCAAGAGCCCAGCTACACTATAACATATATCGGAATGACGTCTTAGCAAGAGTCGTTCAGCCTGATGAGCACTCTCTGTTGACGTATAAAAATTGAAGATCTGGAACACCTGTTGTGGAATTCCAAGCGCCCAGCTACACCATAACACATATAGGAATGACGTCTTAGCAAAAGTTGTTCGGTCTGATGGGCATTTCCTATTGAATTATAAAAATCGAAGATCAGAAACATCTGATGTGGAAATCAAAGTTATCACTAATTTCGCTGTATAATTATGAAATAACCGCCCCCGACCCCAACATAGTTGGGAAAAGGCTAGGCAGATGATGATGAATTAGAAAATAACATAAGCTTGGTGTACCTCCACGAGGTGAAGGCGGTAACAATTTAGGACTGATTTTTGATGACGATGATACATCATTGAAAATTTGACTCTACTGGCCAAAACTCCCATATTTTTTTTTATTTTATCGAATAAATTATATACAGAAAAGATATTTACATAATTACAAATAAAAATATATACAAATAACGAAAACTATATCCTAATAAAACTATAAACTAAAATACGGCATCAAAATATTCCTCCGCATCGCTGTCCACTGGTAACGTGCCCAGAAGGCTGGCAGCATTGCCACGTTGTCGAATAAATATGCCTTCGAGCTTATGTTATTTGACTGTTTAATTTCCTTTTCCATTTATCTTCGTGACACGGTAGCGTACCCGGTAACGCAGGGGAGCAGTCACTTAGATTATTAGAAAATTCATGGTTATGCGAACGCGCCATATTGACCCAAAAAAATGATCAAGCTGCAAAAATTAATCAAAAAAATTTGGCGGATATTGTAGGGGATGAAGTGGTTTACACTTCTTTCGACAGTGTTGTCGAACAGGACGACGCCACTAATTACCCAGTTTAGTTTCTCAATTCACTTACAGCGAGTTGTCTCCCTGCTCATAAAATAAGACTTAAAGTCGGTGTTCCCATAATGCTCATGCGAAATTTAACTCCGCCAAAACTGTGCAACGGAACCCGTCTTATTGTCACCGCTTTACAACGTGATATAATTGCTCCTACAATCCTCACTGGGTGTGGTGCTGGTGAGGCTGTGTTCATACCGCGCATACCACTCATCCCCAACAATTTCCCCTTTCAATTTACGCGCACACAGTTCCCTGTGACTACATGCTTTGCCATGACAATAACCAAGTCAGAAGGGCAGACGCTTAAAGCCGCTGGTGTAGACCTGACAACCAGCTGATTTTCTCATGGCCAAATTTATGTTGCTTTTTCAAGGGTCAGCAACGCTTCCGGTCTTTATATATTAGCTCCTGAAGGAAAAACCCCAAATATAGTTTATTAAGATTTTTTTTTAAAGTTATTTGCAATATTATTGTTAATTCAGTGTACCCCTGGGATCCGCTGCGGAATTACGGGAAGAAAACTTTTTTGTTGTTGTAGGTATAGGTATTAAGTCTGGGCAACATATAGGCTATAATGTATTTTGGAAAATGGAACATCTGATGCAGAACCGCAACAGACCACCTAAAGTATAAGAGATATAAAAATGGTGCCATAGCAAAAATTATTCCACGTGAAGAGCATTTTCTGCTGTGAGAATAAATTTGAAGATCTGGAACACCTGTTGTGGAACTCCAAAGCCCATCGACACTATAACATGTATAGGAATGACGTCTTAGAAAAAGTTGTTTAGTCTGATGGACATTTCCTGTTAACTTACAAAAATGAAAGATCTGGAACGTCTCGAATCGTCTCGCGCATCCCGTTGTTTACCCGTCCCCGGGCTCTTAGAATTCGACGTCAGACGTTTCAGATCTTCGATTTTGACGACCCCGTTGTCGCTGGCATAAGCAACAGGATCCGCGTACGAAGTCGCGGGCAGAAGCTAGTAATTAATAAAGATTTAAAGAGGGACGCAAAAAAAAATGCACCATTTTTGGTCAATGGCTTTTAAACAAAAAAATAACTTCTTTCGCTGCTTATAGCATTGCGCATCGTTGTTAATTTAATATAGGGTTGCCAAAAACAAATTTCAAAAACTGGGATTTGAAGTTGGAACAACTAGGACAATTCTTTTTAAAAATAGGACGCACTAATAGATATGTAGTGAAAATAGGTTAAATTAAATTCAAGTAATAATAATAAATAATCATACTTTTTAAATATCAAGACTTCCACACGAGGTTGTCGGCATGTGGGATGTTGATTCAGCAGTAATTCTGCTGATAGAAGTTACGGCGAATGGCTTAATAGCCAAGTGCCTCGACCAACACCTAAAGAGGCTCTCGTTTGGCGGCTGGATCAAGGGCCTGGTAGAGAAAGCTGTACTTCTGAAGCTGAAGTTCCTCTCTCTGAGGCCCTGACCGCCGGTAACTGGGACCCTGTTCCCGATGCCGGTGGGCTACTATTTTTTATATTTTGAAATGTTTTTTTTAATATTTTTATTGAAATATTTTAAAAAAAAGTTAAGTTTGTTAAATGAATAAACGATCATATTTCTTAATAGGAATATTTGAATAAAATTATACGAGTTGAAAATACGAATTTTAAATTACATGACCTTATTTATGAGGGCGCTTTAAAAATCCAGGACGCTGTTTAAAAACTATCCAGGTCCTCCCAGGATACTACAAAAACTAGGACATGTTCTGGGAAAACAGGACGTTGGCAACTCTAAATTTAATAGCACAATACCTATTTATTGTGTCATCATCATCATTCAGCCGTAATCGCCACGCTTGGCAGGCGGGTTGGCGATCGCAGTATGGTTGTTAAAGTACTCAGAGAACGCTGCTGCCCATCCTCTAGTGAATCCCTTAGTCGCCTTTTACTACACCCACGAAAAGAGACGAGGTAGAGCTGTTCTTTTTAAGTCCGGCACTACACGAGACATTATTGTTTATTGTGTGCTAGTTTGTATTTTAGTATCTACTCACAAACTTCTCGACAGCGACGTCTACAAACAATTTTTATCGGCTTAGAACAGACTTAGCCGATCTAAGTCTTGAATTTAATAATATTAAACGACATTGTACAGCAGCGATATGAAATCTTTATCCGAGCACCCTTCTCGGTATATACAGGGTGTAAACAAATCGTGTAATTCCTTCAAGCCGCGTGATTTACTAGTCACACAGATTAACGGTACTTAAATGTTTTTTTTTGAAAAGGAACGAAAGTAAACTTTCCAAAAAATCTTTATTTTCAATTTCTTAGTCATTTTAGAGCCCCGAGTTATCCGATTGCAAAGAGCGATATCGCGCTAGTCGTGCCCGTCATCTGTGTCGCTATGCTTTCATTAATTTAAGGGAAGGTTCATATCTGACGGAAGACACGTCGCCGATCTTCCGCCGATGCACATAATTTCATACAAACATCTCACACCGTACACATCTGACTGAAGATGCGTTACTAAAATTCCTCGTGTAAATTACGCGACGGAAGATCGGCGACGTATCTTCCGTCAGATATGAACCTTCCCTAAGCGTGGCGGCGAAACAATGAACATTACATGCAAAAAAAAGTTTGTTTTCGAATCAATTCAACCAGAATTGTATTATACTTTGTTTATAATCCGCATTTTGCATAATTTCATTATTGTAATTTATATTACCTTTGCTGTGTATCGACTCAATTTATTTAGTCACTTGACACTCTTGACAGACAGATATGTGTTGCTGGGGAGTTTGTTGCGCCGTTTCTTGTTCAGAGCAAAAACACTAGGAAGCGGTAAAGGGAGGGCGTTTTTGGGGGCTGTCTTGTACGTAACGTTGACGTTCAAAAAGAACTAAGTAATTCTAGTCTATTTTAAATAAATAAGATTTGAAGTTGAATCCTTGTTTTATGGTTAAGACACGATCACTTAGACTACAACAAAAAAAGGTTTTTTTTGTCAATTTTGTCACCAGTAGCGTGTAACACAGGGCAATGTTGACAAAGGAAGGTAGTCGTCGATATGGATCAACGAACCCGATGTTATAAAGGCGGTGGTCATTCGACGAAGCGGGAGCATTCGGTGCTGAACAGCTGAAGAAGTCTGACATTTTATATCTGTCTAGCTTGTCCTTATTTTATGATCTTGTAATAATAATTGTGTAAAGTAATATATTGTGATCTAGTTCATGTTACTAACACTAACCCAAATACAAGTACTCTCAGTGGTGGAGAGTCTATGTTGGTTTTATTTACTAATATTTACCTTGCTCGCAATCCTGACATACTGATATTAGCTATAACTGTAATGATAGAAACACCCCTAAACGATTATGTTGTGGTGTCTTTTACAATTTGAATCCCGTGCTTGGTCAATCTATACCAGTAGCAGATCATGTGGTTTTAAGGAATTACACGAATTCGGTTACACCCTGTAGTAATACGATCTACGAGCCTGTTATGATATTCTACACAGTTTCATATTCTCATACTTATATTCATTACCTATTCATATACCTACAGAGAAGAAGCGAGCATTAATCACCACGGTTGCTTACCGCGTGTTAGCGATTTGTTTCCTCACGATGGTTTTCTTTCCAAGTTTTATATCTTAAGTAAACTAAGAACGTAGATACAAGGTTAGTCTGATAAGGGGTACTAATCTGCGGGCCACTAAAGGTACGACTATTTTAAAGCAAGTGTTAAAATTTCAAAATTCGATCATTTTTATTCCCATGCAAAATTATTTTTATTTTAGTTTTTTCAAAAATTCTTCAACCCAGAGTTCGTAACTAAAGCATAGTTAGGAACTCTGAAAATGGAGCTTCTAATCCGTGACCCCAAATATGACCTAAAACGTAAACATAGCTGATAGATCTTTGAACAGCAATTTCCCTTAAACTATTGAGTTTTGGGGAAAGTTGCATGACAAAAGTCATCATTATTATGGGTATTTTGCCCATCCTCATAACGTAATCCTTTAGTCGCCTTTTACGACACCCACGGGGAAAGGATACAGTACGACATAACTAAGAAGTTACATCGATGTACATCGAACCCGAGCGAAATGGTATGGTAGATGGCAGTCGCTCATTTTCGCGTCACTCACACTTATTGCGACAGCGTAAATATCACTGAGTTTGCAAGTCATCTGTTTTACGAAGTTTGCCGATGTAAATTCTTAGTTGTGTCGTACTGTACAAGTATGTCACCGTCCAATCGTTAGTACCTACACACATGCAAATATCCAAAACCCATGTTTATTCTATAGGAGTAGTAAACACAGGTTCGGCGCATTCCAGCTAAATATAATTACGCATGAAGCCCGACAGCCCGAGGCAGACAAACACGAGGGACAAACAGCTGTCGACGTCACGTTGTGTTGTTCCACTTATGTTTGATTAAACCACGCTGATTCTGTGAATATGGTGTTATAAGTATGTATTTTTTTGCCCGTTTTCTTCCACGTTCACGTACTATTTGTATTATTAATATTACTTTTCATATTACTATTAGAAAGAAAGAAAGAAGGAAATTAAAGTACACAATGATATCATAAACAATAAGAACATAAGTAGAATTATTTATATAATACACATTTTATGCTGTCAAGTATGTCTATGCCAAAAGGATATCCAACTCAGCATATACTGGGCGTTAAACACCCAGCGCTGATTTTCAGTTGGTACCCCTGCAGAGACAAACGGACGAAAGTAATTTTAAACATAATTTAGTTACTTATGCGGATTAGTGTTTTTATAATGTGTCAATAAATAATAAATATGTTATTGAGTTAAACTACAAAAATACAGCCTGTAACAGAAGGGGTATATCTATCCGAAAGGGGTGAAGAGTGTATCAGGTATAGAATCTCTGTGCAAAGTTTCAGCTCAAAATAAATTACTCAAAGAATTGATACCAAATTTTTGGTTTCGTAAGTTTATTGAAATCAAATCATAACAAACGTGTCACTGCACTACGAGGGTCAATAACTTTTCACGTCATTTGCTCATATTAAGTTAAATCTTTTTCGCGATCTGTGCGCCTAGTACACGCTGTAGGTAGTGTGCCGCCGCGGCCGCCCTATGTCGGCGCGAACTGACGGGATCAAACGAGCCGACAATGCGAGCGCGAGCGCGAGCGCGTGTGCGCAATAGGCATTTAGGAAGGTACTCCGTGGTGTAAAAAGTAATAATGCAATGCGTAATTTCCCTAATTTACAGTTTTAAACACGTTAATATCCAGCCAAAATTACAAATTAAAATTTTTAGTTAATAAAAAAACACGTAAAAAAGTTAGGTACGTTAAAATTCAGAACAATGTTTAGCTAGTATTTAGGTAGGCTACTTAGCTTGTTTTTATCCCTCATTCATTACATACCTAAACAGTAAAATCTAAGAGCCATGCCTAATTAAGTAAATTGACTTACATTTTTAAAGATGGGGTTCGATGTGATGACCTTGGTATTGTATGCACAAGGCCGCTCGCTTGTTCATGGACACCTGAACATTGCGCAGCATGTCCGGTGTTACTGTCCTGAAGGCATCCTCGATCCGTACTTTCATTTCGTGCACTGTATCACACTGCACTGCGTACACTACGTTTTTAATGTACCCCCACAAAAAAAAATCTAACGGAGTTAGGTCTGGGGACCGCGGAGGCCACACATCATCATCTCGTAATATTCGCTAACGTTAACGACATTTTTAACAATCACGAAATCACAAGTCGGTACACGGAATCGGATGGAGAGAGCGACTGAAGGACACGAGTAATAGTCTACGACTGAAGTCACTGACGAAGACAAAAGAACGGTGGGGAAAAACCGAAAAATAAATCTTCTGCTATCCTAGTAATAGGGTAGCTAGCCCAATTATTGTACAATACTATTTTAAAATTTTTATTGAATTGTTGTTAAAATTAATTTACTAATCAACTTAGCCTATCGCTGTCCACTGCTGGACACAGGCCTCTCCCAAGTTGCGCCACAACACACGATCCCCCGCCTTTCGCATCCAGTCCTCCCCAATTACTTATTAATAATTTCAAGAAAACTGATCAATTTAATACATGGAAGCACACCGATCAATGAAGAGTTAGGCCAGGGTATCAGTTTATTAATTGACTCACGAGCTGAGTTGACGCACGAAACCGATAAGATCATTTTTATTGTGGACTGTGGTGGCGGCGGTACCTACATAAGTCCATAGTATTATTTGTAAGTATTGATTAATCAAAATTGCGATAGTTAAGTTGAGTATGATTCCATTTATTTATTACTGAAGGCTACCGGAGATCAAAATTAAACCAGGCGTAAAGTTACCTCCACGTTCGTACCAGCAACCTGCAACGGGCTCATTTACCCTAAATAATATCATTGTGTGTGTAGGTATCCAACCTAACCACCGACGAAATTAGGGTTCGTTCTTATTGTGCGCAAACGCTGTCCGGACAACTCTCGTTACTTTTGCGGTCCTAGTACTTTTAACAATTTATTTCCATAGTAAATACATTTTTGCGGCCTATTTTTAATTGTGATTTATTTATTGAACATAAATAAAGACTATCATCACAAACCATCAAACTACAACCTCTCAATCAACTCAAATTGTAATGTTGTTACTTACTTAGCGGTGTCATCATCATCATCGTCAGCTCATTACTGACCCACTGCTGGGCACGGACCTCTTCTCAGAATGAGAAGGTCAAGGCCTTAGACCACCACGGTGGCCTAGTGCGGGTTGTTTTGTAAATAAGTATGGCAAAAACTACCAAATATTATTACAATCCTATTTAAATTAAAAGCGGAACCCACTGGCATTTTATTTGTACCAGGAGAGGAGACACATAAGTTGCATAGGAAAGTTATTTAGGGTTCATTTTTAAATAAATTATTTTACAAAATCTTTTTTCTGTAATATTCTAATTTCGTAGTCTTTATTCAGTCTTTACCTACGCAATTCATTTGAGATAGGTACTATGGTAATTAAAAATTCAACATTAAAAACGATAACGTTAACGGAAATTCACAGGAATATTTTTGTTACTTTAAAAAAATTGTGGTCGAATATCATAATTATTAGGCACCTACATTTGTACGTTCATCGAAAGTCGTGAGCTAGATACTCTGTTATGCATGTAATTTTTTATTTTTTTTACGTAAAAGTACCTATTTTTAGAAAACTGCCGCTTTTATCACGAGTCTACTTACTACCTAAGTTCTAAAATCATTTTCCAAGCTGCGAACAAACATTTGCATTTTAACTTTTTCAAAAACATTTTTTTTTTAAATTTAATTTTAACTAAACACGGAACCCTTTAGCATTACTTATGTACCAGGAGTCCAGGACACACATAAGTTGCGCAGGAAAGTTAATAGGGTTCATTTGAACATAAATTATGTTACAAAATCCTTTTTCTGTTCTAAGTTCCATTAAAATGTACTTTCGCAGTATTTACCTAACCAATTAATTAATTTCTGGTGCAGTCATGGGAACCAACATAAAATAAGGATTATGTATGGAATTTATCAATTTACAGGAGATATCTCTCTGTATTCACGGCTCATCTTCCGTGCGGAAGATGTCCGGTCCTTTGGAAGGCATACACGGGGACACAGGTCCTCCGCAGAGGCTCCTTTGAGAACTTTAATCTAAAATGGGGTGGGGCACCAACCGGGGACTATCCACGGCTGCACTATTGGAGTACAGTCATGGACCGTCCCAGGTGGGGTGCAAGACTATTGTAAAATATGGTGAAAAATATCTGGTCTATGGGAAGGGGGGTTAGGTGGACTGGATAACTTCTATTGCCGGAAGAAAACGGCGTCTGCCTTTCAAAATTTAAAATTGAAAAGTGTTGGCAGACGGTGACTCGCCAGCTCACTAGTTGGGCCCCCTGAAAAGCCGCCAGTACATAGAGGCGAAGGGGGCAACAAACGTGTGAGCGACTAGGGGTGTAGAGAGGTGTAGCCCCGGTTTCGCCGTCGCGGGTCTAAAAGACCCGGAGTGGGTTTCCCCGCGATTACTACAGGAGGTATTATTATTAGATAGTGACTATGTTTGGGTCCCAAATTCTGTGGTAGAAGATTACGTAGATTCACACATATTCCGTTATGTTTGTTATTAGATTGTTTTACGTAGGTAAGATACCTAAGTATTATTCCCAAGTCCCTACTAATCCACTTCATTACGTAGCTAAATTCAAATATTATTTTCAAGCTACAAATGAATAGGATTTGTACTTTAGCTTGTTCACAAACATAATCTTAGTTTTTGTAGGAAAAAGTCAGTAATATTATTTTACAAAGCAAAATAAACATCCGGAACCCATTAAATATTAAAAAATACCAGGAGTGACCAGGAGTAAGAGGTTTGTTTTCACCTGTTAATAGTTTATTGACACCGATCAGCTGACTTGGTGCTAGTGATGTGTAAATTGCAATTTGAAATGTTTGGTTTCTTGGTATCACGTATTGAAATTTCTCGTATGTTCCTATCATGTAGATACAGGATTTGAAAACCCTTGCCTAATATTTTGTTATCATCCAAAGAAGCCGTGCACTTGATATGTATATACCCTTTCTGATACATATAATAAAAAATAAAAGATAAAAACTACTTTTAAATTAACGGAAAGAGATAACGGGCAGTTTAGGTGTACAAGTACGTATCGTACAAAATATTACTTAGATAATATAATAACATAGAATAATATCAATAATTACACAAATATGTAAAAATACAAAGCGTACATGTACGTTACATGTATAAAACAAACTAATAAATTAATCCTAACTAATATTATAAATGCGAAAGTAAGTTTGTTAGTTTATTACCTTTTCACGCCTAAACCACCGAACCGATCATCCTGAAATTTTGCATATACGTTGTCAGGTGTACAGAAACGGACATGCCTTTCATTCCGAAAAAAAGTAATGTTCCCGAGGAAAACAACAATAACGTTCATAGATGGCGCCACGTGTCGTTCGAATCACGATTAAATTATATTATTATAGAAACTTTAGTAGTGTATTAAGAGTTTTTTTGAGCTTAATTAACGCGAGCAAAGCCGCGGGCAAAAGCTAGTTATAAATAAAAAAGAAGTCGTTCTTAGTTTCCGAGATAATAAGGTTTACGTTGGTGACCCGGATTCATTGCTCCCGAGTGTATACATATATTTGATCATTTTTATGTCTGCTGTTGATCGGTGCACGTTTGATCAGTGACCGTGATTGTATGAGAATGGAAAACAATATGGTTTAAAAAAATACTATAGTAGCGGCACGGTACTATGACGTTTTTGACATCTTGCAATAGTGTTGGACACATTTCAAATTAATATCGAAAAAAAAAAGTTGGTAGTAGAAAGTACATCACTATAATTATCCACTCTCAGTCGAACTGTCGTCGCCTGCTATCATCTTCTACATTAATTGGCGCACAACATTAGAATGACGTCAAAACATTTAAATAACTTACAATTACTATGTACTCGTATGTTACGGTTAATATGTATACAAAAAAAAAACAAAAGAAATAAATACTACATTAATTTCGCTGTCCTACAATAACAGATTCGATAAATTATAGCTATAGCAGTACGTCATTATTGACAATTAAGTAGGTACGGCAATGGGGATGAAGCAAAATTCTTGACCACGATTTTTTATTTTAGATTTTGAAAATATAGAGTAATCTAAGAAACCAATTTAAATATTTTTGTTATTTTCATTGTAATTATTTTTTTATTAATTATTTAAAATTCAATATAATTTCTGATCTATGACATCATCAGTGGCATAAAATCTTTGGACCTTTGCCTCAATCCATATTCTAAAAACTGTAATAGTGATGTCAATAGTGTCAACTGTCAGATCAATGAAATAATAACCTCAGATTATTATGTTCCTTGCCTTTAATTCATAACAAACAAAATACCACGTTATGCCGCTATTGCAATTAATCTCGATCGTACGCCCTTCATATTATTTACCGACCAACCAATCGCCATGAGTGATACTTTTATCAAAGCTGACTCGCGGAACCTTCCGAAAGTTGAGTTCCCTAACACGAACAAAAATTTTGTTTGGGCTATTTTTAGTGTCACTCTTGCAGGTAGGAACAAAGCACTTCCTATATTCCATCGTTATTGCTTGACCGTCTCAATAAAACACTATAATAGTAAAAGTTGAATTTCTGTTGAGGATTGAGGTTATGTTTATTGTTTATTATTTATGACATTCACGTCACGTGACCACGTCTATCATTTTTTTTATTTACAATCGTAGGGTAGGCAAAGGCATTACTGCCATACTGCCAGCAATGACGTCATTTGGAGGATAAATTAAGGTCATTCACATATAACCCGAAATACTAATAATCCATGATTATTTTCCATTTCTAAATAGTGGGATGTGATCAGTAACCTTATTCCTCGAAATGGTTTTCATATCTTAACAGATTTTAAAAAAATGCACAATGCCCATTCGGAATGTAAAGTTTATTTTTTGGTATTTTTAAAAAAAAAAAATCTTAAAGATTAGGCTATTTTATGAAACTAATTTGAATATTTTTGTTTACTACGCGGTAGTTATTTTTTAAACTTTTGCAAGTGATCCTATTCTATGACGTCACTAAATAGTTTTGATGTTGATTTCTTTTACAACATTTAGTTCGAGAGTTAGTTTTTAGCTTCGAGGTTAATAAGTTGATATATTTATTTAAATTGATATTCAGAAACTTGTTTTTATATTGAAGACTCTGAATCGAACGTATTTAACGAAACTTAGAGGTCAACTAGAAGTCAAGCGTATTCGTGTATTTATGTAAAAATCTTCACCATCTTATAATTGCAAGAGCTGGAAATAGCAAAGTAAGTTTTAGAAAACTAAAGTTTCGAAATGGTTTTGGAATCAGCATAGTACTTTTACTTTACAGACCGAATTGTTCATTCATTCGTAGCTGTCAATATTTATGGATTTTCATGAGCGGGCAAACGTCGAGAAGGCAATCATACGGTGCCGCTACTGTAATAAAGGTACGACAAAATGTCACATTGACTTATAGACGACTCTCACAAACCCCTCAGAATTCGGAGTTTCTTTTCTTATGTGTTTATTGTTCTTTATAACTTACTTTTCAAGCCAGCAAGACCTTTTGTCTTCGTCAGCAAAATAACAAAACATATTTTAAAAGACAAATAATGTACGTAAAAGGCAGGCCGTGAGAAAACAAGGAGGTTTTATCAAATTAACCCTGAGTCACACCTGTGTCGAGGACTTGCTACTTATAGCTATACGAGGAAAATTGTCTTAATTTAGTTATTTGTCGACATAAAGGAGATCTTTTTCTTTACGTTAATAATACCTGCTTTTTCATACTTGAGAAGATTTTTAAAGGACATGTATAAGAGAAATAATGTGGTTATTTTGCAGTATTTTTCTCTGTATTATAACTTTTGTGAGACATATTCATATTTATGATTAGTTACAGTTTACTGTCGTGCAGTGGCGAAGGGTGAATTTTCTTAAAAGGGAAGCCGGACCAAAAAATGCTTACCTTGCTCAAGTGTGATGCGTGAATTCCAGTAACTACTCGTTTCGAAAGGGAAGCCGATAGGAATCGAGTTGTATGGAGCCTTCGCCACTGCTGTCGTGTATTTTTCGGGATTGCCGAGGGTTGTGAAGTGAGAAGTTTCTTATCCACTCATATGATAATTTATAAATGTTGCCAGTTCAACCTAAGGAATTGTTTACAAGGAAGTACTAAAGTTAATTGATTTATTAAGAAAGGAAAAAAAAAAATGACTGTATTGGACTTTCGTTGATATAACATTTGACTCATAATACAATCAGAAAAGCGTGGTTAAAATCTTTTGGGTACCTCGGACCCACGGTGTATAGAGCCCTCTTAAGTGTGCAGGTTTCCTCACGATGTTTTCCTTAACCGTTAACGCATCAATCAAATTATAATCCGCATAAAAACTAAAAGTCTGAGGTGCGGGCCAGGATCGAACCCTGGGGCCCAATTCTCCTAAAATAAACTGTTGCCAAACGCAATCGAACCACAACCGTCAGTCAGTTATTGTTTTCGAAAACTTTCAAAATGATTGATTTTGTTTTTTGTGTCAAACAATTATAGCTTTTGAAATTGAGAACTGTCTGAATGAACGGTTCGGCCTTGGTTCAGTTACGATTTATCAAGATTTAATTTGGAAGAATTGGGCTCCAGAACCCCCTGCATAAAATACAACCGTTCAACGCTAGGCTATTAGGCTGAGCATCTACCAGAGTTGTGCTAAGCTGCGTAGCGAGGTATATGTTTTGTATGCACCAATAGAATCACTTCATTTTTACCTACCTTCGCTTTTCGCAGCTCTGGTGAATATGGGTTTAGCGGACCGAGGTTTTTGTTCATACAAAACAAGCGAGAAATGCGAACGAGGGATGTGTTGCGAGGAATGTGTTACGAAAAATGTGTTGCGAGGAATGTGTGCGAGGATTTGAAAATATGAGCCTACCAGTCAGTCAATAGATGGTGTTTGGAAGATATATATGATCATTTGTACACATTCCTCGCACAGCTCTGGTGGAAAGGGTCACACCGTTTCACATTCTCGCTACAGCTCTGGTGGATGTCCAGCCTTACAATTAAACACGGCACACGAGACTATCCCGGTGCTGAACAATACATTGATAATACCATAAGTACCATAACATGTGTGTACATATCAGCGCTGGTCGTGTTACATGTTGGGAACATTAGTCCCAAGTCCCAATGCTGCCACAACAGCATTATGCTGAGTGATGACCCATTCACATGCGAATGCGACGTATTTCAGTATTTTTAGTCTAGCAATAGTTTAATGTACTATCCATGATGCTTGTTAATTATTTTTGTTTAGATAACTGTTATACCTTTTGGCATTATAGTATGCACTAGCTGTGCCCGCGATTTCGTCTGCGTGGAAGTCGGAAAACATTCTTAAAATCTAATCACATTTATATTTCCAACCAGTAAGTTTGCTATTCATCACCCACACTCAATAGCGTGAAATTTGTACCCTGTAACCTGACCCGCTCTATAGCGGAATTTTTTGCCAAAATTCCTTCAGAAGTATTGGCATGAAGCTCAAATATACAGACAGAAATTATAAAAACTTCTGTTTCGGCATCAGTATCGTTAATATACGTTTAAAATTATTATCCTATCTAATATCCTAATCCTAACTAATATTATAAATGCGAAAGTAAGTTTGTTTATTTGTTACCTTTTCACGCCTAAACCACTGAACCGATCATGCTGAAATTTTGCATATACGTTGTCAGTTGTACAGAAACGGACATAGGGTAACTTTCATCCCGAAAAAAAGTACTGTTCCCGAGGAAAACAACAATAACGTTCATAGATGGCGCCACGTGTCTTTCGAATCATGATTGAATTATATTATTAAAGAAACTTTAGTAGTGTGTTAAGAGTTTTTTTAAATTATAAATTACCGCGAGCGAAGCCGCGGGCAAAAGCTAGCTTTTCATAAATCTTTAATGTTCACTTTTTGCTTCGTTACGATTTTACTGTATGTATGACAATACTTAAACATAACGGCGAAATGAGGGTGTATACTATACATCTCTGCCCACCCCTTGTAGGGATACAGGCGTGATGTTGTATGTTCTTTAAGTAGATTGTGTCGATTTGCATGCTGTTTTTTTTCTTTCTTCTTTCTTTCTATATTATTAACATAATGTATAGTACAGATGCATATATGCTTCATATGATGCTTCATAATCTATGTCCGTGTCTCATAGCCTAGTGAAGCATACCCTGCCAGCCGACGCCGCGACGGTGACACGTCAGCCGAACCGTTAATAAATTATTCAGGAGCGGCTCACAAAGACGTCACTCAAGCGGCCGCCGGTTATATTGAGATTTTAAGGATAATCCGAATTCTTGTAAGGACAGCCTGGTGGAATTATAAACGAATTTAATATAAGTATGTACCTATAGTTTTAGCCCAAGAGATTAAATATATTTATGTATAGTTTTAGCACAGTCTACCTATATCTTACTCCTTACAGTCGGTCAACGTAGAACATTGTCGCAGAGCAATCGTGCGGTTGCGGGGTGAAGGAGCGGAGGTTATGTTCCGAGTAGCCATACTGCATACTTGGGACATAACCTCCATCCCTACATAATTTTGACATTTCATAGGACCTGTCAAATGTATGGGCGTTGACCCACTGTATGTAGAAAGTAGGTACACTGTGGTTTTAGCCTAAAGCCCACCTCATGGGGTGTATGAAAAGAGCCTCCACGAGTGACGATATTTAAGTACGTCCGGCGCACCCTGGACAGTCAGCCCCGCTACCAACCTTGCTGACTGGCTAATCTTTTCACCACAACATGAGCTATTTTCGTATAACTCGTGTTGACACGAGAGAAGAAGAAGCCCACCTCGTCCAATTAATTTGTTATGGTAAGGATGTAAGTATTGATAATTATTTATCTCAATGAGGCAAGATCGATTACAGACAAATTCGACGATTACGACACTTTTGAACTTTTCGACATTGTGTATGTCCGTACTAGGCGAAGTATGTAAATAATGATACGTTATATGAGAGTGATTAAAAGTAAGATTGTCGCAAATCATTCAAATCCCCGTACTTCCGGACGCCGCCACGCCTGCCTTCCCTCGCGTTTTAACGACTACGCGGTAGAGGTGTAAGCGGGAGGGAGGAGCGAACGCGCAACGGTCGCCGGCGCGCCACCGCCGCCGCGGCCGACGAACAGTCTAGGCGCAGTTGCCGCGCGCGCGAGATCATTTTATCGTACTTACGAACCGCCGCGCGCGTTCTCACCAACGTTTAAAATTTGTACCTTCCCTTGACTCTTAACTTAATAACAATAAACTTATGTGTGGTAAATCAATGTGTTTGTGTTATTGAACAATTTACCATAAATTGGCGTCCCAACTGTAGGCCGAATGCCACAGTTCCTGTGCAAACTGTGAGTGTCTTGTGTATTGTGATCGTGATTGTGTATTGTGAACAATGCCGAGAACACGGAAAAGGCAATCCCTCAATGGTTCGCATGACGATGAACTCAATGACAGCATCACGCTGTCTCGCGATAATTTTACCGCGCTGTTATCAACGATCCAGCAATCGAATGCGGAGGTCTGTGAGCGTATGTTAGAACGCCTGTCGACAATCACGTCCCCTCTGACCGCTCAATCACCGGCGCCAACACCGAGTGCGGCGGAGAAGACCGGCAATTTCTCACGATGCTCGTCCAGATTCTCCGGAGCGGCGAACGAAAATGTCGAAACGTTCATCGATGCCATTGAAGCATTCAAAGAATGTACTAATATCAATGATGATGTCGCTATTAAAGGCATGTCTATGCTACTTACCTGCGAAGCGGCAACCTGGTGGCAGAGTATCCGCGCGGAGGTCATAACCTGGAAAGATGCAATACAGTACCTTCGCGATGCGTACGGCGACCGCCGTCCTGAATACAAAATTTATCGGGAATTATTCAGAGTCGACCAGGGTGAAGACGAACGCACAGACATCTTCGTGGCGAAGAGTCGAGCCCTCCTAGCACGCCTACCATCAAACGATCTGTCTACCAAGGTGCAACTTGATATGATATATGGCCTATTACATCGAAAAATACGTAAAAGATTACGACGCGAAGAGGTCAGTAATTTTTCCGAGTTACTAACAAAATCTAGAATCATCGAAGATTCCATTAACGAGTCAACAAAGCGAGAATCGCAAAACACCGCATCCATTGCTTCGCGTACAAAACGCAGTGCAACCGAAACCCCTACTCCATCCGCAATGTACAACGCGCGAACAACGAACTCCGCTGCGAGCGTGGGACCGCACGGGGCAGCTATCACGGTACGCGGCGGCGCAGGCGCCCCGCACTCCGCACCCCCGCACTCCGCGTCCCCGCACGTCTCGCCCGCGCAAGTTCCGAGCGCGCCGCGCGCGCTGCGCGCAATGCACGCGCGTGCTCCTACGTCACCATCGCGGGATGAACGTGCGCCATCAGCATCATCGAAACAGTCGCGACCGTTTTGTGTGTATTGTAAACACTACGGACACCAGCGCGACCAGTGCCGTAAGTTGGCGGACAAAGGTGAGTCAGCTGTTGAATCTAATAACTCGATTTCGTGTTACAAGTGCGGATCTAAAAATGTTACTCGTGAAACTTGTAAGAAATGTAACAACGAACAAAGTTTTTATAGTGTTGATGCTTTGCAAACTTCGGGAACAAATTACACTCAAACACAAAGAAATAGTTATCGTGATAATAGTGCGCGTTCCGAAATATCGTATAATCGCGTAGAGAAGTGTTTTAATGATAATAATTGTTGTGAAGATTTATATTCGAATACTTTATCTTCTTCTTGCTATAAAAATGTTGATGCAAATGTTTGTTGTGATCAAGAAAGTAATAACTGGTCCCGTGATAGTACGAGAAACGAGCCCGAGTACATTCAAGCTGAAATATCGGATAATAATAATTGTTCTTCTGTAAATAATAATTTTTCGGGCATCAATTTTTCGAACGATCACATGACCAGCAGTGAGGTCGAGTATCATAACGACCACTTTTGTAATTGTCCAGATAAAGATTGTTTTTGTTTTTGTCGTGATAACGTCCACAATGGAAAAGGGTATAAGGACGATTTTTGTAACTTCGCGGAAAATCGTAAATTTTCTTGTAATAACGTCCGTAATGCGATAGAGCATACGGACCGTTTTCGTGATTTACCAAAAGATAGTATTGTTTGTAATAATAGTGCCCGCGACGTAAAGGGGTATAACAACCAAATTTATAATTTTTCGCAAGATGATTTATTTTGTTATTATGATTTATCTAAGAATGTGTTAAATGATAATAAGGTATGTAGTGACACATGTTATGTAGAGGGCGCGCGCACCGGTGAGAGCTCCGACAGAAAACTTGGAAAAGTTTTGCGGCCGATCTTTGATATAAAAATTTTAGGTGCGTCGGGGACCGCGTTAGTTGACACCGGAGCTAAACATTGTATTGCGGGCCACACGCTACATACCCTCCTCCGTCGAAAGGGACACCCTCTTGAACCGGCGCGAAGACGTATTAAGCTTGCCGATGGACACGCTAGCGACGTAGACGTGCTCATAACTACTCTTGACGTGCATTTAGAGGAGAAGGTCATTAGGTCTCCTTTTCTTATCCTCCCAGAGGCGCGTAATAACGAAACGTTACTAGGCATGGATTTCTTGTTTGCAGCCCAAGTAGTTATGGATTTTTCTCGGGAATGCTGGTATTTTTCTAACAATCGCCGCGTTCAGTACATAATGCGTTTTGAACCCTCTTTATCACCAGAGCTTTCTTGTTCCTCTGCTGATGTACTCAGAGACGACGAAGGTACGCTGTTGAATCCACCTGACCGAAACCTGCTGGCGCAGACCTTGGTTGCCAATACGGATATTTTTCAGACACGGGGAGAGCCAACCCCTTTCGCTGAGCACCGTATTGAAACAGGTGAGCACCCTCCTATCTCCGTACCTCCGTACCGGTTGACCCCTGCCAAAAAGGAACTCATGCGTCAGGAAATTGAGAAGATGCTGAAGGACGACGTCATTGAGGAGTGCGAGTCTGCTTGGTGCTCACCAGCACTCCTGGTTCCTAAGCCGAACGGCAGCACCCGCTTCTGCGTAGATTATAGACGCCTAAACGCCGTGACCAAAACGGACCACTATCCGATGCCCTTAATTGACGAATTAATACAATCAACAAAGAGGAATTGTTATATGAGCACGTTAGACCTGAGATCCGGTTACTGGCAGGTGAGCGTAAATGAGCAGGATCGAGACAAGACGGCATTCATTAGCCCGTTGGGAACCTTTCGCTTCAAGCGCATGCCTTTTGGGCTCAAAAACGCTCCAGCAACTTTCCAGCGGTTAATCGACCGACTGCGCTCCTGCTCATCCCTGGCCAATGTGACAGTCCTGGCCTATTTGGATGACCTGCTCATCATATCCGAAGGTTTCCAGCAGCATCTCCAGGATCTCCAGGCTGTATTCAATCGACTTCGTGAATTCAAGCTGCGAGTGAATCGGGAGAAGTGCGTTTTCGCCAGGGGGAGTGTCAAATATCTGGGGCACGTAATTACCCAACAAGGCGTCTCTCCCGACCCTGAAAAGGTTCAGGCTGTACTAGACATGAAAGAACCAAGTAACTTGAAACATCTACGGACATTTTTGCAAACCTGTTCCTGGTTTAGGAAATTTATTCCGAATTTCTCCTCAGTAGCAGAGCCACTTACAAGGCTTACAAGAAAACATCAGACCTGGACCTGGGGTTCAGCTCAGACCATCGCTTTTAACGAGCTGAAACAACTGCTTACCTCAGCGCCAATATTAATCCAGGCTGATTTCAATCGCCCTTTTGTCCTCCGCACTGACGCGAGCAATTATGCAATCGGAGCTGTTTTACTCCAGGGGGAGGACAAGGAAGAACGACCCATTGAATACGCCAGCCGTCTTCTGAATGTTGCTGAACGCAACTATTCAACTACAGAACGAGAGGCCTTGGCGGTGGTGTGGGCAGTAGAACGATTCAGATGTTACCTAGACGGACATCCGGTGATTGTGGGTAGCGACCACCAACCACTTCGTTGGCTGATGACGTTAAAGTCTCCTACAGGACGTTTGGTGAGGTGGGCTCTCAAGCTCCAATCATTCGATATTCAATATCAGTACACCCCGGGAAAAGCAAATGTAGTTGCAGATACGCTGAGCAGGCCTATATGCTCCCAAGATAATCGCAGCAGTTGCGGTATCTGCTCAGTTATAATTGACTTACCCACTAAGAGCCCAGCAGAGTTAAGGCGGGAACAGCTTGCCGACCCGGAGGTTGAGAAAATCATCAAAGAAATGGAAAGTCCAGACGAAGTTGCATCTTGTAGATGGACGGACCGCGGGTACCTGTTATCACAAGGAGTACTATACCGGTATAATCCCGATTCAGATAGTGAGACTCCTCAACTTGTCATTCCCATTTCACTCCGTCCTGAGATACTGAAGGAGTGCCACGATTCTCCACTGGCGGGACATTCTGGAATCGACCGCACTTACCTTAAGATCGCTCAGTCATACTATTTTCCCGGGATGCGAAGAATCATTACAGATTATGTGAAGGCCTGTGTCGATTGTCAGCGATATAAGGCTAGCAATGACAAACCCCCTGGACTACTCCAGACGCCCGTGTTGCAGCAACGAAATGAGGTCCTAGCTGTAGACCTCTTTGGTCCCTTACCTGAAGGAGAGAACGGTGAGAGATGGATACTTCTCGTTGAAGATACCGCCACACGCTGGGTTGAGCTCTACGCCCTTCAGGAAGCGACTGCTGAAGCCTGCGCCCGTACTCTTACCGAGGAGTATTTTCTCAGATACGGCTTACCGCGCAGGGTCTTATCTGATAACGGCGTGCAATTTGTCGGGGCTGTCATGCAACAATGTATGTTCATCTTAGGCATTAAACAAAACTTCGTGCCACTCTATCATCCGGAGGCAAACCCCGCCGAACGCAAAAATCGAGACCTTAAGGCGCAGCTTGCACAACTCGTGGGGAATGACCATAACTCTTGGCCTGCGAAACTCCCAGTGATTCGTTTCGCTATGAATAGCGCTGTGTGTAGAACCACTGGTGCCACTCCCGCATATCTCATGTTTGCCAGAGAAATGAGATCCCCCACAGAAGCTCGTCATGATTTGAGGGCGATCCTCGATAAAGAGAACTTTTTCCCCCAAATTACTCCCTACCTAAGATCTTTTATCACCTCCTTATCTGCAGTTCGGGAACGAGTCGAATTACAGCAAGATCAATCTAAGAGGGTTGCTGATCAATCTCGTCGCCCTAGTCAAACTTACGAGGTAGGAGATAAAGTTTTAGTCCGGTCTCATGTACTGAGCCAAGGAAGCAAAGGTCTCACTGCAAAATTTGTGCCCAAACGGGATGGGCCATATACAATTACAAAAAAGGTTAGCCCTACAACCTATTTTATCTCACCAATAGGGAATCCTGAAGAATCCTTAGGAAAATACCATACGCAGGATTTGACGCCTTTCGTAGACGGTGGTACTAGAAACGACAAACCACCTGATCCTGTGATGCCCAAGCGACGTCGCGGACGCCCGAAGCACAAGGGCAATGAGCTAGTCCAGAAACGAGGGCGTTCTCCTAGACTAGAGGGGGAGTATGTCGCAAATCATTCAAATCCCCGTACTTCCGGACGCCGCCACGCCTGCCTTCCCTCGCGTTTTAACGACTACGCGGTAGAGGTGTAAGCGGGAGGGAGGAGCGAACGCGCAACGGTCGCCGGCGCGCCACCGCCGCCGCGGCCGACGAACAGTCTAGGCGCAGTTGCCGCGCGCGCGAGATCATTTTATCGTACTTACGAACCGCCGCGCGCGTTCTCACCAACGTTTAAAATTTGTACCTTCCCTTGACTCTTAACTTAATAACAATAAACTTATGTGTGGTAAATCAATGTGTTTGTGTTATTGAACAATTTACCATAAGATTAAATTTCTCAGTGATTTTATTCATAGCTGTACTTAATAAATTATTTATCTCTTGTCATATCATCGTGTGTCATATCTGCTTAGTTGTGATTTGAGCCATCAAGGCTCTATCAATTAAATAAACTGAGGGGTCTAATTAAAAAAAAAAGCAAATATTGAATCGATTTTGCGAGATTGATTCAAGTGCATGCGTTCCGATCTGAAAATCAATTCCATTGCGGTCTACAAAATCGATTCAAAGCAAATAATCGTGCATCCCTATCAGCCACTGCGCCAATCGTGCACCAATTATATGTTCATTAAGGTCCAATTCAACCGCTCAATATCCCCCATAAACCATTACAATAACTATTAATTGCGGGGATAACGTCCCATCCCCTTCGCTTGACTGGTAGTAATCATAGTAAGATGTTGTCAGTGCGTGCGGATACAGCATCCAATCACTTAGTTGTCTTTTAAGTTACCCAGGGGACGAGAAAGGGAGTTCTATTCTTAGACGGGGACACGGCCGCCTGCGCTTGTGTATACTTTTATGTTCTTTTGTGTGTACAAATACACAGGGTGTATCCAATTTCGTGCTATTCCTTTAAATCTCGTGGTTTACTGGTGGCATAGATTGACCCTGCATTGGATTTTATAGATACCTAGAACAAAAAAACAAACAAAAAGAAAACATTGTGTTATTAACAGAGATCAGAATAGGCAGAGTATATTTACCTAAACTTATTGGAAGGAGGTAAAACAGAGTGGATAATAACCTTCTCTAACAACCTGGAATAATTGTAATGGCATTTTAATCACGAATTATTTATTGGACTTTATTTATAGTTGCAAATTATTTATTTGAAGAATCATATAACATTTTTTGGGGTTCCGTACTAAAAGTATTAAATTAATAGCTTTGTTTTACAAATAACATAAATTTTAATTTAAAAAAAAAACCATTTGCCACCAGAGGTCGTGTTGACGGTGGGGGCAACTGGAAATGGCTGTTTTAGCGGTTATTCCCAGTTTCTCCTCGAATAAACTGACTGCGTGAAGCGATACCGCGCTAGTCATGCCCGCTAGCTGTCTTACCGAGTTTCCATCCTAACTCATACTAAAAATGCGAAAGTAAGTTTGTTTGTTTGTTACCTTTTCACGCCTAAACCACTGAACCGATCATGCTGAATTTTTTTATATACGTTGTCAGTTGTACAGAAACGGCCATAGGGTACTTTTCATCCCGAAAAAAGTACTGTTCCCGAGGAAAACAACAATAACGATAATAGATGGCGCCACGTGTCTAAAGAAACTTTAGTAGTGTGTTATGAGTTTTTTTTTATTATAAACTAGCTTTAGCCCGCAGCTTCGCTTGCGTGAAATTTTAAACCCGCGTTTACCCCTTTTTAGGTGTACCTAGTTGTAATATCCAAAACGTCTGGCTTCTATTACCTACTTATTTTGATGAGTGTTTATGCCAAATTTCAAGTTAATTACCCCTGGAATAAGGATTTTCATACAAACTTAAAACACTTATTTCACCCCCTTAGGGGTTGAATTTCCAAAAACCCTGAAACATGTGTACGTTTATTTCTGACCAGTAACCTAAATATTGAATTTCATGCTTCTTACTTCAAAAGTACCAGATTTCTCATACAAAATTACAACACCTTTTTTTATCTCTTATTTTATTTTCAATCAAGCAAAGTACCGTGCGGGATTCATCTAGGTATATCAGTAATAGATCATGTGGCTTTAAGGAAATTACGTGAATTTGTTTACAGCCTGTACATTTGGATGAAAGACACACAGTTTTACACAAAAAATTTCAACAGAGCACAGATATACTAAAATCATTTAGTGGAACTGTGATCCAACTTCGAATAGAATGGATTGGAACGTAATGTAATCAATTACATTCAAACCGAATGAAAACATTATTGTAGGTTATTGTAATATTGGAAATATTAAAGAATAATCTGTTCTATGGAGCTATTACCCGTGGTCCCAGTGGGTCGACCCATTAACGGGTCCACGGGTAATTTTATTTACCCGTAGACCCATGACACTAGAGATTGCATTCGAAGAAATGTAAATATCGATAATAAAGCTAAAAGCAACGCACAAACTATGCTATTAGGTCAAAAGAGTTGCAAAGAATATAATCTTATTTTCCTATTTTTATTGTTCGAGGTCTTTGTGATTTTGATTTGCAAAATTGCAAATCAAAATCACAAAGACCTCGAACAATAATATTTTTAATAGATAGAGTGATTCAAGAGGAAGGTTTATATGTATAATTACATGCATAATATGGTAGAGCAAAACGCGAAATACGCGATAAACGATAACCACGCGGGCGAAGCCGCTGGCGACCGCTAGTATATTATAAACGCAATTTTCAACATACGTCACGTTGCTCTCATATATTTAACAGGCGCAGAGGCTTTTAAACTCTTGGCTAGCTTGTAGAAAGAATAATAGGGTCTAGGCTTATAAATTGTGAAATAAGCAATTAATAAGCAATGTTTGGCCAATGAAAATTTCAGTAACTCCTCATAGTTACTACTCTACAGAGATTGACCAGCCATTCTGACATCAGAATGGCTGGTCAATCTTAAATGTTTTAATTCTTCTGACTTATGAAATAAGCAATTATCTCGTCATGATAAGCAAATATAAGCAATTGATAAGTAATTGTTGGGCATAATTTCAAAGCTAAATACGACTGTTGACCGGCGATTCTGACGTTCACGATTTATTTAGTTTAAATTTACTCTGACGCATTGTTCGTCCGGTGTCTTTCACCGAACAATTCAGAATAATTGCAAATCATTTAATAAATATTTATTTATTAGCATAGTTTGTTCGTAGCTCTTAGCTTTTTTATCGGTATTTACATTTCTTCGAATGTAATCTCTAGTGTCATGGGTCTACGGGTAAATAAAATTACCCGTGGACCCGTTAATGGGTCGACCCACTGGGACCACGGGTAATAGCTCGTTCTATGATCGAAATATGGTACCTAACGTACACAGTCCATTTGTTAGGTACTTAAATAAGGCAAACAAACTTGACATGTCATTTTATCTTAATAAAAAAATCTGCAAATTGTTAATTAGAAATGAGTCCTTACTGACATTATAAACCCGAAAGTAACTCTGTCTGTCTGTCTGTTACCTCATCACGACTAAACTACTGAACCAATTTTGATGAAACTTGGTACAGAGATAGCCTGGAACCCGGAGAAGGACATAGGCTACTTTTATCACGAAAAACGCGGAATACGCGATAAATGACATACCGTCTGCTAGCCCTAAGCTGAGCTTTGCATTTGTGTGAGAATGAATGCAGACGCGTCTTTTGCTTGGTTTAAACCGGTTTATTCTGCTTTTTGGCAATCGATACTACTTATGTGCACTCACACAAATACAAATCTCAGCTTACGCCTCACCAGTTGTACACGCGGGAGAAACCGCTGGTGACCTCTAGTTATCCATAATTTTAGAAAATCCAAATGTTTTGTTAATTTTAAGTAATATTGCATACTTTTAAGCTCATCATTTGTTTTATACACACACACACACACACACAACAATATTTTTAGGTACCTTTATTTTAAGTACCTAAACAGAGTACACTTATTTGTATAGACTACTAGTCAAACACTGAAAGGTAAGCTTCCACGTAGCAAATCTGCTACGGCTACGGCTGCGTAGCTCACATAGCCGTGAGTCTGCTACGTCGTAGCCTTCAGCGTCGTAGAGCTATTTCTTTGTAGTTTCTACTCTTATTCTGTTTAAGTGGGGCATTACATAACGGTCGGTTTTGATGCATTACATTGCTAGTTTACGATTTACAACGTACATTACAGTACACTCCTGTATTAGTATTTTGCAAGGAAAAACTGTTATCTGAACGCAATGATACATAAAAATACAAGTAATATGTCAATTGTGACCGGATACATAGAATCAATTGTGGGATGATTGATGAGTTCCAATCATCTCGGCGAACTCCGCAAAGATGTAGGCGCCTGAGTGATTGGTTAGCTCTTTTGATTGACGCAGGGGATGTTACATGATCGAGAACAAACAATGTTATGTACCTATTTTATTATCACGCCTTCAATGACTGACAGGGTAGACAGAGCAACCGTTAAAGTAATTACATAATTTTTTTTTGCTTCATTCTTTTTCTCTTGATCGCAAGCGCAACTGATAACCGTGAGGTCTTGGATTCGATTCCCGGGTCGAGTGTTATTAGGTTTTTCCGTGTGGAATTTCTCAGTTGCAGCCCTGAGTCTGTATTTGTGCCCGGCTGATGGTAATAGGTTCGCTCCTTATTACATGGGACTTTAACTGTGAAATGAAGGCGTACTATACACCTCTGCCCAACCCTTCGGGGAATACAGGTGTGATGATATGTTACGTTTTTTTTATGGGAACCCACGTTGCGAGGGCTTAAAGCCCGATGGTAGTTTTCCTGTTAAGTCTTCTAACAAACATAAGCCCGGCCAAAAATTATTAGAAAAATTCAATCAGAAAATTTTTGACGTGTGCCGTAATTTAAGGCACTCTGCTCATACATTTTGTACACACGGCTACACTGATATACATTTCCAGTTTACACTGACCTCTCACTGTAAGGAAATCCTATACAATGCGAGATCAGCTTATACTGGAAACGTATAGCTTGATCTGTAGCCGAGCGTACTAGACCCTACGGGTCAATTTATACTAGCGCAGAGTCGAAGTGCATCGAAGCGTTAATCTGAAACTTAACATAGCAAATTCACCCTTATCTCCACAACGTAATGCACATATTTCTTCTGAGATAAAAAGAAGACGCGCGAATTCGCGCGAATTCTCGCGCATTCGACGGAATTCGTCTTCTTTTCGACTCTGCGCTAGTATGAATTGACCCTACCACTAGCAACATGTCAGAATTTGTCGGAACCTGCAGTCTGCGGGCTGTAGTACAAAATGTATGCTGGGACTTCGCGCACTCATTAGAAATTTATTATAATATGCGGCCGGTTTTTGTTATTTTTACTATCAGCCTATGCTGTCCCACTATTGGGCAAAGGTCTCCGTTCATTTCTCCTACATAATGCGATCCCGCGCCACTGTCGTCCATTTTCAAGGAATGCATCAACTTAAGCTCGCCATCTCCTATGTGGCTTGCCGCGACCCCGGCTTACCGTTTCAGGGCTCAAGTTCCGTGCTATTTGGGCCCAGAGATAATACTATAATATATTTAGCAGCGGAATTGTATAGTTTGTTGAACGTTAGAAATAAAATCGGCTAAGTGCGAGTCGGACTCGCGTACAAAGGGTTCCGTACCATTATCTATAAAAACGGAAAAAAAGTCACGATTGTTGTATGGGAGCCCCCTTAAATCTTTGTTTTATTCTGTTTTTTAGTATTTGTTGTTATAGCGGCAACAGAAATACATCATCTGTGAAAATTTCAACTGTCTAACTATCACGGTTCATGAGATACAGCCTGGTGACAGACGGACGGACGGACAGCGGAGTCTTAGTAATACTTGAGGAATAGGGTCCCGCTTTACCCTTTGGGTACGGAACCCTGAAAAAGGAGCCTTAATTTATCCACGGAATATATCACGGCTTATATTTTAACATAAACTCAACATTTTGATTTGCAAACTAAGTATTCATGGAGTTTCTTGCCGGCTCTTCTCCATACGACCAACTTTTCGGAATCGCGCAACTAAATTCAATAATGTTTCTTAAGTGCCTGTAAGTGCCTATTTTTAATAAAAAACTGTGAACGTGAACGATTTACAAGGGCTTACATTTCTAAATAGACTAGATAGGTAGAGACTTAGAATAATAACGCCTAGAAACCTAGTACGAGCACCAAAAGTGAAGCAACTCAAACTATGCCGGATACGGCAAAGTTAGCGAATCGAGCCGTCAGTGCTCAATGTCACGCTCTATTGAACACAGCTCCCAAGAAATATTTGAAAATGCCAATTTGTTGCGTAAAAAGATGCTATAGCACATCTGGAAAACATAAAAAATGTGATAAAATTGCATCTCACATATTGATACTAACATTTAATCCATTATTTTTACGTAAATCGATCTCCAAATCAAAATTTTCTTAACCTAATTTATTACAACGAAGTGTTGCCAGTTGTAAAGAAAAATTACCCATAATACAGTAGACACTAACACTTGGAGTCTACTGTTTTTGATGCCCATTTTATAGTAGAAAAACGTGTTTTATATGTTAAAAATAACAAACACATGGTCACAGCAGACCCGGTTTAAAATTATAGGGTGACGATTTTGAAATATTTAAAAAGTTATCATAATTTGCGAATGTTTGTCGCGTATACTAACTACTAGTTTAAATAGATACGCGACATAGACTCGCAAATTAATAAATTATTCTAAGTATAATTACGAGTTTAGTTAAAAACAACAATAAAACTTTTATATAGTATTACGATAAATATGTACTTGTGACAGTATTTTTATTAATTAAAAAAATAGATTCATTACTTAAGTTACGTACGTAACATTTTTTATAATGCAATCTATGCTATGGCCCAAATACATACAATTTTTCCCCGAATTTAGGGGAAATTATATTTTCGAGCAACATTTTTTTTACGTCTGTGTGCGTGTCAGTCTCCGTAATTACATGCCGCTCACTCACACATAATTACGAATGTTGCTTCAGTTTTTTGTAGGGAGCGTGTATGAGACTATCCTTCTAGGCGTTATTATTCTAAGGGTAGAGATTTATAAATTTAGTAGCCAACGAGAGTGTCTACGCCAACTAAACAGCACATCACTAGCGGCGGCACAACACTATTGATAGTTCCGCCAGCCGACCGGATCTTTCCGTCGGAAGTAAATTCAATTCGCTACGGAGAAACCATCTTAAGGTGTGTCCAGACCTGGCGAATGCGCCGTTCGCGAGCCGCTTGCGAACTGCTGGGAGGTGCACCGCGGGCGACACGAGCGCCTGTAGTGTATGACATAACGTCACGCACATGAACGTGTTAGATAAGGTCTTTTAGATGTAGAGTTAGCACTATTTATCATACATAGACTAACACGTTCACACGTCCCTTCATTGTATATATAGGTAGGATAATTGAATAAAGATATACAAGGTTAGTCAGAAAGGGGGTACTAATCCGGAAGGGTGTTAAAGTACACATAATAATGAATAACTTTTGTTCTACCACTTTTCTCAAAAGTCAATAGTTTAAGAGAAACAGTTGTTCAAAAATCTCAAAAAAAAGTCTCTAAAATCTATCTATTCCCAGTTATGATCAGCTGTGTTTACATTTTAGGTCATATTTGGGGTCATGAATTAGAAGCACCATTTTCTGAATTTGTAACTAAAGCAGGAATGAAGAATTTTAGAAAAAACTAAAATAAAAATCATTTTATTTGGAAAAAAAATATCGAATTTTGAAATTTTAACACTTGCTTTCAAATAGTCATCATATATCGATACCATAAGTGCGCTTCGGATTAGTACCCCCTTTCCGACTAACCTTGTATAATCATTCAGTGTGTACTTGAAGCTTGTTATAATATTACTCCCTCGTCCCCACATTACACGCCGCTCGCGCACAAGCTTCGCGCCGTACTCGAGGGACGCGCGAGCCGCCCACGGTACACCTTTCTCGCCCCGCCCGCGTCTCAGTAATCTCGCTGTCAGTAATAAAATAGTCGATGCCGCAGCAATTATGCTAACGGCAGTCGTATGGTCCGACATCTTCGGAAGCAAATTCACAACTGAGGCTCATAGTTCAAACGCGAAAGAAGCTATGTGCGCACGAGACGCGCGCTTGCTGCACACGCTCCCCACTCGAGCCTTGCCGGAGTTGCACTAGAGCGGCGCACCAAACGTAGGCTGTGACCACACGCGAGCAACACGCGCGCAGTTCGCAAGCGGCTCGCGAGCGGCGCATTCGCCAGATCTGGACACACCATTAGATCTTAACTATTGCATCGATCTTCAACAAATACCATTATCGACCATACAAAACTATATTAACATTGTAAATACCACAAAGTCCTGCGAATTTTGACGACACGTTTGGTTCAGTGGCTAAGCGATTTACTTCTGCGCTAGGGGTCGTAGGTTCGATTCCCAGACAGAACAAAAAATTGTATGGCCTACAGATGGTTGTTTCGATGGGCGTTTGTGTATGTGAGATTTGTGTCTGTAAACTCACCCACGATACAGGAGAAATGAGAAGAGCGGAGCAAAGTAAAAAAAAAAAACTACTATTGATCCTGTGTCACGAGAAATAAATATCTATCAAGTCAATGACGAGTTTGATGCTACAAGAGAAAAAAAATTAACTACTTACGCAGTGGGCAGGGCATAACAATGTTACTTCGAAGTATACATGTTATTATGGTACTTTGCAACAATAGCCTACACATCATTAGCCCCAATACAACCGTATATTCCCCCCTTAGAATAATAACCCTCAACACAATACCTGCTCTATTGGCAACGACCCAATTGTCTATGGCTTGACAGTCATCCTTGACATATATCTTCGCTACTTAAATGTCATCGTGTTTTGATCATAACATATCATCACTAGCGTTGAAAATGACATGTAAAATACATATATCTTTCAAACGCCCCTGTATTTTTCAATAAAATACAGAAACTTTCGTTGCGGATCTTCGGTTGAATTTTTCGCAAGTTTAAGTTTTTTACATGTATTTTACGGTGTATTTTTCGCATTTTTTGAAATGTGTATAATAATTTGTCAAAGGTTCTTTGATACATACATTAATTTTCTAGGAAATGTATATATTTCCTAGGCATTGAATGCAATTCCTAAATGGGACTAGGAAATGTATACAAATTAACATTATACCGTAGAATTAGCGAATCGATGAAAAATAAAAAAGAGATAAACTGATTTCAAGAGCGAGTGAAGCGTGCTCGGTTTTTTGGGGCACCCCGACACGGATAGGTTAGGTTCGAAGGACTAGATAAGTGTTAGTGAGGCTAGAGTGAGCGAGCAAAGCATAACATAAACACAACAACATTTTGTGTACCTCCATTACCGTTCAATTAATGTTAATAAACAAGATTTTTTCCCTTTGATTGTTAAATATCAAAAATATAAAAATGTGTAAGATTGTATTTTTCAGACGAATGAGAAATTAGTTTTTTTCGAAAATTACATGTAGGTATTATACAGGAAAGATTGGGAAAGATACAAAGTTTCGAAAGAAACAAAATGTATTTTTTTCAATTTTCAACGCTAATCATCACGCTTGTATTCCCTGAGGGGTTGGGTAGAGGTACACCTCTACCCACCCTAGTACATAGTACACCCTCATTTCGCTGTTATTTTTAGTGCGCGTTCAAACGACACGCGTCCGCTAAGCGTACGCCACGCGTGTCAGCACCAGCGTCTAACTCGCTTTGAAATTTGTTGTATATAATTTGAGTCTTATGACACATCAATAGATCTCAAATTGCATTTGCCATCCTAGCTGGGAGGGTGGAGGCGGCGCGGGTTCTGTCTGCGCGATTGCGACGCGTGTACTACGCAATAGCTATTCGGGCGCTGAGCGTGCGCGTGCACTTTACATCGATAAAAAATGTACGTTAAGACAAGGGACTAACTATTAAATTCCAAAGTTTCTGAGGAGGGAGCGATTCGAAAGAGAAACGCGCGCGAATTCGCGCCGAAAAAAAATCGCGCATTTGGGAACGCAGCCTTAAGTACCATGTAATAGGGGGCGAGCCTATTGCCATCAACCGGGCTCAAATCATCTGGATTTGAAAAACTTGAAAAAAGAGAAAAGCGTTCTGTTTCGTTTCGTCCTCAATTTTAATTAGTTGTCAATAATCTTCAATTCTTTGAAATAGTATTCCATACTTGATAATTTTTTTAAAGTAGTCATTTCTTTCTTTGTAGCCATACCAACGCTAGCTTTGACCGTTCTGTAGGCTTTAGATATGTACAAGGTGTAACATAAATAACGCACAACCTCTTAAGGGTTCACTGTACTCATCATTATGAACAAACAATACTATAGACTCAAACGTGAAATCGCGTAAAAAAATTCAGCTGTTCCCTAAATTTTGACGAGTTATGCGAACATAAATGTAGGGAACATCTGTTTTTTTTTCGCCATTTCCGGTTTCGTCCCATAGTAAAAGTTGTTCATAGTGTTGAGTACAATCTCCCATTTCAGTTTGTCGAGTGTTTACAATTTCACCCTGTATTTAAACAAAACATGGATAGTGTAGCTATTTTACGGTTCTTGATGATGTCGTTTACGTTTTTTCGATAGCAATCTCCTAACGGCTACAATTTACGAAATGATTGAGCTATACAGAGCTATACGGACTCATCTTTGGGTAAACAGAATATAGTTAGTAAAGTAACTACGAGTAGTATACATACTAGTTACTACTTTGTTATGATGAAATATACCGTATACTTCATCATAACAAAGGCGAATTTGCATTTGATTCAGTATCAGGAGTCAGCGTTGCTGTGTTGTAATCCTGAACTAGTGTAAACACGTTTCAAGCCAGTCCAGCGTCTAATCCAGGGCTGGATTTAATAGTTTTAGTCTAATATCAATCCAATATCTGGATCCACTGACATTAGGAACAATTGAACTCTGGAACAATTGTCATAATTACATTTAGATTTTCGTAATGTTTTGTATTGTAATATCTTTAAAGAGTGTTAACGAATTTGTGTAATTCCTTCAAACCGCGTGATCTACTAGTGACACAGATTCTCCCTAAAAGGGCATTTTTGAAAATCAACAATAAAATTTATTCAAAATCAAATCTTGGTTTTCTATTTCTGAGTTATTTTAGAGCCCCGAGTTAACTGACTGCAAAGAGCGATATTGCATAAGTCGTACCCGTCAGCCGTGTCGCCGTGCTTTCATTAATTTATGCGAGGCATCGAAATGTTCACTAGAAGAAAAAAATATTTTTGGAAAAAAAAAACTTATTTTTACTGATTCCTTATAACGTGGTTTAGATAATATATGATCAATTAAAGCAACCGCATGATTTTTTTTTATTTTTAATCTAGCTTACTCCCATGTGGCTTTAATCTGTACCAGTAATTGATCATGTATTTTTAACGAATTACACGAATTCGTTTACACCCCGTATTGTTCATTATTTCTAAATACCTATGTATTTTATGTAATTTATATTTATCTTATGAATTCGTACTATATTCAGTTGAAAATTGTCAATCCTTTTTATTTCTTTTTTTGCTGTACCTATTTCGACGCTTTTCTTTTTAACCCGAAGGTTGCCTGGTAGAAAATGCCTTATGGCAATAAGTCCGCCTCATGTACAACCATAGTACTTAGAAGTATAAATAAATAAACAAATGAGAAAACTTGTTCATACAATATTATTATATTTACATGTATACGCAAAACTTATCTTTTTAATTTAGATTCGAAACCAAACGACTCCAGCGTTCATTAAAGCCACGGAACTTTGAACAATCTCTCAGAGAGAAAACACACCGAATAACAGAATATCAATAAACTCGGAGACATGATAATTGCTTGCCTTCACAAGGGTTCAAGTAAAATTTAAATTACTCAAACTCTTGACAGGTAATATCTTCAAGATGGTATTATTACAGAAAGGAAAATTAGTCGTATTACGAAATGTATTTCATACTTACTTTGATATACGATCGTGTTATTTTCGGAAGCGGCAGCCATTTTGTTCTAAATATTAAAACTTGTACCAAACACAAGATTTAAGTTTTGGCTCCAATATTCAATTACAATATCCCACTACAGCATGTTCATTGTCTCCTAATTGGTATGTCTACACCAGTGCTCTTTCATTTTCATCTTGCGCTTTCGTCTGACGCATGCCTGAAGCGCTGCTTATACCAAATTCTCAACTCGGCAACCGGAGGTAAAAATACAGAAATGCGTCGCACTCGCATGTGAATGTCTCGTCACTCAGCATCATGCTGTATTGTGGCAGCATGGAGACTAATTTTCCCAACATGCAACACCAACAGCACTGATTATCGCTGAAAGGAGAATTACATTTCATTTGTCAAAAACCCAGTCGGGGTCAGTGAGATTGTTCCTCACAGAACGAGCACTAAGCTTATTTAGCCTAGGCTAAATAAATAAACAAATAAACGGCTTGAGCCGGCCCAAGGGCCGGCTCAAGCCCGGCCTTGCTGTCCAGTAAGCTTATTAAATCTAAAATAAACTCCTGTTGTTGTACAAAGCATCATAAAACAATCAGAGAGTCTGTTTTAGGTCAAACTTGAACAAAGTTCCTTTAGCGACAAGCGATTTTGCAAAATCAGATCCTGTAACATTTCGCTCACCTTTCTAGTTTAATAAAGTTTAACAATATCTCTAAAATGTCCGTCATACCGCTTAGTACGACGAACAGTTAAGGGATCAGTATTAATATTTCAACTGAGATCGAAATTTGTAATTCTGACAAGGTGTCGCTCCATACAGGCGGCGAAACAAGGCATTTGCATAGCGCAGAGACGGACTAATACAGCGCGTTATTGCGACAAAGGGAAATATTAATAAGGGAACAAGCAGGAAGCTGCTGATAAAATGTGCAAGCCAGGCATTAAGTTGAAGAAAAAATGCGTTTGGAAATATAATACTACAGGTCTATTATAACGACATCATCATTCAGCCGACGTCCACTAGTGGACATATGCCTCCCCCAAGCCATGTTGGGAACGGGGGGGAGGGGGTTTGCCATAATCGCCACGCTTGGCAGGCGAGTTGGCGATCGCAGTATGGTTGTTAAAGTACTCAGAGAACGCTGCTGCCCATCCTCTCTTGAATCGCTATTATAACGTAATCATACTATAATAATAATACTATATTGTGAAGGACGGCACAGTTGACATCTGACGGGCATGCCACTGCCCCAGTGAATCCATCAGACATATTCCCCCTTATTACAAAAGATGGTTTAAACCAAGACTAAAAGATGGTGTAAACCCAGGTTTAAAATACACCCATCACTTTCTTATGTCATATAACAAAAAGAGACGGGGCTATTACAAAACCCAGGTTTTTCTTAGACCATCTTTTGTAATAAGGGGTAAAATCTCTGGTTGTTCTTGTCTTGCTAACGGTGAGTATTTGCACAGGCACAACCTCGTGGCAACTTGCTCTGAAATATAACCTTGTGGAATCGGAAGTACTGTACTACAGATATGTACCCGACCCAGTTCTCGAGAATGGTCATGTCACATTGTACTGGAATCGATCTATTATCACTGACAGGACTATTGTTGCCAATAAGTCTGACATGGTGGTGATAGATCGATCAGAGCGTCTCATGTCTCGTAATGATTGATGATATCACTGTTCCGCATGACGAGAACCTCGTGATATCTGAGGAAGTTATAGAATGAAATATCAAGACTTGGCACACGAGGTTGTCTCCCTGTGGAATGTTGATTCAGCAGTGATTGTGCCGATAGTAGTTAAGGCCAATGGCTTCATAGCCAAGAGTCTCGACCAATAACCTCATGGGGCTCTTGTTAGGTGGCTGGATCAAGGGCTTGATACAGAAGGCGGTATTCCTGGACACGGCTTGTATTGTCAGGAAGTTCCTCTATCTGATGCCCTGACCGCCGGCAGCTTGGACCCTGTTCCCGATGCCAGTGGACTACTATATTTTTATATTTTTAAATGTTCTTTTTTTATAGAAATATTTAAAAATGTACATTATATTTACGTGTATGTTAAATGAATGTATATGTTAAAAAAAACGACGACACGTTTGGTGCAGTGGCTAAGCGATTGGCTTCTGCGCTACGGGTCGTGGGTTCGATTCCCACACGGAACAAAAATTTGTATGGCCTACAGATGGTTGTTCCGGGTCTGGGCGTTTGTTTGTGAGATTTGTGTCTGTAAACGCACCCACGATACAAGAGAAATCTTAGTGCCGTTTTTAAAAAAAATCGTTTAAAAAAAAAAAAAAAATAACGAAATAATCCTAATCCTAACTAATATTCTAAATGCGAAAGTAAGTTTGTTTGTTACCTTTTCACGCCTAAACCACTGAACCGATCATCCTGAAATTTTGCACATACGTTGTCAGGTGTACAGAAAAGGACATAGGGTAGGGTTTTTTCATCCTGAAAAAAGTACTGTTCCCGAGGAAAACAACAATAACGATAATAGATGGCGCCACGTGTCTTTCGAATCATGATTGAGTTATATTATTATAGCAACTTTAGTAGTGTGTTAAGAGTGTTTTTACGCGAGTGAAGCCGCAGGCAAAAGCTAGTGCTATATTATAAATGTGAAAGTTTGTAAACATGGATGGATGTTTGTTTTGTTACTCAATCATGCATAAACGGCTGCACCGATTTGGGTGAAAGGAGACCTGACACGCTTCATACATTTTTGGACCAAAATCCAAAGTAGCCGGCCAAAGAAAAGTATATGCATATTATGATAGTACATGACTACCTAAACATTTTTTATTATTACGTCATTCCTTTAGGTCTGATATCTGAGTCACTACAGGTTAAAATGTTCGATCTTAGTGAAAAAAAATCAAGAATTTAAGCGTTAAGACATTAACTAACAGTACCTACATAGTATCTTAATGTTTGTAAGTAAAATACGTACACACTACAATACTTAGGCGAAAAAAAAAAAGAAACAGCGTAGTCACGCAGAACCTTTCAGCCTTCATGGCTACCTGCCTCTAAAACAATAACAATTAACGTTTGGCACATGTTTTTCACTTACAAATTATTTTTTAGTTTTGACAGTAATGGAATATTTTAACCTTATGTAGTGACTCAGTTATCAGACTTAGAGGAATGACGTCATATTAAAAAATGTTTAAGTATTCATGTACTATCATAATATATGCATAATTTTTTTTGGCCGGCTACTTTTCTTTTTGGTCCATTTTGTCAGATGTCCTTTAGCACACAGATAGACCATATTCTGGATTAAAAGTATTAAAACTTAAGACTTTTTTTCGGGTATTTGAAGTAGTTTTCCTAGAATGCAATGAAAGCCGCGGGCAACAGCTACTAAAGTACTAGGAGGTTACTGTATTTTAGAATTCTACCTTTTGTACTATGTTCAAAGTACGTTGCTGGTATTTCTGTGAACTACCGTAACTAAACTAAAAGCTCTTGTGGTAAATTACGATTAATTAAAGTAAGTCAAAATGTAGGGTTGGTACATAAAAGTTGTTGATCGCTTAGCTCTGACGTAACAGCCCTGTTGGTATTTAGACAAATGAATATGTTCTTTTCACTTACTTTTTTCTTAGATTTATTAGACTGATATGCAAATAACACGTCATTAATTTGAAAAAAAGTTAGCAACGTCTAAAATTAACAAAATTATGGTAGGTAATAAAAAATAGAATTTGACGACACGTTTGGTGCAGTGGCTAAGCGATTGGCTTCTGCGCTACGGGTCGTGGGTTCGATTCCCACACGGAACAAAAATTTGTATGGCCTACAGATGGTTGTTTCGGGTCTGGGCGTTAGTTTGTAGATTTGTGTCTGTAAACGCACCCACGATACAAGAGAAATCTTAGTGTGGGGCAACGTTTAAAAAAGTATTTAGAAAGCCATTTCAGAATATAATTTGAAAATGTTTTATAACTTACATAAGTCTATGAAAGCAGTGAAGTTTTTATCGATTGAATTATAAAAAAATATTCGAAATGGTTTATTTTCTATAAAAATATGATACTATTCCATATCATTAAAGCGACGCCATTAGAATATGAAGTTTCATTCTCAGAATAAACTCGAAGTTACGAATAAACGAATGAATAGTTATTAACATAATTATTTCTGGGAAATCGAGAAATGAACATTATTTTGTATCATGCTTATTTTACTCAGCAATGAGAGTTTAACATTGACAGTTTTTAAAGGTAACTTGGGACAGTGTTTGATAGTTTACTATTTTCTTCTACTTTTTAGGATTCCGTACCCAAGATTAAGGGCCCTATTACTAAGACTCCGCTATCCGTCCGTCTGTCCATCTGTCACCAGGCTGTATCTCATGAATCGTGATAGTAAGACAGTTAAAATTTTCACAGATGATGTATTTCTGTTGCCGCTATAACAACAAATACTAAAAAAAACAGAATAAAATAAATATTTAAGGGGGCTCCGATACAACAAACACGATTTTTTTGCCGTTTTTATAGATAATGGTACGGAACCCTTCGTGCGGCACTTGGCCGGTTTTTTATACTTCTTGGAATTGGTATTTTATTAATGATGTATAAGAGTTTCACTAAATATTTTCGTGCCATTCTAAATCTCTATTATATTATAAATGCGAAAGTAACTCTGTCTGCTTGCTTGTGTATTTTTAAAAAACCATGTCGAGTTCATTAAAAACTTTTTGATACAAACTTCATTCCCATCATCAGTAGGCTGTCTTGATCGAGCGCTTCTAAGTTCATCCCTGTGTATTTTATAGTAGGTTTGTGTGCGAGCATCAATTGTGACGTCACAAAGTGAATGCGTGCCGGCAAACTGACACTGCACACGTATGATGTATTCCTGCACGGATATTTTGAACGTACTGTATCTAACTAAATAGATTAATGTGTCTATTGGATTACAGTCGGTGTCTGATATTGTATAATACTCTGGCTAAATAGTTTGTTTTATAATTATTATTTTGATAATATCGCTATATAATGCTTGCATTCCACTGTAAAGTATGAGCATCATGCAGCAATTAACGATACACCTATAATCATATCATTTTACTGCCTATTGTCTGGCAGTATGAGTCTGTCATGCTCACATAAATGTCCTGCTGATGGTGGCGTTGTATATCCGGTCGTTAGGTTCCCTACCTAACGGTACTATGGTTTGGTTGAGCTAAGCGATGCGGATGTGCACGTCATACTCGTGAACGGGTGCTGTCTGTCGGGACTGGTCAGCTCTTAATTGCAACGGCAATCCGAGGAGGCATATTTTTCTATTTGTTACTTTTATGTGTGTTTATTTGTTACGTTAACCTGCATTATTCTCATTCTATGTCGCACGCTACTGTAATGGAATTGTAATGAATAGTCATGATCTACTATTTTAAAAAGAGTATTCATGGAGTTTCTTGCCGGCTCTTCTCCATAGAACCTATCTTTTGGAACCGTGCACCTAGTTTTGACTTTTTAAAAGTGCCTGTAATCTGGTCTATTTGAAATAAAAAACCTTGACTTTGAGTTGAGAATTCTAAGATAAGTAGAATTTAATTAACAAAGCATTGATAGCCTAGCGGTTGAACGCTCGCCTTGAGTTTGAGTTCGATCCCGGTCAGCATCGCTGACTTTTCGAGTTCATGTGTGAATTATGATTTGACTGGCTTTTGCCCGCGGCTTCGTTCGCGTTAATTAAGCTCAAAAACACTCCTAACACACTACTAAAGTTTCTATAATAATATAGTTCAATCATGATTCGAAAGACACGTGGTGCCACCTATGAACGTTATTGTTGTTTTCCTTGGGAACATTATTTTTTTCGGGATGAAAGGTACCCTATGTCCGTTTCTGTACACCTGAAAACGTATATGCAAAATTTCAGGATGATCGGTTCTGTGGTTTAGGCGTAAAAAGGTAACAAACAAACTTACTTTCGCATTCATAATATTGGTTAGGATATCTAACGCTTACTGAACGGTCAAAGCTAGCGTTGTTATGGCTACAATGACAGAAATGACTACTTTAAAAATTTATCAAGTATTGAATACTATTTCAAAGAATTGAAGATTGTTGAAAACTAATTAAAATCGACGACGAAACAAAACAGCACGCTTTTCTCTTTTTTCAAGTTTTTCAGTCCTTTTTTGTTACGTGAACAATTTTTAATCGCTTATAACTTGGAAATTTTACTAAATTCACTGTTTCCCATGTTTACTATACAAGGTGCAACATAAATAACGTAAGGTGTAACATCTTAATAACTAACTTTAAAAAAAGTAAAAACCGACTTCAAAAAATACTAAAAAGAGTAAAATAATTACTATAAGTATTATAAAACTAACAGTTTTAGAAGTCGGTGCAATTTTACACTGAACATAATTAAAGGCACCGACTTCTGAAACTGTTAGTTTTATAATATGGTAATTATTTTACTCTTTTTAGTTTTTTTGAAGTCGGTTTTTACTTTTTTTTAAAAGTTATTTTGTTTTTCTGTTTTTAGTGGCATTAACAATATACAAACATGCAATTATAGCAATCTCAGGCAATTGGCTGTTATCCATTGAAGAGTTCCATTGTCAATCTCCGAGGGTCTTCATCAGATCTTCACCAAATTTAAATGTTACCATTTCGGAAGAATACTCATTCAAACAAAAAAATAATTTTGCAAATCCGTATAAACGACGGAGTTCTGCCCATAAATACATAAAAAAAATTACATATAAACATCCGAATTGAGACCTCCTCCTTTTTGAAGTCGGTTAAAAAATTAGCTGTTCCCTACATTTTGACGAGTTATATGCGAACATAAATGTAGGAAACAGCTGATTTTTTTTCGCGATTTCAGATTTGGTCCCATAGTAAAAGTTGTTCATAATGATGAGTACAGTGACCCCTTAAGAGGTTGTGCGTTATTTATGTTACATCTTGTAGAAGTTTCCAGATAAGTAAAAAGAAATGTTTAAAAAAAAACAACTGAATCTTTGGTCTTGTGGTCTCAAACGCGACTGCTGAGCATGAGGCCCTATGGGTTCGATCTTCAGATCGGGCAAAGTGTTATTGGGGTTTTCCGTGTGGAATTTCTCAGTAGCAGCCTGGTGTCTGGATTTGTGCCCGGTCGATGGCAATAGGCTCGCCTCCTATTACATGGGACTTAAATATAGCGGTGAAATGAGGGTGTATTAAACACCTCTGATCCACCCTTTGGGGAAAGGCGTGATGTTAAGTTAATAAAAAACAATTAAACATGTGGAGGAACGAGGTATGGTGTTCCTCCAACCAAAGGGAGGATCCTCCAACCAGGAGGAGTCTTGTGCCTGGCGGGCTACTGCCCAACGGTTTATGTTGGGAGGTTGTATATCTGTTACCGGCAATCTGTATAATCCGGTATTCTATACAACGCCTAGGCAATGTATAGAATGCCTAAAACGTTCAGGTAATGTATGAAATATTATTTATTATATACTTTGCCTAGGCATTCTATACAATACCGAATGCGCAGCCGGTAATGTGTGAAAAAGACGAGAGCGGCGAAGGGGAAGACGTGCGAGCAGGCAGTAAACTCCACACGAGGCATAATAAAAACAAATGAAAAACTTAAGGGGATGTTTGGAAGGTTGTTTGGGTTTCCAAAGGAGAGTCGACGGAGACCCGCTGCGCGGGGCTCCTATTTCTGTCTGCAGGGTTTAAAGTAACCTAACACGAAGGGGATGACGGGAGCTATACTATCTGCGTGTTAAATCATGATAGCGCGATGTAGGAACTGTCATCTATGAGAATTGTCAATATTGTCGCTGTAGTCGTCTACATCGCCGGCGTGTTGCGTAGTTCGCATGTGGCGAGGATAGATGCCGCCACAAACATATTCACCCTTATCATAAGCTAGTCTAAAGCAAAGCCACAGTTCCAAAATAGCCCCATCTTTTTTTGTTATACGTCGTTAGAAAGAGATGGGTGTATTTTAAATCTGTGTGTACCTTAGTCTTAGTGTAAACCACCTCTTGGAATAAAAGGGACGTCTATCTTTTGTGTTTTCATAGAGGTTTCACACTGTATTAACGTTTTCTCAGTAATCAGACGATACAAAGCATGTCAGTTCTAAGAATTAATACGGTCTGTAGAGAGCAAACTACAAAGGTGCCGTTGTTGAAGGTAATACTATACAGGATGTCCCTGGAAGTATGGATGAAATCGAATAGGGGCGTGGACTTGTAGTAGTAAAAACTTGAGTAAAATCTTTGCCAGACCAAAAAAGCCTTTGCAGTAAATGTTTTTTCTTATTGAACATATGTTTTCTAGCTGCGTAAAAGTATTACCACAAGAAAGACCTATTGTTCGCCAAAGTCCTGAAAAACATGATATCTCTGATAGTTTTTTTTATGATTTTTTTCTATGCTAAGTGATTGAAAAAAAAAAACAATAATTGGTCATAACTTTTGAACCGTAAAAAATTGCACCGACATTCTCAGGGTTAAAAAGTTTGGAAATGACATTGCCCACGCCCCTATTCGACTTGATCCATACTTCCAGGGACATTCTGTATAACCGTGCTACGTATACTTATGTACCAGGTGGGTCTAATTACATAAACTGCAGCGAGATTTCTGAGTCACAGTTCTGAAATATTTTTCATAAACAATCGTCTCTTTTGGGCTGTCCTGCGTAGGCGATAGACACGACACGATGAAAATTACACGTTACGTCGAAAGAATGAAAGAAAATAAATTTTATTCAGCCAAGGACGTTGATAGCACAAACAATAAAAACAGAAAAAGAATAAAAGATACATGTTTTATGTCGAGCATGCTCAAGCTCATGCTCATGGGCGTTAAACACTTTTATTTTATGTAATTTATATTTATCTTATGAATTCGTACTATATTCAGTTGAAAATTGTCAATCCTTTTTATTTCTTTTTTTGCTGTACCTATTTCGACGCTTTTCTTTTTAACCCGAAGGTTGCCTGGTAGAAAATGCCTTATGGCAATAAGTCCGCCTCATGTACAACCATAGTACTTAGAAGTATAAATAAATAAACAAATGAGAAAACTTGTTCATACAATATTATTATATTTACATGTATACGCAAAACTTATCTTTTTAATTTAGATTCGAAACCAAACGACTCCAGCGTTCATTAAAGCCACGGAACTTTGAACAATCTCTCAGAGAGAAAACACACCGAATAACAGAATATCAATAAACTCGGAGACATGATAATTGCTTGCCTTCACAAGGGTTCAAGTAAAATTTAAATTACTCAAACTCCTGAAAGGTGGTCTTCAAGATGGTTTTATTACAGAAAGGAAAATTAGTCGTATTACGAAATGTATTTCATACTTACTTTGATATACGATCGTGTTATTTTCGGAAGCGGCGGCCATTTTGTTCTAAGTATTAAAACTTGTACCAAACACAAGATTTAAGTTTTGGCTCCAATATTCAATTACAATATTCCACTACAGCATGTTCATTGTCTCCTAATTGGTATGTCTACACCAGGGGCCTAATTCTCCTAAAATAAATCTTGATAAATCACAACCGAACCAAGGCCGAACCGTTCATTCAGACAGTTCTCAATTTCAAAAGCTATCAAATTGTTTGACACAAAAAACAAAATCAATCATTTTGAAAGTTTTCGAAAACAAAAACTGACTGGCGGTTGTGGTTCGATTGCGTTTGGCAACAATTTATTTTAGTAGAATTGGGCCCCAGAGCGCTTTCATGTTCATCTTGCGCTTTCGTCTGACGCATGCCTGAAGCGCCATAGCGCATGCAAATAGCGCATGCCTTAATACTAGTTGGAGTCTTATGGCAATCAATATTGCATGTGCTTGACGTAAGAGGAATTGAAAGTTGAAAGCGCAAGATGAACATGAAAGCGCAAGGGTGTTGAAATACCAAATGTGTCTTCTACATGACTTTACACAATATTCTTTTGCAGGGCCTAATTTTACCCTACAGGCTTAATAGGACTTAGCAGCGCGACGAGACACGTCGGGCGAAGGACAAAAAGTATTTTGAAAGAACAAAGAAAGAAAACAGAATATCAATATATTCAGCATGCAAATCGACACAGTACTTACTCGTACTATAATGCCAACAGGTGTTACAGTTTTCAAAATAAAAATACTTCACAAGCACCATGTTTATTACACCTTAAACTATTACTAGATTATCCTCCGGTGTCTGAGATAAGAATTCTAGGATAAGCAATAGGTACTTAAGTAACATTTGAGTACGGAGTTGCAAAAAAAAAAAATTGATTTTAAAGCTTTTTTTGACAACTCCGTACTCACTAGATGTCGCCATCGGCTTCGCCCGCGTGGATGTGGTTTATCGCGTATTCCGCGTTTTTCTCTACTATAATATGCACGTATTTATTATACATATAAACCTTCCTTTTGAATCACTCTATCTATTAAAAAAAAGCGCATCAAAATCCGTTGCGTAGTTTTAAAGATCTAAGCATACATAGGGACAGACAGCGGGAAGCGACTTTGTTTTATACTTACTACTACTACTATGTAGTGATAGTGAAGTATTGCTTATTCCAAATTCTCAACTCGGAAACCGGAGGTAAAAAATACAGAAATGTGTCGCACTCGCATGTGAATGTCTCATCACTCAGCATAATGCTGTATTTTGGCAGAATGGCGACTAATTTTCCCAAAATGTAACACGAACAGCGCTGATTGTTGCTGAAAGGAAAATAACATTTCATTTGTCAAAAACCCCGTCGAGGTCAGTGAGATTGTTCCTCACAGGACGAGCACTAAGCTTATTTAGCCTAGGGCCGGCTCAAGCCCGGCCCTGCTGTCCAGTAAGCTTATTAAATCTAAAATAAACTTGTTGTATAAAGCATCATAAAACAATCAGAGATTCTGTTTTAGGTCAAACTTGAACAAAGTTCCGTCAGCGGCAAGCGATTTTGCAAAATCAGATCCTGTAACATTTTGCTCACCTTTCTAGTTTAATAAACGTTAACAATATCTCTAAAATGTCCGTCATACCGCTTAGTACGACGAACAGTGAAGGGATCAGTATTAATATTTCAACTGAGATCGAAATTTGTAATTCTGACAAGGTGTCGCTCCATACAGGCGGCGAAACAAGGCATTTGCATAGCGCAGAGACGGACTAATATAGCGTGTTATTGCGACAAAGGGAAATATTAATAAGGGAACAAGCAGGAAGCTGCTGATAAAATGTGCAAGCCAGGCAATAAGTTGAAGAAAAAATGCGTTTGCAAATATAATACTACAGTACCCCAAGTGTGAGTTTTTTTCGTTAACTACTGTAGTTGCGTCACGTCAAAAATTTATGAAAATTTAGGCTGCGTCTCTAGGCGCACCGTTCAATTAACGCGCGAATATTAGTTAGTGAACGGTGCACCTAGAGACGCAGCCTAAATTTTCGTACATTTTTGTCGTGACGCAACTACAGTAGTTAACGAAAAAAACTCATACTTGGGGTACAGGTCTATTATAACGACATCATCATTCAGCCGAAATATGTCCACTGGTGGACATATGCCTCCCCCAAGCCATGTCGGGGAGGGGGAGGGAGGGGGGGTTTGCCATAATCGCCACGCTTGGCTGGCGGGTTGGCGATCGCAGTATGGTTGTTAAAGTACTCACAGAACGCTGCTGCCCATCCTCTAGTGAATCGCTATTATAACGTAATCATACTATAATAATAATACTATATTGTGAAGGACGGCACAGTTGACATCTGTCGGGAATGCCACTGCCCTAGTGAATCCATCAGACATATTCCCCCTTATTACAAAAGATGGTTTAAACCAAGACTAAGGTAAACCCAGGTTTAAAATACACCCATCACTTTCTTATGTCATATAACAAAAAGAGACGGGGCTATTACAAAACCCAGGTTTTTCTTAGACCATCTTTTGTAATAAGGGGGAAAATCTCTGGTTGTTCTTGTCTTGCTAACGGTGAGTATTTGCACAGGCACAACCTCGTGGCAACTTGCTCTGAAATATAACCTCGTGGAATCGAAAGTACCGTACTACAGTTATGTGCCCGACCCAGTTCTCGGGAATGGTCATGTTACATTGTACTGGGATCGATCTATTATCACTGACAGGACTATTGTTGCCAATAAGCCTGACACGGTGGTGATAGATCGATCAGAGCGTCTCATCTCTCATAATGATTGATGATATCACTGTTCCGCATGACGAGAACCTCGTGATAGCTGAGGAAGATAAAGAATGAAATATCAAGACTTGGCACACGAGGTTGTCGCCCTGTGGAATGTTGATTCAGTAGTAATTGTGCCGATAGTAGTTAAGGCCAATGGCTTCATAGCCAAGCGCCTCGACCAATACCTCATGGGGTTCTTGTTAGGTGGCTGGATCAAGGGCTTGATACAGAAAGCGGTATTCCTGTCACGGCGGTGTCGGTGCCACGGCTTGTATTGTCAGGAAGTTCCTCTCTCTGATGCCCTGACCGCCGGCAGCTTGGACCCTGTTCCCGATGCCAATGGGCTACTATTTTTTTATATTTTTAAATGTTTTTATAGAAATATTTAAAAATATACATTATATTTACATGTATGTTAAATGAATAAACGAAATAATCCTAATCCTAACTAATATTATAAGGGTGCTAATTAAACAGACTTCTTTTTAATAGCATTATTCGCCTCTAAAAATCTACATTGGCTTCTAAATTACTAAGTCAGCCACAATTAACGAGCGTCTGAATGATACTATCTTAGCCACTAGTTATCTTCTATATAAGCCACTGTTCGTCACCCACTTTCATTTTCACAATAAAAACAAATGAAAAACAAAAAGAGTTGACGGAGCCCCGCTGCGCGCGGCTCCTATTTCTGTGTGCAGGGTTTAAAGCACAGAACAGATAAAAGACGTTAGAAGGGCCTTGTGGGCGGGGCAGGCGCGCCGCATATATGAGCAAACGCTCATATGTCAACCGAAATTTGTTTTACCTATCAACAGTCGCGCTCTTATTGTGACACCGTACGGAGATCCGCGAAAAAAAAGAATTATGCCGTCTTGCATTATTATAACGTGACGGAAAAGAAGCTAGTTGAGTAGTGTAGCCAGAGAAGGGATTTTTTTTCACCGGCATGTCCAAAAACCTTATAATATCAGTGATATTTGTAATTATTGCAATAGTATTATGTAATTTGTAGAAAAAAACGAAACAATCACACACAGATGCAAAATTATACATTGCTTGCAATACATGGGTACCATCTTGTACTAAGTGAGCGACAGTGCAATGTATTGCGTTCAATGCGAAAGTCGAGTGCAGCGAGCAATTGTTTTAATTCAGCGAAATCCATACGTATCGATAGTGTTGTACCAAGTTGTAAACAATATCGGTATTAAATATGTGTGTATATCTACAAATGATTATTATCAGTAATTTAATTAAAATAACTTTGTTTATTGCCACGAATTATATTTTAAATTTTATTTTTAGGTTTCCAACAGGTCCAGACAAAAGAAAACTGGATTGAGACAACTGGTAGAATTGAATGGATACCTATTAAATGTAGCACAATTTGTTCTTAACATTTTGCAGAAAATTATGCACTTAAAATTCACAGGGTTATTCAAATTAAATTAATTAAATTATATTATGTTAATACGCCTACGGGAAAACATTAAATATGGCCGTGAAATTCAAATTTTCTTTAGTTTTTTGCAAATTGTAGCTTTTATTTACGTTTATACTATTCAAAATGCGATTTGCGCCGGTAACGGTTATTCAATAATATATTCAATGTGAAAGTCGTAAGTATACCTACTTTTCTAGGTTTACGATACTCGAAAATAGAATTGTTTCCGAAAAAAACATTTTTTAGAGCATTACGATGATGATTCATAATGATTGACATGATTTTATTGATTATTTTTAGCAAACTTAGTATCGTTACGGGTGCAAACAACATAATTATGACGTAAAACAGACCTGCAATTAGCAAAAAACTAAAGAAAATTTGAATTTCACGGCTATATCGGATGTTCCCCCTTAATTTGACATTATTATTTATATGTGTTGAGGAAGTTCACACTATTCGTACCCCGTTCGAGGGTCTCAAAATTAGAGCGAAAAATTGCAAAACTTAAAATAACAAAATTACAGTAATTTTATCGATATAAGTAATCGACCTTTTGGTCGCCGTAACATGGATGAGAAATAAATTAGAATTTGCGCGTGTGTGAGTGTACGTCGAACGCAGTATTTGCGTTAGTGTGACAACTAATAGCAAACTCGAAATCTATGTGCGTGTGGTTTATTTGTGTGCGTAATGCGCGTACGTATTGGGCTCTTGCTTGTAGTAGAGTTAAAGAGTGGGAGAAAAACGGCAACACGCGTTCTAATACAAATCAGGAACTATTTCCTTTCTAACCTCTTTATCTGTTCTGTGGTTTAAAGTAACCTAACACGAAGGGGATGACGGGAGCTTCGTTCGCTCGCTTTGCTCGCTCACTCTACCCCCCGTCATCCCCTTCGAACCTAACCTATCCGTGTCGGGGTGCCCAAAAATTTAGTTGGCGTTGTAAAAAAGTCGAATTAGTTTATTAGAGGTTATCTCATTTTCCCGTTGCTTAGTTATAAAATGAGAAGTTTGGTCACGTGGCCAATAAATAAATTTGTGGCTTGATTTATTATTTCTCATATTATAAATGCGAAAGTAAGTTTGTTTGTTACCTTTTCACGCCTAAACCACTGAACCGATCATCCTGAACTTTTGGATATACATTGTCAGGTGTACAGAAACAGACATAGGATACCTAACGATGATAGATGGCGCCACGTGTCTTTCGAATCATGATTGAATTATATTATTATAGAAACTTTAGTAGTGTGTTAAGAGTGTTTTTACGCGAGTGAAGCCGCAGGCAAAAGCTAGTGCTATATTATAAATGTGAAAGTTTGTAAACATGGATAGATGTTTGTTACTCAATCATGCATAAACGGCTGCACCGATTTGGGTGAAAGGAGACCTCACACGCTTCATACATTTTTGGACCAAAATCCAAAGTAGCTGGCCAAAGAAAAGTATATGCATATTATGATAGTACATGAGTACCTTAACATTTTTTATTATACGTCATTCCTTTAGGTCTGATATCTGAGTCACTACAGGTTAAAATGTTCGATCTTAGTGAAAAAAAATCAAGAATTTAAGCGTTAAGACATTAGCTAACAGTACCTACATAGTATCTTAATGTTTATATAAGTTTTTAAACTGACATGGTCACTAACACTATCATTAGAACTTAGAACGGGATATTTACCATGTTTATTATTTGTTTTGAGTTTCCGATATTTCGGCACCGTTACAAGCGCCATGATCACGGATAACATGGTAAATATCCCGTTCTAAGTTCTAATGATAATCTTAATGTTTGTAAGTAAAATACATACACACTACAACACTTAGGCGAAAAAAAAAAAAGAAACAGCGTAGTCACGCAGAACCGATCTTTCAGCCTTCATGGCTGCCTGCCTCTAAAACAATAACAAGTAACGTTTGGCACATGTTTTTTACTTACAAATTATTTTTTAGTTTTGACTGTAATGGAATATTTTAACCTTATGTAGTGACTCAGTTATCAGACTTAGAGGAATGACGTCATATTAAAAAATGTTTAAGTATTCATGTACTATCACATGCATAATTTTTTTTGGCCGGCTACTTTTCTTTTTGGTCCATTTTGTCAGATGTCCTTTAGCACACAGATAGACCATATTCTGGATTAAAACATAAGACTTTTTTTTCGGGTATATGAAGTAGAATGCAATGAAAGCCGCGGGCAACAGCTACTAAAGTACTAGGAGGTTACTGCTTTTTAGAATTCTGCCTTTTGTACTAACTATGTTCAAAGTACTTTGCTGGTATTTCTGTGAACTACCGTAACTAAACTAAAAGTGCTTGTGGTAAATTACGATTAATTAAAGTAAGTCAAAATGGTTGGTACATAAAAGTTGTTGATCGCTTAGCTCTGACGTAACAGCCCTGTTGGTATTTAGACAAATGAATGTTCTTTTCACTTACTTTTTTCTTAGATTTATTAGACTGACATGCAAATAACACGTCATTAATTTGAAAAAAAAGTTAGCAACGTCGAAAATTAACAAAATTATGGTAACAAAAAATATAACGTACTTAAAAAGCCATTTCAAAATATAATTTGAAAATGTTTTATAACATACGTAAGTCTATGAAAGCAGTGAACTCTGTTTTATCGATTGAATTCTAAAAATTATTCGAAATGGTTTATTTTCTATAAAAATATGATACTATTCCATATCATTAAAGCGACGCCACTAGAATAATTATGAAGTTTCATTCTCAGAATAAACTCGAAGTTACGAATAAACGAATGAATAGTTATTAATATAATTATTTCTGGGAAATCGAGAAATTAACATTATTTGTATAATGCTTATTTTACTTAGCAATGAGAGTTTGACATTGACAGTTGTTAAGAATAGCTCGGGACAGTGTTCGTTAGTTTACTGAATATTTTATTCTATTTTCTTCTACTTGGAATTCGTATTTTATAAATGCTGTAAAGCGCAGTTCAGACTACGCTATACTATTTCGCTATTCGAAATCAGTTCAGCCGTTGCGATATTATCACCTCTATTCACAGTTAAGTAGCAAATTCACTTTCATGATCTTGCAACGGCTGCAACACCGTGCAATGCACACCTACCTAACCGAACTGAGAAAACAGCTCATCATTTTGCAATGGCTGAACCGATTTTCATCAAACGTAGCTTATAGTTAATTATACAGACTGAACAAGAAATCGAACAAAAACATTTTTAACGAAATCGAGTCACCCGTTTTTAGAGTTACAGCAAACAGACAGACAGACATACAGACAGCCATACAGACAAACGGACAGACTTACAGACATAGGTTTCAAGCTTGTAAAACATCCTTTTTTTGCGTCGTAGGTTCAAAATAGGCTTCAAACGTATAAGTAACACCTCTCTTTTTGAGTCGGGAATGAAAAATAAAAAATGGTTAAAAACGTGTTTTTTGCCTACTTTAAAGCGCAATATATCGGAAACTATTAGCTATAAAAAATACCCTAGGCAGGAATTGTAGGGAATTGAATTGTCTACAAAATTGGTCTGATCAATTTAATTTTTGGTGTAAAACTTATAGATAAGGAGTTATTTGATAAAAGCTCATTTTTGAGGTCTTTAATCCAAGGTGGCGGACCGCGCCGAGGTCACTCAAAGTCGAAAACTTGATATTTTCATAAGAACACCTAAACATACCACATATCCAAAATTCAGGACTGACGGACAGTGGCGTGCCTAGGGTTCAAAGTTAGGGCAAGCCCGATAGATTTTTAGGAAAAAAAAAAAACCCTGTAAAATTTGACAAAATTCGTTATTTTGCGAAATTACACAACTATTATTTTCACTCTAATAATAAATAGGGTGCAAATAATACAATTGTGTGATTTTGCAGAATCATGTACAACTTGGTTTAAGAGCCATCTATGAGCATTACAGGTGCTTTTTTGCGCTCTTCGAGTTCGACGGGAAAAATGACACAATCGCCCGTCGCCGCCAATAGATGGCTCAGAAATAATTGATGAGCATAATTACGCAATGTTTATACTGTTGAAAAAAATATTGTTAATTTATAATAGACCCGATCTATATTTTTATAATGTGTACAAATCGCAAAAGTTAAAAACAATTTATAATTACTTTCGATGTAAACAGCCATGTTAATCTTCATTCTTCGCTTCTTTACTACTGCTGATGACAAACAACAAAGCTCACTGAAGGCATGGTATCACTAGATAGATTTACAGACATCAGCAATCACATACCTTCGGTGGCTTTGATAAAAGCCGTTTGTTGTTTCGTTCTATTTGTTTAGAGCAATTTATCCTGGCACCAGATAAGTTACTCAAATCATCGTAACCTGATGTATTCCAGGCGTTCGTATCATTAGAGAAAAATATGCAACATCAGCAGAATAATTTGTTTAAATGAGAACAACCTACAATCCAAGGAATTTTGTAAGCCGATCTATGAAAATGCCTATTATGTGACTTTGATTTACTAGAAATACTCAAATCAGGAGTAGGTTTAGGTGAAGTAATAAAACAGTATTTGTCTGCTAAATTCAAAGTATTTACCTTCCCGAGTAACGATTGCACACACTTTAATCCATCACAAGGAACAATTATTTCCGAATTCATCTTATAAGAAAGGCAAATTACAAAGAATACTAATAATCACAAACGTTAAAACAAACTAATAAAAGTTAAACAATACTTTAAATCACCGAAACTGAAAAAATATTTATTGCGTCAAAAAAATACTCCAATATCGCTCAAAACAAAATGTAACCTAATTTTAAATTGTATAATTTCTATCGAAATACAAACGTCGCGGCATCTATGTGCCTAAATACGCATGCCACACAAATTGCACTCGTAAACACACTAGCGTAATGTTCAATTTCGTCAAACTAACAGAGACATAAGCCCGGCTTTTCCCTTCATAGAAATTAGCTATGTCTAGCTGTGTATATGTGAATATATACAAAGGATTTATCAATGAAATCGAAGGAAAAGAGACAGACGGCTTAAGCCGCGTAAGAAGCCAGCGCGTGCGACCGGAATGCAAGATCTTGCAGGCGGTTTGGCAACGTTACGTTACGGAGGCCGGCCGAGGCGCGACGCGAAATATATTGTTTATGTAAACCTGGCAACGTAGGCTACAGGAGGCTCGCTGTATTGCGCGCGGAGTTTAAACATATTTTTATTTATTACAGTTGGTATTAGTTGTTATGAGACATGATGATTCAATTAATTCAATACCACTTTACATGAGTTTTTTTTGTTTTTTTTTTTATTAATCTCGCATTCTAGATATAAAGCCGGGCTTTTCGGCTTGTATGGAAGGCACGCCACTGCTGACGGACCTTTTGCAAGGTAAAACTACCTGGTGACTGGGTTATTGTTTTATTATTATTTATTTTAGCTAGAACAATTTTTGTTATTTAATTTGTTTTTTTGATACAATAACAGCCAAGACCATGTTTGTGTATTTTTTAAAATCCTGTTGAGAACAATAAAAACTTTTTGGTACAAGCTTCATTCCCATTATCAGTAGGCTGTCTTGATTGAACGCTCCTAAGTTCATCCCTGTGTATTTTATATAGGTTTGTGTGCAGGCATCAATTGTGACGTCACAAAGTGAACGCGTGCCGGCAAACTGACACTGCACACGTATGATGTATTCCTGCACGGATATTATGAACGTCCTGTATCTAACTAAATAGATTATGTGTCTATTGAATTATAGCCGGCTTCTGAGTTGAGAATTCTAAGATATTCAACGCAACGACCTTGAGCATTTGGTAGCGTACTAACTTACGACGTGTCGACGAGAGAGAGAGGGACGAGTGCGACTGTGACATAGACGCAATCTTTAATTTAATATAATGAAACTAACACATATTTAATAAAAGTAACAAGTCCAAGTTATTGCCCTTTGTATTGCAAAGCAGAAGATATTTTTTTATAATCTTTTGATAAAAAATGTAGGAGTAAAATGGTTTCATCTCAACGATTTGGAGGTGATTTGGTGGTTTTTTTCTTATTCCGATAGGAAAAATCAGGCAAGTCCAAGTTAAGTATCATAATCCTGTAGATTACTACATATTTTTTCAGATATATTTTCTCTGTAAATGCCGGCGAAAAGTTGCTTCATCTGCACGCTTTTTTTCCGAGAGGACCCTTAATTGACAAAGCATTGATAGCCAAGCGGTTGAACGCTTGCCTTGAGTTTGAGTTCGATTCCGGTCAGCATCGCTGACTTTTCGAGTTCATATGTGAATTATAATTTGACTAGCTTTTGCCCGCGGCTTCGCTCGCGTTAATTAAGCCCAAAAACACTCCTAACACACTACTAAAGTTTCTATAATAATATAGTTCAATTGTGATTCGAAAGACACGTGGCGCCATCTATGAACGTTATTGTTGTTTTCCTTGGGAACATTACTTTTTTTCGGGATGATAGGTACCCTATGTCCGTTTCTGTACACCTGACAACGTATATGCAAAATTTCAGGATGATCGGTTCAGTGGTTTACGCGTGAAAATGTAACAAACAAACAAACTTACTTTCGCATTCATAATATTGGTTAGGATATGTAACGCTTACTGAACGGTCAAAGCTAGCGTTGTTATGGCTACAATGATAGAAATGAATGACTACTTTAAAAAAATGATCAAGTATTGAATACTGTTTGAAAAAATTGGAAGATGTTGAAAACTAATTAAAATCGACGACGAAACAAAAAAGCACGCTTTTCTCTTTTTTCAAGTTTTTCAGTCTTTTTTTGTTACGTGAACAATTTTAAATCGCTTATAACTTGGACATTTTACTAAATTCACTGTTTCCCATGTTTACTATACAAGGTGTAACATAAATAACGTAAGGTGTAACATCTTAATAACTATAAAAAAAAGTAAAAACCGACTTCAAAAAAAACTAAAAAGAGTAAAATAATTACCATATTATAAAACTAACAGTTTTAGAAGTCGGTGCAATTTTACACTGAACATACTTGAAGGCACCGACTTCTGAAACTGTTAGTTTTATAATATGGCAATTATTTTACTCTTTTTAGTTTTTTTGAAGTCGGTTTTTACTTTTTTTTTAAAGTTATTTTATTTTCCTGTTTTTAGTGGCATTAACAATACACAAACATGCACTTACAGCAATCTCGGGTAATTGGCTGTTATCCATTGAAGAGTTCCATTGTCAATCTCCGAGGGTCTTCATCACATCTTCACCAAATTTAAATGGGACCATTTCGGAAGAATACTCATTCAAACAAAAAAAAAATTTTGCAAATCCGTATAAACGACGGAGTTCTGCCCATAAATACATAAAAAAAAAAAAAAAAACATATAAACACCCGAATTGAGAACCTCCTCCTTTTTGAAATCGGTTAAAAAATTAGCTGTTCCCTACATTTTGACGAGTTATATGCGAACATAAATGTAGGGAACAGCAGATTTTTTTTCGCGATTTCAGATTTGGTCCCATAGTAAAAGTTGTTCATAATGATGAGTACAGTGACCCCTTAAGAGGTTGTGCGTTATTTATGTTATACCTTGTAGAAGTTTCCAGATACGTAAAAAGAAATGTTTAAAAAAAAACAACTGAATCTTTGGTCTTGTGGTCTCAAACGCGACTGCTGAACATGAGGCCCTATGGGTTCGATCTTCAGATCGGGCAAAGTGTTATTAGGGTTTTCCGTGTGAAATATCTCAGTAGCAGCCTGGTGTCTGGATTTGTGCCCGGTCGATGGCAATAGGCTCGCCTCCTATTACATGGGACTTAAATGTAGCGATGAAATGAGGGTGTATTGAACACCTCTGATCTACCCTGAGGGGAAAGGCGTGATGTTAAGTTAATAAAAAACAATTAAACATATGGAGGAACGAGGTATGGTGTTCCTCCAACCAAAGGGAGGATCCTCCAACTAGGCGGAGTCTTGTGCCTGGCGGGCTACTGCACAATGGTTGATGTTGGGAGGTTGTTTATATGTTACCGGCAATCTGTGTTATCCGGTATTTTATACAAAGCCTAGGCAATGTATAGAATGCCTAAAACGTTCAGGTAATGTATGAAATATTATTTATTTTATACTTTGCCTAGGCATTCTATACAATACCGAATGCGCAGCCGGTAATGTGTGAAAAAGACGAGAGCGGCGAAGGGGAAGACGTGCGAGCAGGTAGTAAACTCCACGCGAGGCATAATAAAAACAAATGAAAAACTTAAGGGGATGTTTGGAAGGTTGTTTGGGTTTCCAAAGGAGAGTCGACGGAGACCCGCTGCGCGGGGCTCCTATTTCTGTCTGCAGGGTTTAAAGTAACCTAACACGAAGGGGATGACGGGAGCTATACTATCTGCGTGTTAAATCATGATAGCGCGATGTAGGAACTGTCATCTATGAGAATTGTCAATATTGTCGCTGTAGTCGTCTACACCGCCGGCGTGTTGTGTAGTTCGCATGTGGCGTGGATAGATGCCGCCACAAACACATTCACCCTTATTATAAGCTAGTCTAAAGCACAGCCACGGTTTCAAAATAGCCCTATCTTTTTTTGTTACATGTCGTTAGAAAGAGGTGGGTGTATTTTAAATCTGTTTGTACCTTAGTCTTAGTGTAAACCACCTCTTGGAATAAAAGGGACGTCTACTTTTTGTGTTTTCATAGAGGTTTCACACTGTATTAACGTTTTCTCAGTAATCAGACGATACAAAGCATGTCAGTTCTAAGAAATAATACGGTCTGTAGAGAGCAAACTACAAAGGTGCCGTTGTTGAAGGTAATACTATACAGGATGTCCCTGGAAGTATGGATCAAATCGAATAGGGGCATAGGCAAGGTCATTTCAAAACTTGTAGTAGTAAAACTTGAGTAAAAGTATCGACTGAATTAAGACGACTAAATTCAGCCAAGTGTAATAAGTACTTTAGAGCAACGTGGTTGAGGTAGACGTCGTCCGCATTGCTTTAAGATTACAGGCGATAGATTAGTAAAGCCATCAGCGACCAAATACAATTTCCGACAGAAAAAAAGGAAGTAATAGGAAATTGAAAATGAGTAGGTACTTATTCCTTTATGATTGAGGCCGTAAAACGGTGCAGTATGACACGACTAAGAAGTGACATTGATGTAGGGAGAGTGTGGATGAAAGAGCCAAGCTTTGAAAGAGCCGATGCGATTATCTCCTACTTAACCAAATTCTACCATAATTCAATTTTACTCTTTAAATGCCAACACTGGACAGCTGTCACATTTGTCAGTTCTAGGAAATCAAATGGCATCGTAGGACTGCATTGAAAATTTTGAAGCCAAAATGTAAGTATTTTTGGGTTTACTTAAGTTTTTTTGACAACAAGTGTAAAGTATAGGTTGACAAAATGAATATGTTGTATTGTTATGCATATATTTGGCATTATTTTACGCAAATATTATTGCTGTGATGTTATGGTAAATAGCAGTAGTTTGAGGTTATATTTTTTAATACAAAATGTTTTGAAAAAGCCAATTGTCTTGTCTATGAAAGAGCCGGCTCTTTCATGGCACGAAAATTGGCTCTTTCAATATACTACTAGCTTTTTAGTTTAACATTGCCGTCTTTGTGATACTTATTTAATACTGTATCTTTTAGACTCGAAAAACATGTCTTCGCGATCCACAGCACCGAAAAAGCGGCAAAGGCCCACAACTGCAGTAATAGAAGAGCCTGTACGAGAAGTGACTGCGGGAGTTCTAACACATTTTCCGATGATGACTTTCTTGCATCATACGTGACCAACAGCCCTAATCCAGGTTCCTTTGATGGTTCTACGCCAGAAAACGTGAGACCAACAACACCAGAGTGCAGCACTTTTCATATTAACACTACAGAAGCTCCTAGAATTACAAGTGCCGGATCGATACCCACAGATAGTTTGATTGAAAATATCCCATTGCCAGAAAGTTTACACATCAGCACAGCAAATTGCAAGTCCCGAAGTTGTGAGACCTTTCCTAAAATCAGGACCCAGAAAGAATTCTAAGCCTAACAATCGTAAAATGACATCAGCTATAATCACGGATACTCCTGAAAAAAATAAAATAGAAGAAAAAGAAAATAAACATAAACCTAAAAAAACTATTGTTAAGAATATGTCTATAAAACAAAATATCAGAAAACTAAATTCAAGAAAACAGGACGATTCAAGTGACACTAGCGCCAACATGTCTTTGTACGATGATACATCATTAACAAGCTCAGAAGATGAAATAAATTTATTAGAATTCAAAAAATGGAATATTAGTTTACAGCAAGATATTTTTTTTTGTATTGTGTGTAATGGATACTATTCCAAGAGCAAATAAGAATGGTACCAATGCAAAATATGTGATGGATGGACACATGAGTCTTGTGGTAACAAAGGAGTGATTAATTTCTTCTGCCAAAAATGTTTTTAATTGTTATATTAGAGTTTCTACATTATTTGAGACTGATTTTTATAAAAGTATTATTATTGATTAAGATTATTGTAAGATGATTATTTGAGACTGATTAAAAGCTGTGATATTCACTTATGTTTAATTTAGATCAGGTTTTTGAGTCTATTAAGAAATGTTAATTGTTGAATAACTAGTTTGTTTCTACAAAGTGGAATCTGGCTCTTTCATAGCAGACGGTAGCTCTTTCATTGACAGGTTGTTTTGAAAGAGCCGATTTCCCTTTTTTTGTTAAGTGGCTATATTTCAGATTACTTACATTGTTACCTATTTTTTTTCAATTTTAATAGCATTGCTATTAAACTGATTATTGTCAAAAAGTATTTTTATTTAAAAACAACCAGCCAATTTTTTTATTTTCTATACTTTTTAAAACTGGCTCTTTCATGCACACTCTCCCTACCTGATCGAACAACCAATGGCAGCTTAGTCGCTCATTTACGCACCACTCACACTTATTGTATCAGCGTAAAGATATTTTTTACAGCAGCGTCTGTAGACAAATGGCAATCGACTATCGCCAGAGAATAGATACGCCAATTAAATGTATGGAAATGACATAACAGATCGTTTAACCGGTCGAAAGCTTAAGGTCCGAAACGGGCTGCAGATCGCAAACTGCAACAGTAGTATCGCTTGCAGTGCGATCTGCGGCTGCGGTCTGCGGTTGCAGTTGCTGTCGGAATAGCACCTTTAAAGTATACACCTTAAAGGCGCTATTCCGATGGCGACTTGCGGTCTGCGGTTGCAGTCTGCAGTTTGCAGTCGCCGGTGGAATAGCAACTTTATGTCAATCCAGTACTTCTCATTGTCGTTTCTATTCTCTAGCGATCATCGATTGCCATTAGTCTACAGACGCAGTACTAATAAATATAGTTTTATTGTAGTCGCAGTCAGTTCGGAAGTGATCGATTTTACGAAGTTTGCCGATGCGACTTCTTAGTTGTGTCGTACTGCAAGATACGATTGCCTTTCTAATTTTTGTTACTTATGTATTGTCACTTTTGGTAACTGACGACGATACGTAAGTACCAATCTTGCTGACTGGCAAAGTTTTCACTACAGAATAACCTATTCTCAAATACCCCATTTCGAGAAAAAGAATGGGGTATCCATTGATGTTTTTTAGTGTTTTTTTCGCATCTTTTTAACCCTCCCTCCCTCCTGGTGATACGTAGTGAGGTTTTAGACAAACCCCTGGGTGAATATTCGAATTTCCTTAAAAAAAAACAAATCATTGTTCTCCTTCGTTGTTTACATTAATATTAGTTTCAGATTGTTTTTATTCTTGTCTTATTGCTTGACGGCAGTGGTATAGTTTGATTTTTCATTATTATAATTGAAGTTTTATACATCTGCATACAAGAACTTCGGGATGATAATAATGACGTTTTTATTTTTTGTTAACATTTTTCGATAAATGACGGAATCAGGCGTTACTTTGCGGAAATCCATGACATACAAAAATGCAAATAGAATATCTAGCTTTAATTCCGCTGAACAAGATCGCTAGTTTGGATGCAGTATGTAGCACCACCCTCCCGCCCACCAATATATGCACATGCAGAAAAAGTGAAAAAATAATGCAACATGCAACCAAACCAATACGCGACACGTGTTTCGCCCCTGCACGGGGCATCCTCAGGATATGTTGACTCCTAGACCGCTAGGACGCGAAACGATTCATTTCTTCAATTTTGTCCTAGCGGTCGAGGAGTCGGCGGAATTAAAGCTAGCTATTCTATTTGCATTTTTGAACATTTTTCGAATAATCTCCCCCCCTTAAAAACACGTGTATTTTTTAGGTAAAAAGTATCTTAACCCTTTCCTTGTCCCGTGAGTCACATATGAACAACAGCATTGTTATAGTGTCTGCTGTCTGGACAGTGAACCTGTTAAAAAACTATTTATGATTAATTCGGTTCGACTCGCGACCTCGCCACGTGTTCAGCTCATGATTAATGGGTCTGTTTGGGTCCGAAACTAGTCGGGCAATCCCTAAAAATGCACGTGAGTAAACCGTAACTAATCATAAATAAACTAATTTAATTCTGGAAAATTAAGCACCGTGATAAAAATTTCCAGACAGACATTAAGGTTGCATGTTGTTTATGACTGACATAAAAAATAATGGAAAATAAATACAAGTGATATCTCACTACACTCCCCCATCCGCCATTGTGATTTTTCTTTCATACGAGCCTCACGTGATTAAGGCCCGGACTCCACCAAAGCGAAGACGAGACGAGCGGAGCGGAGATGTGTTTTAAAAAACCAATAGAATTTCGTTATTCATACATCTCGTCTCCACTGAGCGGAGATGTATCATGTTTGTATGGCGCGATGGAGCGGAGATGTGAGTTGTTCCTTGCTGAGATTGAGCTGGGCCGCGGTACAAGGCGGAGATGTGAGCTTTGCCTCGCAAGCTGACGACGGCGCGCAGCGGAGACGAGACGTGTGCGGTGTGCAGTGAGCTCCGCTCTAGTCAGCGCACATCTCTGCCGTAGACAGCACATATCTCCGCTACAGTCTAGCCAGTACGCATCTCCGCACATCCTAGCTGAAAAACATATCTTCTCGTCTCCGCTTCGGACATCTCCGCACATCACCGCTTTGGTGGAGCCCGGGCCTAATGGATGATGCCTATGTCATAATTTTAAATGGAAAAGATTAAACCTCAAAATGTTTGAGGTGAATATTGAATCATTCTTGATCAATCTTGAGAAGCGTATAGCATAAATACATTGTACATTATTGAATTACTTATGTGAAAAAGTTGTCTATATTTTTTAAATGCACTAAAATGCGATCGTGATAACGATGTAGCGTACAGGCCATCGATATGGCAAAAAAATCCGTGCTGAAACGTGCCTACAGGAATAATTTCGACCGCTTCTCAGAAAACAATTAACTTACGCTATAATTAAGAAAAACATACAATTTGCTAAGCCACAGGCTTATTAAAAAGAATAAATAATCTGTTTTCTCTTATTATTCCCGTTTTTCCTCTACTTATCTCTGTTATTACAATATAAATTAATTCCTGACCCCCAGCAGTAATCTTGCATTAGCCTAGAGATACAAAATTAACATTATTTCCCGTAAACAATAAAAAAAAGTTTATTTTATAAACTTACAATATTTATAAGTTCTTAGATTATTATTAAATTATAATTCTTACCAGGGAGTTTTTTTGTGGTATTACCTGAAATTATAAGATAAATTGTAAATTAATGTTGAATTTTGTAAACATTACATGGTGACTGCCTCGTTGGTCTAGCGGTCGCAAGCGCGACTGCTGAGCATGAGGTCCTGGGTTCGATCCCCAGGTCGGGCAAACTGTTATTGGGTTTTTCCGTGTGGAATTTCTCAGTAGCAGCCCGGAGTCTGGATTTGTGCCCGGTTGATGGCAAAAGGCTCGTTCCCTATTACATGGCACTTAAACATGAGGGCGAAATGTGGGTGTACTTATACACTTCTGCTAACCCTTCGGGTAATATACTGCCGTGCTAAACGCAAAAACGGTATCTCAGGGAAAGCTAGTTTCAAGAAAATTGTTTGGAAATATAGTTTTCTTATCCTCTTAGTGATTTGGGGTAAAACTTTTTTGTGATGTGCGAGAATGTTTTAAATAAGATACCGCTATATGGCTTAGTTCATTGGCTGCATATTTCTTTAAGCTATTCAATGCCATTCGAATCACCTTTACAGCGGTTACGCACTGCATCCGATCCGGATCCGTGAAAATACGTTCCGAAGTAGCCATAGAACTATTTGTAGCACTACATCCGTCATCCGATTTCAATCCGTCATCAGTGAGTTTCTAATTCGGAAGAACAATTGACGGACGAATTGTTTTCAACTCAACTCAACTCAACTCAAAACTCATTTATTCAAAATAGACTAGAATTACTTAGTTCTTTTTGAACGTTAGTTTTACAATATTATAGACATCCCACAAAAAGCCCTCCCTTCACCGCTTCCTAGTGTTTTTGCTGTGAAGAAGAAACGGCGCAACAAACTCCCCAGCAACACAGATATGTCTGTCAAGTGAATAAATTAATTGATTCTATACAACAAAAATCATCATATTTTTTACAATAATAAAATTATGCAAGTACAGGTAAAAACAAATTAAAAATAAAGTATATAAATCAATTCTGTCTGAATTGGGTTAAATCATAATCGTATCTAACTAATATAGATACATACATAAAACCTACATCTAAAAACTATTGGTTACCAGGGAAGCCACATGTGCAGAAAAGAACTAGCGCCACACGTCCCTATCGTCAACATAGTCGTTTATCTTATAGTATGCCTTTTTAATGAGAACTGATTTAACGTGAGATTTAAATTTGCCTTCAGTGAGATCCGTAATTGATTTGGGAAGCTTGTTATAAAATCGAACACAGTTTCCTAGGAATGACTTATTCGTTTTGGATAATCTAAATTTAGGGACTACTAATTTGTGTTTGTTCCTAGTATTTATATTATGAACGTCGCTTTTTACACTATACATTGGCAGATTTTTACGTACAAACATAATGTTTTCAAAAATGTAAAGGGAAGGCATCGTCAGAATATTAATCTCTTTAAAGAAATCTCTAAGGGACTCCCGAGGGCCCATATTATAGATCGCTCGGATTGCCCTCTTCTGTAATATAAATATCGAGTCGCGATCGGCCGCTGCCCCCCACAGCAGAATACCATAAGACATAATGCTGTGGAAGTACGCAAAATAAACAAGTCGGGCAGTAGGTATGTCAGTTAGCTGTCTAATTCTTCTGACTGCAAAAGCAGCAGAACTTAACATACTAGAAAGGGCAGTTATATGAGCTCCCCACTGTAATTTGGAATCTATTGTTATGCCTAGAAATACAGTTTGATCTACTATATCCAGTTTACTGCCGTCAAGCGTTATGTTTACTCCTACATGGGGAACGTTTGGCAATGAGAACTTCAGACATTTCGTTTTAGTCGCATTTAATAAAAGATTATTTGCAGCAAACCATTTCGATAGAGCGGATAAACTACTATTTACATTTAAAAGATCTATGTCTTTCCTATTGATTTTAAAAATAAGGGAAGTGTCGTCCGCGAACAAAATTATGTCAGATAGTGCCGACATCATGTAAGGAAGATCATTAATATAAGCAAGGAATAGAAAGGGGCCCAGAATCGAGCCCTGTGGCACGCCCATTTTTACTAGAGACCCTGAAGATGTTATGCCAGATATGCCTACTTTTTGTTGTCTTTTGGAAAGATAGGATAACACCAGTTCCAGAGGACGTCCACGAATCCCGTAGTGACTTAACTTACAAATGAGCGTTTTATGATCCACGCAGTCAAAAGCCTTGGAAAGATCACAGAAGATGCCAACAGCATCCTGCGACCCTTCCCAAGCCTCCAAGATATGAGTGACTAATTTCGCACCCGCATCTGTCGTCGATCTACCTTTCGTGAAGCCAAACTGTCGATCGTGTAAAATCCTATTTTTATTAAAATGAGACAACATCTGTTCAAGCATAATTTTTTCAAAGATCTTACTTAATGATGGAAGCACTGAAACAGGTCTATAATTAGAGGGATTATGCTTGCAGCCTGATTTAAAAATTGGGATAACTTTGCTATGTTTCATCAGATCAGGGAAATTACCGCTATCTATACTAAGATTAAATATTTTTGCAAGAGTCGGGGCTATACAACCAATAATTGATTCAAGTACCTTAATAGAAATACCCCACAGGTCTTCAGTGTTTTTAACATTTAAGCTTTTAAAAGTTTTTACAACTGCAAATGGTGTAACATGTTTAAACTCGAAATTTGGAATATCTTTAGAAAAAAATTGTTTCAACAACGATTCTGCTGCTGATGGTGACGAGTCAAGTGACTTCGTGACTTCGATTGGGATATTTGAAAAAAATAATTAAATAATAAATTTGAATTTGAATCAGAGATCGGAATAGTGCGCAACATCCGAATTCGGTCCGAGATTTTTACTCTAGATCGGTATTTTCACGGATTCGGATCGGATGCAGTGCGTAAAGCAATATCCGAATTCGGTCCGAGTTTTTATATCCGTATTTTTACGGATTCGGATCGGATGCAGTACGTAATCGCTGTTACGGTGATTCGAATGGCATTGAATAGCTTAAAGAAATATGCATCCAATGAACTAAGCCAAATAGCGGTATCTTATTTAAAACATTCTCGCACATCACAAAAAAGTAAGAGATAGTAAAAGTAAGTAAAGTAGAAAGTAAGTGAGATACTGCTTTTGAGCTTAGCACGGCAGTATAGGCGTGAGTTGATTTTAATACCTGAAATTCTAAGAGAAATTGTAAATGAACGTTGATTTTTGTAACCATTACACAGTTATCTGTTGAAAGCTTTCTTTCCATGTAGGACGGTCTGAGTTCGATCTCGCACCTCTGACTTTTCTAGTTCATGTTCGTCAATGAAGATAAACATCGTAACGAAACCTGCACACCTCAGAAAGCTCCAAGAAGTTCTCGATGGTGTGTGTACTCCGCCATCCCGCATGTGGTCGTCTACTCTGTAAGCACGAAGTCCGTGTCCGGCCTTAGTTACGAGCGTTTCCTACTCCCTATCACCTACGGACAAACGATTATTTCGTGGCTCGAACTAAGACTGAATTACAACACGATTTGACAGTTGTCCCTACTACCGATGTGTTTTTGCTCGTCCGAAAAGTTGAACTTGACACTTGTTTTGTTCACTCCTACGTTTTGGGCTACTTTTGGACGGGCGACTAACTTCGTTGACGGACTTAGGGAGTAGCCCCCCAGGCCAGCGTGGCGGTCTAAGGCCTAAACGCTTCTCATTCTGAGAAGAGGACAGTGCCTAGGAACTATGTACCTAGGCACATAGGTTTTATAAATATGTGTAATTAGAGCCCTCAAATATTGTAACACCTGGAAAAGGTTACTAAGCTGTACCTACCAGTGGCGTAGGGTGAAGTTTCTTACAAGGGAATCCGGACCACAAAATGCTTACCTTGCTCGAAGTGTGATGCGTGATTTCCAGTAACTACTCGTTTCGAAAGGGAAGCCGATAGGAATCGAGTTGTATGGAGCCTTCGCCACTGGTACCTACTCTATTTTACCTTAGTGTGCAAATAGTTTGAGTTTGAGTTTCAGTGTCTAGCATTGGGACATTAATGGTTTGCATTCAAATACCTAGTCTTGCCATAAAAATTGTCACGAAGAAAAACATTTTTTTTATTGCATATATTATTTATTACTTTTACAGTGTGTTAGTTTAATACATAAATATAAAACAATTGAAAATATAAAAAGCTTATTCGAAGTGGTCTCCATTGGCTGCAATACAGTCCTTTAAACATTGAGGCCAGTTATCAATAGAAGCACGCACTCTTTCCATGGGAAAATTCTTCACTGCCGATTGGCAGAATTCTTTCCCTTACTGCTTTGACCACCTTTTTCGTACGAACACTACCAGATCTTTTTCTGTCACAAACAGAGGAGGTCTCATTGTACCTATTAATAGCCCGGTACACAAACATTTGACTAATACCAAGCGTATGGAGAGTTTTAAAAATTGCATTTGGCTCCATACTAACTTTGTGTAATGCAATCACAGCGATTCGGTTCTCTTTATCCATTTTAATATCGCAAAATATTGTACAATGTATTGGCGCCAAACTTAGAAAACTCAATGAACAATCGTATAAAAATGACAGATTCCAAATGTAATATCTTTCTTATTTTTAAATGTAACAGTATTTATGGCCAGACTAAGTACATAGCTACCTTCTAGAAAAACTATGCCGCACACACGGACTAGTCCGTGGCCGCACACTAGAATTTCTCTTGTATCGTGGGTGTGTTTATTTATACAAATACTAATATAACCGCGGCGGTCGCCCCCGGCTTCGCCCGCTTGGATGTCGTTTATCGCGTATTCCGTATTTTTCGGGATAAAAGTAGCCTATGTCCTTCTCCAGGTTCCAGATTATCTCTGTACCAAGTTTCATCAAAATCTGTTCAGCGATTTAGGCGTGAACGCGTAAAAGTGGATACAGACTTTGCGAGGCATGCGCCGCGAACGGCGCACAACGAATGCCTCTGAATGAGACGTGCGTGTCGAAAAAATATACCAACATAATGCTCGGGTCGAGTCAACGCGTGCGAAGCAAATGCCTCGTTTGTCTGTCTTCATGTTTGTGGCGAGGCATGTGCTACGCACAGGCGCGTTTCATTTTCTTAGTCGAGGCGTGGGTGGATATCGTACGCGGCGCACGCCTCAAACGTGCATGCGCGACTACGTTCACACCTAATGTAATGCTCGCACTGAGGCGGTTTGATCTTGAAGCGTTTGCCGACATACGTTGGCTCGCCCTCGCACGTGCGTAGCAAATGCCTCGCCACGAATATGAAGGTAACACACCTTGCGAGGCATTCGTTGTGCACCCTTCGCGGCGCATGCTTCGCAAAGTCTATATCCACCTTAACAGACAGACAGAGTTACTTTCGCATTTATAATATTCCTAGGAATTTTCTAAGGTAACGACTATTATATTATAAGCAAACGATACATGTTCTATCTACAGGTACAATACATGCAAGCGTTGAACATGTATACACTACTACATTAAATTCACCAGAAAAAATTTAAGGGTACATACGGAAGCGGTATACTTATTGAAATGTAAAATCATTAATTTACTTTATTTAAATCTAACAAAGTTATTTACTTTTGTTTGATCCTGAAAATATGAATAATTTTATGCACATAATACTCTAATACTAGAAATACTACGTCAACGACACGGACTATCAATGAAATTCATCCCACCGCGCGTAAGCTACACACATCATGCACCATTATACGCTTGTGTGAGTCATGCTATACCGGTATGTAATGCGTGCGAGCGAGTCGATAGCGCGAAATCCGTGCAACACACACACAGAAATGCTTTTTCCCTCACTCCACTCCACGTATTTAAAAAGTTAGAATTTGTTCTGAGACAATGGGGATTTGAATTTGAAGGGATTAGCTAACAGTGATTAGGATCAGCTGATAAGGATTGAAATCAGCTGATAAGGGTGGTAATTTACAGTCTTATTAAAAACTTACAGTTCAGCAATTTTTCAAAATGGCCACCGCCCTTTGTTATCAACACTTAAGCGAGCACTTTTTAAAAGATAGTTATTTAATGATATTAGAACATCACTTTGCCCTTTTACTTCGAGTTGTTTTCAAAGTTTGCCACTATCGGGCTCACTCACGTACACTCTCCGTTTGATTTCACTTCACATGTAAAAATCCATGGGTCAGGCGGCACGCGGGCCGGGCAATTAGGCCGCCGCAGCCTGTCCACCGACTCCCGAACTCCTCGGTTAGGTACTTTCGCTTCGACCTGTCTAGATAAGATTCACCTGCGTGCCGGCCTTTTATGAAGTATTAACACAAAGGGTACTCTCGAGACGTGAACTGATGATCGTATGAAGCCATCGTAGTTATCAATTTAATAACAGATGTTAACAGGTAATACGTATTGCGCGCTCGCGTAAACTTAATAACCTCTCTGTTGCGTTCTGAGAAGTCGGGTTCGGTGGAGAGGGCGCGATGCAGTCTGCTTTGACCTTAGTTTACCGAATATTAAGCCTATTTAGTATTCATCAACACAACATGTAATTACGTATTCAACAAAAACCGGTATGTACGCGGTAACGAGAGGTTGCGCTTGCACCGCGCGTCACGCAACTTAACCTTATTACTGCGGGCGGCCGACTGCGGCGGGCTGCGACGCACGCGCCGGAGTGGGCGGGGTAAGGGTGGCGCGGGAGCCAGACTAGTTGGCGCCGTCCGTCTCGTGCGCAGCCTATGTATTGCGCGGGCTTTTTTTTGAATGAATAGATAAAAGGGTTGCGTGTGTGCGTGCGCGTACGAATATCATTGTCAATGTGATTGAACTTTCTTACCAATTATTGATGTTTTTGAAGTACAGTTTTCAAACAAAATAATTTTCTTTTTTTTTTCTCTTTATATGTTCTATTACAGTAACTGACCATGCCCTTAAATTTTTTCTGGTGAATTAAATTTAGGAGTGTATTTTACTATTTCTACAGTTATTGTAAGCGTACAATCGAACCCACAAACGAGCTTTGTTTGTGGTTCTCGTAATATTTTTCTTGCAACAACCTTTGTTTCCACCAAGTGATTTTTCTATAAAAATATAAGGAAAACTCATTACTTCTAAGAAAGGTCCGAGTCTCGAACAAACTATTGCTTTGTGCCCTCAGTTTCCAAGTTATTAAAGTAAACCAAAGTTATTTAAACAAATCTTTTGGCGGGATTGGACTTACATATTGTATGCGCTTTGAAAAGGTCTCACGAAGTTAAAGAAAGAAAATACATTTTATTCAGTCAAGGACACAATAAGAGCATAAACAATAAAAAACATAAAAGAATCAAACATACATATTTTACGCCATCGAGCATGCTCATAGCGAACACCAGTTGGATCACCAACTCAGCATATGCTGGCCGTCACTGATTTTCAGTTGGTATACCTTTTGTATTAACACTTTAGTAATACCTGGGGCCTAATTCTCCTAAAATAAATCTTGATAAATCACAACCGAACCAAGGCCGAACCGTTCATTCAGACAGTTCTCAATTTCAAAAGCTATCAAATTGTTTGACACAAAAAACAAAATCAATCATTTTGAAAGTTTTCGAAAACAAAAACTGACTGACGGTTGTGGTTCGATTGCGTTTGGCAACAATTTATTTTAGGAGAATTGGGCCCCATGTTCTCTTCTTCTGTTCGTTGTGTGAAAGTGTCCATACAAGCCGGTGTGTTTGATTGCTTGCGGTGACTCGCCTATTAGCCTGTAGTAAGTCGCCGCCACGCAGCGAGTCGTCCCTTGCTCAGGCGGCGACCAAGAGCGTAAAATATGAATGTAATTAGCGGTCGCCGGTGACCGGGTCGTCGGCAATTAGTCGCCAGTGCGTAATGACTCTTATAACGAAACAACCGCGTTTAAAGGCCAGCCCCTCGTAACCAGGGATGTGTCACGATGTGTGCCAATTGGAATTTACGGTAATTCGTTTTCTAAACATGATTAGCGTATCGTGTGGTTTCCGACAAAGAATAGTCCACTCAGCTCACATGTTCACGACAGATGAAAAACACTTTAGTACGGTATATCGTCGCCTTAAGATGAAAAACTCGGGAATGCAATTTTGGTAAATTTTATTTTATCGTATCGTATAGTACTATAATTATAAGAGAACACTTAGCGTATAGCGAGCATAGAGCGGTCTACGTGAAATAAGTTTGCAGGCACTGAAATTAAGCCTTTATTAGATATACAGGGTGGTTAAAAAGTCGTGGATCAAACGAAACAGGGCGATAGTTGGGGTTATTTGCAGCATTTTATGGTAGAACATTTTTTTTTACAGTAAGGTTCTAAAGTCACAAATATTTTTTCATGAGACTTAAAAGATATTGAAAAAAGTGCCAATACTCATAAATCATGGTACCCACTGTCATAAAGCACTTTCAATCAACTAAACACCATTTATTGTTTTAAAATAGGAACCCATTTTGCTCTAATTGCCTATTTATTACAAATTTTGATATTTTTTTAAAAAACACTCTTTGTTTCATAACTTTTAAGGAGATCAAGTTAGGGCTCTGCCACACGGATATTTTTTATTGCAAATAACCCTAACTATCGCCCTGTTTCGTTTGATCCACGACTTTTGAACCACCCTGTATAAGGTGTAACACAAATAACGCACAACCTCTTAAGGGGTCACTGTACTCATCATTAGGAACAACTTTTACTATGGAACAAAACATGAAATCGCAAAAAAAATAGCTGTTTTTTTTTCGCGATTTCCTTCGCGAGTTCCTAATGTCATCATTAGGAACTACTCTAATATGGGTACAGTACAGTGACCCCTTAAGAGGTTGTGCGTTACTGACTGTAGTTTGTGACTCGCCTTACCTATTTTAATGACAAGCGCCCAAGTATACCGAAAACGGTACGGCCGCCATTGTTTATCTATTGTGTCTATAATTACAGTACTACACAGGTTAATGTATTTACGTATAAGCTTATGCATCTTAAAATAGCCATTGCAACCAACAACAAGTCTATTTATTTGACACCAGTACGCCCCACATTGCACGACCAACAAAAAACTGAACGAAGACGCTCGCGTGACCCAGGGAATTCATTTAACTGTCTTGAAGCCCGCAACGGAATTAATCAGAAGAGAAAATAGTGGAATAGAAACTTACGTAAATGCGGATGACGTTTTCAGACCGTACGTAGGTACTTAATAAAAGCCTAGAGTCTCAGATATTTCAGATAAGATAAGATAAAATATATTTTATTTTGTAAATAATATGGTCATATAAAAATATAGGTTCGGCCATATTTTACCAGTAGGCATGCAAAATTACATAAAAGATTCTAACTATAAATATCTAAAAAAAATTAAGTAACAAAAAAACAAAAATCAGAAACTTTACACTATGTAACAGCAAAAATACCTGTTCTTTTTCAGAAAAAAAAAAATTCGCTTATTGTAATAATAATGCTTTGTCAGCTAAAAAGTTACGAAGCCTTTTTTTAAATAAAGGTAGAGGCAATTCTTTTTAACACTTAGGTAGTTTATTCTTTTATACCTATAAGAAAGTTATATAAGAAAATATTCCCTAAAAAAATGAGATCTCCATAATTTCCGCGAAACTTAAAATAAATATAAAACCATCCTGTTCAAATTTACCACGCAAAAACGACCGCTGTTTTAATTTAACCCCCAAATATCCAATTTGAGCTCGAACAACCCTCCAAAAAAAGGATTCCACAAACAAGTTATTAAACAAACCTTTTTGCGAGTTCCATTGGCAGCATTGGAAGGGTTGAGTTTCCGCAAGTTTCGCTCCGGTGCGGATTGGAAGCGCTCCAATGGGAGTACTTTGCGCTGATTAAACTTGCCTTCAGTTTTTCGAAGCTTCTCGTATATCAAATAGAAAAAGTTGTTGTTTTACCAAGTAATGGAACAACCTTTTCTGGCGTATTAACGATCTTTTTACTTTTACCGAGTTCAACTTGAAATAGTATCACTGTTTGGTGTTTTTGGTTAACATTTTATTTTGCTACGTGTGAAAAACTAATGACGTATTAAATATTTACACAAACAATATTAACATGATTACAAATAAAAGTATACAAGGTTAGTCGGAAAGGGGGTACTAATCCGAAAGGGTGTTTAAATACCCATAAATGAATAACTTTTGTCCTACAACATTCCCCAAAAGTCAATAGTTTAAGAGAATTAAATGATCAAATATCTCAAAAATAAAACGCTAAAATCTCAGCTGTGATTAAATATTAGGTTATATTTGGGGTCATGAATTAGAAGCACCATTTTCTGAATTTGTAACTAAAATGAAGAATTTTTGAAAAAAACTGAAATAAAAATCATTTTGCATGGACATAAAAATTAATGTGAAATTTTTAAACTTGGTTTTTTTTTAAATTTATTTTTATTTAGGGTTTTTTATGAATCAACATATATCAAACCCATTGTACCTTATTACTATTAATTAAACTACATAACAATCTTAAAGGTGGCTACGGGGGTCAGTGTAGGGTCTGCGGCATTATCAGGTAAAACGCTTGTGCTATCTCTGATGCAGGCTCACTCAAAGCACTTTGTATAATGCCTACATTCATATTTGCAATACCATACTTTCTCAACACTGACTCCCTTTCCGCCTTCTTCCTGGCGCACTCCATCAGCAAATGTTGCACATCTTCAATCTTTCCACAGATTTGACAATTCGGTGTATCGGCTTTTCTCATTAGATGTGCAAACTTTGCTGATGGGTAGTGCCCTGAACGAAGTCTAAAAGCTAGTTTTAACAAAAATCTATTTAATAAAGTGGTTACGAACCAAGCCACTCGAGGAGGCTCACTTTGTATGCTTTTATACCATATCCCTTTTTCCTTGCTACGTACATTAAAGTATTCTTTCCAGAGATCCTAAGAAATAGATTTATATTTTGGTAACATCTCAGTACACTTGCTTTAAGACAGTTATCAGTGATATTTTAAATGGCCTGCGGATTTGTACCCCCTTCCCGACTAACCTTGTATACAAATAAAGCAAAATATATCCTAATAAAACTATAAATTAAAATATGGCATCTAAATATTCCTCCGCATCGCTGTCGACTGGTAACGTGCCCAGAAGGCTGGCAGCATTGCCACGTTGTATGGCAATGCTAATCCTTTGACCAAAGTAGAGGGCAGCCTTCGGGTTACGGGAAGTGTTGACCAGCCGCCTTGCAACATTTCTGTATAGAAGTTGGGCACTTGAACTCCACGACCCGAGTCGTTCCGTTAATAACAATAATTTCATTTATTCCTTCAGATAACAAAAAGATCCATTGGGTTAGTAACAACAGTCTTAACCTATGTTAGTACTTAATTAATAACAGAAACAATGTACAAGTGACAAGTGACCTCACCAACGGGCTGTCATGTCTCCCGGCTATAGCGCTTAGAATGCTGTTGGGGCTGCCACGGAGTCTGATTAGCAGCGAGGCCGCTTTCTTACGCCGTACAGCATTGAAGCAGTCGGTACGTGCCTCAGCGAACATAGATGATGCGCTACAGAACCGAGGCAGACGCAACAGCACCCTAAATGCGTTGTTATACTGGATTCGCAGAGCATTGTAGGCCTTTTGGGTGTAGCTGAACCATAGGCTCCCCGAGTACAGCGACATGCAATATGCTTTAAACAGTGTTAATTTGACCGCCGCTGTACATCGGAAGAACCGGCAGGCCAGCATATTAGCCCGAACCGACAATGCTCTGCGCTCCCTCTCCATATCCGCGTCGTCTTTCAAATGATGACGTTAATGACACCACCGTAATGTTGGGATGCCACAATTAGTAATAATATTACTAATAAAGTTATTACATTTTCGCCGCTTCCGCAGCTGCAGCAGCAGCGCCAGCACAGCCTGCTGAGCTAGGAAGATGGGATGTCGCAAGGGTATCGACGCACGTTGCGTCCCATACCAGAGGCCTACCCATGTATTTAATTACAATAAGATCGGAATTTTGGGACAAGCCATTAACTATTATAATATGTAACCATAGTAACCATAGATAACCATCGACCCATGTTACATTGTCTTTGTTCTATCATCGGGCAAGCTTGTGGTAAGGTATTATGTAACCTGTTAGGTAAGTACTATGTTTGACCAATTAATAAATTATTCATTGAAGAATTTGCAGTTTAAGATACTCACGGGATGAGAGCTAGTTTTTGCCGGAAATATGATCAATATTTATTTATTTTAAATAAAATCCTGTCAAGAGCGAGTCGGGCTTGCGCAATCAGGGTTCCGTACCAGCTTCCTGATTCAGAAGTTTTTAGACAAAGCTGTGTTACTCGGGAGTTTGTTGCGTCGTTTCTTTCTCATAGCTTAAAAATTAGAAAACGGTGAAGGACAGGTGTTTTTGCGGGCTATCTTTTGTAATATTGACGTTCAAAAATAACTAAGTAATTGTAGTCTAGGTATTTTGAATTGATGAGTTTTGAAGTTCAAGTTCGATAAGTCAGTTGGCGAACGTAAAACGAGGTAACAAACTGAATCGGTCGATAACTGGCTTATCGAAAAGATCTGAAATGGGGACAGAACTATACTAACGATTTTCAGCAACTGAGCCGAATAAAGCGTTAGTTATACTGTTAGCTATAACTCAATGTCTACCTACAAACTATATAACGAGGGTAGTTCACCCATTGGGGTACCTCGTCATCAGAGTACAAGTTCGACTTGGTGTAGGCAGGAAATAATAGTCACAACACTGATTATAGTCCTCTATTTATTCACTCTCGATAACAAAATAATAAAATCTCAAATGATCAAACCGATGGAAATAGATTAAAGTACGGAAACGCGGTAAGTTCGGTGCAGGCTGGCAAAACGACCTCTCGCCTTCGTGTCTCACTCCAAAGTAACTTCACTCAAATCAAATGCATCCAATGTCAAAAAGAATGACAGCTGACAGCCGTCAGCTGACAGCTTGCGGACAACCGTCAAACCAGACATGCCACGCCCCGCACCGACCTCACCCAAGCACACTGTTTGACGTTTCCGACAAACGATAATAGATGGCGTCCTACTACATTAACAATAATCAATAGTCATTCTAATAGTTGTGCTTCTGTGTTGATTCTGCGACATAAATAAAAATCTTAGCTTTAGAAACCTAGAAGATCGGCGGGTATTGGGGAGACGTCAACCCAAACGATACAAAAAAAGAATATTGCGGAAACCCGACTTAACACAAAAAAAAAAACTTTAATTTGACGACACGTTTGACGTAGTTGCTATGCGATTGGCTTTCTGTGCTACGGGTCGCGGGTTCGATTCCCGCATGGAACAAATATTTGTATGGCCTACAGGTAGTTGTTCCGGGTTTAGGTGTTTGTGCATGTGAAGATTTATGTCTGTAAAGGAGCGGGGCAAAGTAAGTATATTTGGAAAAAAAAAAATTGGTAATACAGAACCCTAAAATTTATCAATCTGTAAATATAATCAAATAAAACAAGTATTTTACGCATAAACGTAATCGAATCATATTTAAAACACCACTTAACATTTACCGTGTCTATGGAGGACGACAATTAAAGTTAACGGTAAACACCGCAACCATTGCCGGTTTTATGCGCAAACTTGATGTGAGACGAGTAGGTAACGAGCAATGAAATGCTAATCTGTTTGTGTTACTCTCATTAGTGATGTTAGGGGTTAGTTGATTGGAGTTTACTGATGAGTAACATGACCATACGTCCCGCTTTTGTGGGACGTGTGGCGCTAGTTCTTTTCTGCACATGTGGCTTCCCTGGAAACCATTAGTTTTTATGTGTTGGTTTATATAAGTATCTATATTATTTAGATACGATTTTGATTTTTCTCAATTCATACAGAATTGATTTATATACCTACCTACTTACTATTTTAATTTTTACTTTTCCTATAATTGCATAATTTTATTATTGTAAAAAATATTATGATTTTCTTTGTATAGAGTCAATTAATTTATTCACTTGACAGACTGAACTGTGTTGCTGGGGAGTTTGTTGCGCCGTTTCTTCTTCACAGCATAAACACTAGGAAGCGGTGAAGGGAGGGCTTTTTGGGGATGTCTATATTGTAAAACTGACGTTCAAAAAGAACTAAGTAATTCTAGTCTATTTTGAATAAATGAGTTTTGAGTTGAGTTTGTGCTATGTGTCCCGCTGTCCCCAAAACACATAAAAGTCCCGTTTTGAAAAAAAGGAAATCCGTGGCAATGAATTGTATATAAAACGGGCGTGAAAAAAGAATAACATCAACAAGTCACACATTCACATTAAAAAACCAAACTTTTTCTTTAAAGCAAATTGGTCATCCAAAAATATAAAACAAGCCAAACAGGGGCCCAATTCTCCTAAAATAAATTGTTGCCAAACGCAATCGAACCACAACCGTCAGCCAGTTTCGAAAACTTTCAAAATGATTGATTTTGTTTTTTGTGTCAAACAATTTGATAGCTTTTGAAATTGAGAACTGTCTGAATGAACGGTTCGGCCTTGGTTCGGTTGTGATTTATCAAGATTTATTTTAGGAGAATTAGACCCCAGACTACATAAGATTAGTTCCTATTTTCATTTTTTTTTTATCTTTATCTTTCATTTCATGTTCCATAAATGTATGTTTAATACTAAAAAAGAAAAAAATTTTTTGGCGTGCCCCTCTGAGGGAAAAAAAATAATGGTCACATTACTGATGAGGCAAATAATTACATATTTAGAAGCTTAGGGAAAGACAAACAGAGTATTACAAAAAAAAAGCCTACAGTAGTTCTGCTTAGCCTTTTCCTAACTATGTTGGGATCAGCTTCCAGTCTAACCAGATACGGCTGAATACCAGTATTTTACACGTAACCATTGCCATCAAAATTCCATAACCCAGTTACTGGGCACTGCCGATGTCCTAAGATTGGGAGAAAAGCCTAACGTAGTACGGTAAGCAAAAAACATCGAGAATCGTTCTTTGATCTACTTTATATCCTTTCAATTTATTATCCAGATATTTATAGATTCAGTAGTCCACATTTTGCTGTATGTGGACTACCTACACGCATACGTACACACATAAACAAACATAGACACACACAATCCCCCGTAAGTAGGTACTTTAGCTATATAAGTTCTTATAAATTTGTGTACAACCTAGTTTAACCTGTGTAGTACTGTAATTATAGACACAATAGATAAACAATGGCACTGACGATCCGGATCGTCGCGCGGGACGATACCGGTTAAATGTAACATTTGGTTTTTTGTTTGTATAAAACATGTAAGTTTGGTAATAATATTTGTCTTATTGTGTTAATAATAATCCTTATCTCAGGAGTTTAGCGCTGCACGCTGAGCTACAGACATCTCATTTATTTATTTTACTTTAATTAAAATGACCTGAGACCAATTACAATAATTAAAGATAGGAAGAAGGAGAGGAATAGAAGCAGATACATTCAACGCAATGGAATGAAATATATACTACTCAAAACAAAATAAGAGCCACTAGGTATTTAAGGTATACCATGAAAAATATAAAATTAACACATTATTCAATTTACGTAAACTTAAAACAATGTTATTGTTTACCGTTTAGGCTAGTAATTGTTGAAATTAGTGATTAATAAACATTTTTATTTAACTTTTGATAAAAATGACAATTTAGGATAAAAAACACAAATAACAAAAAGTTACTAAAAACTAAAAAAAACTTCACTTTTTATTTGTTTTTCTTTTTTTTAATTACGGGTATGCCATCCTCATTTGGCTATGCACTCCTGTAGCCTGGAATACATGCTCTCTATCAAATGGCTGACGTTTTCAGCTGGGATATCTTCCCAGGCACTTTTCAAAGCATCAATCAGTTGGTGCTGGTTGTAGACCTCTTGCGCACTCTCTCTAACCCTTCATTTTAATTGGTCCCACATGTGCTCGATGGGATTTAAGTCCGGACTGTTTGCTGGACACGGCAAACACTTGAATGTGAGAGCCTTCCAGTACAGACTGGGTCGCTTGAGCTGTGTATGCACAGGCATTGTCTTGCATTAAGATGAACCCAGGACCCATTCGCTGTGCAAATGGAATCACATGAGGCCTGATGACTTCCTCAATGTAAAGCTGAGCAGTTACGGAACCTTCATTTAAAATAGCGAGTTCAGTTTTGCCATGTAAGCTTATTCCACTCCAAATCATTACATTGGGTCCACCGAAATGGTCAACCTCGTGAATGCAGGCTTCAGAAAATCGCTCGCCACGTCGCCTCCATACTCTAATGCGCCGATCGTCATTAAAGAATTTTACTTTACATTCGTCGGTGAAAAGCACCATGCCCCACTCGTTTATGCCCCAGTCTAAATATTGACGGGAGAAACTAAAACGATTTGCATGTTGAGCCCTGGACAAAGGAATTCGAACAACTCGACGTTTTGACGTTTGCTGGTCTTCGTGCAATCGGTTACGGATCGTTTGGTCACTGACGCGAGTACCCGTTGTCAACCGTAGGCGATTTTGTAACTTACGAGCCGTCACTGTTCGTTCTCGGCAGGCACGTAACCGGATGTACTGATCCTCGTGAACAGTTGTAACGCGAAATCTACCCGAACCAGGTCCTCTTGCAACACTACCAGTCTCTTGGAAGCGATTCCAAGCATTTTGGGTAGCTTTCCGAGAAAAACCCAGATGCAAAGCCACAGACCGCTGCGAAATTCCTTCTTGGATCATTGTAACGGCTATGGTTGCAGTAATTACGTCCATATGTCTTTGTGCTTGTGGCATATTAACATAAGATGTTACATAAACAAATTAACTAAACAAAGTTAAACGATTATTTCAGATTACCGTAAAGATAATCGAAACAAAACTTAAAGAAAAATCGAAACAAAATAACAAAAAAAATTCAAATTCAATTTTTTTTTAAATGATGGCCAGCATTTTGGTCTGATGTACAAAATCAAAGAGGTTAAATATCGAAGAGTTTGTAACATCAATATTTTGTTACTTATTAATTACATAACGTTCATTAAATTACACTGAAATGTGAAAATAACGAGTGGCTCTTATTTTGTTTTGAGTAGTATATATACTCGTATATATGTATAACAATAATTACAGACACCTCTTTCATAAATGTCAAAATCACAATGCTTCTGACAGTATATTCTTCCACTCCGCAAACAGATCACAATTCAGGCATTTACTTATTTTTTATTTACGCACTTACTATTATTTAACACTAGATGACATGAGATTATAAAATTGTACGTTATACATATAAAAGAAATAAAAACAGCATTCAAAACATTCATAATGCATTCCTCTCGCAGTACTCCAGGCATTCCGACAAAATCACCCTCCATTCATGTGCAAACACATGAAAATTCAGTCTGGCATCCAGACCGGCTGCAGATGTTCCCAATTAAGTAATTGTCATAATTACTCTTCGAAGACCTCCAAACGCTATCCTGGTTTGTTACAAAATATATTGGCAAGTTGAACAATAATATAGGTACCTTATCATTTATTTTTGATGCTGACTGTATGTAAGCACTAAAAATGCAAAAATACAAACAAAAGTCCTGTAAAAATACAATCTACGCAATAAAACTACAATGTAGACAATACAGCGAAAGTTTAATACAGAATGTAAATATAAATAGGACTATAAAAGAGGAATATGAGAGGGAACTGGTAAAAATTCTCTTCCATACCGTAAATTGTTTTGCCTTACCCTTAGGAGGTAGTGTAAATAGGAGGTAATGTTAGTTTCGACCTAAACCTACCTAAAATAAAGGAAAACATTGAAACATGTAGAATACACGTGTACTTTTGTGTACATGAGCGGTAACACGCGCTTCTATAAAAAAATTTAAAACAGTAAAAGATAAAGAATTATTTATTTGGACACAGCACAAAGAGACACAACAGGTAAAAATGTGATACAAATAAAAAAGTCTTGGGTATGTGTCTCACAGCTGCACCAAAAAGGTGTCCAGATCAGCTTAATGTCAATCACTTTATGTACTTGACGCTGGTTTTCGTCTGGAACCTTTGTGCTCCACGGATGTCAGTCAGCGGTCATGCCCGTGCACTTAAACCAACATATGTGTGTATATGTGTAGTGTATGTAAAGAAAGAAAATAAATAAATACGCAATAAATAAGGAACAATCTACAAGTATAAGCAATATAATATCTAAATATGTACAGTAAGAGCCGACTTCATGTCGCTCTAGTCACGGCTCATCTTCCGTGCGGAAGATGTCCGGTCCTTTGGAAGGCATACACGGGGACACAGGTCCAACGCGCAGAGGCCCCTTTGAGAACTTTAATCTAAAATAGGGTGGGGCACCAACCGGGGACTATCCACGGCTGCACTATTGGAGTACAGTCATGAACCATCCCAGGTGAGTGCAAAACTATTGTGAAATATGGTGAAAATAAAACTGGTCTATGGGAGGGGGTGTTAATGGACTATTTAACTTCTATTGCCGGAAGAAAACGGCGTCTGCCTTTCAAGCTTAAATTTGAAATATATTGGTAGACGGTGGCTCGCCAGCTCACTAGCTGGGCCCCCTGAAAAGCCGCCAGTACATAGGCGAAGGGGGCAACAAACGTGTGAGCGGCTAGGGTGTAGAGAGGTGCGGCCCCGGTTTCGCCGTCGCGGGTCTAAGAGACCCGGAGTGGGTTTCCCCGCTATTACGCCATTAGACACTTCCACCCCCGAGCATATAGCTCTGGCGGCCCCCCTCTGGCCGGCCGATAAAGGCAAGCCAGAGTTGAGAGTCCTGCGGGCACTCTTGAGGTTCCACTCCAGCCAGCCAATAAAGGCAAACTGGAGACTATAAGAGAGCCGACTTCATTATTATTACGACGATTATTTACTTCTTTCAGTTTTTATTGAAGTCGGTTTTTACCATCTTTAAAGTTTTTTATTTAATACCTTTTAGTGCCACAAATTACAATTACAATAGTGAACAAATTCGTTGACCACTACTACAACTAGAACGTTTTCTATAAAGGCAATTCATTTTCAAACTACTAATAATATCGCATACAAAAAGCTACACGATATCTACCACGTTGTCTGGTAGATATCGCTATCAGTGATAAGACCGCCATTGTAGCCTTCAATATATAATATTGTATAAGAGCTGTGTTACAATTTTGGTACAGTGTACAATAAAGTATATTGTATTCTACACGACTAAACCTAATGAAATTCGTTTGGGACTAATTTGAGAGTATTCTGCACCAAATAAAAGAATAATTACTCAAATCGGTCCATAAATATAGGAGAAAACAGTGCACATACATTAAAAAAAATAGATACGCATCGAATTGATAATTTCCTCCTTTGTTAAGTCAGTTAAAAACTCACTTTTCTACACCAAACTAAGCAATGACCAAATTTTTGTAAAATAACACAAATAAACTACAGTGCAACGTTGTTTTAATCCATTAACTGGCGCGCTAATTGCTTGTTCATCAGATTCGCCATTTTGAGTGCGCAAAAAGCAGATTAACGTGGAGTTTTAAGCCGCGGGAAGTGCACGTGTAATCAATGGAGAGCTGTTGGTTGCCTAGGGATATTTATTTAGGAGCTTCCTGTACCGACGTATTTCACGTGGTTTCACACGCCCTTACATGAACGCCCTTGGGGTGTATGAAAATCAACTCCACGAGTGACGATACTTAAGTACGTAAAGCGTACTCTGGGTAGTCAGCCTTGCGACGAACCTTGCTGACTGGCTAATCTTTTCACCACGGCATGAGCCACTATGATAAAAAATGGCATTAAAGTCAGAATTTGGTTAAAACATGAAAAGAAATCATAACTCAAAAACTATAAAAAATCGCGGAACACAGGTTACACGGGGGTGATTCGGGTGCTTCTAAGGGTGCTCTACCTTTGAACTTCCGCTTGACACTACTTTTTGGGACACCTTGTATAGCTCGTGTCGGAGGAGAGAGGGAGATAGGTAATAACAAGAGGTATTTAAAAAAAGTCCTTTCTTCTTTGTATGTAATCTATCATCATCACTATATCAGCCCCAAAATCCCACTCCAACTCCCAATGACCGCTAAAATTAACGGACACGGATTACCATAATCACTACGCGTGGCAGACAGATTGGTGATAGCAGACACGAGGTCACTGCTTGAAAAACTTTAGTAGTTATCCAGTAGCTCCTTGGGAAAGAGTTTGCCTAGGGAAGTACTGCCACCATACCTATTTCTGCTGCCAAGAAACATTGCTGTGATCCAGTTTAAAGGGTGCCGGTGAAATTTCAAGTACATGAGGTTTCCCAACTTTGCCTAAAGTGGCAACGCATCAGTAATCTTCTTGATGTTGTCGGCGGTAGGCAGTAACCACTTTGAGGGCCCCATCGGATTGTTTGCCAAACTATCACATAAAAAAACCCCGCGTTTGTCGATTTTCTTAATGTAATCCTCAAATCGTCTTTTTCTATTCCCTCGGGTCAGGTGTAAGCTCTACTTTGCGGTCGTAAGCCGTAAAAAGAGTCAAATAAGTCCTGTCGTATTCGTTTAATCTCAGATGACGTGTTTATTTCCTTTACACCTAGTTACCAGGTTCGGTATGCCAACGGGACGAAGGGTAACACAATTGGGATATTGGTTTTCAATTCGGGACAACTAAATAATCTATTATTAGTTTGAAGAGTAACATCATATCACAAAAAATAAAACAACTTCTTCTTAGCGTGTCGATGACAATCTACACTGTGTCGGCCCAGAATTTGGCAATGAGTTTAGCACTATCCGTAGTGTCCATTAGTTCTTGTGGCGTACAGGTAACAGGGCAGGCTAATAACTTAAAACTAAAACCGCAGTGAGCAAGCGTGGTGATCAATGCTTGTTCCTTCTCTGTATGAGAAGAGGCCTTTGCCCTACAGTGGTATAGTTACAGGCTAATATTTATTTTAAATATTTTTTATTTTAACTTAAAGCCAAAAAACTGGAATAGAACGGGACAGCGTGATATCTTTATTGCGCTTTGCGCGGTATACCTCTACCTCTGCTTATGTATGTGTGGTACTTATATTTAATGCGTGAACTGTAAGTCTTAGTGTCTAAACACACTATACCGAAGATACGCGACCGAAGTTCGGCATGATTACGCCTGCAATGCTTTTTAAATAAACCGTGACACACCAGGCTGAAATTACGTCGCGTTTTACCTATATAAAAAACATAGACGCCGAAGTTCGGTCGCGTATCTTCGGCATAGTGTGTTTAAACACTTAAGGTAGCTTCCCACGGTGCGTGATATCGCATAGCACACGAGCTCACACCGGCGCACCATGGGAAAATATTCGTCCGTGGCGGTGCGTCGTATCCGACGCGAGTCGGTAACTTTGAAGGTGCAGTGCGAGCTCGTGCTGAGCTGCAGCTGCAGCGATACCTTCTTTTTCACTTGACATTTTGGAATGATAAAACAGTTTGGAATCAAGCACTCATACAGACGGACACGCACCGTTGGAAGAGCCTCAGTGCGGTGCGTGGCTGTGCGTGGTATCATCCGTAAAAGCACGCACCGTGGGAAGCCACCTTTAGATGTGATGCAACATAGCCGCACATGCACGGACTTTGACCGACATCTGAAGTCCCAAAATCGGGACACATAGCGTCCCGATCATGGGTAAATCGGGACGTCCCACGAACATTGGACGTGGCAACGCTATTAACACCTGAAATATCGAAAGATATCCCCAATGATCCCTCACAAGATTATTATCTAATAAATTAAGATAAGCATGTGAATTAAACATAATATTATGATACGAGGGAAAGCGTTCTGTTATGATTATGATACACACGTAAGTTCTTGCGGTATCTTAGGGGATATAAGGTGATTGATGGAGTCTGTAATAAGCTGTAATCTTCTTAGATACATGTCAATCTTAGTTACCCCATCTTTTGTTTGAGTAATCGTCAAGGTAGCGATAATGAATACATCGTTCAGGATGATACTTGTGCTCGGTTTTGTTAGGTTAGGTCTATAGATTTTAATTTTTTCTATTCATAGGTATAATTGCTTGAAAGAGTGACGTAACGTAGAAAAATGAAAACAATAATTATGCAATGTGTCCAGTCAAGGACTAGAGATATTCTAGGTACTTTACTACATCCGGCCGTGGTTCTGTCCATGGTCGGGAGCGAGAGTGCGTGGGAAGCCGTCACCTCCTTTTGCGAGGTGGTGATGGCAACCAAGGAGGGAGCGGAGAGGGAGAGAGAGGCGACGGCCACTCTCCCTTCCCGCGCCAGACGCACCGGGCGCCGCCGGAGGGCGCGCGACGATCTCCGGCCACCCTAGTGTGTGGCCTGCGGGCGACGGGTTAGGGGACCCGTCGCCCGACCAGTAACAGGCCCGAGAAGGCGGCGCGCATGTGTTCCGTGCGCGCCTCTCAGGAGGACGTGGGGCAAGGCCCCACAGAAGGAGAGGTCCGCCAGGGGCTGGCGGACCGAGGCCTGCCGGGGTTGCGGTGCATGCAGCTGCGAATCCCGTGACCCCGGCCAAGGGTCAGGAGTAGGAACACCGTGGGTTTTTAGCCGGTAAGAGTCCGGCATAACCCTTCGCCTTCCCCAGGCGAAGGGTATCCATGAGGATTTTCCCACGATAAAAAAAAAAAAAAAAAAAAAAAAAAAAAAAAAAGGTACTTTACTACAACTATTCTAGTACACAAATACACTATACAATACACTAGGTTCCAATCCACTTCCCACTAAAATTTAATCGATAATCAGTTACTATTAGAATTTTAAATTTTATATCTATATATTTTAAATAAATTTAAAAAAAGACAGATATTATGTAAAGCTAAATTATCAAATATTTTTATTTACATGTTAAAGTTAAGCTAGATATGTTGTGTTTTGTTAGATTCTACTGATAGCTTACTTTAAATTTTGCATGCCAACTAGGCGAAATTACAGACTTTTATTTAATGATAACAACTTGTATGTAACTCATTTCAAGCAAATAAACGTTCATATTCTCGTTTAGGCGTACTTTATAACCTACAACAAATAATAAGGTAAATAATACCGTAATCGATCATGTTTATCGTGCGTAACAGACAGACAATCGATTCAGAAATCGGTCAAGGCTAGGTTATATTATTTTAGGTTTCAGAACGTTAAATTATGACTAAAACACCTCAGTACAAGGTTACATTGACAACGATTACAGGCGGCCATTACAATAATTTTCTTTTGTGATAAAACAAAATGGTGGTTAAAATGAAATAACATTTAATAACAGTCTTATTTAAATTTAAATTAAGAACCTTTCAATTTTTCCAATTAGTTGGACTCGTCTCCCAGTACCAGGACTACAGGATGTGGTAGGAGCTGTATTGTTCTAATTAATCCTATCTAACCGCACCCAAGACAATTTAGGACTTAAATACACCGACAAAGGGTAGGAAATCGCTTGTCACCAATTACTTAATAGTAGAAGACTTCATTACCGCTCCGCGTTTAAGTCCATTTTAACAAGATACCTCTCGACCTTTATATTGTGTCTTAATTGGAGGCAGTAGAGTTGGTTTTTATTGTATAATAAGGTCTCGTTAGGTTGGACGTTAGTGAGGTAATCAGGAAAGGAATTAGTGTTTATAGGGGGTGTTTCCTTTATGATATAATTGTGTTGAACGTTTCTCTGGTGTGAGAATTTGTTACAGATTTGTGGTGTTAATAATTGGTTTTCTATACGTACTTAGTGTAATTTGAGAATACCATAACTTCGAGAGATAGAAGAGTAAGCAACCAAGCGCACAAATTATTATTTTAGAATAACAAGTACCTATTCATCATAGGAGTATTGATATTGTTAACTGAATTATTGTTTAAGGTTATCATTTACCTGATCAGCGATTAAATAATTTTTTTAATGGCGTCAAAATTATTTGATCAGTAAAAACAGTAATAGATCAGCCAAAACAAGAATTGATTAGAGAATAACAATAATTGATCAGAGAATAACAATAATTGGTCAGAGAAAAATACCAATATATCAGTAATGCATGATTATCGAAAATAACAGGTAATAAACTAAGGTATTTTTAAGGTACTAATACACCGGTAAACGGGTCCATATAACATTGGTCTGAAGACCTTCAAACAGCGGAGGGTCCTGCTGGAAAATAATTTAAGATTTCGCTGTAGCAATTAAGGTACTATTTTTTTACTTATACGATTCGGAAAGTACTAAATACTACGTACGTTAAAATTTAGCTTTCAATCGGATTAAATGTAGGCTCCTGCTGTGTATAAAGACATAAAACCTTACGCGGCTATGCTACGCCTGCAAGTGACACTAAACGTGGTCAAAAGCAGACAGGCGCGAACGTTGACCTGCCAACCTTTTCAAAATTTTATAATACAGCGGACAAAGAACATTACATGCCTTGCATCTAATCCATTTTCATGAACGTGAAAAAATGGACTCCCTTTGGCTTTGGTAAAATATGCATACGCCTAAAATTACTCTCGCCTGCGACATAAGAGGATTTTGCATACCTATGCCTGGGATGGGGATGAGATTAATCATTTTAATAGCGACGTTTTCGTACTACGTGTCATGGTAACCTCGTTTGACATTTTAGGTTATCTCGGGCGTATAATATTATACAAGGTTAGTCAGAAAGGGGGTACTAATCCGAAAGGGTGTTAAAGTACACATAATAATGAATAACTTTTGTTCTACAACTTTTCCCAAAACTCAATAGTTTAAGAGAAACAGTTGTTCAAAAATCTCTAAAATCTATCTATCCCCAGTTATGATCAGCTGTGTTTACATTTTAGGTCATATTTAGGGTCATGAACTAGAAGCACCATTTTCTGAATTTGTAACTAAAGCAGGGATGAAGAATTTTTGAAAAAACTAAAATAAAAATCATTTTATTTGGAAAAAAAATATATCGAATTTTGAAATTTTAACACTTGCTTTCAAACAGTCATCAGCGATACTCTACGTGGGCTTCGGATTAGTACCCCCTTTCCGACTAACCTTGTATAATAAACCGGTTAAAACATCGCAAAATCTAAACGTTACATTAACTTTATACCTGTTAAATAAGTTAATTGATTAAATTTAGTTTTTCCAGAATTGTCGAAGCAAACGCTCTGGGCCTGGTTCAACTTTTTTTTCTTATTTAGCTATTTGCTCGCGTTTGACCACTATCTCGCGTGATGGTAAGCGATGATGTGGTCGACGGTGAAGCACGCTTGCCTAGAAGTAACCTATTCACTATTGACTTACAGACCCCAAGGTTGTAACTATCAGGAAACATAGACTCCGGCAGGGAATTCCACTCCTTAGCTGTAACCATGTACCGATGGCGCATTACCGTACGTCTGGTAGTATGATGATGGTAAGGTCCAGGCAGAATCAAATTATGCAGTTCCATCGCACACTCCCCGAAGTGTAACCGATAAAAAACCGACAGTCTGGCAACTTGGCGTCGATGTTCAAGGCTCTGGAGCTTTGAGTTGACCGGTGAATCGTTGCCGATAAGCTTCTTGGCTCGTTTGTCGATCGACTCAAGTGCATCGAGTTGGTATTTGGCAGATCCGTCCCAGAGATGAGAGCAGTACTCCATGCATGACCGAACTTTAACATAACCTAACTAAAGAATTGCTGTAAGTTGCAATGTAGTTGCATTTAAGTTTCGATCAAAACAACGCTTTTCGTATTCTCTTAACAGGCGATCGCTGTCAGATACTGAACTTGAACGTGAACTTAACTGCAGAGTAACTGAAACTTGATCGACGCGTCATGAAATAGGCATGTTGACAGCATCAATAAATTGCAAATCTAATTAGTCCGCCAGTTAGAGTTTTGAAAAATAATGGACACGTATTTTTTCTTTTGTTAAATCTATGAATATTTGGAAAGTTAAAACGCATCAAAACTCAAGAGTGGGGGCTTGTGACGTCAGAAGCTAGTAAAAATTGTACTTGCTTGTGACGTTATGACAATTTTAAAAGTGTCGTATCTTCGTCAATTTTGGTTTACGTAACAAAAGAAAAAATAAGGGTCAAATATTTTTTGATAATCTAACTGACGGACTAATTAGATTTTTTCAGTCAAATACCTTATTACGTGAATTAGCCTACAGTATGAGATACTTTTGTTATCCAGATCTTCTTTGTCCATCTTAGGCTTGCTTGAGGTCTCTTTTTATATAACTCACTGTAGCGCGATCTAAATCGCCAATACCTCGTACTCTCACCACACTCAACGAACTCTTGGATTACAATACGAACTGTGATCTGTTTGCGGATGATTGGAAGAAGATTTTATTAGTTTGTCTGAAGCATTGCGAGAGAGATTCATGAAAGATGTATATTTTACTATGTTTTTATGTTTCATTTCTCTATCTTTAATTATTGTAATTGCTCCAAGACCGTTGTTATTAAAGTAAAATAAATAAATCTGACCACGAGCAGGCCATTTCTACGAAGAAAAAAAATTTTTTTTTTAAACTTTAAATACTAAGTAAAAACTAAGAAAATTGTTGCCATTCTGCAATCGGACCACAACCGTCCTCAGTTCAATTCGTCAACGTTTTTATTTCGTTCTGTTAATTGAATTGGAGTCGATGGAGGGCGGTCTCTGGCTCTCTTCTGTTCCGGCCGATTCAGGGCAATTTGTACTACATGGTCTCGGCTGCGTCTTTTTATATGTCCCCTAGCGACCCGCCCCGGCGTTGCTCGGGTACGTTTTGTAGCTTAAAACCTTCCTCTTGAATTACTCTACCTATTAAAAAAAACCGCATCAAATTCCGTTGCGGAGTTTTAAAGATCTAAGCATACATAGGGACAGACAGACAGCGGGAAGCGACTTTGTTTTATACTATAGTGAAACCATCTGAGGCGGTTTTCACTTACATTAGAGCGATTTATTAAGTTGTTTGATAAAATGTAGAATACATCTCATACTAAACCTATTAGTCTAATGATTTTTCCAATACTAATAATTGTTATAATGCTATTCTTGTTAGAAGAAGCTGTAATTCTAAAGTACCGATTCGAAAACAAATTTTCTTAGAGAAGTAAATAAATGGAGCATGTCCATTGTCCATATGTACCTGCATGAAAATAAAACTAAATCTTAATGGTCACTTTTCAATTGCCGGAACATAAACCTCACTAAATGGCCACTAAACTAAATTGATTTAGCGCTAAACACTAAACCTTGTACTGAGGGTTACTAATAAAATGTAGGGACAGGTTTACGAGCCTGCAAGTAAATTACGAGATTGATTTTTTAAACATCTATCGACTCATTTTGTATGTTAATACAGCATTCGTTCAATGTTTTCTATTGTTTCGTTCTCGTTACACATTTTCGTCGAGCCCTGGGCTTCCAAACTGTGTAAACGGCGTCAAAATTCAATTAGCCGGTGTTGCAAATTGCCAAAACAAATGTAAAACACGTTGAAACAATAGATTTTGGATTTGGACTGTACATAGAAAATGTAAAATGGTTCTACACAAAGTTTTAAGCGCTTTTCGTTAATTAATTTATTTTACAATTGGAAAGTTATATTAAAACGATTCAAATAGAAGTTAATTAGATTATAGAGCGTCCGTGTGGTACCGGATGTAAAGAACAGCACTACCTCATCTCTTTCCGTGGGTATCGTAGTAGGCGACTAAGGGATTCACTAAAGGGTAGGCAGCAGCGTTCTCTGAGTACTTTAACAACCATACTGCGATCGCCAACCCGCCTGCCAAGCGTGGCGATTATGGCAAACCCCCCCAACATTGTTTGGGGGTAGCGATGGGCGATTGTTGCAAAAAAAAAAACAATCGACTGAATCGAAAATTGTACTGTTGCGCATTCGATTGTCGATTTAGTAGTTCCCCACCATAATTATGCGAATAACACATCCTGAAATTTTGCATATGCGTTGTCAGTTGTACAGAAACGGACATAGGGTACTTTTCATCCCGAAAAAAAGTACTGTTTCGGAAGAAAACGACAATAACGATAATAGATGGCGCCACGTGTCTTTCGAATCATAATTGAATTATATTATTAAAGAAACTTTAGTAGTGTGTTTAGAGTTTTTTTGTTATTATAAATTAACGCGAGCGAAGCCGCGGGAAAAAGCTAGTTCCCCATAAAAAAGAAAATGTTAATCAAGTAGTATTTTATGGTTGTTGTCATTTACCTCTCAGAGGAAATTAGGTAAGAATGTAAACAACTTTCTGGGTAGTCTACTCTTTACTTTTATGTTTACAGGGTTGCTTTTCAGTGATGATTTTATTTTATGATTCGTCCAATTTTTTTTTGGGTCGTATTTTAATTTTAATATATTGCCAATATACTCTTTACAAGGGACTTTTTATCCCCTTTCGGCTTTAGAGGTATTTTTGTAACACGTTGTATATACCAATAGTAGATCATATGGTTTGAAGGAATTACACGAATTCGTTTACACACTGTATACAAGCTTAGTTTTAGTATATATTAAACCTGAAACTAGTTTGTTTAGAATCACTAGGAGAATCGATTGACATATGTTTTACACCACTTTTTTTATATTTTTTTTTTCATAAATTTCAATTTTGTTTCAGTAGGTTTCTACCCATAACAGTTGACGGGAATAGACACCTTGAGGCTTGAGATGGTCCGCTCAGTCAGTTTCCGTGTATTAGACAACTCTTGCATAGCACATCTGCAGGCATTTCACACTTTACTAGGAAAATTAATGCGACATAAACTACGGTGTAACTTGGAGATTTATTTAAAAAAACACTGTTCTGATGAAAATCTTGTTGGGGTGTCTCGGTTTTTGTATATACTAAATATAACGTTGTATAAATTTATATAACGTTGTATAAATTTACTTAACCAATTTTCCCCAGTTCCTCGCAGACGCGACGGAATACGTTCGACAGGCGTCATGTTCGGTACGTTCCACCGGCGCAACCTGGATACGTCGGTTTCCAAATATTGAATAACATAGCTTGCTGAGAAAATGTGTAGCCATTTGGCTTTTACCTAGAACCACTAGTATATATTCTAGAGTGGAGTGACTTTACCAGTTGAACGGACGGCAGCATCCGACACTGACAATGTTATAAATGATTTACGTTAGGATATATTCGGGACGCTTCGGGAAAGGTCGGCTAGTTTTAGACACGAGCGAAGCTCTTTTTCCTTTTGACGCGTTGTGGTCGTGATGTGGACGTACGCCGAACGATTAAGGCTTGTTTCACACGTACCACAACTACACAATAACCACAACCACACAACAACAACAACACGTGAGTGGGCGGCAAATGAATAGTTTAATTCACACGGACCACATTTTGCCGCCAAATTCAACCGTGTGGGCGATACCAACCACATCGCAACCACCAGCGACACCGCGCACTAGCGGCCGGCCATCTCGCAAGCACAACGTTGCGTCGACGCAACGACACCGGGCCCACGTCTGAAGCCGGAGTCGATCTATCTGTCTACAAACACTAGCCACAACGTAACCGCATCGCAACTACTAGCGACAACGCAACCACATCGACATTTTGTAACCACTGCTTGACCACTTTTTGCCGTTGCGATGTGGTGTGGTTGTGGTATGTGTGAATTCTCCCTAAGTTGTAGGTATATAACAGGTATACAGCTTGTTAATAAAATACCGCAAACCTCAGCACCATAACAGATTTTAATTTTACAGTCAGCTACAAAAACGTATTGGTATACACTTAGCGAAATTAAAAAGCTGTCTGTAGAAGGAGTAGTTATTGAAATATTTTATTATTATTGTACACATATGGCTGTTGAGCCAACACTTACGAATACTTGTTTCGTGAAATTGAAAGAATCCTTTCACGAATTCTTTTTAATTTCACTGTTTATTGTTGCTTAGGGAGAATACACACGGACCACAACCACACAAAATCGCATCGACAAAAAGTGGTCAAGCAGTGGTTACGGGTGAATAGTGTTACTGCGGCTTCTTGCAGTTGCGTTTTGGTAACTACAAAATGTCGATGTGGTTCCGTTGTCGCTAGTAGTTGCGATGTGGTATGTTTCGATTTCGATACCTAATGGGAGAAGAAAAGCTAGGATGTAGTCTATTAAATATTCCTTAATTTTCGAAATATTCATTATTTACGGAAGACTTCCAAACTGAATTTCGACAAATCGTTCTACGATAAGATCCTGTGATATCACACACACCCCTAGACTTTTTGCTTTGGGCCTATGTAAATTCCAAAGTCTATATTGATAAGTCGTGTAAGATTGAGCAACTGGAAGCTAACATTACTCGCGTTATTCATCAAATGCTCGGACGCGTCATCGAAAATTGGAAATGCAGAATGGACCATGTTAACCGCAGTGACGGACAACATTTGAAAGAAATAATCTTAAAAAAATAAATGTCAAGAATGGTTCTTTTGTATGATAATAAAGATAACCCGATAAAGTTTTTTCATATTTTTTTATAGTTTTGAAATAAGTAAGTACCTCCAAATGAATCACCCATTATAATCACAAAAATTACTTGGTTCCCTTATCTGCCATGAGTTGTCCACTGCTGAACATGGAAGCTTCCTAAATACTCTTAATAGCCCGTAACGAGGACCGATCCTCATAGAATGCCAGGCACGATCGTGAATGATGCTGTAATTACCACCCAGAGACAAATAGATTGGTAAGCTTTGTTGTTACATGCGCAGAGAGAACGTGCCTAAACGTGTTTAAATAATACCCGTTTTAATATTAGTAGGCCTAGCAGGAATGTTTTGATGTATATAGTATCGTAAACGTAACATTAAGCGCAGTTTAGACTAAGCTATACTACTTATTATACAGGGTGTTAATGAATTCGTGTAATTCCTTCAAACCGCATGACTTACTGGTGACACTGATTGACCCTGCATAGGTTTTTTCAGAATCAACAAAAAAAAGTTTTCAAAAAATGAACCATGGTATTCTGTATCTGAGTAATTTTAGCGTCCCAAGTTAACTGACTGTATGGAGCGATATCGGACTAGTCGTGCCCGTCAGCTGTGTCACCGTGCCTTCATTCATTTACGCACGTCATCGAAATTTTCTATCACATAAAAAAATATTTGGGAAAAAAAGAAACTTTTTTTTTATTTTAAATCAATCTAAATCCCGTGCGGGGTTAATCTATACCATTAATCGATCATGTGGTTTGAAGGAATTACACGAATTTGTTAACACCATGTATACAATTAATTACAATACGAATTGACGTTGTTCTATTTTTAAGGCTTCACTATTCAGCCAATCTTCATGATTGTTTGCTTACATATAAGTAGTATGTTTATGTTATGAATATGAATAAATTACTTGGATTTGAGTTTAGAATCCGACCAGTCGAGAAGGATCTAGCGGAATTTCTTGCCTTCAAGGGCTTCTAAAGCGCAATTCAGACTACGCTATACTATATCGCTATTTAGTAAAGCATAATGCGTCATAAGCTTTAACAATATAGCATGACGTTCACACTATACGCTATATCGCAACCGGTCTATTATGTATAGCAAGTTATTTGCCGGCGATCCGTTGGGCGACGAACGGGGTAAAAGTGAGCAGGGGCGAGAACCGGAGAATCATGCGATATAGCTCTGAGAACAGCTCAAGCTTATCGCGCATACCAAGCCAATACTTTATAGTATAGCGTTGTGTGAACGTGTCCATATACAATGTATGCTTAGCGATATCGCTGTTTTATTCAACATTAAATGATAATTGATATTTAATTCTGTAAATAAATCTGTTACAGACACCTTTACAAGTCAATGTAATGTTTTTTTAAGACTAGATGGCGCCGGCAATTCCTATCTGACTAGCTCTGAGAAGAAAAGGTATTAAATTATAGGTATTTAAATTGGTGTCAACGGAAATGTTTTGTTTCGTTATTACTAAACGACTGAACATTTATTATTTATTATCGAAACACACAACAAGATAATGTTGACGTGCGTTGTGGTCGCTGCCTCTCAGCGTATGACTTTGGCATTTATGTCTCGCCGCTGCGCTCTCGCCATGATCTTAATTTCTAAGAAACCAACACAATAGCCAGCGCACGTCTACCCACACTACATCACATCGCACACAAACGACTAACAGATGATGGATTTTTATATTTAATTTTATAAATATTTTTATTTTTATTATAACAAGTTTAATTATATTTATGTATTATTTTTATTAGCTTTTATTTATTTAAGTATTTCATATTTTTTTATTTTTTTGTACTGGCTTACCATCCGTGGACCACTAGGGTCTGGTTGAAAACCAGCGCCAGGCATTCCGTCTGGCATATATGCTGAACCAGCGCCTTTTTAGCGCAATTTATACTATTAGAAATAGGTAGTGTTAATTATGTTATTAATAGATGTTATTATTTTGTGCTGAATAAATGATTTTTCTTTCTTTCTTTTCTTTCTTTCTTCAAAAAGCCGAAATAAACTCAGAGGTCAAGGTCTCTTTTAAAGTCCAGACATTGTAGTATAAAACTATGAGAGTGTAGCAATGTAGGGCAACGTCTAAAATGGCCTTTTGAGTAAAGAGCCATAGCAGGTTTGAGTAGACCTATCCTAACTGACGGCACGCATGCATCAGCCATCGTATAGCTCAACCTTGTTTTAGCTCTACGACCCGCCGCATGACGGCACCAATCAGCCGGACATTTGCGTAGGTCACAAAAAATACTCAAACCGCCAAACAGTTTCAGGTAAAGAACCGCACACATACAAGCTGCCAGAATACGTAGTAAATTAAAAAAAGTTCATGATAATTACTGTCAAAATCGATTCTCGATTAACAAAATGCTCGGTTGAGTTATAAAGTTGTATTGATACAATCGTGATTGTTTTACGAGGGTATCAATTTGTAACGATAACATCGATTTATGATTATTATGATATTTGTATCAGTTTGTGTGTTCATGTTTTATGGTTCAATCATTATTAACCTTTAATACAATGCCATTGAACCTGTGTTTATGTTTGATTATCTGAGGTTGACTGGTAGAGAATGCTTTAAGGCGCCATCTCCACGAGCGAGTGAATCGCGGCGTTATTCTCGCCGTGCCATCAAATTCAATACTAACTATCGCCACGATAACATCGCCGTGTGTAGACACGTTCTAAGAGTGTATAGAAATACATGACACGACGATAATATCGCCGCGATTCTCTCGCTCGTGGAAACGGCCCCTTAGTCCGGCTTATGTACCACCACAGTGCATAGAAGTATAAATAAATTATCACTTGTGTTGACGGTGAAGGAAAGCATCGTGGGGAAAGCTGCACAACTGAGAGGGCTACAAAAAGAAACCTCGACGGTGTGTGTAGAAGAGACCGGTGCCCAGCAGTGGGGCAGTGGGACAGTAATGGGCTGATATAATTATGCTTATATAATGTTTTGAGTGTACTACGGAATTTCGACGCAGAAAATATCGAAAAATGCTGATACGATGATACAAAATTGCGATGCACGTTACTGCGATAGATCTGGCAGTGCAGAAGAATGATAGGTAAGAAATGGGGACTATCCCCCAAAATCAAACTATGGCTGTACAGTGCGGTGATTCGCCCCATGATCGCCTACGGGGCTGTGGTGTGGTGGCCCAGAACCAAGCTGAGCACAGCATCAAACAAACTACAGCGCCTACAAAGACTTGCCTGCATGGCAACCACGGGCTGCATGAGGACTACACCGACTGCAGCACTGGAAGCCATGCTGGGACTGCCACCGCTGCACCTCTTTATACAACAGGAAGCAGCGGTGGCAGCAATACGCCTGAAAACACTGAACCTCTGGAGCAAAGGTAACACACAACACACCTCGTTGCTAGAGGAACTCGCTAGCGAGTTCCCTCTTATAAGAGCTATAAACGACCGGATACCCAAACAATTCATTTTTGACAAAAATTACAAAACACAGCTGTACGAAGATCACCGATGCGAGGGTTTATGCCCCGCGGAGCTGCGGATCTTCACGGATGGATCCAAAACAGGTACAGGCACAGGTGCCGGGATCTTCTCAGAAGACCTCAACGTACACATAGCCACACCATTGGGGGCTCATAACACGGTCTTCCAGGCTGAATGTTTGGGTATCTCCCTAGCTGCGTCAGCAATCATGGCCAGGAAGGTTGAGGACCACTCAATCCGAATACTCTCGGACAGCATGGCAGTCCTGCAAGCACTAAGCAGCCACACAGTTAATTCTGGGTTGGTACACGAGTGTCACCAAACTCTGAATCAGGTGGGTAACCTCAATAATATAACCATTCAATGGATCAAAGGACACAGCGGTTCCCGAGGCAATGATGCAGCGGATGAACTCGCCAGAAGGGGATCGAGCATGGATGCGGTGGGTCCCGAACCCATAGTACCACTCCCCTTCGGATATCTACGCACCCTGGTAAGAAAACGCACCAGAGACCAACACAACGATTTATGGATTAACCATGGCGAGTGCAGGCAGGCCAAGGAGGCGCTTCCGGCCATTGACGGTCGTCTCACTAAAAAAGCACTCCGGCTGTCAAAGCAACAACTACGTACAGTCACAGCAGCCATCACTGGCTATGGTTCTTTTAACAAACACCTCTTTGTCATTGGAGTTACAGACAGCCCACTGTGCAGAGCATGCATGGAGGAGGACGAGACGGCAGCCTACGTGCTACTAAACTGCCCTGAGGTCGCCACATACAGGGCCAAGTACTTCGGTAACCCAGGTACTCTCCGAGAGATCACCAGTAACATCAAGGGTGTGCTGGCCTTTTTCGAGGAATTAGGGTGGATCGAGTAATTATACTTACCACCCATCACGCAAAATACGCGCTTAGACGTGGAGTTGCGGATACCAGCCCGTTATACCTTATACTGCGATAGATCTTTGCTGTTGCTTCACTGTTTGATGTAGTGTTCGCCAGCCGCGGCACGCTCGCTTCGCTCGCTCGGCTCACGCGTGGGTGGTCACGGTTCTAACCAATAGGTTACTATCTGGTCGGGGTGCCCTAATCTAGTCACTCCGACTTTCGCAACAACGAACGTCGCGATGGTAAACTTTCGTGGTAACGTGCATCGCGGTAATGAACTTCGCAACTATGATTTGTACCGTAATGTTTTGCTTGTTGGTAAGATAGTTTATGAAAAAAACTTCGCGTTAAATTAGAATCACTCACAAATAAAATAAATAAATATAAATAAACTGCCTCGTTGGTCTAGTGGTTGCAAGCGCGACTGCTGAGCGCGAAGTCTTGTGTTCGATCCCCAGGTCGGGCAAAGTGTTATTGGATTTTTCCGTGTGGAATTTCTCAGTCTGAAGTCTGGAATTGTGGCGGTTGATGGCAATAGGTTCGCCCCTTATTACATGGGATTTAAACATAATTGCAAAATGAGTGTGTACTATACATGTTATGTTATGTTAAATATAAATAAAATAAACAAATGTGAATCTAGGACGCGATAATTGTGAATTATATTTTCTTTTGCTAACGAATTAACTTAAAATAGTTATTTACAAATAGAATTATTGTCATTAACATTTACTTAAATTTCAGTATACAAAAGATACAAAAACTTATACATTCCTTTGTTGAAAGCAATTAAAATTAATTGTTTATTTGACCTTTAGTTTTCATTTCTGTTTGTTATCAAATTATACTTAGCATGAATTATATTATGGCTAGACAAACGGTACCATTCGCTTTTACTTATTTCTTAAATTACTGTATAGATATAATTAAGATTAAGTATATTCAAGGCTACATTGTTCTCCCTTAATGATCATTGCATTTACAAATTACTTTGGGCAAAAAAAATGTTAAGCATTAGGCATTGATTTAAAAAAAGTAACCATAGAGGTTCTGTCTAGTTCTTTTCAATAGGAAACAAAGAAAATGGAAACCGTGCATCCAAAATTCTAAATACCACCTTCCGAATGCCTCGGAGAGAGGCGTGCGTGTCGAAAAAATATACCAACGTATGCTCGGGTCGAGCCATCGCGTGCGAAGCAAATGCTTCGTTTGTCTGTCTTCATGTTTGTGGCGAGGCATGTGCTGCGCACAGGCTGAGCATGTGCGAGGCGAGCCAGCGTGTGTCGGTAGGGATTTTTTAATTTTTTTTTTTTATGGATGGGAAATCATCATATGACTCCTTCCGCTCTGGGCGGAGCGGAAGGGAGTGTCAGAATCTTACTGACTAAAACCCATCCGTGTTCCTTCTAATGCCCTTTGCGTTCCAGGGCCGCGGTAACTCTTTCGAATAAATTCCGCAGCGTGTCGGTAGGGATACGCATGCTTTGTGCGCCGTTCGCGGCGCATGCCTCGCAATGTCTGGATCCATCTTTAGGCACTTATATGCCTATAATGGTATTTATGTGAAGTAATTCATAATTTTGCCTGGTGGTATGATCTTGCCTGGCTAGCTACCACCTTCACATCAAAGTCCGACGCCAAGCAGTTTACTGTTTTACTCCGTGAGTATGTAAGGGCCAGAGCGTGAGTGCCAGAGGGGTATAGGGGAGTCCCTCTATACATTTTTGCTACTTAGATTCGTGTGCTCCATCTTAGACCCTGTCTGCGCTTATCATCAGGTGTGACGAACAGAACTTTAAAAAAAAAAAAACTTTAATTATGGATCTACTAGAGGTCGTCAGCGGCTTCGCCCGCGTGGATGTCGTGTATCGCGTATTCCGCGTTTATCTCTACTATAATATGCATGTATTACACATATAAACCTTCCTCTTGAATCACTCTATCTATTAAAAAAAACCGCATCAAAATCCGTCGCGTAGTTTTAAAGATCTAAGCATACACAGGGACAGACAGCGGGAAGCGACTTTGTTTTATACTACACACATCAAGAAAAGATTGCGATCACTTTGAAAAATTATGTAGCCTTTTTGAAGCCGAATTTTATAATCGGGATTCAAAGCGATAATTATCATGATAAATATAGATTGATAGTTATCTAGATAAATATAAATCAGATTTCAGTTGGACTTTAAATTCGGAATCTTCATATACATAATTATGCTAGTGATCGCAAACTTTTTTTGATGTGTGTATGTAGTGATGAGAAGATAGCCAATACCAAACCCAACATTTTGAAATAAGTAGACATGTGAAATATCATCAACAAAAATAAATGATTTTAGATTATAAATAGGCGGTCGTTACTTGAACTACTTTGCTTGTCATGTAGAATAATTAAACCTAATATTATTAGCGTACCTGCTATCAAAAGGATATTTAAGAATATAAATAACATAAAACAAACATAATTCAGATCCTAAACATGCCTATTTCCGAAATTTGTCCTAAATATTTTAATACGAGTATGTCGGATACACTGAAATATTAATTGAAAAAAATATACGTCTTTGATGTTACCTGGATTTAATATCAATTCGGTTAACATTGAGAGTTTCTAAGAAGCCCGCAGAACATAAAATTAATAACCCCCATACTTTTGACTTGCTCTGAAATCGTTCCTCGCCGACTCCCTCCAATTACTGGCGACCGGTGCCGGAGACATATTTAGCTTACGCTGTGAAAATTTGTTTTATCTTTTTCGGTCGTAGTAGAAACGGAAAAAGGCGTCAAGTGCAAGCACTAATTCACTGGAGTAAACTGACAGGTGCTAATGTCAAACAAAAATGCACTACTGTCAAACGACTATGGTAGGCTTGTCAATTTACATGTACAGATGAAACTTAAGTTTGCTTTGTTTCAATCGTTTATAAGTACCATGTTAGCACGGAAAGCAAACATTACTTATCTTATAACTTATCGTATAAGAGCTGTATTAAAATTTTGGTGTACAATAAAGTATATTCTATTCTATTCCATTCTATCTTTTTTAGACAAAACATAACCTAAATTACATACATACATACATAAACTCACGCCTTTTTCCCATGGGGGTAAGCAGAAATTGTAGAACGCCACATGCTACGATCCTTACATACTCCTTTTGCTTCTTCCACGGTCATACATCTTGTCATACACGCACGCCGGTTGAAAGTACTACGCACCTGTCCTTTTTGAAGAACATCACCAATAACATCAATGTATGTCCTTCTAGGGCGTCCTCTACTGGTGTTTCCACTGACATTTGCCTTATAAATTCCTTTTGTTAATCGTCGTTCACTCAATCTTTCAACATGCCCAAACCACCGAAGCATACTCCTTTCAATTTTTGTCACTACATCATCTTTTAAACAGCAACTTTGTCTTATCACATCATTCTTCAATCTATCATTCAAAGTTACACCGCATATACTTCGCGAGGAACGCACATAACCTAAATTAATACAATATAAACTCACGCCTGTATTCCCCGAAGGGTTGGCAGAGGTGTAACACACACATTTCGCCGTTAGAATACAAGAATACAATACAAATCTTAACTACTTAAATCAAAAGTAAGAACAAAAACAACTTATATCCTAGACTAAAACTCCTTATACAAACTACCTACCTATACTAATATCTTTTTTTATACTACTCAATATAAAAGCCACAAAGCTTTTTATAATCACTATAATGTGCAACGCTCTCAAACTACAATCATATTTATCTACAAATAATATTAGATCTTGTTACTCGTGGCGTGACGAATACTAAACGTGTCTTCACAAAATATAAGCGAACAACGATTATTCGGAATATTATCGAGAATTAAATTTGATTATGTTTTCATAATACTTTTTCCCTCTTTTTTTTCTCGTTTTCATGAATTTATGAGGACATTTTGAATCCAATTATTGTACTGAATGTTTTGTTGTGTCACTTAGTCTATAGCAATGGTCTTTTTTTGGTAAATGTACTGAGTTAATATTAAGTTATGAAAGATGAATAGAAAATAATGTTCAAGACAAAATTTTATTTTACAAATTATATCGCTCATATGCGATAAGAACGTGTTAAGTCGGAAAACCGGATTTTGCAGAAAACGCCTTTATAAGTTTTGATTAAAGGCGTTTTTTGAAATCCAGTTTTCGGACTTAAGACGTTCTTATCGCGTATGAGCGATAATATATTTTTCGGCAAAAATAATATACAAGGTTAGTCAGAAAGGGGATACTAATCCGAAGGGTTGTTAAAATACCCATTTATGTTTGTTTGTTCTACAACTTTCTCTAAAAGTCAATAGTTTAAGAGAAATAGCTGTTCAATAATTTCATAAAAAATACACAAAAATCTATTTATTCTTAGCTATGGTTTGCTGTATATATAGGTCATGTTTGATGTCACGGAATAGATGCTTCATTTTCTGATTTCGTAACTAAAGCAAGAGGAAGAATTTTTGAAAAAACTAAATTAAAAATTATTTTACATGGAAATAAAAATGATCGAACACTTGCTTAAAACAGTCATTAGATTTGATTGATCGATACTTTAAGTAGCCCGCGTATTAGCACCCCCTTTCCGACTAACCATATATATACAGGGTGGAAAAAATCAATGGGCCCTGAAGGGAAACTACTTTAAATCCTTAAGATAGACTATTTTTCTTAAAGGAAACATTCTTTTATTTTTAAAAAGAAACAAAACTGCATTCACAGATTTCTCGACATGCTTACCTAAACCGGGAATCGAACCAGTTAAAAAAATCGAAAAATAAACACTCGCTATTTTATTTCACTAGTCGATACAGTCAATGTTAGAGATAAAATTTCTCCAATAAACATTAGGTCTTACACTGTTTTAAGCTTTCACGGTTAGTCTCTAAATTTAAAATGTCACTTACGGGATATCTTCCGTGATTATTTATTGGTTTGAGTTCCCGATATTTCAGAGTCAACCCGCGATCATGGCGCTTGCAACAGCGTCGAAATATCGGGAACTCAAACCAATAAATAATCACGGAAGATATCCCGTAAGTGACATTTTAAAAATTAGGTCTTACACTCGTCTGTCGTACAAGATATCCATGAAATCTAATATTAAGGCGATTCGCACACTGCACTGCATCACGCAGCGTAGTGCAACACACTGAAAACACTGCACGTGAATGCGTTTTCAGTGTGTTGCACTATGTGTGTTTTCTGTACAAATACAGATACTTGCAAACAACATAAGAACACGCACTCCCGCGCTACGCTGCGTGATGCGGTGCAGTGTGCGAATCGCCTTAGGTAGTACACAAGGGCTTTAATCAACATTACCTAGACTAGAACTGTTCACTTTTAACAAGTAAAAGACACGATAAAATTTTCTTAAAATTTTAACATTCAAAGACATTCTATGAAATACAAGCTCGCTAATTTTTCCCTAAGTACCTCGTTGAAGACTAGAAGAATAAGAAATCATTTAATTGGTAATAATAATTCTATGCACATTTCCTTCTTAGACGGGGCGTTCTGACGAAAAGTTTAAAAGTAGAACGTTCCGTTTGACAATAATCCTATCGATTAGTAGAATAAAACAGCGAGTGTTTATTTTTTTAATTTTTAGCTGGATCGATTCCCAGTTAAGGTAAGCTTGTCGAGAAATCTGTGAATGCAGTTTTGTTTCTTTTTAAAAATAAAGGAATGTTTCCTTTAAGAAAAATAATCTATCTTAAGGATTTAAAGTGGTTTCCCTTCAGGGCCCATTGATTTTTTCCACCCTGTATATATAATTTATATTTTGTAATAACTTGTTATTGATTACAATAATTGTCATTTGCTAAAATAGGTTTTATCGTATGTCTACACCAGTGCGCTTTCATGTTCATCTTGCGCTTTCAACTTTCAATTCCTCTTGCGTTAAGCGCATGCAATATTGATTGCCATAAGACGCATGCAGCTTATCGTTCACACCGGTGCACCTCGGTCAGTCGTCAGTCGACATATAATAGACGGATTAGCGTGCGCTAGGGGCATGCGCTTTTGTCGAACTAGTATTAAGGCATGCGCTATGGCGCTTCACGCATGCTTCAGACGAAGACGCAAGATGAACATGAAAGCGCACTGGTGTAGACATAGCTTTAAGATTTTAACACTACAATTGACACATATTACGTTCTTACCTTGAACTAGTAACGTAAAATAGGAACCGTGTTCGTAACAGTTAAGTTACACAAAGATATGGGATGTCGGTGAAGATACGAGGGTTTCGCAAGGTAAACTATGTTAGTGGCGTATTTTTTGTAACAACGCAGCCGTGCGTCCCAATAAATTTGAGTGAACATTTTAGCGATCCCTTGTGGGCTCTAAAGCCGATAGAAGCTGGTAATAATTCGAGCTAGTAACTGTCACAGGAAAATATATTTTAAGTTTAGTTTTGTAGTCGAGTCGTATATAAGTATTACCACAGAATATATTATATGTATAAGCTAAAGCAGTACTTCAACTACCTACAATCGTCTGAATTGATACACTCACACAGACACGCACTGCAACAAAACTTCTAAAGCTGGCTTCCCACGGTGCGTGGTAGCGTGCACCGGCTGTGCGTGGTATCATCTGTAAAATCACGCACCATCGGAAGCCACATTATGAGGGTGCGTGAATCGAATCTATTTTGGAATCAAAATACCAAGTGAAAGAGAACTCGCACCGCACCTTTAAAGTTACCGACTGACGGCGGATACAGCGCAAAGCTCCGCACGCGTCCGCGTTACCACGGACGAGTCTCTTCCCATGGTGCGTCGGAGCGAGTTTGTGCGTCGCGGTGCGCGATATCACGTACCGTGGGAACCAAGCATAAGGTAAGTTCGGAATACAGTCACATACAAAATAAAGTCACAAAAAGTGCAGTCAGTATACAGTGCCTCCGCGCTAATGAAGAATGCAATAACTCGATTTTGCCGCTTCCGAAAAAAACGCGCTCAAAGTTTTGAACTTTGAAGAACTGTTTTAGTTATTGCATTCTAACCCTAGGTTTTCCGCTTCCAAAAAAAACGCACTCAACGTTTTGAACTTTGAAGAACTGTTTTAGTTAAATATTGCATTCTTGCTTACTGAACAACCCTAGGTAGGCCTCCCACAAGGTGGACCGATGATTTGGTGAAGGTCGCGGGAAACCGCTGGATGCGAGAAGCACAGGACTGGTCGATGTGGCGATGCTTGGGGGAGGCCTATGTCCAGCAGTGGACGTCTTTCGGCTGAATGATGATGATGATTACTGAAAAACCGAATTCCTGACGGATTCATTAAAAGTTACTTACATAGAGAGAGTTAATAGATCTCAATTCGCTATTTCCGATAACTCAAAATCGTCCAAAATCGAGTTATTGTATTCTTTGCTTGCGCGACAGAGTGTGTGTCTGTGTGAGTGTGTCAATTCTGGCGATTACAGTAAGTTGAGGTACTGCTTTAGTTTATACATCTACTGTGGTATTACCGTAAGATTGGAATCGCTTCACATTCCTGAACGTGGGAAGTTTTGACGGTACAAGATTTTTTCTATGCTAGCAATTGCGCGGCCCAATGTCAGAGGTCACTTTGAAAAAATGCAGATTCCTATTAGTTACAGACCGTTCTTATGTTAAAGTATTTCTAAGGTAATAATTGTAATGCTTGTTTCCCACGGTGCGTGATATCGCGCACCGCGACGCACGAGCTCGCACCGACGCACCATGGGAAGAGACTCGTCCGTGGTAACGCGGACGCGTGCGGAGCGGTGCACCGTATCCACATCACGCACCCTCATAATGTGGCTTCCCACGGTGCGTGATTTTACGGATGATACCACGCACAGCCAGTGCGCGCTACCACGCACCGTGGGAAGCCACCTTAACAAAGATTCAATTTTATTAAATTCTTTTTTTTACTTTCATGCACTTTTTAGTAAGCATACAAGTAATTTCTTCATCTATGATGTAGCGAACTTTCGCTGCTTTCACAAACCTTTATTAGAATGTACAGGGTGTAAACGAATTCGTGTAATTCCTTAAAATAACATCGTCCACTACTGGCGTGGATTGAACCCGCACGGGATTTAGCGTGAAAAAAAAAAAAAAAAGTTTTTTTTTTGCCAGTGTAAAGTGTGTGTGTATTTTTTTATGTGAGTGAACATTTCGATGCCGCGCATAAATGAATGAAAGCAACGCGACACAGCCGACGGAGACGTCTAGCGCGATATCGCTCTTTGGTTTTTTTTGCATAAAAAATATTTTATGTGAAACTGAAACTAATGAAAGCACGGCTACACAGTTGGTGGGTACGACTAGCGCGATATCGCTCCGTGCAGTAAGTTAACTCGCAGCGCTAAAATGGCTCTGAAACAGAAAATCAGGAATTATAATTGAATTTGTTTTTTTCTTTATCTTCTTCCTTAACATTTCTTGTTCAATCTGTGTCATCAATAGATCACTTGATTTGAAGGAGTTATACGAATTTATTTACGCCCAGTATATACAGGGTGTCAACGAATTCGCGTAATTCCTTCAAACCGCGTGATCTACTGGTGACACTAATTGACCCTGCTGCGATAAGTTTTTTTCAGAATCAACAGAAAAAGTTTCCAGAAAATGAACCGGGGAATTCTGTATCTGAGTAATTTTAGCGTCCCAAGTTAACTGACTGCGTTGAACGATATCGCGCTAGTCGTGCCCGTCAGCTGTGCTTGCTTTCATTTATTTATGCCTGGTATCGAAATTTTCTATCAAATAAAACATTAATTTGGGAAAAAAAGTTTATTTTTACTCAATCTAAATCCCGTGCAGCGTTAATCTATATCATTAGTAGATCATGTGGTTTGTAGGAATTACACGAATTCGTTTACACTCTGTATTATAATTATCTAAGACTATATACCTACGTAGATATCTGTCATACTATATATTATCTCTCGAAACTTAGTTCTATTGTGTCTAAGTTAATTACATTGTCTATGTTGAATACGTGATATGTTTCAGTGCAACAATGGGCCAGACAACAATTAACATAATTAGTCTTTAATTAAATTAATTGAAGACTAGTTACGATGATTAGTTTTGATAGTAACACTATACTATTATTAATATATATATATTATTCAAGCGAATTGATAGCTTTTAAACGCTTTTGTGGCAGGGAACCAGTGTCAATTGCATGCATCGGTTAACATGCGGTGAAAAACGTTTTTCAAGCATTATTGTTTCAATTTAATTCAATTATTTTATTTCAGACAAATTATAATAAATATGAATTCGACACTATACGTGACCAGATGGCTGGACGCCAGCCATCTGGTCTGTACCAAGTTTCACCAAAATCGGTTCAGCGGTTTAGGCGCAAAAGCGTCACAGACAGACAGATAGAGTTACTTTCGCATTTTATAATTTTAGTAGGGATTATTACCTCTCTTATTCGTCGTTCTCTCACTGCTGAGAATCGCGACCACATACGACAAGTCTCCAAGCTATGCGGTCTTACGTAGTGAGGAACGGCACATGCTGCCTCCGACAGCGTTCTTGATCGCGTCCGACCACAATTCCGGTGCTCTGCCTTGAGCGCGTTTGTCCTCTATCCGGCTCGGTACCTTTGCCTTTTCAGATAATGCCTAGATAAACTCATAACATATCCGAAAATGCTGAAGCTGTATTTTATTCTGCGACACTTATGTTATGTCTACACCCGTGCGCTTTCATGTTCATCTTGCGCTTTCAACTTTCAATTCCTCTTGCGTTAAGCGCATGCAATATTGATTGCCATAAGACACATGCAGCTTATCGTCTATTGATTGCCATAAGACACATGCAGCTTATCGTCTAGTAGTAGTAGGTCAGTCGTCAGTCGGCATACAATAGACGGATTAGTGTGCGCTAGGGGCATGCACTTTTGTCGAACTAGTATTAAGGCATGCGCTATTGCAAGCGCTATGGCGCTTCACGCATGCTTCAGACGAAGACGCAAGATGAACATGAAAGCGCACTGGTGTAGACATAGCTATAGATTGTTATGCCACTAATAGCCGGTTTATGAGTTGAGACTTCTAAGATAAACATAGCTTAAGTATCATCCCTATTTAATATTATAAATGCGAAAGTAACTCTGTCTGTCTTTTACGCTTTCACGCCTAAACCGCTGAACCGATTTTGATGAAACTTGGTACAGGATAGTCTGGAGCCCGAAGAAGGACATAGGCTACTTTTATCCCGAAAACCGCGAAATATCAAAGCTGTGGGCGACCTATAGTTTGATTATATGTATACTAGATTTTGCCCGCAGCTTCGCTCGCGTTAATTTATAAAAAAAACTCTTAACACACTTCTAAAGTTCCTTTAATAATATAATTCAATCATAATTCGAAAGATGCATGCGCTTTTGTCGAACTAGTATTAAGGCATTAAGGCACGAAGACGTAAGATGAACATTTGAAAGCGCACTGGTGTAGACATAACTTTAGGTGGTGTTACACCAACGTATCATTAATTGTTCATTGAGCTAATTCGGTCTCTAAACTTTTCAATAGCTAACATTTGCATTTCGCCAACATATCAATAGTGATAATGACAAGATTATTGAACACATAAATATCATATTTATAGGTCACATTTAGCTTATGTGGTCAATAGTTACGGACTACATTATACACCGTGGGCCCGAGATACCCGAAAGATTTTAACCTTCGATTCCGATGCCTAATTGGAGAAGAAAAGCCATATACAGCACGTAAGGGTAAACACCGTTATCACTCAAACCATAGGTAGTTGACTTAAATATAAAAATATAGGGCCGAGTAAAAAAAAAATATACGCGCGAGAAATGAGCGGCGCGGCGGCGCTACGACGCGGCGTACACATAGTCGCTAACGAGACAGCTGACTGACTGGGGTAGCAAACTGCGCGGGGCCGTGCGTCGGGCCACGCGGCGAGTTCTCCGCGAGTTTCCCTTAGCTTGTTGCCCCCGCGCATAGGGTGAAATGCTTTTGAGGAAAAATGAAAATTTTATAAAAAAAAGTTTTTTATTTTTCATTGATTTTACGTTCTATAAATGAAACCAAACCACTGGTTTCAAGGATAACGGTGTTTACCCATACAACCTGTTTAGTTTGTTGAAAAAAGCTTAATTTTCGAAATATTCATTATTTCATGAAATTCACAACTCGAAAAATATCTATGGTAACAAGTCCTAGGAACGCGGCGTTGCGACTTTTGTCATACCATACCCCTCTCGCCGTATGTCTTATTTGACGGGGAGGGTTGTGAAGTGAGAAGTTTCTTATCCACTCACACGATAATTTATAAATGTTGCCAGTTCAACCTAAGGTATTGTTTACAAGGAAGCACTAAAGTTAATTTATTCATTAGGAAAAGAAACAAAACTTTTTTTTTACTTTTTTGAACTTTTGTTGATATAACATTCGACTCTTAATAGCATCAGAAAGAGAGTGGTTTAAATCTTTCGGGCATCTCGGGTCTACAGTGTAGATACATTGAAATACCCCCTTATAATAGCTCCGTTGCGAAAATTCTGTCATATTTATTCGACACTATTAAAACGTCAAAAATTGAGTTCAAATAAATTACATTGAAAAAGCCTGTGTTACGTGTACGCTTTTAAAGTAGACCAATTTAATACTGGCTCGCTGGTTGGTATTTATTAATTTTAACTCGACGTTCATTAAGTTAATTAAGCACATTTTGAATTAATTTGCGAATAATCAATAATCTAATCGCTTGGAATTAGGGTTGCTGTTGTTTGATTATGGATTAATTAATTTAGTTAAGAGAACACGTGTATAGCAAAATGTATTAAAGATGGCTTCGTTTTTGATCATTTGAGTGATAACACTCTGCCGAGCGAGATGTCCTGGGTTTATTATGGTCTGGTATAGCGATGGGCGATTGTTGCAAAAAAAACAATCGACTGAATCGAAAATTGTACTGTTGCGCATTCGATTGTCGATTTAGAAGTTCCTCACGATAATTATTCGAATAACAATCGACGAACTACTAAATGTACACTGAGACAGTAGAGGTCAATTAAATAATCTATTAGCGCCAATCGCATAATAACTGCAGTTGTACTTGTAAGTAGTGGCGCACGGACTTTTTACTATTGAATTGTGGCGCAGCGGCAGCGCACGCACCACCTTTTAGTAATTACTTATTTAGTAGTACGAGTATACGTGCGCTGCGCCACAATTAAATACAAATTAGTAGTTAAAGTTGATACAGTAACCGTATCAGTGATTGTCGCCTGCTGCGCGCCGATAGTCAATAACAATCGATGAATCGATTGACAACAATTGTTATCGACTTTCATCAACTGGACTGAACAATCGACTACGTCGATTAGTTTTAGTAATAATCGCCCATCGCTAGTCTGGTACAGCAACTGAGTTTTTCTGTGCGAAAATTCTGGTTTAATTTAAAAGTTAGACCGGAGATTTCATTTTTACTTGGCTTTAGGATAGCTCTAGCCTCTACTCGTTGTTAGTTCGTCGTTAATTTGGTCTGTGACTTCGCCACGTGAACACAGTTGAGACCGAAACTAGTCGGGCTACCCTGATAAATGCACGTGAGTAAAGTCGTATATAATCCTTAATAGGAATTTCATTCACGAAAGTTGTTGTAATAAAAAACCTAACATTTTGACATGTGATATATATATGACCTTAATGTTTTACTGTTATGGGGATAAAAGGCATAATAATGAGTACGAATGACGAACGCAGTTTGTGACAGATTGCGTTTGTAACGAACTCCGTTTATGACGAATTGTGTTTGTGACATGGAGCGTATGATCCATATTTAGTAATGTAATGCAGCATACACACTTAGACAACGAACACCAATGAATGTACGTCATTTACCTATGGAATTTAACTAAACTTTTTATATGTATAACGAATCCGGGTTCATTCACAGTTAAGAGGTATCGTGCCCCGTTCGCTGGCTAGGTGTGTACGTTGCACTATGTAATACTTATATACAATACTAGCTTTTGCCCGCAGCTCCGCTTGCGTGAAATGTTGAGCCCTCGTTAAGCCCCTTGTTAGGTGTAGTTATACAATCAAAAAAATCTTTCATCCCCTATTTCACCTCTTACTCGTACGGGTAGAATTTCCAAAAACGCTCAAACACGTGTAACTTTATTTCTAACCAGAAACCTTAATATTTAATTTCATGCTTCTTACTTTAAAAATGACGGACTTGCATACAAACTTAAATCCCCTATTTCACCCCTTAGGGGTTGAATTTGGAAAAATCCCTTCTTAGTAGATGCCCACGTTACAAAAGGAACCTACTGACAAAATTTCAAGGTTCTAATCCCAGCGGTTTAGGCTGTGCGTTGATAGATCAGTCAGTCAGTCATTCAGCTTCTCCTTTTATGTATATAGAAGATTATTATTTATATTTATATATTTTTGATTATTATATATATATCTTTCTCTCTTATTCCGAGCTTTTTATTTAATGAATAAAAGTTCAGCTGCCATAGTTGCAAAAATTTTCAATTTTTATAAAGTTTGATTGAGTTCGCGTCAAACTTACTTGAGAACACATACGTTCAGTTTACGACTAAAACAACTATGCTGCCCACGTTTTCCATTTCAGAAACTAGGACTGTAATCGAATGTCCTCGCTTGTGAGGACTAATCCGAAGAAATCTGAACGTGTGGACCAGTTGCAACGAGCTACGATTCAATTTGCTACTCGTACTCTGTAAATATTCAGGACTTGTTTAAACAGGTTTGAAACGATAAGGAGGTAGGAAATAAAAAAAAAAGAATTGCTCCAGTTTAAAAAAATATCATATGATTAAGTACGTGTAAAAGACACAACAACATAATCATTCAGGGGTGATTCTATCATTACAATTATAACTAATATCGGTATGTCAGGATTGCGAGCAAGGTAAACACAGTAAAAAAATCAACATAGTCTCTCCCCCACTGAGAGTACTTGTATTTGGGTTAGTACTAGTAACATGAAGTAGATCACAATGTAGTACTTTACACAATTATTACAAGATCATAAAATAAGGACAAGCTAGACAGATATAAAAGGTCAGACTTCTTCAGCTGATCTACACAGAATGCTCCCGCTTCGTCGAATGACCACCGCCTTTATAACATCGGGTGCGTTGATCCATATCGACGACTACCTTCCTTTGTCAACATTGCCTACAGTGCTACCCGCTACCGATAACATATGTTAAATTGAATAAAAGGACAATGCCTAATAGCGTCCTAAATATTAATATTTTCTAACAGAGTTAAAATATGCCTTTTTGTTGATTTATCAAGGAAATAATATTGATTTAATATAGATAAAATAAATGAAACATCCATGTAATTTTAACGCTAAAAAGGCCCACCCGCCCGTCTGTTTCAAAAATCAGATAAACATGATTACGACTTCCGATTAAAAAAAAAACAGGTTTCAGATCAGTTATTCGGAATATTCCGATCTGTCCCCTCGTCGGTAACAGGGGAAAAGATCGAAACGTTTTATTTCTATTTGTCCCCCTAAAGAACAGCAGGAGACAGACCAGAAATAATTCGTTCGATCTGTCCGTTCGTCTTGGTGACAGGGGAACAGATCGATTTTTTTATTCCAAATTGGCCCTCCGAAGGGGACAGATCAGGGGGACAGATCGGAACATTCCAGTTATTCAGAGACATACCTTGTCGTATAACTGGGTACATTAAAGTTTATTAGAGTACTAATCAGTTAATAAACAAATGAAAAGCTATTCCTGAGCAACTGAAAAACTATCTTTGTGGCATAGTATTGAGGATCTCCTTCTCCAAACACTGGAACTATTTCGACACGTATTTGACAGGTTCTTATACCATACCGTAATCATAAAAACCTTAAACTCTCAATCACCGTAATTATAGACACAATAGATAAGATAATCAAATGTCGTCCTGGGACGACGGGCGGTACGCAACCGGTTAACCTTCGTTTTAGACATCCACTAAGGGATAAATTTAAAGAAATTAATATAATGATAATGACAGTCGGATCTCAATATATTTATGAAAGTTTGATTTACGTTATGAAAAATATTAATTTGTTCTCCAAGAACAGTGACATTCATAACGTTAATACTAGAAATAAAATTAAACTTATACTGCCAATGACTAGGCTCCAAAAAATTTGTAATTCATTTTGGTGCCAAAGTATACGTTCCTACAACAAAAGTCCAAGCAATATTCAAGAATTAAGTCTCAATAACTTTAAGTCCCTTGTAAAGAAGAAACTTTGCAATAAGGATTTCAATAAAGTTAAAGATTATTTTGATTTATTTACAGAAATAAATATCATCCTAACTTCCTAATCCTAACTAATATCCTAACTAATATTAAAATGCGAAAGTAAGTAAGTTTGTTTGTTACCTTTTCACACCTAAATCACTGAACCGATAATTCTCAAATTTTGCATATACGTTGTCAGGTGTACAGAAACGGACATAGGGTACCTTTCATCCCGAAAAAAAGTACTGTTCCCGAGGAAAACAACAATAACGTTCATAGATGGCGCCACGTGTCTTTCGAATCACGATTGAATATATTATAGAAACTTTAGTAGAGTGTTAAGATATTTTTTGAGCTTGATTAACGCGAGCGAAGCCGCTGGCAAAAGCTAGTTTATCATACTTTAAAGATTCAACAACATGCAACCAAACCAATACGACACGTGTTTCGCTCATCCACGGGGCATCCTCAGGAGATGTTTACTCGTCGACCGCTGGGACTCGTCGAGTCAATATCTCCTGCATGTATACTGCATCCAAACTAGCAATCTAGTTGAGGGGAATTAAAACTAAATATTGTATTTGAATATCGTCGCCCGAGAGTGAAAATCTCGGGAATGCTTTTGGTGATTGCACGATTCCTGTGGGCTTTCACGTGAAAGAAGTCGCGAGTTAAAGTATACGATTATATTTATTACGAATGTTATACGAGGTTAGTCGGAAAGGGGGTACTAATCCGCAGGCCACTTAAAGTATCACTGGTGACGATTTTAAAGAAAGTGTTAAAATTTCAAAATTCGATAATTTTTATTTCCATGTAAAATAATTTTATTTTAGTTTTTTCAAAAATTCTTCGTTCCTACTTTAGTTACCAATTCAGAAAATAGAGCTTCTAATTTGTGACCCCAAATATGACCTAAAATGTAAACACAGCTGATCATGGCAGAGGATAAGATTTTAGCGTATTTTTTATGTAATTTTTGAACAGCTATTTCTCTTAAAGTATTGACTTTTGGGGAAAGTGGTAGAACAAAAGTTACTCATTATTATGGGTACTTTAACACCCTATTGGATTCGAATCCCCTTTCTGACTAATCTTGTATACCCAGTAAAGGCTAACTTCAGTGTCTACAAACTAATTCCACATAGAGCGGCTCTCTTATAAGGTATAGTACACATACGTCGTGATAAAATAAAAATTATCAAATTGCATTCCCGAGGTTTTCAGTCCCGGGCGACGAGATTTGTATTAAAGATTCTATTTATGTTTATACTTGTCATTTTTTTAACGTTGTCAAAAAACCCCGGCGCTTATTCTAAGAGGTCCGTGCCCAGCAGTGGGCTAGTAATAAGCTGATTATGATGATGATGATGAAACCCTAAACATAACGTACTAGCTTTCGCCCGTAGCTTCGCTTGCGTGAAATTTTGAACCCGTTAAGTGACGATTTTCCATACAAACTTACATCCCCTATTTAACTCCCTTAGGGGTTGAATTTCGAAAAATCCCTTCTTAGTGGATGCCTACGTTACAAAAGGAACCTACTGTCAAAATTTCAACTTTCTAACCCCAGCGGTTTAGGCTGTGCGTTGATAGACCAGTCAGTCAGTCAGCTTCTCCTTTTATATGTATAGATTGTGATAAATATCAAAATACCAATCCAATCCACCTCAAGCGCAGTTCAGATTACGCTATTTATATAGCTTATAACAAATATTGTATAGCTCAACGATATCACTCAGCAAACATTTTATATGGTCACGTTCACACAACGCCATGCTATAAAGCTTGCAATACGAGATAAACTTGAGCGATTCTCAGAGCTATATCGTACGATTCTCTAGTCCCCGCCCCGCCTCACTTCTACCCCGTTCATCGCCCGACAGATCGGCGTCAATTAACTTGCCTTAATAGTAGACCGGCTTGCAATATAGCGTATAGTGCGAACGTCATGCCATATAGTTATAGCTTATGACGCAACATGCTTTACTATATAGCGAAATAGTATAGCGTAGTATAGTATATAACTTTAGCGCATAAGACGAGGCCCGGTCCCAAAAGTGAGATAGTAATGGGTCGATTATAATCATGATGAAATGGTGAACATAACGTATTGTGATAAACTACAAAATACAAGTCCAATCCACCTTCAAAGATATAACAAGGTTGATTAAAACCTTCTTTCTCTGTAATCTACTAACTACGTCAAGGACAGCCAGTAATCAGCGATCACGTAGCGATTAGATCGAGACGTTTTGTTTGTCTACCCTCCTAAGATAAATAATGAACGGAAAATACGACGACTGAGAAATAAGAGGTGTTGCTGTATCTGCGAGCTCATGGTGAGAGAGCGGAGGTAGATATTTTTTAGAATAATGTTTGGTGTGATTTTCGTTGGGGAGTTTATTGTTCCCAGCATTCACTAGGAAGCGGTGAAGGGTGGGCGAATTTGAAGGCTGTCTTTTGTAATATTGACGTTTAAAAAGTACTGATTTTCAATCTAGTTTATATAAGTTTTGATTTTCATGGTAAAATATTATCGTCAGTGGAAAGGTAAAAAGATTAAAGCGCCACTTTTGGTCAAAATGAGTTATATATACAGTTCGACTGCAATTTTTTTTCTGCGTCGATTGGTCTAGGTCTCGTGGTGATCTGAGCACTTTTTTGGCGCTTTAGCATTCCAAAATTTTGCCTGTAAGTACATTGATGAGTGACTAAAGCGACGTTTTTTCGATGTTTTATAGGTTGACGTCGCTTAAATACTTTTTATCTAAGTACTTAAGAGAAACGATGGCTTATCAGTATTATTCGATTTCTCATTTAAGCTAAATAATGTTTATTAGTAATTAATCCTTCAGACTAAATCCATTTCAGTGGTTTGTTAGTAAATCTGCATTATTGTGTCGTAGTATTGTTGGCGTTTTAGTAATAATCGTTTTACAAATATTTGTAATGATGGCGGTTAAGTAAAAAAAAATATCCCTAAATTCAATAAGGAAGTCTATTTAGTAGTCGGTATGAGATTTTATTTAATAGTGCGGAAGGCTATACGTCTCATTTATCATAATAATGATACTGAAAAACTTACAATTTTCATTTTTAAATATTTCTCTAAAAAAAAACATTTGTAAATATAAAAAAATGTATCCCACCAGCATCGGGGACAAGGTCAAGCTACCGGTGGTCAGGGCCTTAGAGAGAGGAACCTCCTAACAATACGCGCAGTTTCGAGAAGTACCGCTTTCCATATCAGGCCGTTGATCCAGCCACCCAACGAGAGCCTCTTTAGGTGTTGGTCGAGGCTCTTGGCTATTAAGCCATTCCCCGTAACTGCTATCGGCACAATTACTGCTGAATCAACATCCCACATGTCGACAACCTCATATGCCAAGCCTTGATATTTAATTTCTTTATCTTTCTCTGCTTTCACGAGGTGCTCATCATGCGAAACAGTGATATCAACAATTATTGTGAGATGCTCTGATCGATCTATCACCACTAAGTCAATATTTAAAATTTAAAAATACCCCCTTCTTTGCAATGTGGCTGTCGATCCTTGTAACCGATTATTAATTATTATTGCGGTGAGAAGCTGCTTTCCATAACGAGTCATACGAGCTCAAACACGATGTGTCTACAACTAGTCATTGCGGAGGGCGGATAACCTCCCTGAGCCACCTTCAAAGTCATTCTTGTCAAAAACACAAATGTAAATGTGGCAAAATCACTGAGTCTGCCTGCTATTTCGAAGTTAGAAGTGTTAACAACCTTCCAAATCCTAAACAAAATCAGCTCAATGGTACCCTAATATTGTCACTAGGTTTGCATAAATGTAAGTCAATCGGACGAGCGAAAGTCAAATGGATATCTATTGTTTGGTTGAAATCTCTACTCCAACTGTGAAAAGAGCTGATCGTTTTGAAACGGCTGAAATGATTTCTATTAAACAGCCTATATCCATACGTACTAAAACCGTATTGTAATCGGTTCATTCGTTTGGGAGCTACGATGCCCACACAAAGACAGATAGACATAGGCTTGACGCGCACTGTATCAAGCTCGATCTAGCCGCCTAACGAAAGTCTTTTGCGGTGTTGATCGAGGCTCTTGACTATTAGGCCATTAGCCGTAACAACTATCGGCACAAAGACTGCTGAATCCACGTCCCACATGTTGACAACATCGTTTGCTAAATCAAGATACTTGATTTATCTTTGTCAAGTTTCACGAAATTCTCATCATGAGGGACAATAACATCAAAAATACATCAATACAATCATTGTGTGACGCTCTGACCGATCACTAATCAGGCTTATTGAGAACACCAGTCCTGTGGGTGATGATAGCTCGATCCCGGTACAATTTGACATTCTCAAGAACTGTGTCGGACATACTTGTAGTTTGGTACACGATGTACAACATTGTATTTCAGAACAAGTTGCTGGTGAATAATTTTGGCCTCCAGGTTATGTCCGTGCAAATACTCGCCGTTAGTAAGACAAGAACAACCGGAAATAATGTGTTGAATAAATTTTCTCGGACGGTGGCATGCTCCACAATGTCAACCGTTCCATCCTTCACATACATTTCGCGGTTGTGAGGGGTATTTGCGTTTAAAAAGGCTCTATCCCTATGTCACTTCCGCGGAATATACAACCACATCACCGACAAACAGAAGTGATGCATTCCGATATACATCATCAGTGCACGGACCATTTATTCAAGGCATCAAGAATCGTTTGAGTCCATTTGAGTATGCCAAAGGATTCATCAAGACTGACCCAACCGTTAAAGATCTTGTTTCCGCCCGATAAAATACAGGAAGACTTTGAATTCGTTGGCAATATTTTAGTCCAAGAATCTAATTGAGGAACAAATAATAACTAAAGCTAGTAAAGTGTTCAAAAATAATAACCCAGAGTTTTCCCAAAATGAACAAAAAAATAAAAAGGGTCAAATTGTGATTGCGCGCTATTTAAAATGTACGGGTGCCGTGTGTGAGTGTGTGTGACACGTACGCACACACGCGCCATCACCGTCGACGCGAGCCATTCATTTTTTGCGCGGGACGGAGCGCGGGCGGCGCGCCGGCGTCGCTTTGATTGCGATCGCGAACTCGCGGATCGCGATGTAGCAGCTTCGATATTCCTACGGAACTAACGTGTAACTCGTACTTAAATTAAATTATTTAGTTAGGTCCGAAAGAAATTAAAATCATGACAGAAAGCCCTGAAGCACAATAGCGCCCGTTTGTCTAAGCCACAAACACGAGAAAGCAAATAAAAAATGGGGGCCACTTCTACGCACCAATCAATGAAATAATTATGGCAGCTTGCACATGACATCATAATAAGTTATGCTACGTAATAATTGTCAGCACTGTTGGCAAAGTGGCTGAGTGTGTGGCTGCTGCGTTACGTGTCGCGAATTCGATTTCCGCATAGAAAGATGTACGTGTTGAGTTTGTAAACGCACCCAGCACATTACCTACAAAAGTAATTAAGTACAAGCGCTGGGAATGTTTTAAAAAAAGACAGAGGAAGAATTGGAAAATTGGAAGTGATTTAAACTTTTACTTCGGTGTTCAAAGTAAAACTTATTCTTAGCAAAAGTTTCAAATTACATGTGCAATGACTGTAATATCATTAAAAATGAATTGAATGAAACAGCTGATTAGAGTTATTTAGAAAAGTACCTACAGCGTTGCAGCGCGTGAACTTTGGTGAAACAGCTGATTGGGACTACGCGGCCGGCGTGCGCGTTTGTGTTGTACCTACTGCGTCGACCGCGTGTGAACTTTGGTGAAACAGCTGATTGGGACTACGTGGCCGGCGTGCGCGTGTGTTTGTAATTATTTAGTACAGTACCTTAACTACTACGTTTTAGTTTAGTACTTAGGAGGTACTTACCTACGTGTACTTTAAGAGGTGCTCGAAGTGTTCACTTGTTCTTTGTACACACAGCTGAGCACGGCGTCTATGGCTTCTTTTCACGTTTTGCAAAACAAATGTACGCGATTAACAATTATTATTTCGAATGCCGTAACAATCCTTTCGCTTAACTGTTCGCGACTTTCACTTTATTGCTCGTGCACTAGTCTTTTAAATTAACCCCACAAAAAAAAAACTAAGGGCGTCAGGTCAGGCGACCGCGCAGGCCAAGGTACAGGCCCGCCGCGTCCTATCCAACGCTTGCCGAAGCTTCGGTCGAGGAACGTGCGAACATCCCGCTGGTAGTGTCATGTTGGTAGTACAGCTCGGACTGATAGCTTTCAGGCACGTTCTGCAGCTGCTCTTCCACGGAGGTCTCTTGGCACTTGGGCATACGTTATTACGTGGAATGATGCAAAATCCAGTAAGTTTTGAGTTGACCTCCAGATTCGGTCTCTTGATTCATCGGGATAGAACATCAGACGGGTTCGCGGAAAACTGTGCGTTCGGTCGTAAAACAAGACCATATCCAGGTATTGCTGGTTCGTGTACACTGTTCTACGTGGTCGTGGCATGTTACTTACGGTTTACGGTTCACAGAATCTTTCGCGAATTACACGTCATGCACTTGACCTATTAAACGCGTGACTGGAGCGGCGCAGGCGACGCCGCGCATGCATTTCTTTGCTCGAGAGGGGGCGGCCGCACCCCGCGGCCCCGCAGATGAGCGCGGGGATAGATCGAGAGGCCCGATGTAGGCAACTTTGTTCATGCCGAATATTGTTTGGCGGCATTTCTTTTCAAGGACATGCCTACTGAATGAGAGCTCGTACTCGTACCTACATTGTAGCGTAAGTAATAAGACCGCGTAGTAAACTGGTATACTAGCATTACTAGCGGACGCATCTTGATACTTTAAATTTATTAAAGTTTTAACTATCATTTTTACTATTTATTTTTTTATCGTGTTTATTAATTTTGGACTTTATGTAGGTAAATGACAAGATATATCACGTTTTTAAAATTAATAATTTGATAATTTTAATACACGATATTAAGGGCTTAAATACATTAGTATCATGGGTAGAATACGGGGTTAAAATATTGCCAATGAATTAAAAGTCACGCTGTATTTTTAGAACATATTCAGGTGGCCAAAAGCTCTCCCACAACGATTGCTTCATGTCGGTCTCCCTGATGCCTATCACCTAGATATACCCAAGTGTGTGTTGGTTTCAGTTGGAGAGAGGGAACTAAGTTATTTGGAGTCCCTCGGATCCCAAAATGTTCCTTCATGGTTCATGCATAACTGCATATTTGTCCACATCAAATTCCATACTGACAGAATTACTGAAGTTTTCAGTTACCTTCAGAAACTCCATCAGTCGCAAATCGGTGAGGGCAAACAGTTTTGGGTCAACCATGTAAAGGAGTTGGGATATTACTTGACTTTTCCTCCCCACCTGGTAGCCCAGCAGTGATTTCTTCAGCAATTTACTTAGGGGACTTAAGTCCAATCAAAACCACAAGGAACATTAGCCCTGGAATAGATCATACTCGATCCTGATCGGTTCTCCACTCCTCAAGATCTGCCGACATCCTGAATAAGAAAGTTTGAATGGTTGGATTTCTGCATGGGGCAGCCAACGTGGTTGTGTTGCATAAAATCATTAAATCCGTTGTTTAGGTCAATATTTCTGCATTGGTATTTAAAGATTTTTCACATCTCGTAAAGTCGCCAAAAAGATTTAAACCCAAGTAAAATTACATGCTAGTAGGTAATTAAATAATATTTAAATTTAAAAGAAACCACCACTTTCAGTAGGTAGGAATAGTACCACTACATGAAACTTTTCGAAATCGGAATGGCATTTAATTAGTAGTAAGTAATTTTACTTGGACAAGATTAAATGTAAATTTTCTTGTTAGTGATTTATGCTTTCCATTTTATGCAACACATAGAACCATAAGTATATTTCCTTGGTAATCTTTTAGTACTTGATGGCTTGTTAGTAATTTTCGATTGCTTTTGTGGGTACAAAAGCATCTAGAGTGGATTAGTATTTTGCCCTTACCAAGTTATTCGAAATGATGAGTGAATATTGACTAAAGCGACATCTATCTCACAAACCAGTAGAGATAGAAGCTTCATTTAAAGACAAAAAAATAGCAAAAAATCACATAACATTAGTATGTAAGTTTCATTAAGATACCTCTTATAGAAAAATTATAATGAATTTTTTTCTTCAAAAAAAAACTTTAAAACGCTCTCCTGTAAAGTAGGTATATTGGCGCTTTAGTCTTTTTACCTTTCCACTGACGTTATGTAAAAAATCATGCACATCCGAAATTCAAAAGAGATTTCTTTCTAAAATATCTATTAGAATTATGAAATATTACACACATAATTTCTACAAATACATTACGAATTGTAATTTCTTTTACAATCTATTCTCTAAAAGAAATTCGCTTTTTAAGTTCATTATGTCATTTTATATTAAATATAATTATTACACGTGACTTTACATCCAGACGTAGAATAACTTTCTACCTGAAAGGTCATTTTTTTCTATTCAAAGATTGAATCTACAACTTTTATCGTATGAAATCGTGTGATTTATTTATTTATTTATCAATGGGGTCGTCGACCCTTAAAAAACTTTAGCATTATTCTCCTACAATTAAAATTACATTTACAATTTAAAAAGACTCCGTAGTAGTACATATAAAAAGAACTACGTAGTAGCTACGATCTAAGCTACGTCCTTGCTACGATTGCTACGCGGACGTAGCTGATCACTCAATTGGCTACGCTCGTGTAACCACGTAGCTACGTAGCGAGCAAGTTCGTAGAATGATTACACTAATTTAAATACAATTAAATCTGAGTTGCTCTCGAGTGTACTTTAGTAATCAGACGAATTTTATTAGAGTGGAAGCTGACCTTAACATACTACGATGGTGGTGTGTTTTCGGTTATCATAATAATATTTTCATATCTCGGGTTTTGATCACTATTCCATTCTTCTAAAAAGAAAAAAAGAGAAAAGGTATTGATCTCAAAGATTCAGTTCATCATCAGCTATAGAAACCTAGATAATCACCGATTTTTGTGGCATTTGACCTTGAATAACTAACGACGCAGAAACCAGATTTAATAAGACTTTGAGACAACTTTTAGAACGCCAAAATGAAGGTGTTTACGAGTTTCCAGCTTATTATCTCTCATTCTGATTATGACCCCCTTTTTTTTCTTAAGTGGCTGGACTAAGTTTGAATAAATAAGTTTTGAAGTTTGATAAATCAGATTTAGAATTCCAGAATTATTAAAGGACCATACGCCATGTTGAGTAACGAGTATCTATAAAAACCTTTTTTGAGTCAGTTTAGCTACACTCAAAGCCCTTGCCACTTAACCTCAGCGGTGACGTAATACACGTACAGTCAACCAAAGAGATAAGTAAATAGGCAACTAATTACATTAGTAGTTTAGTAGAGTTGTGCGTGTGTGTGGCCAATTATTACCACCGTTTGTCTAAGCGAGTCTTGTTTATAAAAAGTTATTACGCACACAATGACAGTTGCTTATGTAGTGTATTGAAAGAAAGAAAGTAAATTTTATTCATCCAAGGACACATTATGACAGCATAATTAATAAAAACATAAAAATATTTAAACATACACATTTTATGCTGTTGAGCCATGCTGAAAGGTTCACCAACTCAGCATATGCTGGGCGTCAAACACCCAGCGCTGATTTTCACATGGTACCCTTGCAGTGACATACGGACGGAGGTAATTTTAAATATTTATTTTATTCTTATCTGGATTGGAGTGTTTTATGTGTCAGTAAATAATGCATAATACAAGGTTAGTCAGAAAAGGGGTACTAATCCAAAAGGGTGTTAAAGTACCCATAATAATGAGTAACTTTTGTTCTACCACTTTCTCCAAAAGTCAATAGTTTGAGAGAAATAGCTGTTCAAAAATTACATAAAAATATGCTAAAATCTATCTATCCTCAGCTATAATCAGCTGTGTTTATATTTTAGGTCATATTTGGGGTCACGAATTAGAAGCTCCATTTTCTGAATTCGTAAATAAAGCAGGGACGAAATTTTTTGAAAAAAACTAAATTAAAGATGATTTTACATGGAAATAAAAATTACCGAATTTTTTAATTGTAACACTTGGTTTAAAACCGCCATCAGCGATACTTTAAGTGGCCTGCGTATTAGTACCCCCTTTCCGACTAACCTTGTATTATGAGATAAAGTACTATCGATATCTGTTGTTTGCCTGTTTACCTAACTCTTTTGTTAACTGTACCAATATCAGGTGTCCTAGTATTGGGTTATCAGGGAACTTAATCAACAGTCTAGTTTGCATGTGTTCAGTGAAATGTTCAGTCGTGTTCACACCGTCTGCACGTACTAACACGTCTCTGTACATTATTAATAAACATGGGCTCAGTAATTGCTGGGTGTTGGCCGGATTTGAGGGTACCCTGGAGAATATCGGGGTATCGCTACAATCTAATTAATTACCGGTAATGAAGACCGGTGTATTTCTATTAAATATTCATTGGAACTGACGGAATAGGTTTTGAGGACGATAAGCGATAGAAAAAGAAAAGTGTGAATTTTTCAGTGGTGTTATCAGGGGCCTAATTCTCCTAAAATAAATCTTGATAAATCACAACCGAACCAAGGCCGAACCGTTCATTCAGACAGTTCTCAATTTCAAAAGCTATCAAATTGTTTGACACAAAAAACAAAATCAATCATTTTGAAAGTTTTCGAAAACAAAAGCTGACTGACGGTTGTGGTTCGATTGCGTTTGGCAACAATTTATTTTAGGAGAATTGGGCCCCTGCTGGTGACTCGGACGCAATGCATCCGGGTCACCAACATAAACCTTAATATCTCGGAAACTAAGAACGATATCTTATTCAAATAGTACGTATTTTATAGACTATTTAATACTACTCAAATTAAATTAATAAAACTTCTTTTTATAATGTCAAGTTACATTTCTTATCCTCAGTGGTTATAGAATGTAACTTACCAAAATCATATGAATCGTTTGGTCACTACGAGAAAATAAAGAAAATAAAATATATAGGAACTCCTGAAAAATGTATTAAATAAAAAAAAAAACACCATCGTGCGGAATTTTCTAAAAGTTTAGCAATTAAGTTCAGCACTTGTTGTGTATTTGTTCGTATTGTAACTGTACGATTACATACTTATTATATTTAAATTTAAAACCTTAGTAACCAAAAAATCTTTGAAAAAAATATCTAGTTTGATACCGTCCTAAGTCCCACACCACCATACCAAGAGTAATTCAACATAAACCTATGACTCCATCGTAAATAAATTGAATCCCAAGATGTTGATACAGCGAGTGTAATTTCAAACGCGATGTTTCAATAAGTACAGTACGGAGGCGAGCTCTATTTACTTGTAGCGACACTAGAAACGGTTCGCGACTAAATAAACACTCGCTTCGATATAGAGCCTTAAGAAAATAAAAATAAATTAAAACAGGGAAGCTGTAAGACAGATGTTTATACTTGTGATGGAGTGTTCAACATTCCAAGCTAACGAACACCAATGAACGATCGCCATTTGTTTAAATAAGCGAAATTCAGACTACGCTATACTATTTCGCTATAAAAGGTCCATCTATTCATACACGAAATATTTTAAGGGATATAATCTTTATGTGGTAAAGAAGACAAACAAAAGCAAAAAAAAATAAGACCAAACTTTGTAAGTTTAGAACGAATCCAATCCAGGGGGCCTACTCCGAGAAACGAACGTGGAAGGTTCGGACTGTCATAGACAATGCCTCGAAGAGTAAACAAGTATAAAGCTGCGTCTACACTAGGCGAGCCGAGCACGAGCGTAGCCGTTCAGTGGCCCAATTCTCCTAAAAGAAATCTTGATAAATCGCATCCGAACCGTTCATTCAGACAGTTTTAAATGTCAAATTGTTTGACACAAAAAACAAGACCAATCATTTTGACAGTTTTCGTAAACAAGTCGTCGTAAAAAACTGACTGATGGTCATGATTCGTTTGCGTATGGCAACAATTTTGATAATCGAATCCATCGAATACAATGAGTCTACAGCAAACAAATTCTTTGCGTGACGCAAATTTCCTTAGTGTTCGTCAAAAAATCGGCAACAGGCTCGTTAGAGGCTCCTAATTCCGTCAACGATACGCGAATTCGTGCTCCGCTTGTTCTCCGCTCGTGCTCGACTCGTCAATCGTAGACGCAGCTTAACGTTGAGCGTGGCAACGTTAGTCTCCTGCCAGGATTAATCAAATTAACCGCTAACCAATTAGACACGGGTCCCTCATAATTATATCTGTACACACCAACACACGTAAATACAGTATACAGGGTATGTTAACGAATTCGTGTAATTCCTTCAAACCATATGATCTATTAATGGTATAGATTAACCCCGTACGGGATTTAGATTGATTAAAAATAAAAATAAACTTTTTTTATCCCAATGAAAATTTTTATGTGATAGAAAATTTCGATGCCATGCTTAAATTAATGAAGGCACGGTGGCACAGCTGACGGGCACGACTAGCGCGATATCGCTCCACGCTGTCAGTTAACTTGGGATGCTAAAATTACTCAGATACAGAATACCATGGTTCATTTTTTGAAAACTTTTTTTTGTTGATTCTGAAAAAAACCTATGCTGAGTCAATCAGTGTCACCAGTAGATCACGCGGTTTGAAGGAATTACACGAATTCGTTAACACCCTGTATATGTACAATATGTATACAGGGGTGTAAGCAAATTCCTGTAATTCCTTCAAACCACGTGATCTACAATACAGCCGACATATCTTGGTGAGTCTGAAGTTAGCTGATTAGCTAGCAGTAGACAATTTCGTTTCTAAAAGATTCATTGCACAGCCAAACAACTAATTTCAGAAATAATTTCGCCAAGATACGTCGGCCGTATTGTACTTGTGAGACAGATTAACATTAAAAGGGAATTTTTAAAAATCAAATAAAAAATACTGCAAAAAAAAATGGTTTTCTATTTCCAAGTCATTTTAGAGCCTTGACTTATCTGACTGCAAAGACCGATATCGCGTTAGTCGTGCCTGCCAGCAGTGTCGCCGTGCTTTCATTAATTTATGCGTGGCATCTAAATGTTCACTCATATAAAATATTTTTTTTGCAAAAAAAAATCTTCTTTTTTTATTGAATCCTTATTAGGGGGTTTAGATACGATAGATAACAAAGGCGCATAAAAAAAAAGATTTTTTAATTTTTAATCAAGCTAAATCCCGTTCGGAGCCAATCTACACCAGTAGTAGATCATGTGGTTTTCAGGAATTACACGAATTCTGTATATATCTATTTTATAGTCCATACAACATAGTTTCACCGTAATATTCCGAGAACGGAGAACCACACTAGTTATTACATGTTGAACAAAAGCGGTTGAATATTCAAAGTTATGAATGGGCCAGACGCCAAAATTATTATTTTCTGTGAATGTGTTTTGTGTGTACGTCCAAACGCAATCAAAGCTGGGTTTAAAACTGCTTGATTAGTGTAAAAAATGAGAGATAACATTTTTTCTCTCATCTATGTATGAATATTATCTTTTGTGTGTATGGATTCAATTCATTCGTTCTATTGACAGAGAGAAATGTATTGCTGGGGAGTTTGTTGCGCCGTTTCTTCCTCACACCATAAACACTAGCACAGTAGATATACAGGCTGTAAGGGTAAACACCGTTATCCTTGAAACCAGTGGTTTGGTTTAATTTCTAGAATGTCAAATCAATGAAAAATAACAAACTTTAAAAAAAACAAAAAAAACATTTTTCCACAAAAGCATTTCACCTTTAAAATATTTTTAGACCATAAAACCTTTTAAAATATTTCTAGTAAAATACTTTTTTTTTACCATTCCTATATTTTTATAATTAAGTCAACTACCCATGGTTTGAGTGACAACGGTGTTTACCCTTATATGCTGTATAAGCTAAAGCATTACCTCAACTACTTATAATCGCATGAACTGAGACACTCACACAGACACGCACTGCAACAAGACTTCTAAGTAAGCTTCATAATGCAGTCAGTGACGGCCAGTGGTCTCGAACCTACCGATTTTTCGGTATTTCTACCGATATGGAACCGCTTCTACCGAAATACCGAAATGTAAACAATTTCTCACGATTTTTGAGAATAGGAAGTTCTTCCGATTATTTACCGATTTTACACTTTTAAGTTGGCAACCCTTTTCATTTATGTTTAATGTTACGGGGAAGCCCTCAATTCCATATATATTGGGGAATACCCTTGTGTCCTACAACTTGATGTCTAAAGTAAAATAGGCTGTCTATTGAATCAATCACTGGTCTATTACATGCAAAACGACTCTTTAATACAGCTAATTGTTATGATTTTGAAATTAATTCGAAGATGACCGCGGCTATGGCCAAAGAATATTGGTATAAAAAATAATTATACATAAGTGTGATTGTTAGAAATTACTTAGTGTGTAAGTTTTTTTTCAATAAATAAACGAATTTGACTGAATATTGTATTTTTTAGTCAAATACCGAATTTGGGTACAAATATACCGATTTTAGCTAGCAACTCTACCGATCTCGCTCTATGACGTTCGAGACCACTGGTGACGGCTGTCATAGAGTACATTACAAAGAGTGCATTATACTCAGTATACAGTGCGTGTCTGTGTGAGTGTGTCAATTTATTTATTTCCTTTACAACAAACAAAAAACAGTTACATATTCAAGTTTAAATTATGTGTCGTTACAAAAATTACCCCACTAAACTAAAATATAACCCACACCATTGTCCATGGATTAATAAATGAATATATACGGAACGGAAATGTATTGAAATTTCTGTGTAAGTATGAGTTCATTAGTTAATTTAGATTAAGATTGTGGTGAAAGAATATTTATAGCCAATGTTTTTTTTTTTTTTCTAGAGACAGAGAAGATATTTATGTCCATGAAGTGTGTGTTATAGGTTTCCACAAGTTGACGAAGAACTCGTGCTCCGGCGTTGGTCCTGCATGAATCCACGTGGAACAGCCGGGGCACGCGGGCCGCCCGTCTGATAACAGTTCTAGGTACTGTATAGCGTAACTTATTAGTAATTTCAATACAATAAAATCGATTATTACACAAACAGAAGTAATTCAGGCGATTATAGTAAGTTGAGGTACTGCTTTAGCTTAATATCTACTGTGACACAAGGCGGCTGCGGGCGTTTTGGGGTCCTGTGTTTTGTATGAAACATTGACGTTCAAAAAGAAAGAATTCAAGTCTATTTTGGATAAATGAGTTGAAGTTTCAAGTTTATCACATTTTCCAATTAAAAGTCTATCTTGCAGAAGACAGCGTGATCGTTCAATCCCGAAAACAAAGAAACTTGAACGCTCAAACTCGTTCTAATCGCAATCGAACAAGGCTTCAATAAATGTGTTATTTGCCGGCCGAGCTGTAGGTATTAACCAACGAAGTTTAATTAATTTTGTGATAGCAAACAAACAAACCAGGTGGATTAGGTACACGAGGATTGTTGAGCTCCTGTCTCTGATAAATTGGACTCAAAATTGTGTATTTAAGGCACCTGTCAATTGCATATAAGTTTTCGGTGGGCAGATAGAGTACTAACAGAAGATGTTCTATTACGATTCTTATTTGAGGGGGGTCCTTCGATTAATAATTGGATTTAGTCTCTGAAAAACGTTTTTAGTTAATATGACGAAAACTGACATGTGATTCAAAGGGGATTGAAACTTTCTGGCATAGGCCCCCGTCGCCATTTTGTTTTTTTTTTCAAAGTTGCTGTGCACTTTCTTTCTGGTATATATATATATGGATAGAGGGCCGGAAAAAAAACAGCAATACGGTGCCCTAAAGTGTCACGTTGCCGAGATATTTGGAGGTAAAGATCGTCATATGAGAATAATGAGAATCATTAAAATAATTGTGTACTCTACCTGTATTTACCAGATACAAAGTGCGCCGCAATTTTGACAAAAAAATGAAAATGGCGGCGGGGGGCTATGCCAGCTTCCATAGAAAATTTTACGAATCACTTTAATATTTAGGCTAGAACTGGTCAGTGTACTGACAGAAAATCCTGGCAGTATATCTAACGTGACGATTATTTTTTTCCCTTAAAGCGGGACGCCTGTTTTTTTTAATTTTTATAAGAATGAAACATTTTATGAAAGACGATTATGTTTATTTATAAAAATATATGAAAATTTGAACTAATCTCATGTAGTCTGGTTGGCTTGTTCTATATTTTTTTTGGATGACCAATTTGATTTAAAGAAAAAGTTTAGTTTTATGATGTGAATGTGTGACTTGTCGATGTTATTTTTTATCACGCCCGTTTTACTGATACTCCCTAAAGAAGACTCAGGAAGATTTGTTTCGAGATCTTTTACTAATTAAAAACCGACTTCATAATCTGAAAGGAGTAATTCCCATACTATAAAATGAACAGTTTCAGAAATCGGTGCAATTCTACGCTAAAACAAATTGAAGGCACGGATTTATAAAAGTAGTAATTTTATAATAATTATGGTAATTATTTTACTCCTTTCAGTGGTTTTTGAAGTTGGTGTTTAGTTTTTTTTGCAAGTTTTTTATTAAATATTTTTAGTGCTACAACTTAAATTTACAATAGAGTACAAATACGTGGATGTTTGGGATCGAATGCAGCTAAGAACAAGTCGCGTTACGGTCATCGCCAACCAATGCGAGTGCAACTAAATGACGTGATATGTGCGCTAATTGGCTAATCATTGTTCCCACGCCCCTCTGCCTTGACCGCTGTATTAAAATATATTATGTAATTATATATTTATTATACATTCGCTATTGAACCACGAAACTAGTACATTGCAGTTTATTTCTATTACGAGTAATAACCCACCATAGGCCGAACAAAGTTGCAAAAAGTATCAAAAATAAATGTAGCTATATCACGCCGCTACAGTGGACCACAACTAAAACTAGAATGTCGTCTAATTCATTTTCAAACTATTAATAATATTGTACTTATATGCAAAACTACTCAATTAACTTAATAAAATTCATACGGGAACAACTCGACAATATTCCGCACCGAATAAAAATAAATTGGCCTACATCTCGGAGAAATAAAAAAAAGACAAGAAAGTCGGTTAAAATACAAAGTACTAATCTTCGTTTAAACATAAAAGTCACAAAGTCGCTTTCAATGCGATCGTTAAACTCAACACTTTACAGCGTATAACTTCGAATAATGCTGTCATACGCTCAAAGCTCTGCCCATTATATTTCGTAAAAGTGCGAGAACGGAGACATTTAATAACTGGGTCGGAAAATTTGACCTCGAAAAACTGAAAAGGCGATCCGCTTCCCCGTACGTCCCGATTTAGGCACGCTTTCTATACAAAAATACCGGTCAAGTGCGAACCGAGACTCAGGTAACGAGTGTTCCGTACTATTCATTTATTTATTTATACTTCTATGCACTAATAGTGTTACTATGTGTTGTTTTGACATGGGTACCTAAGGGGGATATTACACTATCATACATCTAGGATCATATCTCTTAAATGACTTCTAGAGTCACATCTTTGTATGAAAAAATGATTTAATGTCTATATTACATTGCCAAATATCTGTGACTCATAGAGCTATGGGGCTAGGTATATGGGCTAAGGGGGGTGCATGAAAAAAGCCTCCACGAGTGATGATACATAAGTATGTCCGGCGCACCCTGGGCAGTCAGCCCCGTTACCAACCTTGCTGACTGGCTAATCTTTTCACCACGGCATGAGCTATTCTCGTATAGCTCGTGCCGACACGATAGAAGAAGAAGAACTATAATCCTAGATATATGATAGTGTAATATCACCCTTAGTAAAGTAAAAATAAATATCCTAGTTTTTTTTTTCAGAATTTTCTGAGCGATTCTTTTAGAGAGTTTTTTTTTTATTTTTTTTATTTATTTAGATAAATTGGGGACCTTTGGAGGACAGCATTTATAAAGTGTACAATCGAAAAATGTGTTAAAAAAGAAAAACCACATGCTTTAAAGCCTTTATTTGTCACACGAAACAAAGGCAATGAAAAAAAAATAACCTCTCATTTTACCCACGACAGTTAATCGAAACATAATTTTTAGGGTTCCGTACCCAAAGGTAAACCCTATTACTAAGACTCCGCTGTCCGTCTGTCTGTCCGTCTGTCACCAGGCTGTATCTCATAAACCGTGATAGTTAGACAGTTGATATTTTCACAGATGATGTATTTCTGTTGCCGTTATAACAACAAAAACTAAAAAACAGAATAAAATAAATGTTTATAAAAAAAAATTCTCTCTCTATATACCATTACTTTCCACAACTGTGCCAATCTCCAATTACCGACAACAAACAGTTTTTAAAATAATGGCTGTCACCGACGGACAGTCCAAGGTGATACCACACGTTCTCCGTTTTGCCAATTTCGCCACGGAACCCCAAAAAGGATTATTTATACCAGGAGAATAGCTTTGTACCGAACATACCGACACTTTAGTATTTGCATATTAATATTAAACGACAGGGCTCTACTGACAGGTTATTATGTCATGTCTGTGTGTGTGTGTCACTGGTTTTGGGCCTATAAGCTTCGTTATATCTCTCTGACCCTTTGGACTTTGAAAAATTAACAACCTTTCATTCCTTTTGAAGCGCTTAGCTTGTATGGCGATTTGATTAATAAAATAAACATATCCATCTTTAGCTAGACACGTGTGTGAAATGAATATGACGGTAAAGCGCAGGTCACACTACGCTACACAGTTTCGCTACATAGTAAAGCATATTGCGTCATAAGCTATTAGCATGACGTTCACACTATACGCTGTTACGCAAGCCGGTTTTGACGGCAATCCGTCGGGTGACTGACGGGGTAGAAGTAAGAGCGGGGGCACACAATGCCTTGCGGCGCAGCACCGCAAAGATTTCACCGTATCAGCGCGCACACGAGCGGTGCGGCGCCGCAACGTTGTTATGTAGCAGCGGCGCCGTAGCAAAAAAATCGTAGAGAAAAAAAATCGAAACGAGCGAGCGTGTGTCCTTCTTTGTGACGCATAAACAACTGAGCGGTGCCGCTCCGACGTCGCAACGCATTCACCCCTCCCCGCCTCGTCTCGGTGGTTGCAAGTCCGGTGCGGCGCCGGAGCGCATCGTGTGACATGCCACAGATATTTCTATGTAAGACGACACAGCGACACCGCTCCGGCGCCGTACCGCCGCGGCAACGCATCGTGTGCCCCCGCTCTAAGGGAGAAGCTACACGATGCGGTGCGGGTACGGCGCGGTGTCTGAGCGGTGCCGCTGCGGCGTAATACATTCAATTTTCCATGGTATACCACACGGTGCGGTGCGGCGTCGCGCCACACGCTCGCCGGACTAAGACGAGGGGGGAGGGTGTATGCGCCGGAGCGGCACCGCTGCGGCGTCGCAGACCGCAGATATTATGTTGACGGCGAGCCGTTCCACACGGTGCGGTGCGGCGCCGCATCGCACCGCGTGGCTCTTCGACGCCGCGTACTACGTGTGGACGCTGATGCGGCAAAATGGTCACCGTGCGGCGGCGCACCGCACCGCAACGCACCGTGTGGCTTCTCCCTGAGGCGGGCGGGGACCGGAGAATCGTACAATATAGCTCTGAGAATCGTTCAAGTTTATCGCGTACAGCAAGCCAGTACTTTATAGCATAGCATTGTGTGAACGTATCCACATAAAATGTATGCTGAGCGATATCGCTGTGCCATACAGTATTTGCTATAACCTAAATATTATAGCGTAGTCTGTACTGCGTTTTAGAGCCTATGCACACCACGTCTTTTTAACGCGCCGTCGACGCGCGTTTCTGTCATACTTCATACTTAAAATAACGTCATTGTGATTTTTTATGTATGGAGTTTGACGGAAACGCGCGTCGACGGCGCGTTAAAGAGACGTGGTGTGCATAGGCCCTTACATGCGATGCAACCTTAGAGCATATACCTATGGAGGGAGCAAGAATACGCTTACCCCTCTGACGTACCCCCGTGACGTATGCCCATAGACGATTATAAAAACTAGTTCTCTCGCGATATCTGCCCATTTCATATCGTACCGTGTCACGACACACACCTCGTAAAAATGGTTAATTCTTCGGTATTTTCGTGCAAAAAGCGGTCTGCTTCCTCAAACATGGAGTTTTCTGTCACTAATAAGCATTATTTCGGCAAACATGTATACATTTTGCATTATTTTCAAAAATGTAATTCACGTCTTAGCTGTCATCTTTTGTGACAGAAATTGACAGAAATATTTTAAAACGAGAGGCAGTGACGGGACAATGTGAATATAATTGAATGAACGAAAATTACAAAGAGGTTTACCGCTTCTCATAATGTTCTCTGTTATTGATTTTATTTCATTTTGCCTTGTTGATACTATTTATCAAAAAATAATAGTAGATTGTTGCACCGAGCGCAAAGTGAGTCATTAATGCACGAGTGTTATGTTGGTGCCCGAGCGCAAGCGAGGGCACTAAATTAGCACGAGTGCATTAATCACTCACTTCAGCAAGGTGCGTAATCTACTTTTCTTTCAACTACCAATTTACCTACCGTGATAAAATATACCTACTCAAAATAAAAACTCAAGTTAATGAAAACAAGGTTATCCTGCGACTTTTGCGGCAAAAGGTTATTAACAATTTCATTTGCAGCTGTTTTTATACTTTCTGGACTTGAATTCATATCGCTACTATTTCCATTTTTTAAAACTTTTCTTGAAAATTTTCATGGCCGCCATCTTGAATATAGATTTTGACCTCATTTTCGTCATCAGCATCCCCGAAAACCATGGAAATGACACCCATGATGGTTAAATTGATATTTTAAAAGCTGCCATCTTGGAAATGGATTTTGACCTCATTTTCGGCATCAGTACCCCCGAAAACCATGGAAATGACACCCATGACCACTAATTTGACATTTTTATTGCCGCCATCTTGGAAATGGATTTTGACCTCATTTTCGGCATCAGTACCCCCGAAAACCATGGAAATGACACCCATGACCACTAATTTGACATTTTTAGTGCCGCCATCTTGGATTTCGATTTTGACCTCATTTTCGGCATCAGTACCCCCGAAAACCATGGAAATGACACCCATGACCACTAATTTGACATTTTTACTGCCGCCATCTTGGATGGCGGCCATGAAAATTTTCATCTAATAATCATGGGTGTTAATTTCATGGTTTTCGGGGTCACTGATGCCGAAAATAACTTCAAAATCCAAATCCAAGATGGCGGCCATGAAAATTAGTAAAGTAGTCGTCATGGGTGTCAAATCCAAGGTTTTCTGGGGTGCGGATGCCGAAAATGAGGTCAAAATCGAAATCCAAGATGGCGGCAATAAAAAATGTTAAATTAGTGGTCATGGGTGTCATTTCCATGGTTTTCGGGGATGCTGATGCCGAAAATGAGGTCAAAATCCATTTCCAAGATGGCGGCTATTAAAATTTCAATTTAACCATCATGGGTGTCATTTCCATGATTTTCGGGGATGCTGATACCGAAAATGAGGTCAAAATCCATTTCCAAGATGGCGGCTATTAAAATTTCAATTTAACCATCATGGGTGTCATTTCCATGGTTTTCGGGGATGCTGATGCCGAAAATGAGGTCAAAATCCATTTCCAAGATGGCGGCTATTAAAATTTCAATTTAACCATCATGGGTGTCATTTCCATGGTTTTCGGGGATGCTGATGCCGAAAATGAGGTCAAAATCTATATGCAAGATGGCGGCCATAAAAAAATCAAATTATCCGTCATGGGTGTCAAATCCATGATTTTCAGGGATGCTGATTACAAAAACAAGATCAATTCTCAAACACTAAGATAGGGACCACGTTTTACCTGGCAAATCTCATTTAACTGGTAATTTTTTTTGACCGCCTTTTATTATCGAGGAATACTTAGGCTTTATTTCCAGCATCAGCACCCACGAAAACCATAGAAGTAATAACCATGAATAATAAGTAATTTTCTATGGCTCCTTCTTGGATTTGGGAATAATTTATGATTCTTAGCTACCCCCGCAAGCGTTAGCCAATAAAGCGTTAAATTAATTTCATAATTGCGAAAACGTCTCAAATGTAAATATAAGTTTTTAGCTGTTTTATTATTAGAGACTATTTAATTTCAATTTAGTTGTTACTCTGTTTTATTATATAATAATATTACAATAAAATATGAGGCGCCTTTTATTTTCTCATAGTGGGTGATGAAAAGTAGAGTGTATCACTCGGGCGCAAAATTATTTTTGGCTCGGGCGATATACTTTGAATCCCTCGCTACGTTCAGGATTCTACTAAAGAATCCCTCGCTACGCTCGGGATTCTACTCTAGAATCCCTCACTTCGCTCTGGATTCAAAAAAGCGCCCTCGCCGTAAAAATATTATTTTGCTCCCTTGTGATACAATCTACTATTTTGCCTCCAACAACAATGATAGAACTAAGTTTTAATCAAGAAATTTAACTTTAATTAATATTTAAACCCTATTACGTGTGCAGCGAACACAATCGACTGAATCGTGGTTAAAATGTTCTCTAATTATCTATACAAGATTAGTCGGAAAGGGGGTACTAATCTGAAGGGGTGTTATTGTTAAAGAACCCATAATAGTGAACTTTTGTTCTACAACTTTCCCGAAAAGTCAATATTTTTAAAAGAAATAGCTGTTCAAAGATTTCATGAAAAATACGCTAAAATCTATGTATCACCAGCTATGATCAGCTGTTTATCTTTTAGGTCATATTTTGGGGTCACTGTTTAAAAGCTCCATTTTCTGAACTCATAACTAAAGCAGAAATGAAGAATTAAAAAAAAACAAAATATTAATCGTTTTGCATGGAAATAAAACTGATCGAATTTTGAAATTTTTCTCAATAACACTTTGCCCCAGGTCGGGCAAAATGTTATTGGATTATTCCGTGTGGAATTTCTTAGTAGCAGCCCAGAGTCTGGATTTGAGCCTGGTTGATGGCAATAGACTCGCCCCCTATTACAAGGGAAAGGAACTAAACATAACGGCAAAATGTGGGTTTACTATACACCTCTGCCCCACCCTTCAGGGAATACAGGTGTGATGACCATGTTAACGAGGCAGTCACGCACGGGTGTTCTTAACGTGAGGCATTTAAGTTCTCCGAATTGACAGACCACGCGTAGCGATACCGCGATAGTACCTACTTAATATTTTATTGTCACCCGGTACCTATTTAACTTTTTGTTTCTGCCGTAGTCTCTGTGACTATTCTTTATTTTATTAAAAAAAACATGAAAACACTGTAGTTCTTATCAACTTGTAAGTTAAATTGCGGAAGTTGATTGCCGTGATTTTAAAATATTTATTATTTAGTTATTATTTTAGTTGAGTGTTGTTTTTTTTTTTACATTTGTTAATGGTACCTAACTTTAGCGAAAATAATATAGGTAAGACTCATTTTTATTATTATATCCCTCTGTAGTCACGGATCATCTTCCGTGCGGAAGATGTCCGGTCCTTTGGAAGGCATACACGGGGACACAGGTCCAACGCGCAGAGGCCCCTTTGAGAACTTTAATCTAAAATGGGGTGGGGCACCAACCGGGGACTATCCACGGCTGCACTATTGGAGTACAGTCATGGACCGTCCCAGGTGGGTGCAAGACTATTGTAAAATATGGTGAAAAGTATCTGGTCTATGGGAAGGGATGTTAGGTGGACTAGATAACTTCTATTGCCGGAAGAAACGGCGTCTGCCTTTCAAGTTTAAATTTGAAATGCGTTGGCAGACGGTGACTCGCCAGCTCACTAGCTGGGCCCCCTGAAATGCCGCCAGTATATGTATAGGCGAAGGGGGCAACAAACGTGTGAGCGGCTAGAGGTGTAGAGAAGTGTGGCCCCGGTTTCGCCGCCGCGGGTCTAAAAGACCCGGAGTGGGTTTCCCCGCTATTACGCCATTAGACACTTCCACCTCCGAGCATATAGCTCTGGTGGCCCCCCTCTTGACGGCCGATAAAGGCAAGCCAGAGTTAAGAGTCCTGCGGGCACTCTTGGGGTTCCACTCCAGCCAGCCAATAAAGGCAAACTGAAGACGAGGCCCTGACCGACTGTCTGAGGCAATAAGGTACGCAGTGTCGCCACTCACCAACAGCTCGCCACAAGCTGCCCTGCGGTTTGTAAGCTTTTCAGTAGACCTCATGACACATTTTTTACTAGGTATATTATGGGGTTGTAGAAAGCTAGTCTAATGTTCCCTCCGGTTTTACGTTAATCTCATGGTGAGGTAACGCCTTTCCCAGAGGGGGTTTATTATTATTAGCCCGTACTGTCCCACTGCTGGGCAAAGGCCTCCCTCCATTCCTTCCACTTGTCGCGATTCTGTGCAGCTTCATGCCAAACCTCAAGAAAGGCATTCAACTCGTCCCGCCATCTTCTCCGCGGTCTGCCGCGACCCCGTCTCGCTGTCTCAGGGCTCCATTGTTGTGCTATACGGTCCCACAGCTCATTTGGCATACGGCAGACATGCCCTGCCCAGTCCCACTTCAGCTGGGCGGCCTTTTCAGCCACGTCGACAGTTTGAGTTTTGGAGCGCAGTATTGTGTTTCGAACTCGATCAGTTAATTTAACACCAAGTATACTGCGCTCCATAGCTCTTTTTTAAAATAAATTATTGTTATTCTTCTTACAATTGTTTCATTTTAATTTTAAGAACAATAATTACATACAAATTGTTTTCCACGAGATGAAATTATATATTTTATTTGTTCATTCCTTTATCATTCAGTTTATCGGTCTTTTATCATACCACATCACTATATTTTGCGTTTGTGTTAAGCGTCAACATAAATAAATACGACGAAGTTATTGTTAGTGTGCGTGTTTTTTGTTTGTATTCCGGCTTTTATTTTAGTGTGAGTTCATAGCTACACGATATTTATATGTGTTAAGCTGTAAATGTGTGCTGTACGTGTTTACCGCGTCCCCCCCAAAATTTGGCAGAATAAAATGTTTGGGAACTTGCGCATTGCTACCTCCATAGGTATATGCTCTAAGGATGCAACACAATCGTGCGCACATGGAGTTTATATTTTTTGATGACCAATGTCTGAATCACCCAAAATCGGGACATTTAGCGTCCCGATCATGGCTAAATCGGGTCGTGTCCACAGATCCCTGGAGATCTGGACGTTGCGTGCAAAACGGCGCACCTGGCAACGCTACCCGTGGGTGTCGACGGCGCCTAAGGGCTTACGTCAAGAGAGGCCGTCCGGCGTATACTAATAGCAACAAACTAAACTAATCCTTCTGTCAACCGTGATGGATACGGCAATTGATCCTTTGTCCGTCCGTTGTAGTGGACGTTTATGTGTAGATACACGATAAACAAGCTCTTGAGGTGAAACCTACACAGAGTTACCAACATAACATAGCATCACGTCTGTATTCCTCGCAGGGATGGGCAGAGGTGTATAATACAACCTCATTTTGCCGTCATGTTTAAGTCCCATGTATTAGGGGGCAAGCTTATTGCTATCAACTGGGCATAAATTCAGACTCCGGGCTGCTACTGAGAAATTCCACACGGAAAAACCCAATAACACTTTGCCCGACCTGGGGATCGAACCCAGGAACTCACGCTCAGTAGTCACGCTTACGACCACTAGACCAACGAGGCAATCAGTTACCAAAATGTTTACCAACGAAATTATGGAAATACAGTTTTAAACATTGTATAAAGCGCAATTCAGACTACGCTATACTATTTCGCTATATAGTAAAGCATATTGCGTTGTGGAGAAACCAGGTGTGGTGTTCCTCCAACCAGGCGGAGTCTTGTGCCTGGCGGGCTACTGCCCAACGGTTGATGTTGGGAGGTTGTATATATACTATCTGCGTGTTAAATCTTGATTGCGCGATGTAGGATAGTTCGCATGTGGCGAGATAGATGCCGCCACAGCGTCATAAGCTATAACTGTATAGCATAACGTTCACACTATACGCTATATCGTAAGCCGGCCTAATATAAATAGCAAGTTATTTGACGGCAATCCGTTGGGTGACAGACCGGGTAGAAGTGAGGCGGGGCGGGACCGGAGAATCGTACGATATAGCTCTGAGAATCGCTCAAGTTTATCGCGTACAGCAAGCCAATATTTAATAGGATGGCGTTGTGTAAACGTGTCCATATAAAAAGTATGCTGAGCGATATCGTTGCGCAATGTTTGCTATTATTAGTAGCTTTTGCTAAATTTTAAAACTGTTAAGTGACGAGTTTCCATACAAACTTTCATCCCCTATTTAACTCCTTTAGGGGTTGAATTTCGAAAAATCCTTATTCCTTGTCTACATTATAAAGGGAACCTCTGTGCAAAATTTCAGCTTTCTAGGTCCAAGGGTTTGGGCTGGGCGTTGATGACGCCAGTCAGTTAGTCAGGACTTTTCTTTTTAGTTAAACAGGGTGATAACGAATTCGTGTAATACCTTCAAACCGCGTGATCTACTAGTGACACTGATCGACCCTGCACAAGTTTTCTTCAGAATAAACAAAAAAAAGTTTTCAAAAAATGAACCATCGCATACTGTATCTGGGTAATTTTAGCGTTCCAAGTTAACTGACTGCGTGGAGCGATATCGCGCTAGTTGTGCCAGTCAGCTGTGTCGCCGTGCCTTCATTTTGTTTTGGAAAGAAGAAGTTTGGATTTCTTTTTTAATCAATCTAAATCCCGTGCGGGGTTAATCTATACCATTAATAGATCATGTGGTTTGAAGGAATTACACAAATTCGTTAACACCCTGTATAATCTATATATATATATATCTATAGCGTAGTCTGAACAGCGCTTAATCGAAATATGGCTACAATAAACGGATAAATGATGGCCACTATATTGAGCACATATTGAGGCACCAATTAGGGCGGTCACGAGATAAAACTGATGTATTTATTACATGAATACAGATCGCTGCTGTCAGTTAACAGAGTTTAATATTAATGGAAATGTGAACAATTATGATATTGAAGCGGTTTTTATGGTTGGACATGGCTCCATTAAAATGTATGAGGACTGATTCAAATCCGTTGAAAGAAAATAGATTTTAATGGTGTAACAGCGGTTACGCACTGCATCCGATCCGAATCCGTCAAAATACGTTCCGAAGTAGCCATAGAACTATTTGTATGGTAGTTTACGCACTACATCCGTCATCCGATTTCTATCCATCATCCGTGAGTTTCTAATTCGGAAGAACAATTGACGGACCGGAGTAGCCGTAGTACTATTTGTATGGTAGTTTACGCACTACATCCGGCATCCGTCATCCGTGAGTTTCTAGTGATCGCAACCACGACTGCTGAGCGTGAGGCCCTGGGTTCGATCCCCAGGTCGGGCAAAGTGTTATTGGGTATTTCCGTGTGGAATTTCTCAGTAGCAGCCCGGAGTCTGAATTTGTGCCCGGTTGATGGCAATAGGCTCGCTTCCTATTACATGGGACTTAAACATAAGGGCGAAATGAGGTTGGACCTCTGCTCATCTCTTTGGGGAATACAGGTGTGATGTTATGATACATTTACCAATGATACATACGAATCAATAAACATTTCAGTTGACTGGAACTCATGACAATTGTGTGTATTTCCGTCACACGTACTCCAAATGTCGAATATCTGTTATATTATTCATAGTAGATATAAACTGAACTATGTTTTCGTTGTTTTCCCTCGATAGTAGTACAAACAGCAAGTATGTTCAACAATTGAAGATCGGTGTACCTATACAGACTGTTAATGGGGGAGGGGAAGGATGGAGGAGAGAAAGAATAATTTGCAGGTGGCAGATGATGACTTTTGTGCCTTGAGAATGAAACGCAGTTCAGACTACGCTATAATATATAGCATATAGCAAATATTGTATAGCACAACGACATCGCTCAGCATACATTTTATATGGACTCGTTCACACAACGCCGTGCCGTGTTGCCTTGCTGTACGCGATAAACTTCAGCGATTCTCAGAGCTATATCGTACGATGTTCCGGTTCCCGCCCCGCCTCACCTCTACCCCATCCGTCGCGTCGCCCGACAGATCGCCGTCAAATAACTTGCTATACATAGTAGAACCGCTTGCGACATGGCGCATAGTGTGAACGTCATGCCATATAGTTATAGCTTATGCCGCAATATGCTTTACTATACAGGGTGTAAAAAGACCCATCACATAGCTGAAATCTACGCACTCTGTACATCAAACTAAATAATATTGACCAAAAATAATTGCTGGGAAACGACTTTTATTTTTAGGCATAAAAAAACTCTGATTTTTTGTAGCGCGTAATGTAATGCAAGTAACCGAATGTGCCTGTGTGGGTCGTGCAGCGGCTACACAGCTGAGCTAAGGCGGTTGTGTGCGTTTGATATTCATTGCGTTTGTGTAACTTCAAATGCGTAATTTGTTAGGAAAAATTGAAAATTTTGATAATGTTTGTTTGGAAGAAAGTTTAGTATTATCACTTAGAATACGTTTCTGGAAAAAACTAAAAAAAAAATGTTGACTTTGACCTTCAATATCTCCGGAATCAATGATTTCCCAGGTATGGTCTGGTAGAAAAAAGGGAGGAGCTCGTGGCTAAATAATTACAGCCGCATAGACCGATCTTCCGGGTTGGGCCACGCTTGCCGAGGTTAGTCTGTGGATGGGTGACCATTTACCATAGCGAGTTTCCTCCGTGCCTCGGAAAGCACGTAAAGTCGTTGGTCCCGGCTGTCATTTGCAGATCTTTGACAGTCGTTACTGTTGGTCAGAAGCCAGAAAGTCTGACAACCAGTCCTAACAAGAGTATCGTATTACCCAGTTACTGGATTGTGGAGGTCTGATAGGCAGTCGCTCCATGTAAAATACCGATATTCAGCTGCATCCGGTTCGACTGGAAGCCGACCCCAACATAGTTGGGAAAAGGCTAGGCAGATGATGATTACATTAGTATTTTAACAGAGTTATGCGTGTATTTATTGAGTAGCCAATTCCTAGACATCGCTTGTCTGACCGTGTCTTGTGTTTAAAAAGTTATTACGCATACAATTACAATGATAGTTGCCTGCGTACTGCATTGACATTCATTAGCTATGTCTACATCTATGCACTTTTATGTTCATCTTGCGTCTTCGTCTGAAGCATGCGTAAAGTGCCATAGCGCATGCAATAGCGCATGCCTTAATACTAGTTCGAGTCTTATGGCAATCAATATTGCATGCGCTTGACGCAAGATGAATTGAAAGTTAGAAAATTGACGACACGTTTTGTGCAGTGGCTAAGCGATTGGCTTTTGCGCTACGGGTCGTGGGTTCGATTCCCACACGGAACAAAAATTTGTATGGCCTACAGATGGTTGTTTCGGGTCTGGGCGTTTGTTTGTGAGATTTGCGTCTGTAAACGCACCCACGATACAAGAGAAATCTTAGTGTGGGGAAGTTAAAAGCGCACGGGTGTAGACATACCAATTGTTTGTCTGTATACCTAACTCTTTTATTGACTGTACCTACTACACTCGTATGATAATAATAGTAGCTGTTTATTTTTATCGAAGAAATTAATCTTAGGAATTGCGTAGAAGTTGTATCAGACACCCACCTATCCGCAGATGAGAACTAAATTATTCGAATAAGCACTTATGTTAAGTCGCTTAAAAGTTACTCTGTTGAACATTGTATCAGATCATGAGCCCCCACGTTCTTGTAAAGGTCAAAATATAAAGTGGTAAGTTTAGAGAAAGGAGAACAATGTTTCAACATTATTTTAACATATCATTATCATAAAATAATCATTGAAATCGGTTCACAATTCGGTATGTAAAGTTTTTTTTGGTAAATCTACAGCATGTAAGGGTAAACACCGTTATCACTCAAACCATGGGTAGTTGACTTAAACATAAAAATATAGGGCCGAGTGAAAAAAAAAAAATATACGCGCGAGAAAAGAGCGGCGCGGCGGCGCTACGACGCGGGCGGCGTACACACACTCGCTAACGAGACAGCTGACTGATTGGGGTAGCAAACTGTGCGGGGCCGTGCGTCGGGCCACGCGGTGAGTTCCCCGCGCCCCCTCCCGTAGCTTGTTGCCCCCGCGCATAGGGTGAAATGCTTTTGAGGAAAAATGAAAATTTTATAAAAATAAGTTCGTTATTTTTCACTAATTCTACGTTCTTTAAATGAAACCAAACCACTGGTTTCAAGGACAACGGTGTTTACCCTTACAGCCAGTATATCTATCTATACTAATATTATAAAGAGGTAACATTTGTTTGTTTGTATGTAGCAGGTAATCTCCGAAACTACTCATCCGATTTCAAAAATTCTTTCACCAATAGGGAGTTACGTCATCCCTGAATGCTATCCTAATTTTAACTAATATCCTAACTCACATTATAAATGCGAACGTAAGTTTGTTTGTTTGTTACCTTTTCACGTCTAAACCACTGAACCGATCATGCTGAAATTTTTCGTACACGTTGTCAGGTGTACAGAAACGGACATAGGGTACCTTTCATCCCGAAAAAAGTACTGTTCCCGAGGAAAATAACGATAATAGATGGCGCCACATGTCTTACGAATCATGATTGAATTATATTATTAAAGAAACTTAGGTAGTGTGTTAAGAGTTTTTTTTTATTATAAAGTAACGCGAGTGAAGCCGCGGTCAAAAGCTAGTTTTTTTTATAAAATATTGTTTTTTAAAGATCAGGTTGTTTTAAGAAACTAATTTGAATATTTTCGTTAACTATGCTGTAGTTATTTTTAAATTATTTTTTAAACTTTTGCTCTCGACCATATTCTGTGACGTCACTAAATAGTTTTAATGTTGATTTCTTTTACATTTAGTTAGAGAGTTAGTTTTTAGCATTGAGGTTAAAAAGTTGATACATTGATTAAAATTGATATTCAGAAACTTGTTTTTACATTGAAGACTCTGAATTGAACGTATTTAGCCCATTCAGATAAATCAGTGACGAAATTGAGAGGTCAAATAGATGTCAAGCGTATTTTTTTTATCTTCTGTTTTGTATCCATTTCTCCTGTATCGTGGGTGCGTTTACAGACACAAAACCCACATAGACAAACGCCCAGACCCGAAACAACTATTTGTAGGCCATTCAAATTTTTGTTCCGTGCGGGAATGAATCGAACCCACGACCCATAGTGCAGAAGCCAATCGCTTAGCCACTGCATCAAACTTGTCATCATGTACATTGTGGGTTTGAATCCGCAACCCGCTGCTTAATAAGCGGGTCTATATAACCTCTGGGCCACAACGACATTTCATCTTTGACATGTTATCATTTTAAAAATTCCTGTCAAAATACACGTCCGATTGTTGCTTCCGGGAGCCGGATCCGACTATCTGATCGGATTCATGAAATACACGTACGATTCTCGTGTCCGATTTTTTATAAACGACGACGACGCCCGGACGATGCTTACGATTCTGACATCCAATCCGATAGTCTGATCGTATGTGTAATTCATGTTCAAACAAATGTATGACGCGAAGGCCTTCAGATAATCTGATCAGACTATCGGAACCGACCATCGGAGGCAAGTATCGGACGTGTATTTGGGCTCTAAGGGTCAAAATACACGTCCGATAGTTGTTTTCGGGAGCCGGATCCGACTATCTGATCGGATTCATGAAATACACGTACGATTCTCGTGTCCGATTTTTTCTGTACGACGACGACGCCTGGACGATGCTTACGATTCTGACATCCGATCCGATAGTCTGATCGTACGTGTAATTCATGTTCAAACAAATGTATGACGTGGAGGCCTTCAGATAGTCTGATCAGACTATCGGAGGCAAGTATCGGACGTGTATTTGGGCTCTAAAACTCCATACTAAAATATTGCTAGAGAATACAAAAGGGGTGTTCGTTTTAGTCGATATTTCGCTAACAATCGATTGTGAGTGGCGGGATTTCTATTAACCGGGCTTTTGTTCTGTGCCCGACGGACCACGACGGGCGTAAGTGAAAAACTGCCCGGATTAAACAGCCCGGATACTCTTCATTTTGTTTTAGAGCTTTAGAATATTACTGGGATTAGTTTAAAGGTTTTTGGTGTTCTGATATTGGTTTCTGGTGTAGAATGGGGTCCACTATTCATGCGTGTTGTAATAGGATAAATGATTTCTATCGTTCTATGTTTGGAGATGTGGTTTCCGCACTTAGTCCTTTAAGTGGACCATTGTACGTGGGCCATGGCGGCCATCATTCCAACCAGCCCACCTCCTTCCAGAAGCAGATTAGGGCTCTCAGTCCGCTCAGAACATTTGCGAGTGATTTCGGTGCGCCAAGGGTTGTTTCTCGTATTCGGGTGACCCCTGTGCATTCCAGGAGCACGTGTGCGACCGTTTCTTCGGCCCCCATACATGCCCTGCACAGAGGGCTGTCCGTTATGCCTATCGTGTGAAAGTGTTTGTTTAGTGAGCAGTGTCCGGATAAATGATTTCTATTTCTGTACGTAAATCTGTTACAGATACTTTTACGAGGTATGGTGCCGGCAGCGGCATTTCCTACAGCAGAGGTCAAGGTCTCTTTTAAAGTTCAGACATTGTGGTATAAAACTATGCGTGTGTAGGACAACGTCTGGAATGGCTTTTGAGGAAAGAGCAGCACCTTTGAGTTGACCTGACACTACTCATGACGGCACGCAAGCATCAAACAGCTGGACATTTGCTCATGTTACAAAAAATCTCAAAAAATACTCAAAACCGCCAAACAGTTACGAATTTCGTGTATAAAGCTATCCGACATGGTACTCACATTCATAGTTTCATAAATAAATAAAAACAACATAAATTAATAATAATTGAGCTGTTCGAAAAAAATTACAGTAATATAGATTATAAAGCAGAATGTCAAAAAAATAAAATTACAATCGTTTCTACGTGCTACTACGTACTATTTTTATATTAAGTACGTGCTTACACATCTTCAGTGTGTTTTTTATTTGTACAATTCCGATAAGCTGTAAGCTGATTTCGCTTCAGCAGAAGCATTAGCTACAATTGTACGCAGATAACGTCAGTTTGATGCGAAAGGTGAATAGATACGAACGAGAAAACATGTGTACGAATCTTCATACGAAAAGGCCATTTTCTAAGATTTAGGCTAAGCATCCTGCAGAGCTGTGCTAAGCTGCGTAGCGAGGAATGTGTTTTGTAAGCACCAATAGAATCACTTCATTTACCTAGCTTCGCTCTGCGCAGCTCTGGTGGCTCTTACAAAACCAGCAAGAAATGCGAAAATGTATAGCGAGAATGTGAAACGGTGTAACCCTATCCACCAGAGCTGTGTGAGGAATGTGTAATGTGTTAATGTGTACAAATGAGCAGTGCGAGGATAGGTAGCGGACTCTTTTCGAATATGAGGGAGAATTATACACATTCCTAGCAACACGTTCCTCGTAACACATTCCCCGCAACACATTTTTCGCAACACATTCCTCGCAACACATTCTTCGCTCGCATTTCTTGCTGGTTTTGTATGAACAAAAAACTCGCACCGCTAAGCTCATATCCACCAGAGCTGCGCAGAGCGAAGCTAGGTAAATGAAGTGATTCTCTTGGTGCTTACAAAACACATTCCTCGCTACGCAGCTTAGCACAGCTCTGGAGGATGCTCAGCCTAACATGCGAATCGACGCCGCTAAGACGTGTGTTACATCCCTTATACAACACTAGAGGTCGCTCGTGGCTTTGCCCGCGTGTATGTCGTTTATTGCGTATTCCGTATTTTTCGGGATAAAAGTAGCCTATGTCCTTCTCCAGGTTCCAGACTCAGTCAAAGTCAAACAGTTTTTATTTCAAGTAGACCAGATCACTGGAGCTTTCAAAAGGCCAACACTAGGTGCTCGGTTCCAAGAAGTAGGTACTTTGGAGAAGAGCCGGCATGAAACTCCATGGACACTCTTTTAAAAAAGTAAATGGTTTGACAATTTTCATTTTAGTAATGTAAGAACAATGCAGATTAGTGTACATACAGTTAACAACATAAAAAGCAATGAGAAAGTTAGCCTTTTAAAACGATTGCCATAGCAGTTACGAGCTGACCAGTCCCAACAGACAGCACCCGTTCCCGAGCATGACGCATACATCGGCGTCGCTCAGCTCAACCATGTTGCAGGGAACTCAACGACCCGATGCACAACGCCACCTTCAGCAGAACAGTTCAGTGAGCATGACAACACTCATACCGATAGACAATAGGCAGTCAAATGTTAAGAATGAAAGTGTGCTGCACTAGATGCTGCATGGAGCCAGCATTTTACAGCCTTGCGTAGGTATTAATAGATTAATATTAATAATTGATACTACTTACTACTATTTCTGTACCAAGTTTCATCAAAATCGGTTCAGCGGTTTAGGCGTGAAACCGTAACAGACGGACAGAGTTACATTCGCATTTATTATTAGTAGGGATTGAAATTAAAACGAGTCTTCAATATATTCTAAAGACGCAATAATTAGATAAGCTGTAGCAATATTTACTTTTGTAATACCGTTGGATACACAATCAAGTTGCCAACAAGACGTTAATGATAAAATAACAATTTAACCGTTTCGAGGTAATTTTGGTAAAAAGATTAAACTTATTATGTCATGCACAGAAATCTGGATAAATGTATACTTATGTACGTAAATCTTAATTTGGAAAGTAGTTCAATCTCCGAAACAAAAATTGATCGCTCTGGTCTCCAAAATTTCAAACCTACATATTTCACAAAACTGCTCGACTGCACAAAATCGAGGCCAAAATAAAAATAGGCTTATTTAGACACCTTCTTTTCGAAATAAAAATACGGAACACAATTAATATCAATGTATCAAATACACCAGAGAGGTGTAATTTTAGAGATCATCCCAAGTACGAACATTTTGACGAGTTATGCGAACATTAATGTAGGGAACAGCAGATTTTTTTTTTCGCGATTTCAATTTTTGTTCCATAGTAAAAGTTGTTCATAATGATGAGTACAGTGACCCCTTAAGAGGTTGTACACTTATTTATGTTACACCTTGTACATACAGTGGTGGACATATAATTAGAAACACCAAGTGTGACTTTTATTTTTAGTACAATTTAACTTGATAATTAATGTTCTACGTATCATAGAGGGCTTATACCTATTTATCTATAATGCATCCACATTATGAAGTATTACTATGTGAGTTTTGGAAATATGATACAACCGTTTATGTAAAAATTAGTATACTTTATAAAATAAAATGAAGCAGCACTATGTACTAAGGTGGACAACTAATTAGAAACAGAAAAAAAATATTAGCATAAATATGAACCAAGGTAACGAAACAATAAATAATGAAGTTAAATGGTACAAACATTTTATAATATACAATCAATGTTTGGTTGGGAAGCCTCTGCTGTTGATTACAGCTCTACAACGACGTGGCATTGATTCTATCAATGTTTCATACATTTCCAGGGAATTTTTCTCCAAGCTTCTACAAATGCGTCTTAAAGTTGTTGTAGTATGATACTAGTAGTAGTACGAGATTAGTGGTATGTTTATTGGACTATGTTTTCTTTACAATATACCAAAAACTTAGATTTGAATCAAATCTGGACTATTTGCAGACCACTCTAACACCGACACTACAATAATCCAAATCAAAGAAACAACGTTATAGCACTTCTAAGAGACTAATTAGTGTCGGTGTTAGAGTGGTCTGCAAATAGTCCAGATTTGAATCAAATCTAAGTTTGTGGTACATTGTAAAGAAAACATAGTCCAATAAACATATCACTAATCTCGTACTACTACTAGTATCATACTACAACAACTTTAAGACGCATTTGTAGAAGCTTGGAGAAAAATTCCCTGGAAATGTATGAAACATTGATAGAATCAATGCCACGTCCTTGTAGAGCTGTAATCAACAGCAGAGACTTCCCAACCAAACATTAATTGTTTATTATAAAACGTTTGTACCATTTAACTTCATTATTTATTGTTTCGTTACCTTGGTTCATATTTATGCTGATGTTTTTTTTCTGTTTCTAATTAGTTGTCCACCTTAGTACATAGTGCTGCTTCATTTTATTTTATAAAGTATACTAACTTTTACATAAACGGTTGTATGATATTTCCAAAACTAACATAGTATTACTTCATGATGTGGATACATTATAGATAAATAGGTATAAGCCCTCTATGATACGTAGAACATTAATTATCAAGTTAAATTGTACTAAAAATAAAAGTCACACTTGGTGTTTCTAATTATATGTCCACCACTGTATATATACAGGGTGGTAATTTGAAATGGGGCATGAAGGGCAACTACCTTAACCATTGTAGCTACAGGAAAACGTTCTGAGAAGACTACCCCTAACTTTTGCGATAATTTCAATCGGCATTCACAGATGTTGAAAAAAAAGTACAGTCAGCGAGAAAAATGACTGTTTTAACAAAACTTTTTTATGATGCCAATCGATTCCATTTCCCATAAGGATCAAAAAACTCTTCCGGACCAACTGAGGTTTGAGTACTAGAAACGTCAGAAATAACAAAAAACTATTTGAGATGGGTTAGTTATAAGGGCAGCTACCTTAATCGTTGTCGCTACAGGAAAATTTTGATGGGAGACTGGCCATAGTTTTTGACATTATTTCGAACTGCATAAAAAGATATTGAAAAAAAAAAAATTGGTACAGTCAGCAAAAAAATGGTCAGTTCTTACAAAACTCTTTTATGATGCCAATCGATCCTATTTCCCATAAGGAACAAAATACTCTTCCGGACCTACTGAGGTAAAACTACTAGAAACGTCAAAAATCACGAAAAACAACATTTTGTTAAAAGTGACGATAAGGCTGAAAAAATAAATTATTTTATTTTCAAAATCTATGAATGCAGTTCGAAATATTTTCAAAAAACATGGATAGTCTCTTAAAAACATTTTCCTCTAGCCACAACGATTAAGGTAGCTGCCCCTATTACTACCTCATCTTAAATAAGTTTTTTGCGATTTCCGACTTTTCTAGTACTCCAACCTCAGTTAGTCCAGAAGAGTCTTTTGATCCTTATGGGAAATGGAATCGATTGGCATCATAAAAAAGTTTTGTGAAAACAGCCCTTTTTCTCGCTGACTGTACTTTTTTTTCAAAATCTGTGAATGCCGATTTAAATTATCCCAAAAGTTAAGGGTGGTCTTTTATGGACGTTTTCCTGTAGCTACAATGGTTAAGGTAGTTGCCCTTCATGCCCCATCTCAAATTACCACCCTGTATATAGAAGAAGATAGATTACTTACTAGTCGGGCAATCCCGAAAAATGCTCGTGAGTAAACCGTAATTATTCATAAATATCGTTTAATCATTGGAATCAGTAGATAGCAGTCTAGCCTGACTTATGTACGCTTGCCTTCCATGCAGTTGGGGCTGAGTTCGATCCCGGTCCGGACCTCAGACAAATCGAATTCATGTGCGGATCAGAATTCGATTATCACTTGCGTTAAGGGAAACACTCCAAAAAAGTTCGATGGTGTGTGCAGTCCGTCAACTCCCACCTAATCAGTGTGGTGGACTAAGATCATTCTGAGAAGATGCTTCTCCAGCAGTGGGATACCAATGGGCTTATTAATGTTATGTACGGTATTAGATATATTGACGAGGTGAGGGTATATCTCAATACATTATACCTAACAGTTAATAAACGTCAGTCTGCTTTGAATCTCGGTGTTTTATTGTCACGAACATAACTTTGGCGACGAGGATTATTATTTTTACTCAATTCACGCGTTTGTTTATATAATTTAAAATGCCGATCGGAAAAGTTGAAGGTTTTCAAGTCGGTACGCAAAATTGGGACACGTATGTTCGTCGAATTAAACAGTTCATAATGTTGAACGACATCGAAAGCAAATTACACGTGGCTACGTTGGTCACGTTGGTCGGTGCGGAGTGTTACGACTTAATGTGCGACCTTTGTTCTCCTGATCAACCGGAGGACAAGACTTTTGATGTGCTCGTTAAACTTGTGAAAGATCATTTAGAACCCGAGAGATCTGAAATAGCGGAGAGGCATATTTTCAGGCAGAGAAAGCAGCAGCAGGGTGAAAGCGTTCGTTCTTACCTACAAAGTTTGAAACATCTGGCTAAAACCTGCAATTTCGGAGCATCACTGGAGGTTAACCTACGTGACCAGTTCGTGTCAGGTCTGTACAGCGAGGAGATGCGATCCAGGGTGTTCGCCGAAAAGAATGTTGACTACAAACGCGGTGTGGAGCTGGCGTTGGCTCTCGAGGCGGCGGAGCGGCACGCGAGCATGGCGGGCGCCCCGGCCGCGGAGGACACGAGCGCAAGCTCCAGCACCGGCGCGAGTGGCGACGGCCTGCATCGCGTCGGGGGCGCACGCCCGCGCACAGCCCGCGCCGCCCCGGGGGCTTCGCGGCCGTGTTCGCGCTGCGGCAAGCCCGGCCATGGGGAGGGCAGGTGTCGTTACAAGCATTATTCGTGTGATAAGTGTGGTGAAAAAGGTCATCTAAAAACGGTGTGCACTCGTAAGGATGTGAATTTGGTTAAGAAGACAAATAAAGGTCAGTTTTATATTGAAAATTCCGCTTCCGATTCCGATAGTGATAAAGATTGTAATTTTTATAACATGTGTCATGTAAACAATATCAGTAGATATGAGTGTGAAGATGACGGTCCCTATTATATTAGATTATATGTCGAAAATATAGTTTTAAAGTTCGAAGTTGATACGGGAAGTAAGATATCGGCCATATCAAAAAAGTTTTACGATAAAATGTTTTTTAAATTACCCATTAATAATAAAGTATTAACTTTTAAATCTTATACTGGGGACGTTATTCAAACACTTGGATATATAGTGGTCACAGTTTCACACAGCGATAAGAAACTTGCTTTAAGATTATATGTTATTAAAAATGGTGGGCCTCCGTTAATGGGGCGCACATGGATAAAACAATTAAAGTTGTCCAGTTTTGATGCACTTAATTGTCACCACTATGTAGCCGACGAGAATTCATTGGCGAAAACACTCAAGGATGAGTGTCCTGAAGTTTTCGCCGAGGGACTTGGAACATTTAAGTCTCAAATACGACTTCATTTAAAAGACGCCACCCCGGTGTTTGTGAAGTCGCGGCCGCTGCCCTTGGCGTTGCGTGAGCGCGTCGAGCGGGAACTCGATCGGTTGCAGAGGGAAGGGGTTATTTACAAAGTCGATAGATCGGATTATGGTACGCCGATAGTGCCGGTCGTCAAATCTAATGGCGACTACAAAGTAACAATAAATCCGCGATTGAAGGACTTTCATTACCCTTTGCCACGGATTGAGGACCTGTTCGCAACATTAGGTGGTGGTGATCTGTATTCTAAGCTTGATTTGTCGAATGCTTTTCAACAATGTTTACTTGATAAAGCCTCAAGGCCGATGACGGCAATCACCACTCACGTCGGTACCTTTGTATATAACCGTGTGCCGTTTGGTATTAAGTGCATTCCTGAAAATTTTCAGAAAATAATGGAAGAGACTTTGAGTGGCTTACCGTTTACGGCTGTTTTCGCTGATGATATTTGTGTAAGTGGTAAATGCAGGTCTTCCCATATGTCTAATTTAAGAGCTGTGTTACAAAGATTAAAGGAAAACGGCCTCCGGATTAATTATGCTAAATGTCAATTTTTTAAGGAATCGGTAACATATTTAGGTTATAGAATTGATAAACATGGTCTACATACTGATGATAAAAAAATTAAGGCTATTGTAGCTGCACCGTCTCCTTCTAACATTACACAGTTAAGAAGTTTCTTGGGACTTGTCAATTTTTATTCAAAGTTTTGTGTGAATATGAGCGAAGTTTTAAAACCATTGTATGAGTTATTAAAAAAAAATTTTAGATGGAGGTGGGACAGTCAATGTGAAAATGCTTTTGTTCGAATTAAAAAGGTCTTAAGTAGCTCTCCGGTACTTGCACATTATGATCCTAACTTACACCTTATTTTAGCTGTAGACAGTAGCCCATACGGTTTGGGGTCAGTGTTGTTACAGCGGTACAGTGACGGGAGCGAGCGGCCGCTTTGTTGTGCCTCGCGGACGCTTAATGCTGCCGAGACTAACTACTCGCAGTTGGACAAGGAGGCTTTAGCAATTGTATTCGGTGTCAGTAAACACCACCAATATCTATACGGACGACATTTTATCTTAAGGAGTGATCATCGTGCTCTCAGTTATATATTAGGTGAAAATAAAGGGCTACCGGTTACCGCCGCAAGCAGGATTCAAAGATACGCCGTTAAATTAGCTGCATATGATTTTAAGATAGAATTCGTAAGGTCCGCTAAGAATTGTTTCGCTGATGCCCTGTCACGTCTCCCTCTTAGCTCGACTAAAGAACGAGTAAGAGAAGATGACGATGAATGCAGTTATTTAAACTTTGTACAGGAAAACTTTCCACTCAGTTTTAAAAATATTAAATCAGAGATGGATAAGGATCCTCTTCTTAATAAAATAGTTGGTTATGTAATGTTTGGATGGCCATTAAAAGTTAACATAGATCAAGAGAAGCCTTACTTTCATAGAAAGGATTCATTGCACTTAGACCACGGATGTTTAGTGTGGGGTTACAGGATTGTTATACCTGGGGTGTTACGAGAGTCAATATTGCAAGAAATTCACGAGGGTCATCCGGGTATAGTAAAAATGAAGCAAATAGCTCGTAATTATGTGTGGTGGGAGACCTTAGATAATGACATTGAACGCATTTGCGGTGAGTGTGCGGCGTGCTTGTCACAGCGCGCTCAGCCTGCACCCGCACCGCTTCACTCGTGGCCGTGGCCCGAGGAGCCATGGTCGCGTATCAATGTTGATTTTTTAGGTCCTCTACACAACCGTTATTATTTAGTAATAGTAGATGCTCACTCTAAATGGATAGAAGTGGAGCGAGTGAGCACCACTTCGGCTGCGGTCGTTATTGATAGTTTTAGAAGGCTTTTTGCTCGTTTCGGCATACCGAAAAGAATTGTTAGCGATAACGGACCGCCGTTTTCATCTGCGGAATTAGGAATGTATTTTAAGCGCAATGGCATAAAACATTTACTTATCGCACCATATCATCCTTCCAGTAATGGAGCCGCAGAAAACGCAGTGCGCACTGTAAAAAGGGTATTGAAAAAGGCATCAATCGAAAATGTTAATGACAATACCGCTTTAAGTAAGTTCCTGTTTATGTATCGTAATACGGAGCATAGTACCACGAGGCGTGAGCCAGCAGTGGCGATGTTTGGACGCCGGCTGCGTGGTAGACTAGATCTACTGCGACCGGACACGGCAGAGGTGGTACGCGGCGCGCAGCTGGCGCACGAGCAGCGCGCTGCTGCGGCCTGCCCGCCGCTGCGGCATGCTGACATCGGTGATGCCGTAATCATGCGGAATTATTCCAAAAATAGTCAAAAATGGGCAGAGGGTGTAGTGGTACGTCGGTCAGGGCCTGTTAATTATGCAATTAAAACTAATGATGGACACGTTCATAAGCGTCACATTGATCAGTTATTGACTAAAAGCGTTAGGAAAAGTAGGTTTTCTGTTGCTGGTCCGAGTCTAGAGGCGAATATTGAGTCACTCGAGCCTAATGCTTACAATGCAGAAATCACTTCATTGGTTGATACCCCGCTCAATACATCAATCGAATGTAAAGAGAAATGTCCAACGGATGAGTCAACTCCATCACCAGTCACAGTGACTAGCCGTTCGCCACCGTCTTCGCCGAACGTTAATAATCACTTACGCCGGAGAGCTGCCATAGATTGCGTTAAGAAATTAAAGAATTTGAAATAATTCCTAAGCAACATTATTATCTTATAACTTAATGTAAATTGTTACGATAAGGACGTTAACTATATACTTTAGTATGTATAAATTTAATATAATACCTACATATTATACTTCTAAGAAACTCGTGTGCTTCTCTTAGTAAATTAAGATTATTTAGAATTAAGCTTGTATTGTTTAGCTGCATTATAAGGGAGGACAGTGTTATGTACGGTATTAGATATATTGACGAGGTGAGGGTATATCTCAATACATTATACCTAACAGTTAATAAACGTCAGTCTGCTTTGAATCTCGGTGTTTTATTGTCACGAACATAACAATTAAGTACTAGCTTTTGCCCGCAGCTTCGCTAGCGTGAAATTTTGAACCCGTTAAGTGACGATTTTCCATACAAACTTTCATCCCCTATTTAACTAACTTAGGGGTTGTGAATTTCGAAAAATCCTTCCTTATTCCTTGTCTACATTATAAAGGGAACCTCTGTGCAAAATTTCAGCTTTCTAGGTTCAAGGTTTTGGGCTGGATGTTAATGAGTCAGTCAGTCAGGACTTTTCTTTTTATTTATATAGATTTTACGTAATCGCTTAGTAATCACTTTAAATCTAAATCTAGACCTTGTTCAGTATTAAACATAGACTACAACTCAAGTTATGTAAAACAAACTGAATTCTCAAACAATTAAGGTTTAAACACATATTAATACAACGTAACTTCTCCCAAACTCATTGGAAGTTGCATCACAACTATCAAATTGAGTTTAGACATAAATTGGACAACGAAATGAAGATTCCAACAGGCGTGACAGGGAGACAAGACGAGTATAAGACACAGAAGGTATACGACAAAAGACTTTTTTTGTATATTCTTTGACTTTTGACCGTAGTCGCGGTAAACGCAGAATCCATGTAACAGAGATATAGAGGGACTCCCCTATAACCTTCTGGCTCTCACATGCACACGACGGAACACAGTAAACTGCTGACTTTAATGTGAGGGTGCTAGCTAGCTAGTCATGCCGTAAAGATTCTACCACAAAGAGTGCTGGGTTTTGTTGAATCTTATTATACGCGTCTATTCCCAGCGTGCAGTGAGGAAATTTTATATTCTATGCTGTCCCCATTTAATTAAGAATTTTGCTAAAAATTAACTTTTCCACCTTTTTCTGAAGCCATTTTCGTCAATTACATAGTCAAAATATTTTTTCCGACATTCTATTGAAAGAATAGCAAGATTGCTTAGACACCTCTGGTTGATTTTCGATCATAATTAACATTGTATTCATGTTAAAGCGCAGTTCAGACAACGCAGTTCAGTGTATACTATTTCGTTATAAAATAAAGCATATTGCGTCATAAGATATAACTATATGTATAGCATGACCTTTATACTATACGCTATATTGCAAGCCGTACTAGTGTTAATAGCAAGTTATTTGACGGCGATCCGTCGGGCGACCAACGGAGTTGAAGTGAGGCACGGCGGGGACTGGAGAATCGTACAATATAGCTCTGAGAATCGCTTACCGCGTACTGCAACCCAATACTATTACCATAGCGTTGTGTGAACGTGTCTATATAAAATGTATGCTGAGCGATATCGTTATGCTGTACAATATTTGCTATAGGCTATATTTATAGCGTAGTCTGAACTGCGCTTTATTTTCTAAACGAAAGTTTATAACTGTTTTATACTTTCTACGTAGACGCAGTCGCTTGCATCAGCTAATTTTCGTATAAAATGCTGCGCCCCTGGCAACTGCCCCTACAGCTAGCCCCTAGATACGACACAACTAGACTACCACCAAACTTTTGCAATCTAGTTCTTCTCTCAGCACGAGCTATACAAAAATAGCTAATGCTGTGGTGAAAAGATTAGCCAGTCAACAAGTTTGGTAGCAGGGCTGACTGCCCAAGGTGCGCCGGACGAACTTAAGTATCGTCACTCGTGGAGGTTCTTTTCATGCACCCCAAAATGCAATCTAGTAACTGGGGCAACTGGTGTACTTAAGTTAGAATTTAGAGTCTGAACTCTAACTTAACACGTTCAACGCCGTAACGGATTATGGTGGGCTCCATACTCTCGCGGGGCTAGTTGAAAAACATTGATTTTGCCAAATTTTATCGATGTGTTTTGCAAAATCCAACCAGTATGGGGTAGCCTAGAGCAGAGATTCCCAATGTTATTTGGCCATGGAACCCTAATTGATCATATTTTTTTGGCGGAACCCTAGCGGGCTATTTTGATAACTAAAGTGTTTACCTTGTAGTTTGAATATACATATTCATGTTAGACTCGAAGAAAGAACAAATTATAAATGAAAAATAATCATTACAAGTATTGTATAACATTTTTTTATTATAACGAAGAACTACAATGTAGGTAATTATTTAATGTGAAAAATATGTTTTTGTTCACATTTTTTCTTAATACTAAAATTGGGCTTTATGCCGACAATTGAACACGAAGATCTGGAGCTGCATCCAGTCTGTTTTTGTACTTGTTTTTGGTGTAAGCCTAAGCTGAAAAACCAGTCTCACATCGGTAAGTCATCACAAACAGAAACAGAACCAGGATAGCTTTCTCAACGATTGCAGGGGTATTCATCTTTAAGTCCAATCCAAAAGTCATTCAAATTAGAATCTTCTGACTGGAATTTTGGCGCGGTTATGACTCTTTTCCACGAACGTTTTATTTAACTCTCGGACAGACCGCGGAACCCCGGTGACCATTTGACGGAACCCCAGGGTTCCGAGGACCACCTTTTAGGAATCGCTGGTCTAGAGGACCGTGCGGATTCCTTTTCATCTAAAATAGTACGAGTTTTCTGTTCGTCGTCTTGCTATAAAGTTTTATAAACTCCTCTGATGCGCTGTCACCTGTAGGCGACGCCTCCCTAACGGAAGAGTTCGTTATCGGCCAACCGTGGTTGTCACGGCTCGAATGGAAACCCTATTTTTTATCGTCGGCAGTCAACGAGCTAAGGACTTCAGACAGGTTAGAGTTTGGATTCTAAACTCTAAACTGAGGTTATAAAGATCTAAATTTTAGACCGATTTTACAGGGGAAAGTTTGGAAGCAAAGGAATGTGTTTTTTTTTGTATTTGGTATATCGGTATTATGGTACACTTGGCTTTCAAAATGTAACCTTTCCAAAATACAATCAACAGATTTTCAATATCCAGAATTAGGATCAGAAATAAACGCACATTCGTAACTTTACCTCATCATAACATTCGTAAGTTTGCCGTGGATGTGAAGATGTATAACAAATGGAGAATAGTAAGCCTTCTGTACTATTTTATGTTATATGAGTCCCCTGAGGGACCCTCCGGATTGAACGCGTCAAAGTTTCCTACGGGAAAGTTTAGATATAATGACATTCTGACGCCCGTAGGGACCAATCAGACTGTTGCTCAAGCGTTTCGGGAGAAACGGTGCGGAATTAATGTATTGGCGTTTCTGCGGATTAATCTTTGACGAGTTTTCTTGGAGAAATTGGACAAAGAGGATCGGAGGTGTCGGAGAAGAGTGATGACTGAGGTGTTTACCGGCGCCGACTATACGAACTTTTTTTTTTAATAACATGACGTAATAACATCACTCCTGTAATTCCCAAAGGATTGGGCAGAGGTGTATAGTACACCATCATTTCGCCGTAAAATCTCATGTACTAGGGGGCGAGCCTATTGCCATCAACCGGGCACAAATGCAGACTCCAGGCTGCTATTAAGTAACTTCACACGTAAAAACCCGATAACACTGGCGGACCTGGGGATTGAACCCAAGACCTCACGCTCAACAGTCGCGCTTGCGACCACTAGACCAACGAAGCAGTCAGTTATTTTAATAGTTAAATGTTTTAAACTCGCACTTAAAACAAGAAAGAGATGTAAGATAATTGTTGAAAACTGTCAAAGGAACAACCATTTGACTGTTATCTCTATAAAAAAAGCCAACGGCCGCGGTTCAGCTACGGTTTGATTGCGATTCTAAATAATGTTGTAAGCAGAACAGTGGCTGTAGACAAATGGCAATCAATAATCGCTAGAGGATAGAAACATTAATGAGATTGATGTACTGGATTGACGTAAGCTTTCGACCGATCAAGCGATCTGTTATGTCATTTCCATTACAATGAATTAGCGTGTCTATTCTCTGACGATCATCTATTGACATTTGTCTACAGGAGTGTGATTCACTAAGGCAAAACATCTTTACAACCGAGAAATCGTCGTTGAAACATCTGATGAAAACATTCCGGTATTCTTTAGTTAAAACTGCGCGATCGTAGCGCCTCAACGCTGTCGACGGCGCGACATAGAACTAAAATATGGTTCCGTTCATGTTCGGCAGATCGTCGACGAGCATAGGTAGCTTAGCGAATACGGTTTTTATCAACGTTGTTTTTAAAAGCGATAATTACGATGAAACATCAGTGAACTCGTCGTTGTTTACATCTATGATGAGTCTGTTAGTGAATCGCATTGCAGGCACTGATCTCTACGTTTAGAACAAACCGTCTAAAAATATGCCAAAGTACACGTAAAGTCGTCCGTGTGGTGCCGGACGTAAAGAAGAGCACTACCTCATCTCTTCCCATGGGTATCGTAAAAGGCGACTAAGGGATTCACTAGAGGATGGGCAGCAGCGTTCTCTGAGTACTTTAACAACCATACTGCGATCGCCAACCCGCCTGCCAAGCGTGGCGATTATGGCAAACCCCCCCACCTTTTTGGGGGAGGCCTATGTCCAGCAGTGGACGTGTTTCGGCCTAATGATGATGATGACACGTAAACTAGTTTAACAGCTGAAGCTCTATATTTCTTGATTTTTGTTTGTAACCCCCGACGCAAATATTACAAGTTTGATCACATTGTACACTCTGTCTGTCTCCTCTCAAAAGGATGAACCGATTATAATGCGGTGTTTTTGTTAAAGTTTGTTTAATTGGAAAGGTTCTTAGCTATGATTGATGGTAATCACTTCAGTCACGTCCAGAGTTATTAAAAATTTAAGTTTTATTCCTGCTAGTAAAATATACTTTTAATTAAATTTAGTCAATGTCACACCTGTAATAAGGCTCAATTTTCTTTACCTCAATAAGGTAAAAGCATGTTAAAAAAACAACACAAAATGTCTGAAATCGATTTATGAAATCGATTCTTAACAAAATACTTTACTAAAATAATATATATATATAATAATATATATAAATAAAATAACAAAATACTTTTTTTAAATAGCAAACGGATCCAACGACGTCCCTGAGTTGGTGAGCAAAATTGGGCTGCGCGTATCATCTTCGTTTCTCCGTAAATCTTGTTTGTTGTACATACCAGCGACGAGAACTACATATAGACAAAACTCGTACATGATTCGAGCGAGCCGTCTATACAATACGGCTTGCCAGGAAGTTTATATCGATCTATTTAATACTAGTGTGTCTAAATTAAAGAGTACTCTTTGTAACCACTTCTTTGACAACATAACATAGCCTTTGATTTGTATACTCAAATTAAATCCGCGAATTAACCTCTGTCTACTACTTAGTACCTACTTAAACCGTTTGTTTACCAAACATAACTATTTGTGAAAACTTGTAATTGGCCATATTCATGTTATTAACAAATTACCTACTGTGTTTGCTAGCTGTAAGTTTTCCGAAAATTATAAAATAAAATAAAAAATACTTTCTTATGTTACACGTTGTATAATTTGTAAATGTATGAAAATTATCAGATTTATTCCTATTACAATATTTTGTTGTTTTATATTAACTGATAGGATAACTTATTATATATATTTGCCACTGATATTCAGTTCTTCTGCTTACCATTAACGAAACCGTGACTCGATCTGTGCCACGGAAATGACTGCTGAAACATACCTGAAAAAAATAATTTATTTGTTTAATACACTGGGGCTGGTTTGAGACGGCAAGAAAAAATAAATGGAATAACTTGGAGGATGCCTTTGCCCAACAGTGGGAAAGTATAAGCTGACATAAAAAATACATTCTGTACATAAGACTATCAGAGGCGAAACACACGTTTTCCCTTCGAACCTAACCTATTCGTGGCGGGGTGCCCCAAATTATCGCTAGGAATATGATCATAAAACGGCTAGGGGTTCACAAACACAACGAAACCCCCAACGCCGCCTCCGCTGCACCCCCGCACTACACTCCTACAATTATTTCACTAAACTTAATCAAGTAATATAATTATATAACTAAACTTGAACCGTATTATAATTATATTCCTAGTAAGATAGTAATGAATCGCTTTCGTATGTTACGGTATATAATTATATCCCTAGGGATATAACTATATTACGGCTTTATCTATCATACCGCGACATAATTACACACAATTAAAGTTTTACGGACATTTCTTTGCGCTGGTAAACATATCTTATATTCTGTTCACCCAAAGATGAGTCCTGACAGATCGGTCATTTCGTAAATTATAGCCGTAAGGGGACTGCTATTGAAAAAAAGTAAACGAAATCATCAAAAACAGTAAAATAGCTATATTACAAGGGACTCGTTTTTTAAAAAAAAAACGTTTTTTTTTAAGGTAACGTTTTGTAGGGAAAACGTCAGGAATCAACTTATGGTGAAAAGAATATAGTGTAATGCCACATCATGTCGAATTTACGCTGCTATTTTTCTATCGGCAAGACGCGTAATTTCAGCCTGGTAAGTTGGAGGCGTAGTGAAACACACGTATGTATTTTACTTCAGAGGGTAATTTAAAAAGCATTACAGGCGAAATTACGTTGAAATAGCGTCGCATATTTTCGGAACGGCTTCGCACTACACTTAACCCACTTTGTAGCATCAAATAATAAGAAACTTAAGATTTTTTTTAAGTTCCTTCGCAAACTCTCGAAAAGGTTTTTTATTATTCTTTAGGTAACTTTAATGTTAAGTCTGTCGAGACTGCTGAATGGCTGACCCAGACTAACGATGTTTTAAAAACGTCTCATTTATATTTTTAATAAAGAACTATATGTTTGCCGTGGTTCTGCTCGTTAATAAGGTAATATTTAAATGTAATGCGAGATTTATGAATAAAACTAGTAGTGGAACTCGTAAAGATGCGGATATATTTCGGTGGCTACATTAAAGCGTGAAACTAACAGACCAGAGTTCACTTTTCTTCTGTTTTATATTCACGTAAGTAAAAAACGTAAAATAGGTGTTAAAAAATCAACTCTAAGATGTTTGTGGGGTCACTCGGTATCGATAACAACTTTCGTTCTACAACTTTTCGAAATTCGCCAATTTTTTTATGCCGGTCCATACAAATCAAAAAAATATTTTAATTGAATAGAATATACTTTATTGTACACCAAAATTGTAACATAGCTGTTATACAATATAATTATATTATATTTGTATGGACTGGCATATCAATTAAAATATTTTTTTGATTTGTATGGAAAGTTATAAAAAAAAAATACGCGAATTTCGAAAAGTTGTAGAACTTAAGTTGTTCAATTTCCGATAGCGAGTAACCCCATAAAATTCTTAAGAGTTGATTTTTTAACACCTTGTATATATACAAGGAAAGTTAATCGGAAAGAGGGTACTCGTACTAATCCAAAAGGGTGTCAAAATACTCATAATAATGAATAACTTTTGTTCTACAACTTTCCCCAAAAGTCAATAGTTTAAGAGAAATTGCTGTTCGAAGATTTTACAAAAAATACGCTCAAATCTGTCTATCCTCAGCTATGATCAGCTGTGTTGTTTTTAGTAGTTAAATTTTCTGAATTCGTAACTAAAGCAGGGAAGGAGATTTAAAAAAAAAACTAAAATAACCACATTTTGCGTGGAACTAACAATTTTGAACAATTTTGAAACTTTAACACTTGCTTTAAAACAGTTATCAGTGATACTTTTTGTGGCCCGCGGATTACTCCCCCTTTCCCAATAACTTTGTATATTTGCAATACATTTTACGGTCTTGCCCTTTTGTTCACCACTGAGTCACAGTACATACTTATATCACAGTCTACCTACTTACTACATACAGTGGGTCAACGCCCATACATTTGACAGGTCCTATGAAATGTCAAAATTATGTAGGGGCGGAGGTTATGTCCCAAGTATGCAGTATGGCTACTCGGGACATAACCTCCGCTCCTTCACCCCGCAACCCCCCGCACGATTGCTCTGCGACAATGTTCTACGTTGACCGACTGTAAGGAGTAAGATATAGGTAGACTGTGCTTATATGTAAAATGTAATGCGACTGGCCTGTAGACCAGCTTGCGATATAGCGTATAGAGTGAACGTCATGCAATGTAGTTATAGCTTATGACGCGCTGCATATGATCTGCGCTTACTCGGGTGTTAGTTCCCTATTTCTACACCTGCCAAAATAAAGTGATACGCTTTACCCGGCGTATAACCCGCCGGGTTAAGCCGGGCCGGCGGCTTTGGTGAGTGGAGGCCTTACTATGTATAGCAAGTTATTTGACGGCGATCCGTCGGGCGACGGACGACTGGGTAGAAGTAAAACGGGGCGGGGACCGAGGAATCGTAAATAATAGCTCTGAAAATCACTCAAGTTTATAGCGTACAATAAGCCAATACTTTATAGCATAGCATTGTGTGAACGTATCCATATAAAATGTTTGCTAAGCGATATCATTGTGCTATACAATATTTGCTATATGCAATATATTATAGCGTAGTCTGAAATGCGCTTTGGATCGGAGTCACTCATTTAAAAAATGTGTAAAACACATTTTAAAAATGTGTAAAAATCGACAAAGTTTAAAAAAAATTACTAACACCCTTATTCACAAACAGTACTTGCTAGACAAAGCATGATTCTTCAAAAGTATATTCAACATAATTTCACAAAATTTCCATGCAAACTAGTATGCAAATCTGTCAAATTAAGAGTCTTCAAAAGTTGTAACAAGCGCGTCCGTGGCCGTGGTACCCAACTAGGGGGCGAGTAGGGTTCCCATCTATTCTTTGACAAATTAATTACGTTCAATTTAATCATATAAGACCATTGTATCAAAAAAAAAGTTACGCCATGTGTATCCAGATATTTAACAAAATACCAGAACCAATTAAGGAACTTCCACTATTACAGTTTAAAAAAAGCCAAAAAAACTGGCTACTAGACAAAGCATTTATAATAAATGAGTTATTCTGACATTATTTGTAATATTTAATTGTATTCGTAATTACGTCTTGATACGTTTTTAAATTTTCTATTCTTTTTCTTTTTTTTTAAAACGTTGCCCCACACTAAGATTTCTCTTGTATCGTGGGTGCGTTTACAGACACAAATCTCACAAACAAACGCCCTCACTTGTTACTTTGTGGCAAAATATGTAGAAGGACTATTTGTTAACCACCCAACACCGTAATCTACTCTATTTTAAGTGTACATTTCATTCGTTTAATTCATTTCACTCATTTCATTTCATATGTGCCCACTGCTGAACATGGGTCACCCAATAACTGCAACAATGAGCAGTTAAATGGAAATCTGTTATAATCATCACGCTGGGCAGGGGAATAATTGGTGATTAACAGTGAGTATACAACATGATTGATCAGTCAATCTTCATCCGAAAACTATGAACTCTGCTCATCATTCTGTACAAGTTTTACTATGGCAAAACTCTGAATTCGTGAAAAATGTATTAGCTGTTGTCGGGAACTTCGTGGAGTGAGCGCCATCTGTTGTCCGCTGCCTAAGTAACCGTGACGTCAACATCGGACCACCATTGCCCGTTGGAGGGAGGAGACCGGCTCGCTCGGTGCGCCCGGGGGATTGCTTCTTGGACCGTACGACGGAACACTCGTCTAGAGTATTCTGTGTAGATCAGCTGAAGAAGTCTGACCTTTTATATCTGTCTAGCTTGTCCTTATTTTATGATCTTGTAATAATTATCTAAAGTATTATATTGTGATCTAATTCATGTTACTAACACTAACCCAAATACAAGTACTCTCAGTGGTGGAGAGTCTATGTTGGTTTTATTTACTACATTTACCTTGCTCACAATCCTGACATGCCAATATTAGCGATAACTGTAATGATAGAATCACTCCTTAACGATTAAATTGTAGTGTCGCTAACACTGTTTCAAATATTGTGTTATGCAACATTGATTATTTTGTATGGAACAGCAGATTTTTTCCATTTTTGTCTCTCTCTTATACAAGTTTAGTCAGAAAGGGGGTACTAATCCGAAGGCCACTGATGATAGTTTTAAAGCGAGTGTTAAAATTTCGAAATTAGTTTTTTTTTATTTCCGTGGAAAATCATTTTTTTTTTAGTTTTTTTTTAATATTTCACATCTGCTTTAGTTACGAATTCAGAAAAAGGAGCTTCTAATCCGTGACTCCAAATATGACCTAAAATGTAAATACAGCTGATCATAGCTTACGATATGGATAGATACTCGTTTATGCGTATTTTTTATGGAATCTTTGAACAGCTATTTCTCTTAAACTATTGACTTTTGGGGAAAGTTTTAGAACAAAAGTTATTCATTATTATAGCTACTTTAACACCCTTTCGGAATAATATGTTAATGTATGTTTTATAATTTTTCGTTATGTATTCGTATTAAATCCTGTTCGGTCTATTTCACAAAAGCAAAATAAATGTTTATCTTTCTTTCTTTTCTTTACGTATTTTTAGTCCCGCCACGTTTAAAAGTATGGTAACCGTAGCCGCGAAGTTCATTACTCAGTAACCAAATTACGTAACCACATATCTCACGAACATTTTTAATAAAACCTTTGCAGCGGCCGAGAATAAATTTATTAAAATAATTCACTTGTTTTACCAAAATATTTTACGGTTTAGGCTTGTTTAACACGTGCCACAAATATACCACAACCACAACAACAACACGTGGGCGAGCATTAATTTGTATGAAAATGAATAGTTTAATTCACACGGAACATATTTTGCCGCCATTTCAACCGTGTGGGCGATACCGACCACATCGCAACTAGAAAGCAACCACCAGCGACACCGCGCATTAGCGGCCGACCACCTCGCAAACACAACGTTGCATCAACGCAACGACACCGCACGCATTCCTGAAGCCAAATTAGATCGGTCTGTCTGCAAACACTAGGCACAACGTAACCACATCGCAACTACTAGCGACAACGTAACCCCAACGACATTTTGTAGTTACCACAACGCAACTGCAAGAAGCTGCAGCGACACTATTCACACGTAACCACTGCTTGACCACTTTTTGTCGCTGCGATGTGGTGTGGTTGTGATATGTGTGAATTCTCCCTTATAGCTCTTGTTACGGATATTTTTTGGTACAAATAATAAACAATGTAAGTAAGTAATATTATTTTGCTTGTAGGGATCATATAAAAACAGAATGTAGGTATTACCTATGTGTGTATTGATATTAGAATAGAATATGAATATGAAAGGTGTAATATTTTTGGTGATAAAACAACAGTGGAGTTACTGCTTACACATTTTTGAAGCACATTATTAACCATGTAAGACTAGACTGTTCTTACATGTAGCTACTTAAACGAAACTAAACTGACTACTAACTGAAATCACTAACAAATTAGTAACGAAATGGACATCTGTTGAACGGGGTAACTCAGGAAAACAGTCTGATGATAAAACCATAACTTAAACTCACAGATAATATAATATAATTATCCAGTCAAACCGCACAGGATGGACTGATGCAATCAACGTGGAAATATACACTAGTTGGAGTTTCAAATTGGTTCGCATTTGATTAAGGTCGCCGCAACCGAAGGTATTTTGATTACTCGGAGTCAACTCAAGTTACAGCGGAAACTCAAGTTAATACAGAGGACCAATTTGACTAACAAAATTGTTACCCAAACGCAAACGAAACACAACCGTCGGTCAGTTTTTGTTTACGAAAACTGTCAAAATGATTGTGTTTTTTTTTGTGTCAAACAATTTGACAGATTTTGAAAAGGAAAACTGTTTGAACGAACGGTTTGGATTTGGTTCGGTTGCGATTGAATAATGATGCTCTTAGCAGAATTGGCCTCGAGAAGGTACATCTATTGGCAATTTGATTTGAAAAAAGACTGTCTATATCTTGCCACGGATGGGCTACTCGACTTAAATTTCAAATACATCTAAAATTATTTTGTTAAGCAAACGAACGTTGAATCATCTTAAAACTATTTATACAACATAACATCACACCTGTATTCCCCGAAGGGTTGGGTAGAAGTGTATACATTTCGCCGTTATGTTTAAGTCCCATGAGAGTAGGCGAGCTTATTGCCGTCAACCGATACAAATCCAGACTCCGGGCTGCTTTTACTAGACTAGACTGGACTAGAGGTAGTTCAAACTATTTAAAATTATAATAACCATTTTCCACTACACAGGTTAAATGTTTTTAAACTTTCGCGATTTGTACTCATTACAAAAATATTGAATCGGATACAAACTATCAACATCATGGAATCCGGTCATCAGCAAGTGTTATCGTCAACGGGACGGTTTAGGCGAGTGTAAAGACGTCGTTAGTGTGGTGTGTCGAAGTACCGACAGTAATTTTATGAAAAATCAAGATCAAGTGAGGGTAGATGAAAATGCCCTTGCTTCACGAAGATGACAACTGCTCCGCCACTTCAGTCTACCCGTGACCACGGCCGGTGAAATTCGGCCGAAACGTCGGGATAAAAGGTATTTTGTGCCTCTTAAAGTTTGTTACTACACAGGTTTTCCTACGCATTACTTTTTGTGTTCAACAGATGTTGCCATTTATTCGATTGGTTTGAATTCGTACGTAAGTTAGATAAAGCATTTTCTTACATTTCCTAATGTTGTGCCTAGCCTTATCCCAATCATGTTGTGGTCAGCTTCTAGTCTAACCAGATGCGGCTGAATACCAGACTTTTACATGGAGCAACTGCCATCAGAACTCCGCAACCCAGTTCCCAGTAACTGAGATCAATAAAGCTCGTCAATAGATACAATAAAAATAGAAAAAAAACGAAAATCGGTTCACAAATAGAAGAGAAAATAGTAATAAATACGAGTTCACCTTCTTTATTTTTTTATTTAGTGATACAACAAAATGGTTTGATACATTTGCCTGCAGGCAGATAGGATGTTTGGTTATTTAAATCTTTATATTTTCATAGCTACAGCGCTTCAGGGAATAATGGCGTAATGTATAATGACGATGAAATCTAGAAAGTAGTATTAAGGTGCTCCCAAACCGGTGTTCACAAACGTTTGTTAACATTTAGGTTTGTTACACACCTACCACAACTACACCACAACCCCAACCATACCACAACAACAACACGTGGGCGGGGGCACTAATTTGTACGAAAATGTAGAGTTTAATTCACACGGACCATATTTTGCCTCCAAATGACAATGATCACTCGGCTAACATGCTTGGACTAGTAAAATCTAACAAAACGTAACTTGATGAAACATAATGTCGTTTCATTCGCCTACATAAATATAAATAAGTACAGCCTTCAATATATTTTTAAAAGGTCGGAGAGACAAGATATTTTGCCACTTCCATTAACACATTCAAAACGTGATGCAATTCCAAGTCCATTAAACGAATGCCAAGTCTGTAAGCAATGCAAAAATATAAAAAAAAGGGAAAATAATATAAAATCGCACAGAACACCAAAGAATATTGTAACAATAAGCGAGGAGAACACAGTCGTCGCCGAAACTATAACGACATGGTTACCATGGACACGGTCAGCGCAGAAAACCACAGATTAGTTAATAGTAGCTAGCTACAGAAAACCGTCAATTTGTTTTTACTTGTCAAGAATAGGGAGGGACGTAATCAATCGATTTATGACAGTATCGATTGTTAGATGTAAAATCATTAGTTTTTTATCTAATTCATGGCTTTATTAAAACAATTTACCACGAAGTAACATCAAATTCTATTAGTGGCTAAGCATAGTATAATATTGATGTGAGTTTATACGGTTGACATTGCCTGGGATTTTATTTCGATTTATGAAATAAAATCATAATAGACTAGAAAAAGTATGGACTTCTCTAGTAACGTAAGTAATTACGGATGCGTTCGAAGTTAGATATTTTATACAGCGTTCTGATAAATAAAATAGTATTTTTAAAATAAGATTATCTATATTTCCCCATCTTTTAAAAATAAACGAAGTTATCCAATAAATACACTAACAATGCACTAACATATTGATGACAGTTTCATCTCGGGAACAATTTCTGTTTTTTCCTAGTACAAAGTGACCATTGTTCTTTAACCGTGTGGGCTATACCGACCACATCGCAACCACAATGAAAACACCAGCGACGCGACACCACGCACTAGCGGCCGGGCCACCTCACAAACACAACGTTGCGTCGACGCAACAACACCGCGCGCATGCCTGAAGCCGGATTAGATCTGTCTGTCTGCAAACACTAGCCACAACGTAACCACATCGCAACTACTAGCGACAACGCAACCACATTGATATTTTGTAGTTACTACAACGCAACTGCAAGAAGCTACAGCGACACTATTCACACGTAACCACTGCTTGACCACTTTTTGTCGCTGCGCTGTGACGTGGTTGTTATAAGTGTGAATTCTCCCTAAGAAACATCCGGTGTGGGAGCATTTGAAAGAAATTTATTGAAACGTGTTTAAACTTTCCGATACATCTAAGAATATTTCAGATACAGTACATTTTCCTAGCAGTTTCAAATAGTAACGTTAACAGTTTATAACTCTTAACAAATGATTGTGAACATTTCTCAACCAAACATATAGCTATTTGCTACAAAACAAAACTGTTTGAAACTGTTTCCGACTTTTGTGAATACCTACCTGTACGGGAGGACCTTTATAAACTAAATATATTTCTAGCTATTTTCTTGGACGACACAAAGACTCCAACTTTGGCACATACACTATGTTAAATAACAGAGAGCATTCCCTTTAATTCGTTAGTCTACTAAATTAAAAATAGCAGCATGGAAAAGTAAGGGAAAAAAATAATAAAAAAAACCTCCCTCCTTCTTTTTCGAAGTCGGTTAAAAATGTTTTTTTTTTCTTGCCTATTTATTGTCCCACTGCTGAGCGAAGGCCTCGTTTTGTCTTCCAAATATCTCTATTTCGTGCCCCCTGAAAAGCCTCCAGTACATAGGCGAAGTGGGCAACAAACGTGTGAGCGGCTAGAGGTGTAGAGAGGTGTGGCCCCGGTTTCACCGTCGCGGGTCTAAAAGAGCCGGAGTGGGTTTCCCCGCTATTACGTCATTAGACACTTCCACTCCCGAGCATATAGCTCTGGCGGCCCCCCTCCGGCCGGCCGATAAAGGCAAGCCAGAGTTGACAGTCATGTGGGCACTCTTGGGGTTCCACTCCATCCAGCCAATAAAGGCAAAAATGTATTAAAGACAAAAAATCAAAACGTCCTCTTTGAACGCAAAATAGTAGCGTGGAATAGTATCTATATTCTGTTCATCTATAGATGCGTCCTGACAGTTCGGTCATTTCGTAAATTGTAGTCGTGAGGAGACTGCTATCGAAAAAACATAAACGAAATCATCAAATACCGTAAAATAGCTGTTTTTTTTTAAATATTTGGTATTCTTCTTATAGTAATGTTTTATAGAGATACGTCAGGAATCAACTTATGGTGAGAAGGATATAGTCTACACCATTAATAGATTGATATAAAATATATCAGGAATGAAAAACAAGCAAAAAAATCCAAACAAACGAATTGATAACCACCTTTTCCCAAGTTATAAATGTATTCAAAGATAAAAAAAAAGTCTAGTTTGAACGCAAAATAGTAGCTTGGAAAGGCCCAAACCACTATTTAGATTTGTGTAGTAAATGGTGGTGGAACTTTTACCGTTAAATGTTGGCGCAGAGACGTAAACTAATGAATTCGGGGAACCAAGATATTGTGGCGTCTTCAAACAACCGAGTTTTCGAGGACGGAGGTAAGGAAGGAGGATATGACTTTACGTGAGAGTTGCAGGTTTCAAAGGGAGGGAAGGGGGTCTATTGTTCCTCTCCTCACGAGGGGTGAGGTGAGGTGAAGTTTGTTAGATGAAGTTATTGAGATCTAAGGATTGACGGTCATGTGTCGGGTTCTTGTAAATTATTGAGAAAGTAGCAGTGTAAAAGTGCAAAAGAGTCTGAGTTCGACCCTGGCCGCGTATTAAGAAACCATTATGGTATCCAGAACCGGAGCGATTTGTACCGCTCAATGTTTTATAATGTAATTTATTGTGGAGAAACATATGTACCAAAAAATCTGATATGCGCACGAAAAATCCAAAAAAACATGTATAAGTTGAGCATACGATCTAAGAGTAAAAAAATATATATATATATTACAGTACTGGCTGTACCCGGCATGCGTTGCAATGCACTTTTTCCTACTTACTACCTACCTACTACCTACCTTCAGAAACAAAATCAAAATAGTAACAAAAAGTTAAAACCATTTTCATGCGTGCGGTAAAAAAATGAAGAATATGGACATACCATGGACATACTGTGATAATTTCGTTTTTTTTAAATATCAAAATTTTCTTTCTGAACCTTCTCCTGACAATTACGAACACAACAAAAAAAAATAGCGAAATCGGTCCAGCCGCTCACGCGTGATGCCGAGGGATTCATTTTTATATGTATACATAGACAGAAGATAGATAAAACAAAATGTTTTGCTAGCGTTTTGAATTTTTAGATTATTCTTAAACTTATTACTTAGTTATCAGATAAAACAGTCCGCTTCCTGAAAAGTTCATAAAATCCACACATGGATTTTGGCAACCGCACAGACGACATAAAAAAATCCTACAGTAAAACTATAAGCTATTCGTTTCAGTTTGGTATTTCGATATCGTTCACTAGTCACAAATAGATAAAATCACTCGCACTATATGTAGCGGTGTTTTCAACAATTTTATCTAGGAATAGGTCTGATCGCTTTGACGGTTAATTGGTATTTCTGGGTCTAGTGAGCAAGAATGGTGATCAGTGATCAATGCTCGTTTCTTGTCAGTCTGAGAAGAGGGCTTTGACCTACAATGAGGTCGCTACATTTTGGAATTATTTGTTTTTAACCGACTTCAAAAAGGAGGAGGTTCTCAACAAGGCTTTACTTTTTTTACTTTTTGTGTATATTACCTCATATATTCTTCATTTATGAAACGATTTAAAAAAAAAAATGTTTGAGAGTGTATACTTCCCATTTGGTCCCATATAAATTTGATCGAAATTGAATAGCACTTTTTGAAAAAAAAAAAAAAAAACAAAAATATATACACAGATTGTATATAGACCACGTTCTTATTGTAGTAGTGGTCCGAAAATTTGTACACAATTGTATTAGTAATTTGTGGCACTAAAATGTATTAAATAAAAAAAACGTTAAAAAAACAAAAGTAGTCTTCAAAAAAAATACTAAAAGGAGTAAAATAATTATCATTTAATAAAATTATCAGTTTTAGAAGTCGGTGTAATTCTACGCTGAAACAAATTGAATGCACCGATTTATGAAACTGATAATTTTATTATGCCTATGATCATTATTTTACTCCTTTTAGTTTTTTTTTGAAGTCGGTTTTTACTTTTATTTTATGTAGAAAGAATTGTTATTATATGCCGATTAAACGTGTTTACATGAAGGTTGTAAAGCAAAAGATTAAAATTGCGGTCTGGCAACGTGATGCAATTGACACTAATTGTTTTCGCCACAAAAGCGTTTAAAAGCTATCAATTCGCTTGAATCTAATATAATAAAATCAAAATGAAGCAAAAACTGTACATTCAATATTTTTGGACGAAAATGATTGCTACATTGTATTAAAAACGATACACATGCCAAAAACACAATTTTTGTCTGTTTGTCCGTTTGTATGTTGGAGCTTCACGCCAATACCACTGAACAGATTTAGTTGAAAATTGGCAAAAATGTCCGTTAATGACCAGGTCAGGTTAAAGGGTACAAATCATAACGCTATTCTGTATTGGAGGTGAGTAGTAGAACATTACGTGTACATTGAGATTATTTCTTCAACAAATATTTTAACAAAAAACTGCTCCAAGATTTCATAATAATACCTACATCACTTTCTGTTTTTATTGCGACAAAATGATGCTATTAGAACATATTGTTCACGTGAGCAAAGCCACGGACACAGCTAGTTATACATAATAATAGCACAGTGTATCTACTTACTACATACAGTGGGTCAACGCCCATACATTTGACAGGTCCTATGAAATGTCAAAATTATGTAGGGGCGGAGGTGATGTCCCAAGTATGCAGTATGGCTACTCGGGACATAACCTCCGCTCCTTCACCCCGCAACCCCCCGCACGATTGATCTGCAACAATGTTCTACGTTGACCGACTGTAAGGAGTATGATATAGGTAGACTGTGATAATAATATAATGTTACTATCAAAACTAATCATCGTAACTAGTCTTCAATTAATTTAATTAATAACGAATTATGTTAATTGTAGTCTGGCCCATTGTTGCACTGAAACATATCACGTATTCAACATAGACAATGTAATTAACATAGACACAATAGAACTAAGTTTCGGGAGATAATAATATACGATATGATAGATACCTACGTAGGTATAGTCTTAAATAATGACATTATACAGGGTGTAAATGAATTCGTGTAGTTCCTACAAACCGCGTGATCTACTACTGCCTTTACTGGTGGCACTGATTGACACCGCATAGGTTTAGAATCAACAAAAAAAAGTTTTCAGAAAATGAAAATGAAAAATGTTTTATTAATTTTAACAAGTAAACCTTAGCAACTAGTGATAGAAGCCTCCTTTTAAGCAGATAAGCCTGTGTTAGGAGACTCCAAATGAACCATGATATTCTGTATCTGAGTAATTTTAGCGTCCCGAGTTAACTGACTGCGTGGAGCGATATCGCGCTAGTCGTGCCCGTCAGCTGTCTCGCCGTGCCTTCATTCTTTTATGCATGGCATCGAAATGTAATAAGTATGAAAAAAAGCTTTTTCACAGTAAAAAAATTTGCTCTTTTTTATTGAAACCTTATTATGTGGTTTAGATACGATCACTTGCCAAAAACGCAAGAAAAAAAAAGTTGTTTTTTTAATCAAGCATTTGTCCGTGCAGGGTTAATCTATACCAGTTATCGAGCATGTGGTCTTAAGGAATAACACGAATTCTTTACACCCTGTATAGAAATACCTTAAATAAAAGCTTTAAGTCGCGGTTTGGCAACACGTTGTCAAAAATAAGTAGTGTGTAGGGCGATCGTTATTGTTGATACTTTTTATTTGTTCTTGGCCGCCCGCGACCAACCTTGTTGACTGGTTAATATTTTCACCGCGACATGAGCTATTCTCGTATAGCTCGTGCCGACACGATAGAAGCAGAATTTCTTCTTAAAGAAATTGTTCATAATTTCAACATAATTATCTAGATTGTACTAATTTTTTTTCATTAAGTATTTCGTGTGTTACAGCTGCTTTACACGACGCCAGTTTCTTGAAGCAAGATTCGTTCTGTCTTTGTCTTTCTCAGCGAAAAAACAGAGATAGCATGAGAGTTGCTTCAAGAAACTGGCGTCGTGTAAATCAGCCTTTAGAAAAGCCTTGTTAGATCTGAAAAGAGCGTATAAACACATCGATAGAGATAGTTCCAAAAGTTTTACCCAGTTGTTTCAAGCAACTATCAAAATGTATTGATCGTACTAAGTATATTATTTTGTTTCAAAGTCTTTTATCCACTTCAAAACTTTTAATTTATTCGACAGACTATATTTACGAACTTAGTACGCCTTTATAAATGACAGACAGAAAGCTTTCGTTAATTTTAGTTATATCCAGGTAGCAAGGTACAACTGGCGAAGCGTAAGCTGAACTTTACAGTTGTGTGAGTGCACATAGAATCGATTGCCAAAAAGCAGTATAAACGGGTTTAAACCAAGTAAAGGACGCGTCTGCATTCATTCTCACACAAATGCAAAGCTCAGCTTAGGCCTCGCGGACGGTAACACTTAACATTTTGACTGCCGACGAAAAAAAATGGTTTTCCATTCGAGCCGTGACGACCACTTTTGACCGACAACCAACTCTTCCGTTCAGGCCGCGTCGCCCACAGGTGACCGCAAATCATAGGAGTTTATATTACATTGATGAAATTTGGCAAAATTAATGTTTTTCAACTGGCCCCGCAAGAGTATCGAGTGTCGCCCAACATCGTAAAGGAGATGAAAGTGTTATTAAGAGCTTTAAAAAAGTTTTCGATGGTACAATCCATCAACCCGCACCAGGCCAGCGTAGTGGCCTAAGGTCTAAACCCTTTTCATTCTGAAAAGAGACCTGTGCCCAGCAGTGGGACAGTCACCCTCCGTCCTAGCTGGGCAGCGCAGTGCGTTGCATTGCGTCAAGCATCGCGTCGCGAAAATAACAAGCGACATACCTCCTATAGGTACTAGTGGCCTACGTGAGCAGTGCATTCACCAGAACGGCGCGTATAGTTTGCTGAAATTTAAATTTAGCCTTTCTTATCAAATACTTTTATAGTATTTTATAGTATTTGATGACTATTATAACGCAGCTGTTAGGTTAAGACACGTCGACTGCCTCGTAACGAGACTCGCCGCACTGACCGACACAACTAGGCTTGCCAACCTTAATGTATGAATTTAAGGGGATTTTGGCAATTAAAATGCTGGGACGTGGCAAAAACAAGCGGGACCCAACTGTCAAAGTATAGGGCGGCGAAAAATACAATTAGAAATTATTTTAAATAGTTTTATTGAATGTTTTACTTTGGCATACAAGTATAAGACTTACAACAAGTTACAAGGTTTCGCCGTAGACACGATAAAACAATAAAAAAAATTGTCGATCCTACAATCCCTTAAGACCAGGGTCTTTAACCAGTGCGTCCTACCCGTAATGACTTACAGAGCCGAAACGTGGACACTCACCGTGGGCCTGGTCCACAAATTTAAGGTTGCTCAGCGTGCTATGGAGAGAGCGATGCTCGGGGTTTCTCTGGTGGATAGAATTCGCAATGAAGTCATTCGCCAGAGAACTAAAGTCACCGACATTGCGCGTAGAATTAGCACGCTGAAGTGGAAGTGGGCCGGCCATGTCTGCAGACGAACAGATGGTAGATGGAGCAGACACGTGTTAGAGTTGAGACCGCGTTTGGGCAAACGTAGTGTGGGACGCTCTGCGGCACGATGGACCGACGATTTGAAAAAGGTGGCTGGCAGCGTATGGATGCGGGCTGCCCAAGACCGGGATGGTTGGCGATCTTTGGGGGAGGCCTACGTTCAGCAGTGGACGGCAATAGGCTGATATGATATGATGATGACGATAAAACGGGACAATTGGCGTCCCGCACACGTCTTTCGCGGACGCATCCTCTAAAGCTCGTCGTAGGGACGTACCGGCTCTCACGGGACGGTTGGCAAGCCCAGACGCAACGCTGTGCAACGCGTTGCCTTGCTAGGATGAAGCCTTATGGGCTGATTATGTTATGTATGTATGGTTATGACCACAAACTTCATCGGTGAACTTGTGTCTGTCTGTGACTTTGCTACTTGTAGTTTCTAGGGCAACTTCGATCTTGCATACATAGGTTGGTAACTTAAGATGGGGCATGAAGAGCAGAGATCACCCTTAACTTATGGAATAATTTCTATCTGCATGCAAAGATTTTGAAAAAAAAACTGTCTGCAAGAGAATGGGCAGTTTTCACAAAACATTTGTATGGTCGATCCTATTTCCCAAAGGGATTAAAAGACTTCCGGACCAAATGAGGGTGGGGTACTAAAAACGTCAGAAAACGCAAAAAAAACTTATTTGAGATTGGGTATAAGGGCAGCCACCTTAATCGTTGTGGCTACAGGAAAAAGTTCAACATTTTTGAAAATATTTCGCAATATTTCGAAAATGTTCCAAAAGTTAGGGGTGGTCTCTTAAGAACATTTTCCTGTAGCTACAATGGTTAAGGTAACTGCCCTTTATGCCCCATCTCAAATTACCATACTGTATTTATCTTTTAATTCTTTCCCTGTCCCGTGAATCACAAATGAACAAGTGCATTATATAACTATTGTGTCTGCTGTCTGGACAGTGAACTTGTTAAAGTATTCCCCAAGTACCCACTAGGCGTATAAAATATAGCAGCTCATTCTAATACCATTACAATTCCCACCTCCAAACTTTCCAATTTAATTAAAGTTGCAAAAGTGACATTGTAACGTCACCAACAAAATATCTACATCGATACCGGTTTGAACTGCTTTGAACCGGCCCAAACTGCCTGTAACCGGTGCCGACCGGAAGCGAGCGGCGTTTTAATTAAATTTCCTGTCAAAATACTGCAATGGCGGCTTTCATTGGGCTTTTGTATGTGTCAATTCTAATACAGAAGTGTGCGTTGGACATATTGCGTTGTAGGTTGTACTCGTAGATTCGACTGAGATAAATTATTTTGAAGTATCAAAATAGCATGGCCGAGCAGCCATATTGGTTACTAGCAATAGGATATGGCACTAACGACACGAGTGTGGCTGAGTGTATGTTTTGTTCCCGCACTAATAGAATATTTGTATGGCTTACAGGTAGTTGTTCCGGGTCTGGGTGTTCGTGCATATAAAATCAGTGTCTGTAAACGGATACAGAAGAAATCATAGAGAGACCAACGTATATAAGATTGGTTACGATTTACTCACGGTCATTTTTCGGGATTGCCCGACTAGTTTCGAGAGTTCGACTTGCAACCTCGCCGCGTGTTCAGCTCATGATTAAGGGTTCCGTTTTGGTCCAAATTAGTCAGGCAATCCCGAAAAATGCACGTGAGTAAACCGTAATTATGAAAGTTATAATACAATGGGCCTACGTATTATGAAAAAAAGTTATTCCATTTATACCCGAGGTCATTGGTTGACAAGTAAAGCAAGTTTGACGATCGAATTGGCGGTGACCAACACCTTGGCTCCTTGCGTTAAGAGTAGAGTTATCCCCTTTTGGAACAATAACAGTACATTCGTTTTTTGGTATAGCAAAAATAAAGTACGATGAATAAAAAAAGAGTGCTTTTTTAAATGTTTATACACATATTGTGCATCGCTTCTAGATACTTTTAGTACTTAAATATTTGTTTTTCTTGAATATCTTCTCATCTTTGTTTCATTGTGAAATCTTCTTGCGATTGCGTTCAGAAACGCTCGAATGTTTCAATCAAAGTTAAAGATCATGGAGTAATAAAAGTACCTATGCTAAAAAAAGTTCCAGCTAAGTATAGTAGGATGAGAATCAAATGAGAATGGTGTCAGGTAAAAAGAGTATTTTAGCGTACTTTACTACTTTCATAGAAAAAATAAACTTTAAAAAAAAGTAAAAACCGACTTCAAAGAAATACTAAAAGGAGTAAAATAATTACCATAATATAAAATTAACAGTTTCAGAAGTCGGTGGCTTCTATTTGCTTCAGTGTAGAGTTGCACCGACTTCTGAAACTGTTAATTTTATATTATGGTAATTATTTTACTCCTTTTAGTATTTCTTTGAAGTCGGTTTTTACTTTTTTTTTAAGTTAATTTTTTATTGAATACGTTTTAGTGTCATAATTTTAACCCCCTCCTTCGTAACCCTTCTTTTTGGCATTGACGTAGTCGGGCATAAAAAGTCTTTTCAAATGATACCTTACACGATATAATGAAAACATTCCAAAGGGGGGGGAGGGGGGGGGACACGCACCCCCTCCTCTTTTCAAGTAGTCAGTTCCCAACAACAAATATAAACAAAGCAATACTAGTAATTTGAGAATTTTGCTTTGATCCGATGAGGAGTTCCGTTCCATATCTCTGAAGTTCATGGTCTAATCATAACAAAATTTAAATGGGACCAATCGGGAAGTATACCCTTTCGAACAAAAAAAGATTTTTTCAAATCGGTTCATAAATGACGGAGATATGAGGTAACATACATAAAAAAAATAAAAAAAAAAATAAAAAAAAAATACAACCGAATTGAGAACCTCCTCCTTTTTGAAGTCGGTTAAAAAATGAATGTAATAGAGTACAATATCGTTTAATCCTATATAATAGAGCACGGGTGGCAACCCTAGTTAAGAGTTCCCGATTTGATCTTATACTGCGGCCTCACATTGGTTGTATTTGCACCAACGTTCTTTGAAAATCTTGGAGCCAATATACCAATATGTGGTTGGGTCTCCAACGACACTTGGAAAATGATGTGAATATAGTTGGATTCAAAGGGGAACGCCCATAAAATGCTTGAAATGAACGGAAACTACTAATAGTCCTAAATTCTAATTAGAATTAAATATGCATAATGAATAATTCTCAAGTTTGTAAACGTAGGAGGAAAATATAACGATCTTTAAAATATTTCGCTTGATATCCGTCTAATTCATTCTTATTTTTTAATGGACAACTGTGTTTAATCTGACATGTGTAATCGACATTCAGCCAAACAAGAATTTTCAAATAATTTATCGAAGTATTTTATAGAATTATTGCACAGTTATCGTTCATTTAGAATAATTCGACCTAATTATAACGTTTATCTAATGAAAGTAATATTATATGCATGTCAATATTAATTAAAATAAAATTATTTTCAAATAAGAAAAAGTATCGTAGGCTGCATGGATAACATGTCCTTTGCCTTACTGACAGTTTGATATTGATTACTGCATTTCATTTTTCCGTTGAATTGTGGTTTTGAATTGATCGATTCACATTTTGCGTTTGCGACTTGAGTATAACTTAATAGGATATAATAACGACGACTTTGGCCATTTTTAAGGATTTTGATTTTACTTCTGCACACGTTACCCCTTTTCGAACTCGACTTAGATTGAACCCGCCTTGACGACGACTCGGCTTTTTGACGACGGACCTGGACCTGCTTTTTATACGACTCTGCTATTGTTTTGGACTCTTACACCGTGTACATTTAAAAATGGATGGAAACGTACACTGTGTTAATTGCTATCTCGATCTTACAGCGATGAGACGTAATGTCGTATCAGAGCAAAATGATGAAGTACGTCGTTTAATACAGGCATGGATAACACCATTAGCTGTAAGTATATTCATTCCATAGTTTTTGTGAATAATTATATTGAACTGAACGCACTGACATTGAACAATTAGTACATTGTTTTTTGTTCTTTCTCACAGGTTGAACCAGGTAGTGTTGTTTGTGATGCATGTCTTAGATTAGCGGTTCACACTATCACCGAGACACCTGGAACCAGCCGGCCAGGTAGACAAGTAGGCCACCAACATGTGTGCGTTTGCTGTGGACAGTCTGTTCTACGACAACGATCACATGTTGTAAGAAATAGCAGTGATCGTGAGAGGCACATAATGAATGTAGTAGCACACAGAATCCAACCACGCCAGGTAAGTTCATTCCTCTGCCCTAATTCTGTGTAATTCCCTCTTATCCCGTGCAAATAACGTCACTATCATGTCTTTTAAAAACTTATCACAGAGTACTTTTTTATGCATAGGTTTTCGTTCATCGAGCTTGAAGTAAAACAAAACCAACTTTTACTTTTCATTTTGCTTGCAGCTACGTTCTTCGGATTTGATCTGCCACCCATGTTGGCAACGATGCAGCCGGGCTACCTCACCCCCTACTACTCCTTCACCAAGCCCGAGTCCGGTACCCAGTCAGGCAGGTAGTTTGAATATACCTCTACATGAAGAACCTCCTCAAATAAGATCCAGCGTACTGTTACCTAATTACGGAAGAGCAGTTGATACTCAAAGTCATTGTTTCTATCCAGGATGTAATATGATTGATAGACATGTGGTACCACTTTCATTAAGGGTGTGGCTCTTCAAGGACTACAAGTTTTATATACCAAAGAATTCAAAAATATGTAGTCATCATTTGAATAGTGACTTTTGGCATGAACTCCCTGCTTTGGAAGATATGAATCATGAATTCACTGTGGACCACATTGAAGACTTTGCATCATTTGTGAATTATGAATGTCGTGCTTTGGACTTCGAAAATATACACTTAATGGAAGAACATATGGTGTGGTACTTTTTAGGAATGAGTAGAAATAGTTTTGGTACTCTAATGGGAGAGGTGCCCCGATTGGCGCAAATGCATAGAGGTTCTACTGCCCTTGGAGCTTACCTGATGAAATTGAGAACTGGAGATTCTGATGAAAGATTATCATCTCTTCTACAAATACCGAGAAGTACTCTGGAACGTCTAATGGCTAAAGCAAGGGAAAAACTGCATCAAGATTTTGTTCCTATGAACCTTGGAATTGGACATATAACAAGAGAACAAATAGCAGCAAGAAACCTTGTTCTACCAAATGGGCTGTTTGGCGAAGTCGACGGAATAAGGAAGCCTGTCGTAATTATTGATGGAACATATATCTATGTACAAAAAAGCTCCAACTATTTGTACCAAAAAGAGACATATTCTCTTCACAAATATCGAAACCTTGTGAAGCCATTTTTGCTTGTTTGCTCCGATGGCTATATAATCGATGTGTTAGGCCCTTATCCAGCAACAACTTCCGATGCTCAGATAATGATTAGTGAATTTGATGAACCCAGTAAGCCATTGAGACAATATTTTCAGGATGGTGACGTATTCATTCTTGATAGAGGGTTCAGGGATTCCATTCCACTTTTGCAATCTTGCAATTATAGTGTTCACATGCCATCAACACTGCAAGTAAATGAAATTCAATTATCCACTCTGGAAGCTAATAAAAGCCGAAGAGTTACTATTTGCCGCTGGGTTGTGGAAGCCGTAAATGGAATATTCAAGCAGCAATTCAAATTATTTCGCCAAGATTTTTTTAATAGAGCTTCGAGACATTTAATGGTAGATTTCTCTATAGCAGCAGCATTAATTAATAGGTTTTATACTAGAATAGTTGACAGGCCAGATGCTGTTGATATTTTGCAAATAATACATCAGAATATGTATACAGAAAATATACTAGCTGATTATGTGATCACAAATAATTTGAATCGTCGCAGAGCGCAATTCCAAAGCATTAATATAAATCCTAACAATGTTGCTGATTTCCCACAACTGACATACAGCGAAATGGTTTTGTTGGCATGTGGTACGTACCAAATAAAACAGGCTCGCTCATACTATGGCGAGCACACACGAGCGAATGGTATTTATAAGATTGAAATATGTAGGGAACTGGATAACGAATTAGTTGAGCATTTATCTCTTCCGGGTAATTGCTTTTTACTTCGAGGAAAAATACAAAGCAGACATATTTCTCAAAAAATATATTTTGTTTATATAATAATTAACAATTCCTTATCAGGGATAAGGGCTTTACAGCATCGCTATTGTAACTGCCTCGTGGGACGGCGAACAGTTGGTACCTGTGCCCATACTATGTCAATAATATGGTACTTAGCATGGGCCCGGTACCAACCCAATATCAATCCTCCTGCACAGTTTCTTGATGATGTGTTAGTGGTTTTTAATGATGATTAAAACATTTAAAATGCAGTTTTGTTTATTAATTATTGCGTAATAATCTTAAACCTTGACTTAACCTATATTTTAGAAAAAGATGTTTGGAACAAGTTTTGCCGAGTTTTTTTGTAATTATTGAAAATGATATGGGTTCCCTACGACTTATAGTGCAATTTGGCGTATATTTCATTGTTGTTTATTTCAGGCATTTTTATGTGTGGCATCTGGGCATTTCCCTTTCCCATTTGATCTTGGAGCCAAGCTTGGACTCAATGTGTGGCCGTGGTATTAAACGGAAGATTTTAGATTTTTTTAGATGGTTTTAGATATCAGTTTCGATATCTAAAACCATCTAAGACTACATGCAAAAACCGTACTGGACACCCGAGTCTCCAGTACGGTTTTTCATGTAGTCTTCAGATAAACGTGTTAAAACCTACCTACAAGTTATGTCTTCAGCCTGAAATCTGAAGCAATCTTCAACTTTCAGGCTTCCTTAATCCCTTCTCGTTACTACAAGTACCTTAAGAAGTATTAAACAAGAACGGTACAGACTACTCGAACATTAATAGGTTGTATTTTTTCTTCGCGTAATTAAAACTTTATCTTGTTACATAAACTTCAGGTCTCTAATATTTACTGTATAGAGATTCATTACTAATGACCAAACTTTTACAACGGTGTTTTTTCAGGGATAATTATTACCGTGACCTTTGCTTTCGTAGTAAAAAAACAATACCGGTAAGTAGTGTTACCAGACGTTCCGGTTTTGGCGGGATATCCCGTTTTTGAGCCTTTTGAGAACGCGTCCCGCCAACACTCTAAGCGGGACGTCTTAAATCCCAATATTTCGCCTACTTAAGTAAGTTTTTGCATGTTAAAATTGCACAATAAAGCCCGGACTCCACCAAAGCGGAGTCGAGACGACCGGAGCGCAGATGTCTATTAAAAGACCAATAGAATTTCGTAATTCACACATCTCGTCTCCACTCAGCTTAAGTGGATATCACTGAGCGGAGATGTATCATATTTGTATGGTGCGATCACAGAACTTATAATAAGAGGCAAAGAAATGTTACTTAAGCTGAAAGCGCGAGGCGCCTATATGGCTGAAAAGCCAGATATTTGATTTACCGGGCTCAGTCTGAAACGAACCGCCGTCATGACAACGGGTCAATAAAATGGGTTTTTGTAGCGTATCCAACTGTGGAAATTGTTCAAAAAAGGGTGACTGTGCTTCTAAAAGGATTACAATTCACTTGTGAACACCGTAATTTAAAAAATAACATAATAATAATAAAAACAACAATTTCGCGGACACATTTAAAAACAGCACCGAATGTTGTTATTACCAAGTGATTCGATATACATTGCTTGTTTAAGTTCGGAACACAATGTAAGCCACGATTGAGACGCCGCAATGGATTAAAACACTAAACGATATTTTCTCACCCACACCTATGCCATAGTACGGCCGCTGTTGGCAGACGCGAGTTAGTGCTGTGATGTCAGTGTTTCCCAGTTATCGATATATCCACAGTAGTCAACAAATTATGCTTTGTTAAAATTCCAGTGATAATTTTGTTTTATTTTCTTATTCCGTTTTTGGTGTCATTTCATTTCATCATTTATTTTAATTCAAATCTAAAGTCACCAAGTCAAGTCAAAAAATTGAAACGGTATTAAAAAATACTACAATTGATGCCCAAACTATTCTATTCTTTACGTCCGTGTGGTACCGGACGTAAAGAATAGCACTACCCCATCTGTTCCCGTAGGTGTCGTAAAAGGCGACTAAGGGATTCACTAGAGGATGGGCAGCAGCGTTCTCAATACTTTAACAACCATACTGCGATCGCCAACTCGCCTGCCAAGCGTGGCGATTATTGCAACCCAAAAACCTCCCCCCAACATTGTTTGGGAGAGGCCTATGTCCAGCAGTGGACGTCATACGGCTGAATGATGATAATGATGCCCAATCGGGAAGAAACTTCGAAAAATTTAAAAATTAGGTGTCAGCTAAAGCGTATCATTTCGTAGGTATCAAAATTTTTAAAGAAATTGATTTTCACCAATTTGACTAAGTGCCCATGGCCAATCATGTAATTCTATTAACAAAATGTGTAATGGAATGGTATACAACGTGTTACAAAAATACCCCTAAAGCCCAAAGGGGATTAAAAAGTCCATTGTAAAGAGTCTATTGGCAATATTTTAAAAGACCTAGAAAAAAAATTTGGACAAATCATAAAATATAATCATCATTGAATAGCTATCCTGAAAAGATAAAAGTAAAGAGTAGACTACCCAGAAACTCCAGAAAGTCATTTTCATTCTAAAAAAAAAAACACAAAATAAATTAACGCACAGTACAAGACAATGCACAGTTTAATTGATACTTGTAATACTGATTTTCGTAAAGGACATCTAACACACTCTACAGATACACATACACACATCTTACATCATGTAGCACATAATTATTTTTAACACCATTGCATGTTTGTAATTTACTCATGTTAATGCAAATAAATTGATCTTTATCTTTATCTTTATCATTCTTCAACACACGAAATTCCATAGACACAGCCAAACATGTCACATTCTAATACTACTGGACTATCACGTAAGTCGTCACTAATTATATGTATCAACCTTCTTCATGGACTAATTTACATCCACACCAAATAAAATAAATCCTTGTAAATTAGAAATCCCCTAGCGACTGCATCTGCAAATTGTAACAATCGATAACATTTTATCTTGCGTCAAGTACTAGCGTAAATGTAAAATAATTGTATATGTGTGAGTATAATATGCGGTACGTGTTTATTCAACGCTCTTTCTTAGTCTTAAGGTTCATAATTGTTAGTAGTAAATGTATAAGTAATTGTGTGCGTAATTGCGTAGGTATGGTTCTAGTTTTTTCTATGTATGAGTTAGAGTGAAAAAAGCGGCGACATCGGTTCCGGAAGGAAAAACAATTGATACCATTTCTATTCTCATATTATAAGTTCTGTGGGTGCGATGGAAGCGGAGATGTGAGCTGTTCCTCGCTGAGATTGAGCTGGGCCGCGGTACATGGCGGAGATGTGAGCTTTGCCTCGCAAGCTGACGACGGCGCGCAGTGGAGACGAGATGTATGCGGCGTGCAGTGAGCGGTGTCACACTTCTCATGTCAACTTGTATAGCGACATGACTGAGACGTCTACCTTTCGTGTCAGATCGCACTAAACAATGCGTTCACATCCAACGCTCGCTGCACGCAGCTCAGTTCCGTTCTAGTCAGCGCACATCTCCACCCTAGCTAGCACACATCTCCGCTACAGTCTAGCCAATATGCATCTCAGCACAGTTTCGGTGGATACACACTAGCTGAAAAACATCTCTTCTCGTCTCGTCTCCGCTCATCTCCGCTTTGGTGGAGTTCGGGCCTTAGGCATGATGTCACGACCTCTCGAACTCATACGCAAAATATTCTAATAGTCGTGTAAAAAACCGCGTGAGCCAGTGTTGCGGATCTCCACTTAATTGTGCAACACGCGCGATTACTGCGTGGCACTTCCACGTGTTTTTTATATTTCGTGCTAATTACCGATATGTTTATCACTATTCTAACGATAACAATAAAGTAGCCCACTAACGTATAGGCTATGTCCGGGCTAGTGGACGTGGGGTATTTTACACAGGCCATAAGATAGACCTTGTTTCTTTTTGTTGCCCAATCACGTCGCAGTAATTAATTTCGGAGGGTAGGACAACAAAAGCTTGTAAATATTGGCGAACTTGGGTAACCTTGGTTGTGCAACTAGAGCTATAAGTATATACAATGTATACTAGGTATGAGTATATTGTAAAAGTAGCTATACAAGCTTAGTTTTAGTCTACACTAAACCTGAAACTAGTTTGTTCAGAATCACTAGGAGAATCGATTGACATGTTTTTTACACCACATTATTTAATTTCAATTTTGTTTCAGTAGGTTTCTACATTTGACGGGAATAGACATCTTGAGGCTTGAGATGGTCCGCTCGGTCAGTTCCCGTGTATTAAACAACCCCTGCATAGCACATCTCAGGCATTTCACACTTTAGGTACTAAGGAACTTAACGCGACATAAACTACGATGTAACTTGGAGATTTATTAAAAAAATAACACATATTCAGGCGGTTCTGATGAAAATCTTGTTGGGGTGTCTCGGTTTTTGTATATACTAAAAATAACGTTGTATAATAGTAAAACAAAATATTGTCATTCGATTATATTTCTTACAGTATTATTTACTGATTGTTTATACGTACATACATAAATTCACGCCTTTTTCCCATAGGAGTAGGCAGAAACTGTAGAACGCCACATGCTATTACGATCCTTACATACTCCTTTCGCTTCGTCCACGTTCATACATCTTGTCATACATGCACGCCGGTTGAGAGTACTACGCACCTGTCCTTTTTGAAGAACATCACCAATAACATCGATGTATGTCCTTCTAGAGCGTCCTCTATTGGCGTTTCCACTGACATATGCTTTATAAATTCCTTTTGTTAATAATTGCTGGTTGTAATGTACCTACATTGTATGGCAGAGGAGATCTCTATGCCAACTGAAAAGTGCTGATGATCTTACAACCGCTGAACCAATTTCCATCAAACATAGCCTATAACCATCATAAATTTACCAACTTTTAAACAAAAACAAATCGCATTGACATAGGTTTGTCCGTTTCGGAGCTACGATGCCACTGACAGACACTAAGAGAGATATAGACTTCAAAATTATAACAGCTCACTATGAAACGTGTGTTGCATGTTTTTAACTTTTTATATGCTGTAATGTAACAGACGGCCCTAGGATCTCCAGAGAGCACGTCTGCTATACCAGTTGTGAAGAATGGTGTAGAAAATTCATTACCTAGTAGCGTACTTAACAATAATACGATGCTTATAGAACAAGAGTCAGTATGGCTTTACGTCCCTTGGAGTAGTCAGCGAGTTCCTTCTTGTAGTTACGGCGTTCGCCAATGGCCCACACAGCCATTTGATAGAAACCGGCGACAGCAAACAGACCGGCTGTAGCATATTTAGTCATGCGGGTAGGTGACAGCCAGTCCGATCGCCGATCTCGTATGTGTAGCAGGAGACGAAGTGTAAGAGAAGGAAGAAGGGGTTACCCTCGAGCACCGGAATGCACCTCTGCAGCTTAAAGTACACTTCACAGGTGATACGTGTGTCTAAGCCCATCCAGAATTTTTGGTAATTAGCTTATATAAAGCATAATTAACCCATTACTATCTCAATTCTGGGCACGAGCTTCTTCTCAGAATTTGAAGGATTTTGGCCTTAGACTACCTTGACCTGGTGCAGGTTGGTCTAACACGCCATCGAGAACCTTTTGGAGCCCTTTAAGGTGTATTTCCTCACGATGTTTTCCTTCACCGTTAACGCAAGTGATAATCAAATTCGAATCCACACATGACTTCGAAAAGTCACAGGTCAAACTCAGAGCCTCCTGCATATATTTTTCTTAACAATTCTTTCCATCCAATGGTTGTCTCAGAAATTGTTTTAAGAGGACTACAAGAGCTAAGTGACCTTGAGTGACGCACGCACACATTTACACAATAATGTATAGCATCAGGTCTCGGCTGGCACTGGCGGTACACAGGCGTTTACGCACACATGCGTACGTGTTATGCTCAGAAAAAAGAATACGCGATTTACAAAAAATCTATTGATTGGACTAAAAAATTAAAACACTATTACGTTACTATGTTGCTTGAAGAATAATTTGACAAAAAATCAGAATGATTGCCTGTATATTAGCATGGTTTTTAATCGTTAAAAGAAATTTTTAGAGGTATCTTTGTGATTTTTTTCCATCGTATCAAATTTGTAGCATTATGTTTTCAACACACTGTCGAACTAGTATATATCCTGTAGAAAATCATATATTTTTCTGTTTTTTTTTACTGCAGCGGATCATAAACTTTAAGGCATTATAAAACATGCTTTTAGCTCCTGTAGTCCCCTTAAGCAATAAGACCACCATTTGCACTGTTCTTAATTACGTGTCTTTCTTCTGTTTTATTTCTTTTATAAATAAAAAATAAAGTATATCTATCTATCATGGAAGGCAAGCGTTCAGCCGGTAGCCTATCACTGCTGACTAATGTGATTAGTCCCTTAAGTTCCATTGTGAAAATATCCAGCGTTCATTTACCAGCGGTAATGTTAGTAATATCAGTAGCATCTCGGAGCGCGCTTATAACGGCGAAGTTATGACAGGTATCAAAATATATTTTATGTCAGTGAATCTCCGTCGGTGTCTGCGGTTTACGCTCCACGACCGTGTCGGGTCGTTTGGGGAGGACTTTGTGGTTATATGGTTTCGAGAAAGCTGTGTTTGACACGGAAAGTTAGACAGCTGAATCGTAGTATCTTGATACTTATACGATAAAGTTTTGTTTTCAAACTAAAATCCGATAGAATAGCATAACATAATAGGCATGGGCGTACTCTTAGAATGAGAAGGACTGTGGACTTAGTCCATTCCCCTGGCATGGTATAGTCACGAGCACCAAATGTATACATGTAGCGAAATTCAAGTAATTTTCTCCCTAAATACCGATTGAATTTATGAAATATTTTAAATGCCATATATTCGTATGAATTCGTAGATACTATGCAAACAATATTTCAAGCTTTCCATTACAACTCCTTTGTTAATGCAATTTATAATTTCACTACGTGTATACATGTTGGTGCTCGTGACTGTACCTACGGGTTGGCGGACTATACCCACCATAAACTAAATTCATCAAAATTTTCTTTTTCTCTTTTTCACCATTGATAACTTTAGTTATCCTTATCAGGTGCGCAGGTTTCTTCACCATGTATTCTCGAATTCAAAAAATCAGAGGTGCGGGCCTGAACGGTCTCCAGCCAAAGGTGGGGAAGTAAAACACTTAACCTAAGCTAACTACTTATACTACACTAATATCATGACTACCTGCAACAACAGCACTAAGTGCGACCTCTAGTGGGATTCGGACCTCGGCTGAGGGCGTTGCTGGCGGGGGGTTGGTGGAAAGACAGCTTGATGAGGGCTAAATTATCGTTGTGACTGCGGAATCTGAAGAGACCACCGGCTCTACGACGGGAGAGCTCCGTGGATCGTGACCTGAATTAAACGCACCGGTCGCACGGTGTAAATACCGATCCGTTTTCACACGGTTACGAACTGTAAATCTCTTCAGGTTTTATTACTCGGTCCAATCTCCGACGATTGCTGATCTAAGCGATAAAATCTGCCGCTTTCCGATATTATGAACGATATCGCACTGGAAGTCTACCTTCCAGAGCGGAATAACTTTCGTCAAGTACTTCTTATTACGGTATTAAGTTTTAATTTAATTTCTTAGAATTTTGCTAGATTTTGGAAAATGGAGTAAGATGTAGTGTAGTGGTACATACGGCTACATAATTATAAATACATTTCCAGTATAAGCTGACCTGTCATTGTACGGAAAGCCATCTAATAAATAAAATGCGAGATCATCTAATACTGGGAATGTATTGTAGCTGTATAGCTTAATCTGTAGCTATGCGTACCAATTCTGATGCGTACCAACTATTATATTGCTATCTTTTACTAACAGGCATAACAAGAAAGAGACGAACAATTTTTTGAACTGAGAAACTAGTTGACTTATACATTGCCGTGTTTTTAGGCGGTCATAAGCGCTGTTTAGACTACGATATAATATATGGCATTTAGCAAATATCGTATAGCACATCAATATCGCTCAGCATACATTTTATATGGTCACGTTCACACAACGCTATGCTATAAAGTATTGACTTGCTATACGCAATAAACTTGAGCGATTCTCAGTGCTATATCGTACGATTCTTCGGTACGCCCCTCCTCACTTCTACCCCGTCTGTCGTCCGACAGATCGCCGCCAAATAACTTGCTATACATAGTAGACCGGCTTACGATGTAGCGTATAGAGTGACGTAGTAATAGCTTATGACGCAATATGTTTTAGTATACAGCATGTAAGGGTTAACACCGTTATCACTCATACCATGGGAAGTTGACTTAAACATAAAAATATAAGACAGAGTAATAAAAAAATATACGCGCGAGAAATGAGCGGCGCGGCGGCGCTACGACGCGGCATACACACACTCACTAACGAGACAGCTGACTGACTGGGGTAGCAAACTGTGCGGGGCCGTGGGTCGGGCCACGCGGCGAGTTCCCCGCGCCCCCTCCCGTAGCTTGTTGCCCCCGCGCATAGGGTGAAATGCTTTTGAGGAAAAATGAAAATTATACAAAAAAAAAAGTTTGTTATTTTTCATTGATTTTACGTTCTATAAATGAAACCAAACCACTGGTTTCAAGGATAACGGTGTTTACCCTTACAGCCTGTATAGTGAAATAGTATAGTGTAGTCTGAACTGCGCTAAATACTAGACCACTCGCTCACACAACTCTGTTAAATTAACCTGCGTGCGCACCTATCTGTTTTTTCCACTATACATTTCTACTCTCCCCTCAGCTTAACCCCTAGCAAATATCAATTTTCCGCCATTATGCGTTCTAGAACGATACTCTATATTTAAAGCGTACTGACATTATCTAAATAACCTATTATATATAACACGGCAAACAGTCGTTCGGGAATAAGTGCGGCGGCACGATCAAGTCTCGCCAAGGTGGAAAAATAAAAGGTTACGTCAATCGGTCTGTTATTCTGATATTAGAGCGATTGGCGGGTTCGTGACATGTGTCATGAACAAAATATACAGGATGTTAACGAATTCGTGTAATTCCTTCAAACCATGTGATCTACTGGTGACATAGATTAACCCTAAATGGGTATTTCTGAAATCCAACTGTAAAAAAATATTTAAAAAAAAACTTGGTTCTCTATTTCTGAGTCATTTTAGAGCCTCGAATTATCTGACTGCAAAGAGCGATATCGCGTTAGTCGTACCCACCAGCCGTGTCGCCGTGCTTTCATTAATTTATGCGTGGCAACGAAATGTTCACTCAAAAAATATTTTTTGCAAAAAAAAAACACTTTTTTTTACTGATTCCCTATTTTGTAGTTTAGATATGACCAATTACCGCTGCTGCATGAAAAAAAAAAGTTTTTTATTTTTTTATTTTTAATCAATCTAAATCCCGTGCGGGGCCATTCTACACCAGTAGTAGATCATGTGGTTTTAAGGAATTACACGAAATCGTTAACACCCTGTATACACGGTGTAACATAATTTAACCAGAAAGTAAGTACTTAGTTTGATTATACCGGATGTTTTTTTTTACCGTTTGGAAAAAAAATGGTTATAATAGGTGAACGGAGTAGAACCCTATGGCATAGTTTTTTTTTAATTGCCTGTAATGCAATTTATCTATTAATAAATACTACTAATTTGAAGTAAATTTTTATACAAAATCAAAAAAACAGAAATGATGGTAAGCGATTATGTGGTCGACGGTGAAGCACGCTTGCCTGGAAGTAACCTATTCACTCTTGACTTAAAAACCCCAAGGTTGTAACTATCAGGAAACACAGACTCCGGCAGTGAATTCCACTCCTTAGCTGTGCCAAAGTAAATAAATCGATTAAATAATATCTAAACTACGTATAATCAATATAATCATACACACCTGAGTATGATTTGAGTTTCTAAAGTAGGTATCTATAGTTATAAAAATTGCAGAAAAAAAGAAAAAAAAAACTTGACGATGCTTTCTACTCCGTTCACCTATAATACCCATTTCGTTCCAGACGGTAAAAAAGTCATCCAGTATAGAATCGCCAGTTAATCGCTATCAGCGATTTTCTTCGTGCTAGTTTTTAACACATCAATCAGTCAATCAAGCTACGGAAAACTAAACCTTATGCCAATGAAATTAGACTGAATTTTAAATGCAGCTAGCAATGAAAAAGCAATAATGTGTTTTTTTGAATAAAAATGTTTCGTTATTTTTTTTACTTAATATTTTATTATGTTTCAAACTTGATATTCTATTTCGGGTGGCTGAGGTTTCTGGTTATATCTGTTACGCGTTGTATACAAGCCTGAAATTAATTTATTTTAAACGTACATAACTCAAGCTGAAATGAAATGATATTTTTTCTATAAATTAGTTGTTTGGACACTATTTGATGTCCTTTTTTAGGGTTCTGTACCCAAAGGGTAAAACGGGACCTAACTAACTACTAAGACTCCGCTGTCCGTCCGTCTGTCCGTCTGTCACCAGGCTGTATCTCATGAACCGTGATAGTTAGACAGTTGAAATTTTCGCAGATGATGTATTTCTGTTGCTGCTATAACAAAAAATACTAAAAACAGAATAAAATAAATATTTGAGGGGGCACCCACACAACAAACGTGATTTTTTTGCCGTTTTTATAGATAATGGTACGGAACTTTTCGTGCGCGAGTCCGACTCGCACTTGGCCGGTTTTTTTATAAAGTACTAAATCATTCCATATCCTATGTCCTATAATAAGAAATGATGAAACAAACTCAAAGGTTAAGGTATTTTTGACGTCCGTTTTAATAAATAACTCTCATTTGAGAGCTCTCTCTTAAGCGTCGTTACGACACTTGAAATGCTGATTTGACAAATTAAGGGCCTGTTTCATAATCGTAGGTTAGCTCTCAACTGAGAGATAAACCCGTAGTTATATCGGTTTAACAGTCTATAGAAAATAAAAGAGTTCATAAGAAAAATATAATAATAATAAAACCGCAGGGCAGCTTGTGGCGAGCTGTTGGTGAGTGGCGACACTGCGTACCTTATTGCCTCAGAGAGTCGGTCAGGGCCTCGTCTCCAGTTTGCCTTTATTGGCTGGCTGGAGTGGAACCCCAAGAGTGCCCGCAGGACCCTCAACTCTGGCTTGCCTTCATCGGCCGTCCAGAGGGAGGCCGCCAGAGCTATATGCTCGGGGGTGGAAGTGTCTAAAGGCGTAATAGCGGGGAAACCCACTCCGGGTCTTTTAGACCCGCGACGGCGAAACCGGGGCCACACCTCTCTACACCCCTAGCCGCTCACACGTTTGTTGCCCCCTTCGCCTATGTACTGGCGGCTTTTCAGGGGGCCCAGCTAGTGAGCTGGCAAGTCACCGTCTGCCAACAAAATTCAACCTCAAACTTGAAAGGCAGACGCCGTTTTCTTCCGGCAATAGAAGTTAAACAGTCCATTAAACACCCCCTCCCATCCCATAGACCAATTTTATTTTTAGCATATTTTACAATAGTTTTGCACCCACCGGGGACGGTCCATGACTGTACTCCAATAGTGCAGCCGTGGATAGTCCCCGGTTGGTGCCCCATCCCATTTTAGATTAAAGTTCTCAAAGGGGCCTCTGCGCGTTGGACCTGTGTCCCCGTGTATGCCTTCCAAAGGACCGGACATCTTCCGCACGGAAGATGAGCCGTGATCTCAAAGAGATACAAGAATAATAATAATGATTGTTGATATCACTGTTCCGCATGACGAGAACCTCGTGAAAGCTGAGAAAGATAAAGAAATTAAATATCAAGACTTGGCACACGAGGTTGTTGCCATGTGGGATGTTGATTCAGCAGTAATTGTGCCGATAGTAGTTACGGCGAATGGCTTAATAGCCAAGAGCCTCGACCAACACATTAAGAGGCTCTCGTTGGGCGGTTGGATCAAGGGCCTGATACAGAAAGCGGTACTTCTCGACACGGCGCGTATTGTTAGGAGGTTCCTCTCGCTGAGGCCCTGACCGCCGGTAGCTTGGACCCTGTTCCCGATGCCGGTGGGCTACTATTTTATATATTTTTAAATGTTTTTATTTGTATTTTAATATTTAAAAATGTATCAAATATGTTATAAAATGAATAAAGGAATAATAATAATAAAGTTTATTGTCACTAAAAGTACATTCAAATTGCATTTCATGTAAGAGGTAGACACAATATAATTATTAATGTAATACACTGATGGTACTGATACTGATTCCCAAACTAAGCCAGAGCTTGTATTTTGGGAGACAGTGTTCAGTCGTGGGACATAATACATTATTTGGCACAGAAGTAAATGTCACTGTTGTATACATGGGCAATAAGTTACTGCTGGTAAAATTACCTTTTGTTGCGTTTAGTTAAATATAGTGATGCTAAGTTAATAGGTTTATAGATTATGTAGGATTTTAAATTTAGTAGTTGAATGTTTGTAAGATGTGTCTGTGTATATGTGTCTGTGCGTATATGTGTGCATGGGTGTGTGTGTGTGTGTGTGTGTGTGTATGTATGTGAGTATGCGGGTGTGTGTGTGTGTGTATGTATGCATGCAGGTGTGTGTGATGTATGTGTTTTGTGGTTGGGTGTACGTGTCTGTGTATAAAATACTACGCGACGTATGCGAGTAATTCTTCAGTCTTTTGGTAGTCTAGTTGCTGAAGCCAATCAGAAACCTTGTTTTTGACTTTATGACCGCTAAGTCCTGCGATATTTAGTTTTTTGTTTATTGTGTTATATAGTTTGCAGCTTAGGCTAATAAATTGCCTTCTGGCGAAGGATGTCCTACAGGGGATACGGGGACACACGGACACCTTGTTGCGTCTTTTGGGGTCAGGAAGAGGCAAGTATCGGTGTTTTCTTAAAATTGATTTGAGCACAAAGAGCTGTCGAGCTGTTAGTACTTTGCAGTCTGAATAAAGTTGTACAGTAGAGTACCTGTAAGGTTTTTTGGTCATCACTTTCAGCACAGCTCTTTGTGCTCTCTCTAAACCAAGTAAGTGCGTTTTGGCAGCCCCTCCCCACACTGGCATGCAGTATTGGATAATGGACTGACATAGGGCTAAGTAGACTAGTTTCAGTTTATTATAAGGTGCCGAGTCTCTTAGGGATTTAAATATATTTATTAACCTCCTCACCCGAGATGTCACCACTTCAATCTGCCTGTCCCACCTCAGTCCAGTATCTATATGTACGCCCAGATATTTTAAGTTTTCTGCTCGACTAATTTCTTGACAACCACAACCATCCGGAACAATACAAGTGTGGGCTTTAATAGAGAAGTCTGGTGGAGGGATGTTAACTTTGCTAATAGAAAAGGGTAGATAGTGCGTTTTGGAAAGGTTTAACGTTAACAAATTATTAGTGAGCCAAATCATGACTTTAGAAAGGGAGTGCTCAGCTCTTTCCCTGACGGTGTGCCAGTTAGGACCCCAGACTAGAATGGCAGTGTCGTCTGCATAGGTGAAGATGCTAGTATTTGGAAGAGACATTGTGCAGAGATCATTAATATAAGCCTGGAAAAGAGTGGGGCCCAAGACACTCCCTTGCGGGACGCCGTAGGAGACTGTATCCTCGTCACTCATGTATCCCTCTATTTTTACTCGTTGTTTTCTATTAGATAAATAGTCCTTAAAAATTGTATGTGCAATTCCGCGTATTCCCAGCTTCTCCAATTTATCCAGGAGAATAGGGACAGAGACCGTGTCAAAAGCCTTAGATAGATCAAGAAATATACATAAACATCTATTTTTGGCATCCAAATTTTTAACAACAGTATTTGTGAGGTCCATCACAGCATCTTCAGTTGAAAAACCCGAACGAAAACCGTATTGATTTTTGGCTAATATGTTATATTTATCCAAAAACTTCTTGAGTGCACGATTCAGTACTTTTTCTAAGACTTTTGATAGGGCAGATAGTACCGATATGGGTCGATAATTGTTGACGCAGTCTCTGTCCCCACTCTTATGGATCGGATGTATAATTGCCTTTTTAAATACTTCGGGGAAAGCTCCGGTATTTATAGCGCGATTACAGATATGTGTGACGAGAGGAATCAATACCTGCCGACATTGCCTTAACACAATAGACGAGATACCGTCCCAGCCTGTAGCACAGTCAGGGCGGAGCTGTAAGATGATGGTTTCAATGTCAGATTCAGTTACTTCCATAATAACCAGAGAGTTACGTGGGCCGTTTATAGGGGAGGTGAGAGAAATTGGAAATTCAGGGGAACGGTTGCAAGTAGTGGATGCTGAAGAAAGGATTTTATCAGCCAAGTTTTTCCCTATGTCTGTAAAAAAGTTGCAGACATAGTTGGCAGATGTTTTGGGGTCATTTGTTATTCTTAATAGCTCTGAGGGACTTATAATAGGTTTACAGGTGTTTGTTATGCTCTTTATGGCTTTCCACAAGGCCTTTGGATTATTTCCTGCTTCATCTATTTGACGCTTATCGAAGGCTATTTTTAATTTACGGATGAGGTTGTTACAAAAGTTACGATAACGGGTATAGTTTACTTTGAGAATTATATTATCTGGGGACTTTTTGGAGTTTGTGTGTAATCTATCGCGATTTTTAATACAGCGGAGTAACCCCGGTGTCATCCACGGCTTCAAAATTCTATTCCTCCTGGTGACTGTGATCGTTCGTGTGTTGTTGGCTATGATGCACGAAACCATGGATACAAGGATATTTGCTGCTGAGTTCGCATCCTCAGTTAGTAGTATATCTGTGAAGTCGACGTTCTCTAGATCTGTTTTTATTTTACAGTAGTCCGTACAGGATCTAATGGTAGAAGCATGTCGAGAGGGATTAATTTTATCAATACATAAAATAATTGGCATGTGGTCTGTTATGTAAGATTCCAGTACTAGTGTCGTGGAGGGCAGATTAGGTTTTGTCAGCAGGTGGTCAAGGCAGGCACTGAACCTCGTAGGGTAGGTATGTGTTGGAAATAAGCCATGAGTTGCGTTAAAAGTTAGATATTCCTCCCGTAAAGCGTCCGAACTATTGGGGCATATATCAATGTTTATATCAATATCATAAGAAAAAATTATAATTAAATAATAATTTCATAAATTTTTGCGGGTCTTCATTATTATTTTACTTTTTTAATATATTTTATCTATTTGGGAACCCTGGGGCTAATTGACAAGAAAATGGCACCGGAAAATTTTCGACATAGTTTTTAAACTATCTACAATTTCAAATATTTAAATGATATTGAAATCGTAAATACGCAGCACCGGTGGCCGTAGTGGTTTAAGTGGCACGTTCCTTAACTGAATTCCAATTAGCCCCGTAGTTTACAAATAGCGCCGCTTTCTGGTGTGTTAAATTCAGATTGCCGTTTACATTTTGCTAGCCCCCTTTGAGATGCTGCGTCCAGGTCGCCTTGTCGAAAGGGGTTTATTAAACGGGTCTTAGTTAGGCTATACAGAAGAGCAGGCCGCACAGGCAGCATAGTTCAGACACAGTTTTACAATCCATACAGTTGTGGTACGCCTACACGGGTGGTGGTGGCATCGCCCGATATCAAATGCGTTGCCCAACTGTATGAATTGTAAAACTGTGGCTAAACTATATTGCCTGCGCAGCTTGCGCGCCCGTATACGCTTAGGCTGGTATTCCACTTATCAAATATCTTTGTCCAATGTCGATGTCCAATATTTGATCAAATTTCTTTGAATGATGCTCATTCCACTTGTCCAATAATTTTGTCCAAGATTTTGCGTAGTCTGGGAATATGGAGCGACTTTATATGCTGCTATTATCATTAGATTATTATTAAGAAAGATAAAAACATAACAAAAAACCTTTGGGTGAAGCCATGGATCGAAAGGAAAAAAAAACCGTCGTAGTTATATACACCTCTTAACGTTTTGTTTTATTTTTGTAATCTTGGTGCCTCGTATTATAAAGACATTCATTGCTTTCATAAGCATTTATCAAAAATTTCGTCGTTGAAATTATCCACGAAATTTAGTTGCAGTCATTTGGATTTAAATGACATTAATCTTTGATCAAATATCGGTGTTGCTAGTACATTTGATGAAGTCGATCAATTTATTTGATTTGACAAAGATATTTGATAAGTGGTATACCAGCCTTAGGCTTTAGGTGTAAACACAGACTGTAGTACGTGGACACACTGGGCTAGTATCATCAATAGCCTAACCGCAATCCCCTGCTGGTCAAAGATGACCAGCTTTTTCAATAGCGGGTTGCTAGTCTTCCTAACATGCTCTGCTGGGTCACCACGCTGCGCTGGGTAGTCTGTCTAAATCGACGAGGATGTATTTAGGCATTTTGGGCTTATTCCCGTTGAGTCACACCCTGATATGCAACAGAGTGACCCGACGGGAAAAATATTTTTCTTTTATGTAACAATGTGACACAACGCAACTATTTTTTCCCAATGGGTCACAACGAAATATAACAGTGTGACTGAACGAGAAAAAGATATCCACTTGAGTAACACTGTGACACGACTGCACTTTATGTTCCCGTTGAATCACACCGCTACCGAATAGGTAACGATATCAAAAAAAGGGATAGGGAGATATTTGTGGCATTGTGTCACAGGTGTGACTGAAAAGGTTTTTTTTCCGTTGAGTAACAGCAACGGGAAAAAACGTATTTTCGAAGACAGACACAAAGTTATATTGCAGCATCACAAAAATAAAATTGTATTAAAGGAATTTGCCATGAAAATAAATAACCACAATTGTGTATAAATAGGGATAAAACACAATATTGTCGTCCTTTGGATATCCACTTACATTTTATATATCACGTGCAAGGAACAAAATTGGACTCGCACTCACAATCTTTTTATTTTTCTCGGCGCGTACGTAATCCTGCAGGTTCTTTTAACACAAAGAATATACGTATATAATACACGTATAGGTGCAAAAACTGTTGGAACAGCAAGAACTGGAACAAAACCGATGTTTTTCGACAAAGGCACGACACTATAGCGGAGTCTTTGTGCACAATAAAGGGGTTTCCATTCCCGGTATTTGGCACAAAGGGGACCATTTAAAACGAGTATCAAGCAAAAGTTCCAATTATTTATACCCATTTTCAAGGGCGTTGCGGAACACGGTGATATAACTGTTGGGTATACGACAAAAATGGGTTTTTCATTGTTTAGATTTTGGGCGTTGAGTAATGTGTTTACAATGATACCTTTTTTGATTTATGGTACCCATAGTACACCTTGTCCAGTGTTTAAATTTGTCCATTGAAGAAGAATCATTGAAGTAATTCATCTTTATAAAAAAAAATGCTATTAAGTAAGAGCATTACCTGAGAATGGCTGTACCGAATTTAGCTATTTTTTTGTTGAAAATATTGGTAATATTTCGAATGAGGTTTTTATGAAAAGAAAAATTGGAAAAGTTGCCCGGAATATCAAATTGGCAAATTCGGGAAAACTGCGAGTGAAACCGCTGGTCACAGCTAGTATGTAATAAAAAGTCCTTGCGTAGAATAAGGCAGTTCCTTTATGAGTACTAAAATATGATCGATAATCAAATGGCCGAAAGGTTCTGAAGGCTTCCTCCTAAAGATCGTGGAAATCCGCTGGATGCGAGAAGCACAGGACGGGTCGATGTGGCGATGCTTGGGGGAGGCCTATATCCGGCAGTGGACGTCTTTCGGCTGAACGATGAATCAAATAGCAGACATTAGTACCGATCTGTCATAGGGTATACAGGTGTTAACCAATTCGTGTAATTCCTTCAAACCACATGATCTATTAATGGTATAGATTAACCCCGCACGAAATTTAGATTGATTTAAAATAAAATAAAGTTTCTTTTTTCCCAAATATTTTTTTCATGTGATAGAAAATTTTGATGCCGTGCATAAATGAATGAAGGCACGGCGACACAGCTGACGGGAACGACTAGTCCGATATCGCTCCATACAGTCAGTTAACTTGGGACGCTAAAATTACTCAGGATACAGAATAGCATGGTTCATTTTTTTTTTTTTTTTTGTTTATTTTTATAAAAACTTATGCAGGGTCAATCCGTGTCACCAGTAGGTCACGCGGTTTGAAAGAATTACACGAATTCATTTACACCCTGTATAATGGGCAAAGTATAAAGGACCGTTCAGACTACTATGCTATAATTTAAAGCATACTGCAAATATTGTAAAGCACAGCGATATCGGCCAGTATACATTTTATATCGTCAGTGGAGTTCTAGCAGTGCGTAAGTCATTTTGTGACAAAAACAGACAACACTGCGAAAGCCACAATATTACTTGAAATGAAAAAGATTATTAGGATTTTCAAAGGTTTATTAAATCATCAAAGAGTTTATTTGTAATGATAATTAAAAACAATATTGCGTTCAGCGTAAGTTACGCTCGTTTTAAATAGCTTTTTCACTCTCTTGTAAAGTAGCCATTTTTGACTTCCGCACTGTTAGAACTTCACTGACGATATGGACACGTTCACACAAAGCTCTACTATAAAGTTTTAGATTGCTGTGTGTAAACTTGAGCGATTCTCAAAGCTATATCGTACGTTTCTCTAGACCCCGCCCCGCCTCACTTCTACCCCGTCCGTCGCCCGACGGATCGCTGTCAATTAATTTGTTGTACATAGTAAATTGGCTTGCGATATAACGTATAGTGTGAACGTCATGCTATACAACGTGTTACATAATTCCCTTTAAAAAAGAAAATGTTAATCAAGTAGTCTTTTAAGGTTGTTGTCATTTACCTCTCAGAGGAAATTAGGTAAGAATGTAAATAACTTTCTGGGTAGTCTAAGTACTCTTTACTTTTATGTTTTCAGTTTTGCGTTTCAATGACGATTTTATTTTATGATTTGTCCAAATTTTTTTTTGGGTCTTAATTTTATTTTAAAACTAGCGACCCGCCCCGGCTTCGCTCGGATGCAATGTATGATACATATAAACCTTTCTCTTGAATCACTCTATCTATTAAAAAAGTCCGCATCAAAATCCGTTGCGTAGGTAGTTTTAAAGATCTAAACATACATACTCGTAGGGACAGACAGACAGCGGGAAGCGACTTTGTTTTATACTATGTAGTGATATTGCCAATAGACTCTTTACAAGGGACCTTTTAATCCCCTTTCAGCTTTAGGGGTATTTTTGTAACACGTTGTATAGTTATAGCTTACTAGCTTTTGCCCGCCGCTTCGCTCGCGTTAGTTTATAATAAAAAAAAAACTCTTAACACACTACTAAAGTTTCTTTAATAATATTCATGATTCGAAAGACACGTGGCGCCATCTATTATCGTTATTGTTGTTTTTCTCGGGACCGGTACTGTTTTTTGGAATGAAAGGTACCCTATGTCCGTTTCTGTATAACTGTCAACGTACCTATACGAAAAATTTCAGCATGATCGATTCCGTGGTTTAGGCGTGAAAAGGTAACAAACAAACAAACTTACTTTTGGATTTATAATATTAGTTAGGATGACGTAATGTGCTATACTATAATAGCGAAATAGTATAGCGTAGTCTGAAGGTTTCTATTTCTTCTTCATTATGAAAGTATTTTTCTCTCTCAACTGAGCCTATCATAGTCCACGGCTTAACTTAAACTAAAATTTTATGGCACACACACGATGGCCCATAAGGTTCAGTTTCTACTTCAAACAAAAAACTAATAATCTAGTTCTCTCAGCAAAGTTCTCAGCTTGGGATTGGTAATGCTCGATAAATAGCGATAAGTTTGAACCGTATCTCCTGGGATCTAATCAGCGATTGTTGGTGTTCACTTGTCTGCCTCCCTTCAGGAATTACCGACCTCTTATTTATCTACGCCATCTTTATTTCTAGGAAACAGCCGTAGGGCTTTGTTTTAACTTTCTATTAGCTTTCTTTTTTATTAGGTACTATCTTTATTCTCAAGATATCTTTATCTTATAATTTACAGTGATTTTCTTGGAATGTGTTTTAATGAGAATTAATCTCAACCGCCCAAGTGTACTGAAAACTATACGGCCGCCATTGTTTATCTATTGTGTCTATAATTACAGTACTACACAGCAGTGGCGTAGGGTGAAGTTTCTTAAAAGGGAAGCCGGACCAAAAAATTATTACCTTGCTCAAGTGTGTTGCGTGATTTCCAGTAACTACTCGTTTCGAAAGGGAAGCCGATAGGAATCGGGTTGTATGGAGCCTTCGCCACTGCTACACTGGTTAACTATGTTAGTTGTTTTGTACAGGGTGTAAACAAATTCGTGTAATTCCTTCAAGCCGCATGATCTAATGGTGACACAGATTGATCACGATTGGCAACAATCCGAATTCAACAAAAAAAAAATTTTCGGGTTCAAAAAATCATGTTCTATTTTTGAGTCATTTTAGCGCCCGAGTCAATTGACTGCGCGGAGCGTTATCGTGCTAATCGTGCCCGCCAGCTGTATTGCCGTGTTTTCATTAATTTATGCCAGGCATCGAAATATTGTACCAAAGAAAAATATTTTTATTGCAATTTTTTTTTTGTTTTTTCTTTTTTTTAACCTTATTGTGTGGTTTTGATAGGATCACTTACCGCAACCGCAAGAAAAAAAAGTTATTTTTAAATGTTTAATCTTGCTAAATCTTGTTCAGGGTTAATCTATACCTTATAGTTTAGCTTCCTTTTAGCTTTTGTAAATGTGAGAACTTCTTAAACTTGCTAGATGCCTGGATACTTATTTAAAGTAGTGACCTATTATTTTGCATTTTTTTTGTTCTGTTAATTCCTGCTCTCAAGACTACATTGCTCTCTTATAACTTTATTTACTCAAATTGTTAAAGATATTGATTTTAAAAGAGCAACCATGGAGTTTCTAGCCGGTTTTTCTCCAAATGAAACGACAAATGGAAACCGTGCACCTAAATCACACTTTTCATAAGCGCCTGTAAGTAATGATTTACGTGAAATGAAAAAAAAGATTTTGATTTTACAAGATACTAATTTTTAAGGACAGTCGACACAAAGCCGCCCTCTGCCTAATCTTCGGCATAATTCTAGTCGGCAACTCTCGGCTTAATTCGGCCGCCACTAGACCGTTACTAAGTTTTATTTAGAGGTAGACAAACTAAATTATGAATTTTAAGTAGCTTTTCCAAGCTTTGTATAAAAGGATTTGGGAATAATTTTACGCGATAGGTAATAAAAGATTTATTTTTTATTGAAATTCTTCGGACGCTGTAATTTGGCACGATCAATCAATATTTCAGCGGACGACCTTTCGGGTGATGCTAGAGGAAGATTTTAAAACATTCTACCACAGCGTACCTACTTACTACATATAGTGGGTCAACGCCCATACATTTGACAGGTCCTATGAAATGTCAAAATTATGTAGGGGCAGAGGTTATGTCCCAAGTATGCAGTATGGCTACTCGGGACATAACCTCCGCCCCCTTCACCCCGAAACCCCCCGCACGATTGCTCTGCGACAATGTTCTACGTTGACCGACTGTAAGGAGTAAGATATAGGTAGACTGTGATTCTACTTTGTATTTATATTACTAGAGGTCGCCAGCGGCTTCGCTTGCGTGTATGTCGTTTATCGCGTAATCCGCGTTTTCTGAGGTCAAAGTAGCTTATGTCCTTTTCCGGGTTCCAGACTCTCTCCGTACCGAGTTTCATCAACATCAGTCCAGCGGTTTAGGCATGAAAGCGTAACAGACAGACAAACTTTCGCGTTTATAATATTACTAAGGATTTATTTAAAACAAAAAACGGTACGTAAAGTTTTTTTTGGTATTTTTTTCTTAAAGATTAGGCTATTTAAAGAAACCAATTTGTATACTTTTGTTTTCTACAATTTTTTTTTTATTTTTTAAAAGTTTTTCTAGTGATGATGTCACGCGATAGGAGGGGTTACTATAGAAAAAGAAACCAATTCTTTGTCCACGCCAAGTTTAATACCATAGAGTTTTCCTACGTCACGAAAAAGGAAGATAGTCACTTAGAGGTCAAATAGATGTCAAGTGAATTCATGCGTTTCGGCTAAAATAAACACTATCTTATAATTTTAAGAGCTGAAAATTGCAAATAAGGTTTACCAAACTAAAACCTCAAAACGGTTTTGGAATCAGCATAGGTTAACTTTTACTTAACATACCGAATTGCCTACTACACTTATAGGGTCTCCAAAATGAGTAGGGGATCACTTTAGTATATTAGAATTAGAAAAGACTTAAAATAATACACAGCATTTGTAAAACTGTGCAGCTTTGTTGTGAAAAATATCCACCTCTGGTTGCTGAGCGATTAAGGCGTTGAGCAGTGTGATTTAGTTACTTTAATTAAAACGGTCTTAGACCTATTACAATAACTAAAGATAGTAATAGAAGACGACACATACAATACAAGGAAAACAAAAATAAAAATGAAAAATATATTCTAAAAATTCTAATAAACTCTTTCATAAATCCCTTCTTTCACTCGTTCATGATGCATTCCTCTCGCAGTACTCCAGACATTCCGACAAAATCATCCTCCATTCGTCCGCAAACATATCAAAATTCGGTTTGGCGTCCAGAAGGGGATTGAGCGCAGTGAGACTTCGCGGTATGACTTGACTAGTTCCGCAGCACTGCCAAAATGACCCACCAAGAATATTGCTTTCTCCTGTGGTCAAAAAGGATTCGTTTTTGCTTACCAACATCTTTATTTCAAAATTGGGCATATAAATAAACTCGTAAGGTAATTTTATCTGTGATATCTACCAACGCACGGGAGGGTCTACGGTGCAAAGCTATGGGTTCATTGCTTCATTATTGGTGAAGATACAAGAGTTTATTTTAACTAATAGTGAATCTTCCATTTAACATGAAACGTGGCAAACATTCAGTTATTGCCGTAGAAAGAGTAAAAGACAACGTAGAAACGAGGAGAGAGATACACTTTTCTTAGACGAAAATCACAAAACGTCATATCACGTCACAAAGTAATGCTACATTTATTTTGTACCAACAAACAGTCGAAAAAAGTCTCATCTATCAAAGAAAAAATCCAGTGTAACGCAATAACCCATATATCACAAATTACACATGAGCTGCGACGAAATACCCAGAGAATTTCTCAACGTAGCTCGAAGCGGGGAAAATACGTATAAAAAAGCAATCACGCTGGGTAGCGTCGGTGGTAGATTGATTTCATTAGTTGGCTATATCGGAAGAACTCCGTGCGGTAGGTGGCGGAGTGAAAAAACACCTTTGCGGGCCGCACGCGAGCAATATCTTGGTCTTTTAAAAAAAAAAAGAATACGCGGCAAACTGTGACGGATTCTTGAGCTTTTAAAAGCATTTCGTGACGTCACCTGACGTTCTTGGTTTGAAAAATGAGTTTTTGTTTAAGAGAAATCTTTTCTTTGTTTTCTTTTAATTTGTGTTGTTAGCTGTATTTTTGAGATGTTAATAATTATGTGTATTTAGTAGTAGTACATATAGAGGAGCTCGTGGCTAAATAATTACGACCGCATAGACCGATCTTCCGGGTTAAGCCACGCTTGCCGAGGTTGGTCTGTGGATGGCTGACCATTTACCATAGCGAGTTTCCTCCGTGCCTCGGAAAGCACGTAAAGCCGTTGGTCCCGGCTGTCATTTGTAGATCTTTGACAGTCGTTACTGTTGGTCAGAAGCCAGAAAGTCTGACAACCAGTCTTACCAAGAGTATCGTATTACCCAGTTACTGGGTTGTGGAGGTCTGATAGGCAGTCGCTCCATGTAAAATACTGATATTCAGCTGCATCCGGTTCGACTGGAAGCCGACCCCAACATAGTTGGGAAAAGGCTAGGCAGATGATGATGATAGTAGTAGTACATATGTCGTGGCCATATCGTAGAATTGATCACTTCATGATGTGGCCGGCCATTTCATGAAATGGTTGTATTTCATGAAATGGCCAACTAAAATTGGCCATATCGTTGAAACGTCAACGTTTAATGATATGGCCATCCACGTTTGGCCATATCATTAATGTAGGGTTTCCATGATATCAAAGGTTTAATAAAAAATCCAAAAAAAGGAAGTACGTACCATGCAAGCAAAGAAAGAAAGAAAGAAAGAAAAAATATTTATTTTGGACTCACACAGACAGTTACAAAATCAATGTAAGTATAAAAAACAAAAACAAATAAAAAATAAAAAACTACCTGCACGAGGCCAAAAAAGGCTCCTATCTCAGCATAATGCTGCGACATTTAAAAAAAACAAAATGTCGCAGCGCTGGTTTTCAGATAGGACCATAGTGATGCCACGGGCAATAACGACACAAATATTATATAGATTTCATACGTACAATAATAAATATAATTAAATACTAACTACTAAATAAAGGAATAAATAGTTTATTATAATCATAATGTGTTACGTGTGTGTGTGCGTACTAATAATTATTAATAATAAAAAAGGAGTAGACTACGGAATTTCGACCCACAAAATATCGATGCACGTTACCGCGAAAGTTTAATAGCTTGATTCACCAACAATTAAGGGGATCTGGCGCTCGGCGGCCGCTACCGCGGCACGCTCGCTTCGCTCGCTCGCCTTCGCGCGTTATTGGTCACTGTTCTAACCTAACCTAACCCAAATGATCCAATATACTAAATAGTAAATGTTTGCAGTAACGTGCATCGATATTTTGTGCTGTAGTTTCACAGGTTAACCAGATAAATAATCGAACAAATAAAATTCTATGAAAAGTTCACCCGCAGTTACCATGAAGTCATATTTTGAAATCTAATAATAGTCCATTAATTTTCGTTGCGTGGTACTTTACTTATTATTATTAGCTTTTTTGTCAGAATAATTGTCCGCCGCCATGATGCATCACAAAAACAAAACGATATCAGCGCCTCTAACGGTGAATAATGTAACTATTTTACGATATGATCACTAATGTTTGACCATATCATGAAGTAGCCGTGCGTTTAGCTGATCATATCGTTAAACTCATTCATTTCTTCACTCATTCATTCATTGATCTGGCCAGGGCATTTCATGATGTGGGCAGCGGGTATTGGCCATTTCATGAAATGCAACCATTTCATGAAATGGCTGGCCACATCATAAAGTGATCAATTCTATGATCTGGCCACGACACATACATCATTTTTATTTACACGGTTAACACCTACACTAACGGCCTTTTTCAATAACCTATCTATCGGCGGTTTTGCCTACTAGAGATAGAAATTTGACATAAGCTCCATAGAAGTAATGTCAAATTTCTATCTGTAGTAAGGCAAACCGCCGATAGATAGGATATTGAAAATGGCGGTAAGAGTGTTTCTTTATTTTGTATTTAGGCAGTCGTTTCTTTGATTTCGCTTTCGTCTAGGCTTTGAGAGTCTATTACTTGATGACAAAAAATTTGTCAATAATGATATAATTTAAGATTATTATTTCTGTACATAAATCTGTTACATACACTTTTACAAGTCAATATAATGTTTTTTTTTAACTAAATGGCACCGGTATTATTTTTCTGACGCTAATCTAAGAACTGAGAAGAAAAGCCGAAACAAACTATGAAGTAAAGGTCTCTTTTAAAGTCTAGACAATGTGGTATAAAACTATGCAAGTGTAACAATGTAGGGCAACGTCTGGAATGGCCTTTTGAGGAAACAGCCATAGCAGCTTTGACTTGACCGGTCCCAACTGACGGCACCCATGCATCAGCCATCATGTAGCTTAACCTTATTTTAGGGAGCTCAACAACCCGACGCACGACGCTACCAATCTGCCAACCGCCATACAGTTCTACGAAAGTCGTGTATAAAGCTAGCCTACATGGTACTCACATTCACAATTTAATAAATAAAAAAAATAAGCTAGTGTCTGGGAAGAAAAGCCGAAAAAAACTCAGAGGTCAAGGTCTCTTTTAAAGTCCAGACAATGACAATCCTAATTACCTACGAACATTGAAACGCAAGGCTCATCAGCGGCTATGGCCGACGGTACAATCAATCAAGCAAATAGTAGTCTGTCCCTGTAGACTGTTGGAGATAGATATCTCTCAAGAAAGTACGAAGTACTGTTTGTAGTCATTACGTCTAGCAGGCGGATTTTGACCCCAGGTCCAATGTTCTGGTGAATAGACGCTTCTGCCCATTATAGGAATTGAGGTTATAAAGTAAAACAGTTGGTCCACCATCTAGCGATCATCAGACCCTCGTTGGTCAACGATAACTTGCACCGTGTGCAGGGGAAGTTGGGCGGGATAACTGGAATCGTTTGGTTACAGCAAGTACGTCTGAAGTCCGCCTTACGTGACATCCTACGTGAGCGATCTAGAAGCGACGCGAAAACAACAATCAGTCGATACCTATTGAAGTAGCCTACGTGACCAAACGTACGTGGAGTGCGGTGCGGCGCGGCATGGCGCGCCGCGAAGCGAAGCGAACGCAATCAGTTGGCTTGATATTTTCGCGCGAACTGGATGCGGTGCCGTACAATGCTACTGTGCTGCTGAATGACGGCAGCGCGCGGCGGGCGGTTCGTGAGCTCGTTGGGCAAAGCCGCCGCTTCGCACCGCATCGCATTGAATTCGCGTGTCACCGCATCGGATCGCTTCGCAATTAGCGTCGCTTTGAACCGCCTACGTAAGACGCCGCGTAACATCAGAAGGCCAATTCTCGTAATTAAAAATTCTCAAAATATAGTTTCGATCTAGTCTCAATCTCAGACCAAATAAAAAACCAAGACAGAGCGCTGTCAACAGTGACGTGAGGCCGGTTTCGTAAACATGTGTGCACTTAGTGAGGTGTAGTTTGATTGTAGGTTGATTGAAAAATGTTGTAAATGTGTGCGTGTGTGCGTGTATGCACAGAGCGAGCGGAGGTGTAGTTTTCGTTCGCAGTGTTCTGTCTTGGTTTTTTAATTGATCTGAGATCTCAGTCTAGTTTCAATCTCATAAATATGACAAATGGTATTCTTGTTCGTTAACAAGCAACGTCAAACGTGAGATTATATTGAAATGAGATTGAAAGTTGACTGAAGCCAAAAGGGTATTCTGGTTACATTATGTACTGAGCCATTTTGACAAGTTCAGATTCTCATTTATTTCTAGAATTTTAGTCAATGACTGTTGATATCGGTATGCTATCGGTAATGGATTTTAAGTTGACTGAATTGACATTATATCGAGATAGACTGAAACCGGACCGAACTTTAAGTGAACCAGAATACCATTTTTTATACAATTCATAAGTAATTTAATCTCAGTTCGGTCAACCTTCAGTCTTACTTCAAATTACGAGAATTGGGCTTCAGGTTTGGTGATATTCTTCTTTTTATTTCGTGTCGGTACGAGCTATACGAGAATAGCTCATGCCGCGCCCGTGCTTAAAAGATTAGCCAGTCAGCAAGGTTGGTAGCGAGGCTGACTACCCAGGGTGGACCGGATGTACTTAAGTATCCTCACTTAATGGAGGCTTTTTTCATGCATCCTAAGTGCGATAATGTTACAAATATAAAATTATTTTATTAGGTACTTACATTTATTTTTACAGCAGTACCTAAATCCGATATACTGTCAGTCAAATATAAATTGTTCTTCTAAGATATATTTGTAAAATATTTTATTTCGTTACTTAAATAAATTTGAATTGTGTTTCGATTCACATCACAGAGGGTATGTAAAGAACAATGGCAAAATCATTGCTGAGATTTAGATAAGCGTCTAATGGTAAGAGGTATATTAAAAAAAGCCTAATTTTTTTCTAGTTATTCTTGTAGCTTTAACATTTAAAAACGAACTCTCTGAAAAAAATTATATTACATTTCAAAGTTTTACTGATATTCCCGTTAATTCGAATAATTTTTATTTGTTCTCCATGCTTCTTTAATTTTGCAACACTTTGAGAGATGCCCTTATAATTAATTTCGAAGATTTTTTCCAGCTATGTTAATACATTTAATGCTCAATTATTTTATAAGATGTTTTATTTCGATTAATGAATTATTATTCAATAATTCGTGAAACAAATACCAAAATAAAGACAGCAAAACTTGGTGTATATTAGGAAAGAAATATATTTTCTATAATCCTGTTCACCTAATAGAAGTATATGAAAAAATAAGTATAGCAACACAGACATGACAATGCTTTCTTTCAAAAACTGTCACTGTCAATCCTAGAGTTGTCAAATATCAGTATATTATTAGGCCCCTAGTAGACGAGATCGAGGCGCCGGGTGAATCCCGGCCAAACTCGTAGACGATATGTTTTGTACCCGCTAGCTAGCCGGGTTATGTGCCACTTATATAGGATGCGCCGTGCGTACAACCGGCCTCCGCAAGGAGTGCACATAGGCCACCGTACCAGTTTGAGCACAGGGTAGCCACGTCGTAACCGATCACGGCGGCAAGCTGGGCCATCGTTAGCAACGGTGTCGTCAAAATAGCTCCATACTGTCCCATACATATCCGACATCCAGACTTACTACGGTTTGAAACTGTGCGTAGCCGGTAGCCACGGTCCTAAAAATAGTGTTGTCAGCAAGGGGCCTAACTTTACTGCTTACACGGCTACGCTTTGTCGTTGGACATAATTATTATAATTATATTATATTCGGTGATAGTACTACGGCTTCTGACAAATATTTATAAAAATTCTACGTTGCGTTAATGTTACGTTGTACTACTCACAACGGACTACGATTTCACTCCTCGATTTGGAGTTGAGAAATGAAAAGTGGCACATGGATTTTGTGGATTTTTCTGTGTAGTGATTGACCAAGTCTCAGGGGGAGTGGAAATACTTCTTTAGTAAGAGGGAGAATAAAATCATGGTACGTGTCATCATGGAGGAAGTAACTTACTAAAATGTTCATTGTCATGACATTGGTGTGTTACAAAGGAACCAAGGCATCAAAGAAATAAAGCAGCACCAGCAGAATTGTTGTGTTACTCATTAAGAAGAGCAAAAGACAAATAAATGTAATAACAAGCCCTACATCTTACAAAGTAGATTTTTTAATTTTTACTGAACTCCTAACTGTAACCGAAACTGTACACCTATGTTCATACAAAACTATAACCGAGGGATGTGCTCACAAATTATTGCATAGGCTAGGGTGTTTATATGGATTTCATTGAATTCACAACATTTTTTAGAACGATGTTTCGTTGGTTAGGGCATCAGGCATAATGCTAGGCGGCTAGAATATCAAAGTGATATTCATGGGATTTTTAACAGAGAGATCTGCTGCACTGATGAAAGATAGAATGAAATTACCTACTTAATAAAAAATATAATTTGTTTCGTATAATCATAAATATTGTAACCTAAATATATTTTATGAGCTATTTTCTCAAATCCTAGGGATAAGTGGCGAATCGCTCATTTCATCAGAAAAGGCTCAGTTTCCAATGACGTATTATAAATAGACACGTCATGCATCAACATCACGGCACTCAAAATCAGCGTAAATAGGTACTATCGGTAGCTGGATAGCTACATAAACGTACGAAAAAGGAAAGAAAATTAAATGTCACATAAGGAATTCCTGTTGTTAGAGAGAGATAAATATGTATCTTAGGTTACGTCATTATTTTTTGGTGCATGCTCATTGGTCGAGCGCGTACAAAAAGAGGCATGTGGGGAAAAATTGACACTCAATTTTCTCGTGTTGATATAAGTAGGTAAGTAGTAGATTTTTGGGTAAAATAATATTATTCTCTATCCTTAAAATTATGAATGCAGTATTTAGCAACAGTATTTATAGTTATTTAATTAATAAAACAAAATGTAATATAAACATAAAAATCTTTATCTACGAGTATATAATCAAAGAAATCAAGTAAGAATCTCATACGTATGTTAAATGTCTGTGATGACCTCTTGCTGAGATAGGTACGATTCGAGTATTGGTCTATTATATTGATCATTAGGTTTAATATAACATATTATTATATTCAAATAATATAATTAATCGAAATAAAAACAATGTAGGTTTTATAAACACTGGTGCAAAGTTGCCGATTTTCCTCGCTAGCCGCCATTACGCTGCATCGAAAAAAATTAAATTAAATAAATATTTTTCTTGATATTTACGCATGAAATGAGACTTTTTTTATCTTTTACAGTTGCAGTATTATTATTACATTTTCTATACACACAGGACGGCATTTTTTTTCGCTAATAGAGAAAGTTATTACAAACAAGTTATTTCAATTTCAAGTACAGCCGCGGCAACGGTTGCTATGCGACTAAATGGATGTCAGGCAATTACCTTGCATTCATCTAGCCACTACAGAGCGCGGGCAACGTATCTATAGTAGTTTATATTATCATTGTCAGTTTCATTATGAATTAAAAAAATAGTTGCGAATACACAAAGCCTACGATGACACGAAGACGTCAATTTATTTATACAGATAAAGTGATGTATCAAAGTTCGCCATTGTTCTTTCTATTTCTAGTTAAGCAAAACTTCAAACTAGAATATCTTGAATTCGATAGTCTCTTTAGTAGTAAACCTGAAGACAAATCTGTTCAGGAATTCAAGCTCTATACTTTTACATATGTTTCAATAGCAGACGCAAAAGATTATTTCAACAATAGTTTGTTTGAGAGTTTGCCGTTGTTCTTTATTAAAGAGTAAATATACTAGACAAGAAGACAGGTTTCCAATGGATAATAAAATACGTTATTTTTGTTGAAGAGAACAAAGAAATTGTACATCAGGTATTTTATTAAATGTGGCGTGTAAAATTAATTTATTGTTTTGTTACATCTTTTTTGGGAAAATCATGTCTAGTTTAAAACGACTTTGAGGTGTCTCTGTACCATGCGATTGACCATGCCCTGCGTTTTAACGAATACATTAAATAATTCAAACTCAAACTCAAACTCAAAACTCATTTATTCAAAATAGACTAGAATTACTTAGTTCTTTTTGAACGTTAGTTTTACAATATTATAGACATCCCACAAAAAGCCCTCCCTTCACCGCTTCCTAGTGTTTTTGCTGTGAAGAAGAAACGGCGCAACAAACTCCCCAGCAACACAGATATGTCTGTCAAGTGAATAAATTGATTGACTCTATACAACAAAAATCATCATATTTTTTACAATAATAAAATTATGCAAGTACAGGTAAAAAAAAAATTAAAAATAAAGTATATAAATCAATTCTGTATGAATTGTGTTAAATCATAATCGTATCTAACTAATATAGATACATCATAAACCTACATCTAAAAACTATTGGTTACCAGGGAAGCCACATGTGCAGAAAAGAACTAGCGCCACACGTCCCTATCGTCAACATAGTCGTTTATCTTATAGTATGCCTTTTTAATGAGAACTGATTTAACGTGAGATTTAAATTTGCCCTCAGTGAGATCCGTAATTGATTTGGGAAGCTTGTTATAAAATCTAACACAGTTTCCTAGGAATGACTTATTCGTTTTGGATAATCTAAATTTAGGGACTACTAATTTGTGTTTGTTCCTAGTATTTATATTATGAACGTCGCTTTTTACACTATACATTGGCAGATTTTTACGTACAAACATAATGTTTTCAAAAATGTAAAGGGAAGGCATCGTCAGAATATTAATCTCTTTAAAGAAATCTCTAAGGGACTCCCGAGGGCCCATATTATAGATCGCGCGGATTGCCCTCTTCTGTAATATAAATATCGAGTCGCGATCGGCCGCTGCCCCCCACAGCAGAATACCATAAGACATAATGCTGTGGAAGTACGCAAAATAAACAAGTCGGGCAGTAGGTATGTCAGTTAGCTGTCTAATTCTTCTGACTGCAAAAGCAGCAGAACTTAACCTACTAGAAAGGGCAGTTATATGAGAGTAATTAGATCTATATTTGTTCTATCGAAACATGCATATTACGCAATTTGTTCCGTTTTAGTTTTTTTTTTAAATGACTTCTTCTGTAACAGTTAGCCAGCGATGTACTTTTAAATTACGAACTTTAAAAAAAGAAAATCTAGATAGGTGATTAGTTCTACATTAACTCTAATTACTTGTCTACTTTTTATTCATAAAATTCATTACTTTAAGTTAAAAAAGACAATACAAAGAAGTAAACCTAGCGATGTATTGTAAAATAAATTATTATTATGATAATGTTAATAATCAATATTGACTCTACGTTTTTAATTTTTATTATATCATCCCATTTTATGTGTTTTTAAATTGCCAGGTAATTTCTAGAAGTAAATGAAACTAATAGTTTATTACAAAAAAAAATCTAAGCAGGTATTTCAAAATTTAAAAATAAAAATGAATTGTAATTGGGACAAAACTGTCACATTATAAGCGAAAGAAATTCATTTACTTCGAAATAGTTTCGTACAAATTCCGTTGAAAAATTGCTAATAGCCCGTGAGCCAGAGGGTATATTTTGTCAGTCATTTCCTCTCAAGCGATAACTCGTGGTATGCTTCAGAGAGTTGTATTAAGCAGCGTGGTGAACGTCAGCTGCCGCTCCGTGGGTGGGTTGGGCCCAGGCAGCCCCTCAAACACGTAAAAAAAAGTTTTCAGTCATTTCCTCCCGACTGAAAATTTGTTAAATGATAGTTAACGCAGTTATTCGAAGATAAAAAAAAGTCAGCTGGCCGTACCATGGTGGATTATACGTCAGCTGGTCACATGAACATGCAAAAAAATTTTTTTTGTTCAGTGATTTCCTCTCACTTGAAAATTTGTCAGATGATAGTTTACATGCTATTTTGAATAAATAAAAACGTCAGCTGGATCTATGTTGGTGGAAAGGTCGTCAGCTGATGCAGTGAAAGTTGGAGCATGGGAACCAGACGTGAGCGCCGATCGCTTATTTAAATACGTCAGCTGACGGGTTTTCCACCAACATAGAGCCAGCTGACGTTTTTATTTATTCAAAATAGCATTTAAACTATCATCTGACACATTTTCAAGTGAGAGGAAATGACATAACTACAGTTATTCGCAATAGCTTCATGCACGCGCCCTTATATGTACCTACCAATCAAATCAATATTCTCATTAATCAATCAATCAGCAATATTTAAATAGACGCACTTTGGATAGAAATCAATCCTGTTAAAATTTATACGCAAGGAAAATCTACCGAAGCACAAAAGAAAAAAAAGAAACTTGTGAGCCATTCGAAAATAAACTTGAATTTTTAATGTATAAAAATGTCCAACGTAACTCCTTTTTGTGTTTTTTGCCAAAAAAACATCTTCAAAGTTGAAAGTATTCTGCGAAGAAAGTTTGAACAAGTGCAGTGAAGTTTAAAATATTTGAAAATGTAATAGTAGTAGTATAATGTCGTGGCCATATCTTAGAATTGATCATTTCATGATTTGGCGGGCCATTTCATGAAATGGTTGTATTTCATGAAATGGCCAATACCCGCTGCCCACATCATGATGTGGCCTGGCCAGATCAATGAATAAATTAGCGTTCGACGATATGATCAGCTAAACGCACGGCTACTTCATGATGTGGTCAAACATTAGTGATCATATCATAAAATTAGTTACATCATCCACTGTTAGAGGCGCTGATATCGTTTTGTTTTTGTGATGCATCGTGGCGGCGGACAATTATTCTGACAAAAAAGGTATTAATAATAAGTAAAGTAGGGTGACCACACAACGAAAATTAATGGACTATTATTGGATTTCAAAATATGACTTCATGGTAATTGCGGGCGAACTTTTCATAGAATTTTATTTGTTCGATTACTTATCTGGTTAACCTGTCAAACTACAGAACAAATAATCATCGAAACTTACGCGGTCGACGCATTCATTCGAAAGATTTATAATTAATAAAATCTATCCATTTTATGTAAATCCGACTCAGCGTACCCCGACTGCACGTGGTCAGACCCTGTCCTAACCCTAGAGTGTTATTTAAAAGCGTGGAGCCAGAAGCTCGCGAAGGAGGTCCTGAGTGGAACGAGTGCACGAGGCCAAAACGTAGCGAGTGGGGGGAGGTGGCGAGCGAAGTGAGTCGGCGACCTCCTGAGCGCAGCGCTGGTTGAGTGTGCGAGCGAAGCGAAGGGGCGACAAAGCGAGTCTTCTGGCGGAGCAAACTCAGAAACACTTGCATGCTGGCTTGCTTTTGCTTGCATGGTACATGCTTCCTTCATTTGTTTTTTTATTAAACCTTTGACATCATGGAAACCCTACATTAATGATATGGCCAAACGTGGATTGACATATCACTAAACGTTGACGTTTAAATGATATGGTCAGTTTTAGCTGGCCATATCATGAAATACAACCATTTCATGAAATGGCCGGCCACATCATGAAATGATCAATTCTAAGATATGGCCACGACATATATACTACTACTATTACATTTTCGAATATTTTAAACTTCACTGCACTTGTTCAAACTTTCTTCGCAGAATACTTTCAACTTTGAAGTTGTTTTTTTGGCAAAAAACACAAAAAGGAGTTACGTTGGACATTTTTATACATTAAGGGCGCTTTCAATTTAGACGTTTCGTGTCGTACCGCTGCCGCACGTTTACCGTGCCGCTGGTTATAACCCGCTGACGGACCGCTGCAGTACGGTAGCCGTCCGACACCAAACGCCTAAATTGAAAGCCTATCTGACTGCCGTGCGTTTGTATGCTAGTGATGTGACATCAGTCAAGCCATGGATTCTGACGAAGAAACATTACTGTTAGTGCTCTTGTTGAAAATTATAAAACAGAAACAAAAACAAAAACGACGCCCCCGTAAAGGAGCAGCACCAATGTTTTCATTAACATGTAATTCTGGTGATTTCCATAATCTGTATCCTAGGTTAAAACAAGATCCAAGCAAATTTTTTAATTATCTAAGAATGTCTAGAGAATGTTTCTACGAATTACTTGAATAAGTTAAAAGTAAAATTCAGCGGCAATAAACTGTTTTCAAACATAAGTACTATAATCAGCTGAAGAAAGACTGCTGATAACATTGAGGTGAATAAAGTAAACAACATATTTGTGATGTTATTTATTTCTACAATTATTTTCATTGGTTATTTGTTTTATACAAACTTTTAGTAAAAAGGATAATATTAAGAGGGCTATCCCATTTATCACCTCTCTCGAACAGAACATATTTTTAAGAATGTTAAATGAAAAGATGCAGTTTTGAAAAATGTAATCAATGGGCTCAGAAAATAATATGAATTTAATAAGTAATTTAAAAATACATTTTTATTGTGTTCCATAATAAACACAGCTTGCTTGTGTTTGAGAGAGGTGATAAAAGCAAACAAGTAATGAAAATTTTATGAAATTAGCTCTGTCGTCTATTCACCGCACTATTCAACAGCGAAATGAACACGTGGTGTTTTCGACGTTGCCGTCCTGTTGCCGAGCGTTCGCGGTGCCGGCGCCGCGCAGTTGCCGCACCGCGCGCTTTGTATGACAAAAAACGATCGTCCGTGCGCAGTGCGACTAACGCGCCGCTGCCGCACCGCAGCAGGACGACAGCATACCGCTAAATTGAAAGAGCCCTAAAAATTCAAGTTTATTTTCGAATGGCTCACAAGTTTCTTTTTTTTCTTTTGTGCTTCGGTAGATTTTCCTTGCGTATAAATTTTAACAGGATTGATTTCTATCCAAAGTGCGTCTATTTAAATATTGCTGATTGATTGATTAATGAGAATATTGATTTGATGGGTAGGTACATATAAGGGCGCGTGCATGAAGCTATTGCGAATAACTGTAGTTATGTCATTTCCTCTCACTTGAAAATGTGTCAGATGATAGTTTAAATGCTATTTTGAATAAATAAAAACGTCAGCTGGCTCTATGTTGGTGGAAAACCCGTCAGCTGACGTATTTAAATAAGCTATCGGCGCTCACGTCTGGTTCCCATGCTCCACCTTTCACTGCATCAGCTGACGACCTTTCCACCAACATAGATCCAGCTGACGTTTTTATTTATTCAAAATAGCATGTAAACTATCATCTGACAAATTTTCAAGTGAGAGGAAATCACTGAACGAAAAAAATTTTTTTGCATGTTCATGTGACCAGCTGACGTATAATCCACCACGGTACGGCCAGCTGACTTTTTTTTATCTTCGAATAATTGCGTTAACTATCATTTAACAAATTTTCAGTCGGGAGGAAATTACTGAAAACTTTTTTTTTTTTACGTGTTTGATGGGCTGCCTTTGCCCAACCCACCCACGGAGCGGCAGCTGACGTTCACCATGCTGCATAATATAACTCTCTGAAGCATTGCACGAGTTATCGCTTGAGAGGAAATTGGTCCGGCAAAACTGTTGCTGGCTCACGGGCTATAAGCCCTGTTTTTAGTCCACATTATTGTGCAACTACGGAACCCTATTATAATGCGCGTGGTCCGACACGTACTTGGCCGGTTTTGTATTTCAATGTGTACATGAAGTATCTAAATAAATAAATAAATTGTTTCCGTCGATTATCACAAACATGAGAGAAAAGATCTTCCAATTAACGCTGTAATAAAAAGTATCTCAATAACTCGAGGAGGAGGAAATAAGGAGGAGCTCGTGGCTAAAATAATTACAGCCGCATAGACCGATCTTCCGGGTTAAGCCATGCTTGCCGAGGTTGGTCTGTGGATGGGTGACCATTTACCATAGCGAGTTTCCTCCGTGCCTCGGAAAGCACGTAAAGCCGTTGGTCCCGGTTGTCATTTGTAGATCTTTGACAGTCGTTACTGTTGGTCAGAAGCCAGAAAGTCTGACAACCAGTCTTACCAAGAGTATCGTAATAACCAGTTACCTACTGGGTTGTGGAGGTCTGATAGGCAGTCGCTCCATGTAAAATACTGATATTCAGCTGCATCCGGTTCGACTGGAAGCCGACCCCAACATAGTTGGGAAAAGGCTAGGCAGATGATGAATAAAAAGTATCTCAATAAAATCACAGAAAATAAAATATTGCCGTAATCATCATGCTTAGCAAACATTTAGTGTCCACATTGTTAAGCGCTCGCCACACAAATCGCGGCGTGCAAGCGGGTCGTGTCATCGGCGGGCCCGCGTGAGTTGTATTGTTTTCAAGGGATTATTACTATGAAGCATATTAAGCTAGGTGTGGACATTGCGAGGTTGCTCATCAAACACGAGTCTCGCTAAGCCTGCGAGGCGTCAGTTTACGTTTGACCATTGATCCAAACGCTTAAGGCTGAGCATCCACCAGAGCTGTGCTAAGCTGTGTAGCGAGGAATGTGTTTTGTAAGCACCAATAGAATCACTTCATTTACCTAGCTCCGCTCTGCGCAGCTCTGGTGGATATGGGCTTAGCGGTGCGAGGTTTTTGGTTATACAAAACAAGCAAGAAATGCGAGCGAGGGATGTGTTGCGAGGAATGTGTAGCGAAAAATGTGTTACGAGGAATGTGTTTTATTCTCCCTCATACATGTCATTTGTACACATTACACATTCCTCGCACAGCTCTGGTGGATAGGGTCACACCGTTTCACATCCTCGCTACACATTTTCGCACCGCACATTTTCCTCGCACAGCTCTGGTGGATGGTCAGCCTTAGCCGTCTTCAGAGGCACAAGGCAATAACATGCATCCCTTGCAACTGAGCGGCTCACACTGAGCGCCCTTTGAACACCGCACTTTATTGAAACCGCGCATTTATTGAGACAGCGCGAGACAAGATCGCGCCGGATCGCGTGAAGCAACAGTCACGTTGCTTTGCGAGGCAAATGCGTCGACGCTTTATATCAAATGCGAGCGAGGGGTGTCAGTAGGGTTGCCATATAGAAATTTGAAAAGTCCTGACAAAAAGCCTGACATTTCAATAAAAGTCCGGACATTTTAGTCACAAAATGCAAACATATCTACTTAGTTACAGTGTAGTAGGTAGTGTGTAGGTAGGCATGGTAGCAGACGCTCGCGAGGGGAGGGAGCTTGCGCGGTACAAGGATCACCCGCCACGCCAAAAAATCCGGACAAGTTAAAGAGCCGGACAAAAGTCTAAAAGTCCGGACATGTCCGGACAAATCCGGACGGATGGTAACCATTTTTTTTATCATGGGAGAATCCTCATAGATACCCTTCGTCCGGGGATGGTGAAGGGTTATGCCGGACTCTTACCGGCTAAAAACCCACGGTGTTCCTTCTCCTGACCCTTGGCTGGGGTCGCGGGATTCGCAGCTGCATGCATCGCAAACGGATGGTAACCCTAGGTGTGAGCGTGTCGTGTCGATGACGGGCTCTTTTGTGTGGCGTACGCTTTAAATTGTGTACTTACGGAGTATAAAATTTGATACTTTTTAAAATTGTTTCATTCAAATTTTAGTTCATTGAAAACAGAGTTCTTAGGGCGAGATTCACAAGCACTTAGACTTTACTTTGCTAAGTAAAGTAAGCGTTTCATACGAATATGAATATTATTAGTATAAAATTAATGTTTCATAATCGTCGGATATCAATGTTTTAGGATACATGAAAAGAGCCTCCACCTCTTAGGACGATATTTAAGTACGTCCGGCGCACCCTGGGCAGTCAGCCTCGCTACCAACCTTGCTGACTGGCTAATCTTTTCACCACAGCATGAGCTATTTTCGTATAGCTCGTGCTGACACGAGAGGAGACTGTTCTGGGAAAAGAATATGTCTGTTAACAATTTCTCTATTGAGAAATCAAAGCGCCATATTTATCAGTTAATCGACGATCGTGAAACACGGCCCTAAACAATAAATAATAAAAACCGGCCAAGTGCGAGTCGGACTCGAGCACGAAGGGTTCCGTACCATCCTAACTATCCTAATCCTAACTAATATTATAAATGCGAAAGTAAGTTTGTTACCTTTTCACGCCTAAACCACTGTTCCGATCAACCTGAAATTTTGCATATTATACGTTGTCAGGTGTACAGAAACGGACATAGGGTATTTTCTCGGGAACAGTACTTTTTTATCCCGAAAAAAAGTACTGTTCCCGAGAAAAACCACAATAACGTTCACAGATGGCGCCACGTGTCGTTTCGAATCATGATTGAATTATATTAGGTATTATAGAAACTTTAGTAATTTGTTAAGAGTGTTTTGAGCTTAATTAACGCAAGCAAAGCCACGGGCAAAAGCTAGTTATCTATAAAAACGGCAAGAAAACCACGTTTGTTGTATGGGAGCCCCACTTAAATATTTATTTTATTCTGTTTTTTAGTATTTGTTGTTATAGCGGCAATAGAAATACATCATCTGTGAAAATTTCAACTGTCTAACTATCACGGTTCATGAGATACAGCCTGGTGACAGACGGACGGACAGCGGAGTCTTAGCACGGGTCCTGTTTTACCCTTTGGGTAGGGAATCCTAAAAAAACGCAACTTTGCAATAGTTTCAAATGATTCTGATAGGTCTTTAGACTTCTTTTATAGCATCTCTTTCATCTGCCTAGCCTTTTCCCAACTTATGTTGGGGTCGGCTTCCAGTCGAACCGGATGCAGCTGAATATCAGTATTTTACATGGAGCGACTGCCTATCAGACCTCCACAACCCAGTAACTGGGTAATACGATACTCTTGGTAAGACTGGATGTCAGACTTTCTGGCTTCTGACCAACAGTAACGACTGTCAAAGATCTACAAATGACAGCCGGGACCAACGGCTTTACGTGCTTTCCGAGGCACGGAGGAAACTCGCTATGGTAAATGGTCACCCATCCACAGACCAACCTCAGCAAGCGTGGCTTAACCCGGAAGATCGGTCTATGCGGCTGTAATTATTTAGCCACGAGCTCCTCCATAACTCCTCCATCCTTATAGCATCTCTTTATAGAAGCAAATTAATTAAGCGGTTGCCTTTAATAAAGTCGTGTTCCGGACAGTAAAAGTACCTACTACCTCACTTTGTGTTTATTTTAAATTAACTTCTTGCGTTTAGACCCTTTGTGGATGTTGGCATATGAGCACCCTTGAGTAGGGAGACTCGCTTCGGTTTTGTATTGCTCAATTAATGTTTTAAGTTTATAATCATTTATGGTTTACTCACGTTCATTTTTCGTGATTGCCCGACTAGTTTCGGACCCAAACGGAGCTTAATCATGCGCTGAACACGCGGCGAGGTCGCGGGTCGACCTGGGGCCTAATTCTCCTAAAATAAATCTTGATAAATCACAACCGAACCAAGGCCGAACCGTTCATTCAGACAGTTCTCAATTTCAAAAGCTGTCGAATTGTTTGGCACAAAAAACAAAATCAATCATTTTGAAAGTTTTCGAAAACAAAAACTGACTGACGGTTGTGGTTCGATTGCGTTTGGGAACAATTATTTTAGGAGAATTGGGCCCCTGTTCGACTTGCGAAACTATACAATGTGTCCGGTTATGGATTAGCGATATTCTAGGTACTTATATAACAACCATTCTAGTACTCAAATACACTACACACTAGGATCCAATTCTCTTCCATTTTTTTGTTGAGATATTCTGTACGTGTGTACAAAAAAAGTCATATCTCTCAAAGTTTTGGTCCTACTGAAATCAAAGTAGGCTTATTCGGAGAGCAACAATATTGTCTATCGTTTACATTACGATACAATGGGTTCACATTTTCATAACTTTAAGATAGAGAATATCTCAACAAAAAACAAAATGGCTGCCAAATAATTGATAAATATACTTATATTTATCAACTATTCAAGTACACAAATACACTACACACTAGGGCCAATCCACTTCCTTTGGCAGACATTTTGCTTTTTTGTTGAGATATTCTCTACGTGTGTACAAAAAAAACATGTCTCTCAAAGTTATGGTCCTACTGAGATGAAAGTAGGCTTATTCGGAGGGCAACAATATTGTCTATCGTTTACATTACGATACAATAGGTTCACATAAAGACAGATACAGTTGTAGAGAATATCTCAACAAAAAGCAAAATGGCTGCCAAATAGCGGGGGAGTGGATTGGACCCTAGTGTGTAGTGCATTTGTGTACTAAAATAGCTGCTTTAAGTATAAGTGCCTAGAATATCTCTAGTCCATAACCGGACACATTGTAGATAGATTTTAGCGTATATTTATGAAATCTTTGAAAAGTTGTAGAACAAAAGTTATTCGTTATTATGGGTTCTTTAACACCCTTTCTGATTAGTACCCCCTTTACGACTAACCTTGTATATTATAATAAACTAGCGAGCCGCACCGGCTTCACACGGGTGCAATGTGTTATACATATAAACCTTCCACTTGAATCACTGTATCTATTAAAAAGAAACGCATCAAAATCCGTTGCGTAGTTTTAAAGATCTAAGCATAGATAGGGACCAGTGGCGAAGGCTCCATACAACTCGATTCCTATCGGCTTCCCTTTCGAAACGAGTAGTTACTGGAATTCACGCATCACACTTGAGCAAGGTAAGCATTTTTTGTTCCGGCTTCCCTTTTAAGAAAATTCACCCTTCGCCACTGATAGGGACAGACAGTGGGAAGCGACTTTGTTTTATACTATGTAGTGATAAACCTTCCTCTTGAATCACTATCTATTTAAAAAAGCCGCATTAAAATCCGTTTTAAAGATCTAAGCATACATAGGGATAGACAGCGGGAAGCGAATTTGTTTTATACTATGTAGTGATGATACCTAATTATAATTATGACGAAAACTGTAAAATGTTATTATAGGAAGGCGGCGATTTGACGACGTCTGTGGTCTAGTGGTTCGAGTGTCGGACTGCTGATCTCGAGGTCGTGGGTTCGATTCCCACAGGACACAAATATTTATGTGATGAACATAAGTGTTTGTGTTGGTCTGGGTGTTTCTTATGTATTATAAGAATATAATTACAAAAAAAGTATGTAAGTACTATATCCATTGTCTAGTACCCATAGTACAAGCTCCGCTTAGTTTGGTACTAGATGGTGCTGTGTAAAAAATGTCCCAAATATATTTATTTCAAATAGTATTCTCGTACACATTTTTACCTGCGGGTATATTTATAATCTAGGCGCTTAGAGGCTGGAGGTATTATACGGCTCGTATCCGGCTGCCAAGTGTTGTTATTTACGTGTATACGGCCGTATATTCCCGTGCGCATCCGGGGCGGCCGGATATGGCCACTACCGGCTGCTATTTACGCTCGTCCGGCTTTGCCATACGTTTTCTCTACCGTATACGATGTCTGGGATTACTTCAACTGCAATGATGGTCGTGAATTAATAATTGTGGTGGAACGAGGTATCACTGTTCCTCCAATTGTAGTATCACCTTCATCATCACCTGTTTTTACTTGAGCCTCCGAGGATTTATCTTGGGTGAGGGTGAGCTGGACAACCTGAGCCTCCACCTTTTATTGAAGAACCTGCGCTCCCCTGGTACAAAGTAATGTAGTATCACCTTCATCATCACCTGTTTTTACTTGAGGCTCCGAGGATTTATCTTGGGTGAGGGTGAGCTGGACAACCTGAGCCTCCACCTTTTATTGAAGAACCTGCGCTCCCCTGGTACAAAATGAGATGCTTTCCGGTGCCCAATGGTAACCCCTTCTCTCTTTTTTTCAACTTCGTCTCCTGCCCTAATTACACTTACGAGATCGGCGATCGGACTGGCTGTCATCTACCGGCATGACTAAATGTGCTACAGCCGGTCTGTTTGCTGCCGCCGGTTTCTAACATATGGCTATGTAGGCCATCGGACACACCGTAACTACAAGAAGGAATTCGCTGACTACCCCAAGGGACATGAAGCTATCTTGCCTCTTACTTTATAAGCACTTTATTATTGTTATGTACATGTATTAGGTATTGAATGCTCTACACATTCTTTACAACTGGTGTAGCAGACGTACTCAGGAGACCCTAGGGCCGTCTGTTACATTACACAATGAAAAGGGAGGATCCTGCAACCAGTCAGGTCTTATGCCTGGCGGGCTACTGCCCAGCGGTGTTTTTTAGGATTCCGTACCCAAGGAACCCTATTACTAAAAGGGGCAATTCACGTAGGGACGGTCCCACTAGGCTTGCCAACCTTAATGTATGAATTTACCGGGACTTTGGTAATCAAAATGCGGGACGTGGCAAAAAAAAAGCGGGGCCAAACTGTCAAAATAAAGGGAGGCGAAAAATAATTACAATTAGAAATTATTTTAAATAGTTTTATTGAATGTTATACTTTGGCATACAAGTACAAGACTTACAAGTTACAACATAACAAAAGTTGAAAAAATTAGGAAATATAATATGGTGTTCGTTCGACGCGAGACTCGCGGTCGCGATCTCCACTCTTCTAGTTAAACAAAACGTGCGTCCACTAAACTCCAACTTCTGCCTGAAGGTTTAACCGTAGGTACGATAAAACGGGACTATTGGCGTCCCGCACACGTCTTTCGCGGGACGCGTCCTCTAAAGCTCTAGAAACGGGACGTCTCGGCTCTCGCGGGACGGTTGGCAAGCCTAGGTCCCACGGACGTCGCTCGTCGCACAGTTCGATCACTATTTTAACGGACCAACTACATGACCTTGACCGTATGGATCGCTTTGCGACAAATGCATTCACGATCGAACTTGTCGCATACGACCGAAATTCGTAAGACGGTCCGTGCGACTGTCCCGACGTGTATGGCCCCTTTAAGACTCCGCTGTCCGTCCGTCTGTCCGTCTGTCATCAGGCTGTATCTCATAAACCGTGATGTTAGACAGTTGACATTTTCACAGATGATGTATTTCTGTTCATACTCGAACTTGGCCGGTTTTGTTTTTCTCTTGGACTGCTGTATATGGCCTTGCGACTTGCGGACCCTTTCTACGTAACCGTACAGTTATTGGCGAGATAGGAGGGTCTGCAGCCAAAACCAAACGGTTGATGTTGGGCTGTGGTATACAAGGTTAGTCAGAAAGGGGGTACTAATCCGAAAGGGTGTTAAAGTACACATAATAATTCATGAATAACTTTTGTTCTACAACTTTTCCCAAAAGTCAATAGTTAAAGAGAAACAGTTGTTCAAAAATGTCAAAAACAATATCTCTAAAATCTATCTATCCCCAATTATGATCAGCTGTGTTTACATTTTAGGTCATATTTGGGGTCATGAATTAGAAGCACCATTTTCTGAATTTGTAACTAAAGCAGGGATGAAGAATTTTTGAAAAAACTAAAATAAAAATTAGGATAGAAAAAAATATCGAATTTTAACAATTGCCTTCAAACAGTCATCAGCGATACTATAAGTGGGCTTCGGATTAGTACCCCCTTTCCGACTAACCTTGTATAGGGTGACTGGTAATTAGTGACCGATACTTTAACACATTTTTTTTTCATTTAATAGTAGATTGTTGCACCGAGCGCAAAGTGAGTCATTAATGCACGAGTGTTATGTTGGTGCCCGAGCGCAAGCGAGGGCACTAAATTAGCACGAGTGCATTAATCACTCACTTCAGCAAGGTGCGTAATCTACTTTTCTTTCAACTACCAATTTACCTACCGGGATAAAATATACCTACTCAAAATGAAAACTCAAGTTAATGAAAACAAGGTTATCCTGCGACTTTTGCGGCAAAAGGTTATTAACAATTTCATTTGCAGCTGTTTTTATACTTTCTGGACTTGAATTCATATCGCTATCTATTTCCATTTTTTTAAACTTTTCTTGCTAAATAAGAAGTATCAAAGTTTTACAATGGTACAAAATGCGCGCCATTTGTTTTTTTTTTTTTTCACCAAGTCGGTTTTATTCAGCCGATTTTTATTTTCAGCCAGTATCTTTTTGATCTGCTTAAGAATGCATACATTTAATATTAAACTTAACGGGAGACATTAAACCTCTGTGGTAAATTTATATCTAAATAAAAAATAAAAAACAGTGCAGTAATGAGATTTCATACAACATTTCTGCACTGTTTTGCTTCTAAGCAGAAAATACGTATTTTGTGATCGGTTTTGTAGCGATTAATGATAACATTACTGCGTAGTTGAAAGAAAAATTTATTAATAAACCGTTACGGAATGGACACGGCTCGTAATATGTTTTTTTTTTGTTTTATAAATAATGTTTCTTTGGAAAAGTTGTTTGTTATCATGAGTACAATCATGTGTTAAAGTATCGGTTACTAATTACCAGTCACCCTATATACAGGGTGTAATCGAATTCGTGTAATTCCTTCAAACCGCGTGATCTACTGATGACACAAATTGACCATGCATGGGTTTTTTTTAGAATAAAGAAAATACTATATATATAAGAATAAACTATTCAGGTACAGAAGTACCTGAGTAATTTTAGCGTCCCGAGTTAACTGACTGCGCCGAACGATATCGCGCTAGCGTGTTACATTTGACAGCGCGATGCAGAATTCTGTGACGTCATCTCGAAAGTTGTCATGTTGTCACACAGTCAGACAGACAGGCAGACACATAGCTACGGTCTTGCGTAATTTGCATGTAGCGTGATAGATGCCGCTGCAATCACCACACTAGACACACGGCTTCGTGTAACGTGTTTTATGCACATTGCTCGTAGAACGTATTGCCGCTGGGGCTGGAAGATTCTGGAGTGGTGACCGCGTACCGGAAGGCGAAGCGTGGGTAGGCCTCCCACAAGGTGGACCGATGATCTGGTGAAGGTCGTGGGAATCCGCTGGATTCGAGAAGCATACGACCAGTCAATGTAGTAATGCTTGGGGGAGGCCTAAGGACGTCTTTCGGTTGAATGATGAACGTGTTTTGTTAAGCAACATTGATTTATTTATGTTACAATTGGGCAAAAAACTTGCCCAATTGTAACATAAATGGAAGAAGTCACTGGCTCCTGAAATACAGGTGCTCTAACCTAGCTCTGGAGCCAGGGTCTCACATTTTTCTGCACCCTGTTTTTATTGCAATAAAGAAATTTATTATTATTTTTTAAGGAACAGCCGATTTTTTTTTCACGAATTCAGTATTTGTCCCGTAATAAAAAATTGAGCTCAGTTCATGGTTTTTGGATGTCAATCGACTAACCAGACACGCTGTATACAGAGTTGTATGTACCATTTATGTAGAATATTCTCGAGCTACTTTCTAAGTGATTCATGTTAGTAATACCGTAAGTTTTTTCCAAAGAATTGTTCTTGTGTTCACGGTCAATCACTGTCGAAGCAGGAACAATGTATTAGGGGAAAAACTTTGTTGTATCAATTCTAGAATAATGGCGACCGTCTGAACCTTGAAACCATTTCTTTCACTCCAAAAATACCTACAGAGCAACTATCTGAAGGCCAATTCGACTAACAAAATTGTTGCCAAACGCAAACGAACCACAACCGTCACTCAGTTTTTGTTTACGAAAACTGAAAAACTGTCAAAATGAATGGGTTTTGTTTTATGTGTCAAACAATTTGACAGCTTTTGAAATTGAAAACTGTCTGAATGAACCATGCCTTGGTTCGATTGAGATGTGTCAAGATTTTTTTTAGGAGAATTGGACCCCTGTAGAACAAATATTTGTTACGTGCGGGATTCGAACCCTCGATCCGTAGCGTAGAAGTCCATTAGCTACTACACCAATCTATCCGTCTATTAAAAGTCAAATACTGCCTGCTGGGTGGAAGAACCTTTGCTGATGACCATTATTCTGACGACATCACCCGATACCCTCACTAGCTGATGACTAACTGTGGTACTTAATACTTATGTCTATTATCTAACCTCATTACGATTAGCTTTCTTTTTTATTACTATCGTTACTCTCAAGATATCTTTATCTTATTATACAGTGATTTTCTTTGTTATGTTTTGGATGACAATTAACCATGTCAGTTGTTTTATATAGTTTAGCGTCCTTTTATCTTTTGTAAATGTGAGAGCTTTGTAGACTTGCTAGATGCCTGGATACCTAGTTAATTTGTGACTATATTTTATTTTGTTTTTTTTTGTGTGGTTCCTGCTTTTAAGTCTACTTTGCTCTTTCATAAGTCATAACTGTACCCACTCAAATTGTTAAAGATATGGATTTTAAAAGAGTAACCATGGAGTTTCTTGCCAGCTCTTCTCCATAGGAAACGACTAATTGGAACCGTACACCTAAATTCGACTTTTCATAAGCGCCTGTAATGGTTTATCTATACTAATATTATAAAGAGGTAGAATTTGTTTGTTTGTTTGCATGTAGGAGGTAATCTCCGAAACTACTCATCCGATTTCAAAAAATCTTTCACCAATAGGAAGCTACGTTATCCCTGAGTGCTATAGGCTATAAATTTTTTAACGGTAATAGATGGTGCCACGTGTCTTTGGAATCATGATTCAATTACATTATTATAGAAACTTTAGTAGTGAATTAAGAGTTGACTGTCAAATTCTAAATTAACGTGAGCGAAGCCGCGGGCAAAAGCTAGTGTGAAATAAAAACATTTGATTTAACAAGAAGACATGTTAAGTGAGTCTCATTTTCGTATTCTCTTGTAATGTTAACGTCCACTTAATATTCTCAAATTAGTAAGTACTTACTTCTTAAATAAAGTACGACGCGGACTAGGTATCATCATTTGAGTTTCGTAAGCGGAAATTAAAAGGGCCTTTTGAAGAACAGGATATTTATTTCACAAAGAATTAAACGATGGTCTTGACGAGCTCAAATACGAAATCCGGAAACAAATTCGAGACGTTTAGTTGGAAATTCAGGATCCTTGTCTTATAGAGGTAGAAGGAATTATTTGAAAAGGTAGTTGTATGTTTACATTTAATCTTTTGCTCCTTTGAAGAAGGTATATTAAATTATAATAATTTTAGTCATATCTTACATCACTCTTTGGAAGAATTATGGGTATTTAAGGGATTCTGTAAATTGTTATCATGTACTACAATTTTTTTGATGAATAAATTATATTATATTATATATAAAAGCGTAGTTCAGACTACGCTATAATATAGCATATAGCACATATTGTACAGCGCAACGATTTCACTCAGCAAACATTTATATGGACACGTTCTCACTACGCTGTGCTATACAGTATTGTCTTGCTGTACGCGATAAACTTGAGCTATTCTCAGAGCCATATGTATATCGTACGATTCTCCGGTTTCCACCCCGCCTCACTTCTACCCCGTCTGTCGCCCGATGGATCGCCGTCAAATAAGGTACTATACATAGTAGACCGGCTTGCGATACAGCGCATACTTAGTGTGAACGCCATGCTATAATAGTTATAGCTTATGACGCAATATGCTTTACTATAAAGCGAAATATTGTAGATTAGATTACCTAAAAACTACTTTTCTCAGAAAACCTGGTAACTTATCAAGCGGGCGGAGCTGCGGGCTCAACCATATTAAAATAAAGAAACTCTTTTATAAACATTTCTATTTCAGACTGTTCCTCCCTGACTGCGTAGATAAACATTCAAGTCTATTCAAGCAAAAGTATTCTAAGAAAAAAATACAACGGAAAATTTTGTATTTAAAGAAGGGAGTCGACAGAATTGCCCCCGTTTCTTGCAACAATTCCTTCAGTGAAACCGTGGGTGAATGTTCGTAATAAAAACATAATAGGCTTACGAAAGGTTGCGATACATACGAAGCGTCTGACGACACTCCTCACATATTTCATATTTGGCCCAATAAATAACACTAGCGTCAGACATTTTGGGATGTAGGACAGGCAATACAGGGGTATTGCGGTTTTAATCTAAAAGCAATAACTCTGATTTTAGGCTGATTACTAATATCAATATCGTAGTCGTGGTGGCCCGGAGGTTACAGACCCGCTTGTTAAGCACCGGGTTGCGGGTTCAAACCCAGGCATGTACTAATGTGACTTTTTCAATGTCATATGTACTTTCTTAGTTAATCTAAGACGCCACTGACATACGGTGAAGGTAAACATCGTGAGGAAACCTGGACTTACGGTCTGAAATCGCCAACCCGCAATGAGCAAGCGTGGTGATCAATGCTCGTTCCTTCTCTGTACGAGAAGAGGCCTTTGCCCAGCAGTGGGACAGTTACAGGCTAATATTTATTTATTTATTTTTACTAACCACCACTAACTAACCACTTTTTGTTCAGAATTTCTAGGGACAACGTTTTCCACGTTTTTGCTCATAACTCAAAATTAGGTTGACTCACTTAACGGCTTTTTAGAAATCAGACGGCAGATTAGCATCATCAAAACATACCTGACCAAACGTAGTTTCATTGAGGAGTTTTTGCATGATCTTACCTGAAACAAAACGAAAATGCAAGTTTATTAAATGTAGTAAACATACATGCTCATAACTTAAAATTAGACCTCGTTCAGGGAGACGCGGGGCGTTGCGCGGCGCGTGCGCGTCCGGAGTCGCGTCGCGCGGCGCCTTGCACGTTTTCTCCGTTCACGGAGACGCGGCACGTGAAGCAGCAGGCGGGTGTATCTGTACCTAGAGATTGACCATGTCCTGCGTCTTAACGAATACATTATATAATTAGTCCTACATTTGTTCTATCGAAATATGCATAATACGCAATTTGTTCCGTTTTAGTTTTTATAAAAAATGGCTTCTTCTATAACAGTTAGCCAGCGATGTACTTTTAAATTACGCACTTTAAAAAAACAAAATCTAGATAGGCGATTAGTTCTACATTAACTCTAATTACAGAAACTACCTACGCTAAGAAAGATTTTGTTTTTCAAAATTTTGTGGACTTCGATATATCTACATTACAAATATTAAATAAAAAAATATTAATAAAATCTAATTTGAATTGTAATCGGGACAAAACTGTCACATTACAAGCGAAAAAAAATCATTTACTTAGAAATACATCGCTAGCTTTACTTCTTTGTATTGTCTTATTTAACTTAAAGTAATGAATTTTTATAAGTAAAAAGTAGATAAGTAATTAGAGTTAATGTAGAACTAATCGCCTATCCAGATTTTGTTTTTTTAAAGTGCGTAATTTAAAAGTACATCGCTGGCTAACTGTTACAGAAGAAGCCATTTTTTATAAAAACTAAAACGGAACAAATTGCGTATTATGCATATTTCGATAGAACAAATATAGAACTAATTATATAATGTATTCGTTGAGACGCAGGACATGGTCAATCGCTAGGTACAGATACACGGCAGGCGGGACCCGCGGCGCTAGCCGCAGCGTTGTACGTAAAAATACAAACTTAAGTTACTGTGTAGTTCCGTCCATGAAGACGCGGGGCGTCGTGCGGCGCGTGCTGCGGTGCGTGGGGAATGACGGTGTCCGCCGCGGCCGCTGTAGCGGACACCGCAGCTTCCGCTTTTGGCGGTCTTCTTTTACATCTCACAACGCAGACGTGTCGTTACAATGGAGTATGATTTCATCGACATATTACTAGAAGATAATTGCAATATTAAACAAGCTCGCTCGCTTTCGATGCCAAAAACAAACTGACACACGCGTACGCGGGTTACGCGGCGAACGACGGCGACGCGACGGTGGCAGCCGCGGCAAACGCGGCGGGCGCCCCCTACGTTTCCCGCGGTGTGTTGCGCACGATATCAAACAAAACGCGCGTGATGACGCTTCTACATGAACGCTCTCATATATTACCATATGTTTGATTAGAACGCGCGACGTGACGCCAGACGCGCCGCGTCATCCTGAACAAGGCCTAAGGTTTACTCATTAACAGCCTTTTAGAAATCCGACGGCAGAAACTTAATCTATACACAAAAAACGTAATATTAATAATGTGAACATAAATTAACAACACCTTAAATCTATTAATATTCTCCTCCGATAAGTATCGCATGAAGTTAGCTCCATACGTGTAGGCACAAGTATGTGAGCGAATGCTCGTTATCTTGATGGCTCTTGAACATCGACGCGATTGTTAACAAGACTTTTATACAGGCAGAACATGATATTGACTTTTTTAATTAGGTTCAGGCTAGTGTTGCCTAACTATCGATTGTCTCTCGAAAGGTCGTCAATATTATCGTGACCTCGAAAACTAGTTAGAACAATCTATCATATCGATAGAAAAAATACAGTAGTACTATTGATGAAGAGCAAAAGTATCGATACTATTGAGTATTGATACTATCGATAGTAATGATTTATAATCACTCAATACTCAATATATTTATTGGATTCCACAATGTAAACTTAAGTGGTAACTTAAAAAATATGAAATCACTAGCTGTACCCGACGCATGCGTTGCATTGTCACGTAAAGAAAAAAAGTGTTTGGTCTTAAGAATCTGTTTATTTAAGTGCTTTTGGATACACAATTTTTGATTTGAGGGGACCCGAATTTACCGTACCGACGGGACGAACATGGAATGTTTGACATGACAGGTAGGAACAGTTTGTATAGGAAAATAAAATTGTTGTTTATACAATTTTCCTCGTAATTTTTCCATATTTTCGCACCATTTAAACTTTCCCTGGACTTCCACAAATATTTCAAAACCAAAATTAGCCAAATCGGTCCAGCCGTTCTCGAGTTTTAGCGAAACTAACGAACAGCAATTCATTTCTAAATAATAGAAGATAGATTATGGATCTTGTCGGGCACAATAAAAATAGTAGCAGAGAGGAAGCTTTTACAAATATCGATACTATCGACACTACCGATAGTTGAACAAAATTTTATATTACTGTAGCCGGCTTTTAGCCATCATTAAGAAAGAAAGAAAGAAAGAAAGAAAAAATATTTATTTGTCACAGAGACACACACATAATTATTGTTAAAAAAAAAAAAATAATAAAATGAAATGGTCAACTGCGACAAAAAGGTGACCACTCAGCATAATGCTGTGCAATGGCGTGGACCACAAACACAGCGCTGATTTTCAGTGATCACCTGAATGACGTGCGGATATTAAGCCAGAGTTAATATGACTTTTATACAATACTTATGTAATTAAAATAAAATAAATTATAATTACACCCCTTCCAATATAAAACAAGAAAATAAAAAATTAAATAAAAATTAATCATAAAACACCCTACACACACCACCATCAGTTTACTTAAATTATTTATACAAAATATTTATTTTAGGTTTAGGTTCCTATTTTAATTTTAAACACCTACCGGCAAAATCTAAAAAGTAAACAAAAGCCTCCTGACCTACTTTCTGCGCCTTGCTTTTGTCTCTTTTCCGCACCGACATAGCTATGGTGTTTGGTTGTGAGTCATTTCGCCGGCGCTGCGCGTGAGTCATGGTGGTGTGATCGTGTGACTGGAGCGTTGCATAATTTAGATAAAAAACTGGATTTGCTCACGTGATTTCGCCGTGTAGGTGCTTTGTTAAGGCTATGAATTGGTGGAATGTAAGTATGTACGGTGTCTATTTACAACTAAAAACGACATGAACTTTACTATCATTAGCAAAACTTAACAACTTATTTATTGTTTTAGACAAAAAATATACAAATGGCAAACCTTTTTGGCGATATGGTACATATACAAAAATTTAACTAAAACTACATACCTAACTATGCCACAATCCGCGCCGCCTCAAGCCGCTTGGAGTACGATGTGCCTTGCCCATCGATCATAAACATAACGTGAGTACTTACCTGTTTTCATTGATTGATTCTCTTTATGATATTGTTCATTTGTAGAACAATATTTGCTCTGTTTTTTGGTTTTCGAGAAGGTATTTTTTTAATTGGCATTTAAAATTTGCCTGCGTTTTCAGGGATCGCATTGGAGGTGGCAAATCGTTCCAGCAGCGTGTGGCGGCGTACTTGAAACATCCCCTAAAGGCTGTGGTTTTATAATGAGGCATCGAGAGCGGGTTGGACGTAGAACGAGTGGAGTAGCCGTAGTGATCCTGTCTCCAGCTTATCTTTTTAAATAGGTATTCCGGTTTATGCGTATTTATGATTCCAAACAATAAGCTTGCTAAATGTAGCTTCCTTCTGGCGTTCATTTTTAGTATATTATGTTTATTTAAATATGGTGTGACGTGATTCCTCCGCGGTATACCAAAGCAAAATCGGGCACACGCATTTTGCACTCGTTGGATTAAACGTTCTGTACGGGACAGGAGACAGGGCCCGTATACAGCGTCGCAATAGTTTAATTTTGATAGTACTACACTATCCACCAATCTCTTTCGTAATGCGACACTAAGTAGATCTCTCACCCTGTACAGAACCTTTAATCTGTAGAAACAATTTTTAACCACACCGTTTATGTGATCTTCAAACCGAAGCCCCGGGTCGGTAATAAGCCCTAAGTTACATGCTCTTTCTACTCTTTGTATGCTCTCCCCCACAATTTTTACGTCGGGTTTTGCAGAAAGTATATTGTTAATTTGATTTCTGCTCCCCATAATCATAAATTTTGACTTTTGAGGGTTCAGTACTAGGCCGTTGCTCATAGACCACGAAGAGATTCTATCCAGTTCCGCGTTTAGGATATTTACGGCGGATGCGGTGTTACGGGCATTAAAAGAGACATATAGCTGTGTATCATCCGCGTATATGTGGTATTTGCAGTCCCGAATACATCCAGATACGTCTGCACTATATAATATATAAAGTAGCGGTCCCAGCAGCGATCCCTGTGGAACTCCTCTGGATATCAACCGTGAGAAAGAAATTTTCGTCGAACCGTCTTTTTTCCGAACCTCAACTTGCTGTGATCTGCCCGTTAGGTAGCTCTCAAACCAACGTATTGTCCGACTATCAAATCCGTAATATGCAAGTTTAGATAATAATAGGGATATATTAATTGAATCGAATGCCCGTGAGTAATCTAGCAATGTCAAAATCGATCCCTCTCCAGAATCCCGGGCTTCAAGGATGTTACCTACAACGTCTGCTAAGGCCGTTGTGGTTCCGCGACCCTTTCTGAATCCCGACTGCAGATTCGGTAGCATTCCATTAGTTTCGAGGAAATCGATGACTTGCAGGTAAACTAATCTTTCCAACACCTTGGACAAACAGGGTAATATGCTAATAGGACGAAGATCCTTATATGTTTGTGGATCAGAGTTTTTCGAAAGTGGCCTTACGATTGAATTACGCCATAACTCGGGAAATGTGTTCGAGGTTAAAGATCTGTTTACTAATTCAGTTATTGCCGTTAAAGATTGTGGAAGGGTAAGATCTAACATATCTTTCGATATCCTGTCTATCCCTTGCGCATTCGTGGATATGTTAGTTAAAATTTTTAATACTGATTTTGAATCTGTTGGTTTTAATTGAAATTCAGCTGCTCCGTAACGATTAAATTCAAAAAAGGTTAGCTGCGAAATGGTAACATGTGGATCGCCCGGAACATCCAGAAATGCTGAATTTATCCCGTCGGGGTCGTCGAACTGTTCCGGTAGCACATGATAATCCTTAATCTCCGGAAGGACATGTTTTTTTAAATTATACCATAATAATTTTGAATCATTTAGATTTTCATTTATGTATTTAGTGAAAAACGCTTTCTTTTCATTTAGTAATCCAGTTGTTGCCTGGTGCTTTAAATCCAAATAATATTGTCTATGCACATCTTGTTTGGTCTGACGATACTGACGGCAAGCACAATCCCTCAACTTAAACATTAATTTTATATTGTCCGTTATCCAAGGTGTTGGCTGAGTTTTAAAAAGTCTAGTTTTTAACGGTGCGTGGGTATCATAAAGCCAAGTTACGTATGAATTGAAGGAATGTACCATGTCATTGACGTCCTGTAGTTCACAGATTGAGTTCCATGGAATTGCCTCCAGATCCCTCCTGAAATCATCAACTGATATACCCCTAAACGGACGATATGTCACCAATTTACGTGCCGGTTTTTCTTTCTTAAAAACGATTTCGCACGTGACAAACGAGTGATGGCCGAGTTCTGTTATATGGTCCACATCAACGCTCCGGTAACGCAATGAAAAGGTGTTGACCGCGGAAGCGCGCATTTACAAATACAACACAAATACAAAATAAGTAGTTTATTGATTCAGTAGGTGGTTTACACCTTAAGGTCATAAATACACGTCCAATAATTGCTTCCGGGAGCCGGATCCGACTATCTGATCGGATTCATGAAATACACGTACGATTCTCGTGTCCGATTTTTTCTGTACGACGACGACGCCCGGACGATGCTTACGATTCTGACATCCGATCCGATAGTCTGATCGTACGTGTAATTCATGTTCAAACAAATGTATGACGCGGAGGCCTTCAGATAGTCTGATCAGACTATCGGAGGCAAGTATCGGACGTGTATTTGGGCTCTTACAGTAGTTGGTGACAGAGAATCATCGTTCTTTGTTTACTAATTAACCACCTGTAAATATTAAGCCGCATCTACTTAGACTGGAAGTTAACCCAAACTTACTTGGGAAAAGGTGAGGTTCATCGTGTTTTATTTGCAAGTCTCAAGTGCCCTATTCACTCCACCCCGGCTAAACATACGTTATAGCGTACGCTCCTGATTGGTTTAACGCCACTTGAACCGTGACGTGAGCTAGCGTCAACAAGTTTATTATTTACCGATTGACGCCTGACGTCATTGTCCAAAATTGTCCTTGTATATGACTTATTGATTTTACTTTCAAATAAAAAAATTGGGAGCGGAGGAAAATGGTTTCTGAGAACTGGCCATTTTCTTGCTGATTGCAACAATTTGTTTTTTCGATATTTCTGAATGCATTTCGAAATATTTTCAAAATTTATGGACATTCTCTAAAGAACATTTTCCTGTAGTCACAACGGTTAACTTTTTATTTCGCCGAATAATTAAAACGCCGAATGATTAAAGTCCCTAATTATGTTTTGTAACTTTTTGTTACGCCAACAAGTCTGCTGGCCACTGTTTCATTAGTAAACTGTATTATTGGCCACTTTACGCTTGTTATATGGCTCATTTTCCCACCGTGCAAGCAAGAAAGCAAGCAAGCATGCAAGTGTTTCTGGGTTTGCTCCGCCAGAAGACTCGCTTTGTCGCCCCTTCGCTTCGCTCGCACACTCGACCAGCGCTGCGCTCGGGAGGTCGCCTGCTCCACGCTTTTAAAGAACACTCTAGGGGTAGCATAGAGTTTGACCACGTATAGTCGGGGTGCGCTGAGTCGGATTAACATTTTTTTTTTAAACCTTTCCCCCACTCTATGATTTCTCTTGTATCGTGGGTGCGTTTACAGACACAAATCTCACAAACAAACGCCCAGACCCGAAACAACCATCTGTAGGCCATACAAATTTTTGTTCCGTGTGGGAATCGAACCGTGACCTGTGACCCGTGGCGTAGAAGCCAATCGCTTAGCCACTGCACCAAACGAGTCGTCAATTTACATTACATTCCATTCCGCTGTGTGAAAATAATGTTGTGCGAATAATGATTTGGCAAATTGAACAATAGCCAAATAAGTATTCGACTAAAACCACATTTCTGAATGATTTTTTGGCCAAATAATTATGGTGGCTAATAATCATTCGGCGAAATCAAATTAGGGTAAAAATTGCTTCGGCAAAGATTAGGTCGGCGAATCGTTGTCGGGGTAATGAAATTTGATATAAAACACTTCGGCAAAAACACGAGCACCCAAAAATAATAATAGGTGCCTACCTACAATAAAGGCCCATTTAGATGGAGAGAGTTTCTCGACTCGAAGATACGATTATCGAAAGAACATTTAAAAAGTTTCTTCGTGTAAACATTCACGATTATCGCCCTTCCCCTTGGGCGACAATCGCCTCGCAATAGAATATATCTGTCTCCGTGTAAACAGAACTTTAATCACTGAAGTCTGAACTCGAATGGCAAAACTCGCACTCAAAAACGGTTCAAACCGATTTGTACGATACTCGTATGAACTTGAAAAAATGTCATACGAGATCGTGTTTATACAAGTCGAGAACTCGTAAGCAAGAATCTTCTTACTATAATTTTCGCTGTGTAAACAGTCACAGTAATTTATCGCCTGCGAAAAATTACTTGCGAATCTCGTATGACATAATCGTGGGCGAGAATTTAATTCTTGCCTGTATGTAAACATTATGATATAATAATCTTATGGCGATTATTGCTTGCGATAGTAGCATACGATTTCTCGGCAAGAAACGTTCGAGAAACTCTCTCCATCTAAATGGCCCTTAACAAGTAACAGGTAGGACAATTTAGAACACAATATTATTGGCAGCATTGGAAAAACGTATAGCACAGGTTAAAAAGACCGGTACGCGCATGCGCTCTAGGGTAGTAAGTAAAAAAAAAAACATTAAGCAACGTTCGATATTTTTGCTATTTTCCCTTTTTATGTTAAACTTTGTTGTGATATCTTAATAACTGATTGTGATTTATTGTCTATTATTTGTAAAAAATACCTCTAGTTCAAAGTATACAAGAATTCTATTTATAGTGTAAAAAAGTTCTTAACTAACGAACGAAGTTAGTCAAAAGTTGGATTTTCTTAAATGACTACGGCTTAATGACTATTCAGTTTTTTTTCTTCGCATCGTATAATGCCAAATCGATATCTTATTAACTAGTATCGACTACAGTATTCTACGGTGAAGTTTATACCTCGATTCTCATCATCAATATTATAATGAGGGATTAAGATGTTGCTTATAATTATTATGTGGAGGATACTTAGTCGCGAAAACGAATGTAGGTACCGATTTTGAAAATTGACACCGTCTGGCTGCTATTTTGACATAACTACTACTGTTGTGTCAATCTAATAGGTCGGTTTTTACACCTGTCAAATACTAGGAGAAGTGTCTAATGTTAAGGCCGGGCGCTCATTGTGACTTTTTGTTACCATGTCGAATTCTACGAAAATATATACAGGGCGTCCCACGACTTTGCCACATAGAGGGGAAGTACCTTAAATACTGTAGATAGAAAAAATTACTGAATGAAGACTTCATTTTTATTTTAAAAACAATACGAACTACATTCAAAGAATTTTAAATAATCACCTGTCTGAACCAAGAATCGAACCCGCTAAATGTGAAAACAAAAAAAACTGTAATTTTATAATACTAATCGAAAGGCTCGATCAGATACATTTATTTCTTCCTAATAACATAGCATCTAAAATAAAAGGAACACCGTTAAATTTCACATTTATTTGAAATAATAACACACGTTTAACTGTGCAACTTACAATCAATTTAACGTATTGAATGCTCAAAATGTGTCTCTTCCTATTGTATACAAATTGTAACTCTTATAATGATCTCGCTTACCGTTGATTTATTTTCTTTTCATGGTGAATATTTGAAATAATACTTCGAAATAGTAATAAAGCAGAAAGTAGTACATAAAAGCACGACATAGTCAGAGAAAATGCTATTCATTATTCTGAACAAAATTTTAAATTAAATGTTAAATTTCATGGTGTTCCTTTTATTTTAGATGATATGTTATTTAGAAGAAATAAATGTATCTGATCGAGCCTTTCGATTAGTATTATAAAATCGCAGTTTTTTTTGTTTTCACATTTAGCGGGTTCGATTCCCGGTTCAGGCAGGTGATTATTTAAAATTATTTGAATGCAGTTCGTATTATTTTTAAAATAAAAATGAAGTCTTCATTCAGTAAAATTTTCTATCTACAGTATTTAAGGTACTTCCCGTCCATGTGGCAAAGTCGTGGGACGCCCTGTATTTGTCATCGTAATGTCACGTCACCATAGTGAGCGCACTTCCAATATCTTCATAGCGTTTGACTTGGTAACAAAAAGTCACCGTAATAAAAAGTCACAATGAGCGCCCGGCCTAACACTAGTAAAAATTACTTCAAAACATGGCGTTTAGTTTCATTACAACATGCGTGCGCGATATTAAGATGAATAAAAAGGCGACTTTTTTTTAATCAAAGGCTGTAGGTACACATTATTTCAATTATTTGTGCTTTTATGCAAACGGCAAATCTGACATATTATTATATTACGTTAGTCGAACTGTAGTCAAGAATTAATACCAAAAACGATGCTTTCGTATGATATTGCAATATTAGTGAACGAAGCGAGAACAGATAGCTAGTTAAAGATAAAGAGAATATCTCATTAATTCATATTTAATTGAGTAATTCTGTGTGAATTACGTTTTGATTTAAGATTTTACTGTGTAGCCGCTGGGCCGAGAACTTTCTAGAAACTTTGGTCATTAGATCTCTTTAATAACAGTGGTAAACGGTCATAGGGCTAGCGGAAAGCGGCGAGCGGACGCAGAGGCGTTTTACAAATAAAAAGAATATACTTTTTTACAAATAAAATTAATTATTTGTATTAAAAATTGACTTAAACAAAAACTGAAAGGAGTAAAATTATTACCACATTATATAAATTAAAAAAACCACAACGCAAATTACAAAACAGCTGATGACCCTGAAACGGTTGAACCGATTTTGATAAAACAAGTCTAAGAACCACTGCTAGAAAACCAGCTTTTAAATAAAAAAAACCGCACCTAAATCGGTTCACCCGTTTAAGAGCTATGGTGCCACAGACGGACAGACAGACACACATAGCGGTTAAACTTATAACACCCCTCTTTTTGCGTCGGAGGTTAAAAATTAACAGTTACAGAAGTAGGTGCGAATCTACGCTGAACCAAATCGAAGTCGTTTTAGTGCCACCAATTACAATTACAATAGTATACAAATTCGTAGACAACTACTACAACTAGAACGTCGATTTATGTAATTTATTTTCAAACTAATAATAATATTGTTTTATACAATTTAATGAAATTGCTTACCGCGATATCTGTGGAACAGTATAAAAAATATGTATGTATAAACAGCGAAATTCAAGAGCGACTTCCTTCTAAAGTATCTAAATATTATATAATGAAACATTACACACACATCGTTTTTATAAAAAATTGGCGACACGTTTTGTGCAGTTGCTGCGCGATTGGCTTCTGCGCTACGGGCCGTGGGTTCTATTCCCGCACGGAACAAATATTAATGTTAGTGTGGGGAAACGTTAAAAAAAAACTTAAATTAGTTATGATTTCGAATAGTCTTAATTACAAACTATTCTCTAAAAAAATTCGCTTTTTAAGTTCGATAAGTGTATACCTATTATTTATTACACTTGACTGTATTAACATATCATAAACACGTTCCACATAATCTATGGCTCCAGTCTATGGCTTCAGTCTACGTCTACACCGACCTTCAAGCTGTGCCACTCTCGGGCTGGCACTGATGGTACCAACATAAATGTATGTACCGTACGTCTGCGGCTTTTTACTGAAAGAAACATTGGAAATAGCAAGTTTGGTGATTGAAACAGCTCTATTAAGTCGTTATGCCGTTTGTTTTCAAGGTGAAAAGTTACAAAATATACCTGCAGATTATGTTGCGATATTTTAGGTTTTTAACTGTACCTACAGACAGACGGATAAACTTAGACTGAACCTCATTTTGTTTGGGAAATTCTATTATTATCTTTAGCTTGTTGCATTATTAGCGTAAAATTATTGTTAGAAATGGAAATATTTGTACACCAGAAATCGTAGAATAATGAGACCTCAACACTTTTTAACACCTACATCGCCTATATTTTAACAAATAAACTGATCTTTCTTTCTTTCCTTCTTTCCGATTTTTTCAACGGATTTCTAGACCTACATATGGAGTGGAGATTTTGGGTTCAAGTACTTAACAGATTCCCATTTCAAACATTGCACAATGCAATGCATAAAAAAGCGAGTGAGTGAGTTATTCTTGTAAAGCTCGCACCGACACGATAGAAAAAGAAGGAGATACGATCAGGATCATCCACAGATAATAGACTATGACAGTTCAGCAGGACGTCTACAAGATGTTATTAATCTATGATATATTGTAAATACTCATCGCTCATCGCTAATTATAAGACCAAATCCTAGTTTCATTATTTAAATCCAAAGTTCTTGTCTACTTTGAAATTTTGTACAATAATGCCTTAAGCTAATACGTTTTAAGTAATACTTTTAATTAAATTGATAAGTATTAATATTTTAATTAAACAACGAACTAGATAAAAATCTTTTATTACATTAAAAAAAGAGTTTTAGTCCAATTTCGTTCGACTAAGGCTTGTTTCACACGTACCACAACTACACCACAACCCCAACCACACCACAACAACAACACGTGGTCGGGCACTAATTTGTATGAAAATGAATATTTGAATTCACACGGACCACATTATGCTGCCATATTCAACCGTGTGGGCGATACCGACCACATAACAACCACAACGCAACCACCACCGACACCGCGCACTAGCGGCCGGCCACCTCGCAAACACGACGTTGCGTCGACGCAACGACAGAGAGCGCATTCCTGAAGCCGGAGTCAATCTGTCTGTCTGCAAACACTAGCCACAACGTAACCACATCGCAACTACTAGCGACAACGCAACCATATCGACATGTTGTAGTTACCACAACACAACTGCAAGAAGCTGCAGCGACACTTTTCACACGTAACCACTGCTTGACCACTTTTTGTCGCTGCGATGTGGTGTGGTTGTGGTACGTGTGAATTCTCCTTAAGGTTATATAACTATCCAAGGTTATTAAACAGACAACGGTTAAGAGTTAAGACTGGAAACTCAATTAGTTTGATCCCTGAGTGAATAAGTACGTCTTTCAGACGTAAGTACTTACACAATTTCGATTTAAATGTAACGAGCCAACAATTCTCTATGGAAATAGATATTCGATTGGATAATTCTGATAACTTAGAAACTTGTGGAATAGACAAGGCTATGTTTTAAGTTAAGCCATAGAGTAATGAACATTATGGCTAGGGTTAGCAAATTTTTCTGCCCGTTTTTTGTTCCGTGTGGTGCCGAGCTTAAAGAATAGCATTACCCCATCTCTTGTCTCTCTGTCGTAAGGGCTTGCGCAGACGAGGGACAATGGCGGAAAAAATGTCCGCGGTGCACTCTTATTAGTATTACTATAAAGTTGCACTTTGTCCGCGCAATACCCCATGTCGCCTGGCGGTATACGCGGACAAAGTGCAACCTAATGACAGTAATAATAAGAGCGCACCGCGGACATTTTGTCCGCCATTGTCCCTCGTCTACGCAAGCCCTAAAAGACGACTAAGTGATTCACTAGAGGATGGGCAGTAGCGTTCTCTGATTGCTTTAAGGCACAATTCCATGTATCGCGGCCGATGCAGCCGCGCGCGATCGTTTGCGTGCGGCAGACGCGCGCGGCTGATGCGACAATAGTCAGAGTATGAAAATGTATGGCACCGCTTCCGAAGTCTGCGACAGACGCGTGCAGCTAACGACAGACGTACGGCGGGACGTGCCATACATTCTGATACTTTGACTATTGTTGCATCAGCCGCGCGCGGCTGCCGCACGCAAACGATCGCGCGCGGCTGCATCGGCCGCGATGCACGGAATTGTACCTTTAACAACCATACTGCGATCGCCAATCCGCCTGCCAAGCGTGGCGATTATGGCAAACCCCCGTTGGGGGAGGCTTATGTTCAGCAGTGGACGTCAACTGATGATGATGAACATGATGGCAACTTTTTGTACAAAAAATACAGTAATTATGTTGAAGTTGGAAAAGAAAGATTCAAAGTATTTATGAGAAAAAAAGTGGGTATTTTATTTATTCTGCAGTTTCATTAGTAATAGTGCTCGTATGGCTATAGAGCCATAAAACTTGTTTTAAAAATAAAATGTTAATTCTTGATGTTTTAGCGATATGTAAGAATAATGTTTTTTTTGCATAAGATTACATAATAATAACTCACATCTGTATGCCCCGAAGGGTTGGCAGAGGTGTATAGTACACTCACATTTCGCCGTTATGTTTACGTCCCATGTAATAGGGGGCGAACCTATTGCCATCGACCGGGCACAAATCCAGACTCCGGACTGCTACTGAGAAATTCCATACGGAAAAACCCAATAACACTTTGCCCAACCTGGGGATCGAACCTAGGACCTCACGCTCAGCAGTCACGCTTGCGACCGCTAGACCAACGAGGCAGTTGACTTTTTTTGCATACTTTATTTACAATACGGCCGACGTATCTTGGCGAGTTTGAAGTTAGTTGTTTGGCTGCGCAATTAATCTTTTAGAAACGAAATTGTCTACTGCGCAGCTAATCAGCTAACTTCAGACTCGCCAAGATATGTCGGCCATGTTGTATATTCGGCATTATAAACTATTATTCAGTTAAATAAAGTATGATACTTCTTTTACAGCATAGCGTCGGTGCGCTTGCCAAAACCCATATATGCACGGCGTAAAAAATCTGACGTGTGCACGAAAAATACAAAATCACGCATGTTTTGAGCTTATGAAGTAACACATTTTTTTTTGTATCACATTATACAAGCACGGACTAGAAAAAAAAGAAGGACTCCGCGTCACGCATATCAAAAGTGAAGCACCTTACCGATCTATGTGTGCGTGATTTGAGGGATACCAGATAAATGAAAATTTCCCCATTTTTTTTAAATATTTTTAAAGTTTCATTTCTTTAAATGAAGCCATATAAGAAGTCCGCTTACATTATTTAATTGCAATCACAAAAATATACTTAGTTAAAACTTAAAATTAAGTATTTATTTTGTATGAGTGACAAGAAAAACGTTTTCGACGGAATTCAATGTTCTTCATCTCTGCAGGCTCTTATTATTTTAATCCAATCATTATTCCATGGTTGATTTGCTGTAGGAAATCTATAAAAATAATCATATTCAATGCTTGCAAAAAACTCACAAAGAACACAAAAAAATGGATTACCCAATCTCTCGGGAAAATTACCCATTTATTTTCCGACAGCACTTCTATGTCTTTTGAGGTTTTGTGTTCCAATAGTAATGATTTTAAAATGTCAAAAATACAATAAATCAACAGGTTAAATAAGTGTCTTACTTGTGAATGTTATTCCTTGACACTTTTTCTGAGATGTAGAATTATTTTTAAACCATTTCACAACACAAGAAGGCATTATTTTATTTTATTACTTGACGTAAACAGTACCTACAATGACGCCGCGGAGCCGCGTAATGGCGGCCGGTCGGCACCGTATGATGTAAATGTGTGCGTGAGGCATGTTTGTACAAACGGTCCGGCATACTTATAGTGCTTCACTTTCGATACACGTGGCGCGGAGTCCTTCTTTTTTTTCTAGTCCGTGTATACAAGCTTAGTTTTACTAAACCTGAAACTAGTTTGTTCAGAATCACTAGGAGAATTGATTAACATTTTTTTCAACACTTTTTTTTTTCTTAAGTTTCAATTTTGTTTCAGTAGTTTTCTACCCATAACAGTTGACGGGAATAGACACCTTGAGGCTTGAGACGGTCCTCTCGGTCAGTTTCCGTGTATTAGACAACCCTCGCATAGCACATCTCAGGCATTTCACACTTTTTTAGGGAACTTAACACGACATAAACTAAGGTGTAACTTGGAGATTTACTAAAAAAAAACACATATTCAGGCAGTTCTGATGAAAATCTTGTTGGGGTGTCTCGGTTTTCGTATAGAGTAAAAATAAGGTTGTATATCAAGATGTTTTGCTAGCGTTTTGAATTTTTAGATTCCTCTTCAACTTATTAGTTATAAAACAGTCCACTTCCTGAAAAGTTGATAAAATCTACATAATGGGTTTTGGCAACCGCACCGACCATAGGTAGTTGGGTAACCCTATCTATACCGCCAAAGTTGTTGCATCTCTCAGCCCAGGGCTAAAGCAATAGCCTAGTGAAGTTTGTGTAGCAGAGACAGGTATTAACTTGGTTAGCCCTGGGCAACCGATGTTGTGTACGTCGGCCTTATAATACCTGTACATAATATAAGGTGTTTACAAAATACCAGTACAAACTTTTACAGATCACAGTAGGTACTCATGAATATGAACAACTTTTAGTATAGAACCAACTCTGAAATATAAAAAAAACCGGCCTTTCCGTCTATATAAATAAAAAGAAAAGTCCTGACTGACTGACTGATTGACTGACTGACTGATTGACTGACTGATCAACGCCCAGCCCAAACCCTTGGACCTAGAATGCTGAAATTTTACACAGAGGTTTCGTTTATAATGTAGACAAGGAATAAGGAAGGATTTTTCGAAATTCAACCCCTAAGGGGGTTAAATAGGAGATGAAAGTTTGTTTGGAAAATTGTCACTTAATGGGTTCAAAATTTCACGCAAGCGAAGCTGCAGGCAAAAGCTAGTTATCTATAAAAACGGCAAAAAAATCACGTTTGTTGTATGGGGGCTCTCATACAACAAACGTGATTTTTTTGCCGTTTAATATTTATTTTATTCTGTTTTTTAGTATTTTTTGTTATAGCGGCAACAGAAATACAATCATCTGTGAAAATGTCGACTGTCTAACTATCACGGTTCATGAGATACAGCCTGATGACAGACGGACGGACAGCGGAGTCTTAGTAATAGGGTCCCGTTTTACCCTTTGGGTACGGAACCCTAAAAATAGCTGTTCCATATATTTTTATCGTGTTAATATTGTACTTTTGTACAGAACAGCGTTTTTTTTTAATATTTCAGAATTGGTCCCATAGTCAAAAAAACATATTCATGAGTACTGTGATCTGTAAAAGCTTGTCCAGGTATTTTGTTAGGACCTTATATTTAATCCCCAAGGTTCAGAAAAATCGGATGCGTGACTATGTTAGTTACTCCTGAGTTGCCAATCATACTCACATCAAAAAAAGTTTGCGATCACTTTGAAAAATTATGTAGCCTTTTTGAAGCCGAATTTTCTAATCGGGATTCAAAGCGATAATTATCATGATAAATATAGATTGATAGCTATCTAGATAAATATAAATCAGATTTCAGTTGGATTTTGAATTCGGAATCTTCATAGACATAATTATGCTAGTGATCGCAAACTTTTTTTGATATGTGTAAGTCTTGAAACTTTTAACCAAACATGACAATAGGCTATCTTTAAGACCTTTAAGGAAAAACAGGTTTCCGGTTTCCCTTACGGAGTAGTAAAAAATGGAGTGATAAAACTAATACGCGGGGGAACACCTGCGCAAATACTGCGTTGGTAAGTAGTTCGCGTTGTCGAGTTTCTGAATATACTGTATAAGTTTTATAAAAGATTTTAACCTTCGATTCCGATGCCTAATTGGAGAAGAAAAGCTAGGATATAGTTTATTGAATAAAGCTTAACTTTCGAAATATTCATTTTTACGGAAATTCACAATTCGAAAACTATATATGGTAACAAATCCTATGAACGCGGCGTTGCGACTTTTGTCATACCATACTCCTCTCGCCGTATGTCTGATTTGACGGGGAGGGTTGTGAAGTGAGAAGTTTCTTATCCACTCACACGATAATTTATAAATGTTGCCAGTTCAACCTAAGGTATTGTTTACAAGGAAGCAGTAAGTTAATGAATGCAATAGGAAAAGAAAAAAAAAACTTGTTTATCTTTTGTTGATTTGACTCGCATTAGAAAGGACTTATTGACATCTTCGCTGTTCCTACTGGGAAATTTAGAAGCCTTGTTCAAAAAACTATATTAGATTTTGCTCCGTAATATTATTCAGTATTAGTCTGTATTTTTGATTCAAATCATTTTTTTTCACTCTTTTTTCTTATTTCTTTTTGCATGCCTGTTTAGTTTTAGTTTTATCATTACCTAACCATATTATAAAATTGTATCGTACTGTAAACTGTGAGTGCACATCGCATTAGTTTTTATAACTTGTTTTTATAATATGTGGAAAATGTCGTTGGTTATGCATTTACTCACTTTGTTGCTCAAATTTTGTGTAATACTATAATGTGTAACCGTTTATTTTCCCAAATAAATAAAATAAAAAAAAAAAAAAAAAAAAAAGGCGTGGTTAAAATCTTTCGGGTAGCTCGGGCCCACGGTGAACTACCGAAGCACTGAAAACGAGATTTTTATCTTATTTTTCATTTGTTTTGAGTTTACAATATTTCGGCAATGTTACAAGCACTGTAGCACGGTAATGTTATACTAAACTGTAGGCTTATTCAGGTATATTTTTTGTAATTGTAGGTACAGTTTTCGTTTATTTGTATCTGTACCTATATTGTATGAACCGGATTTTTTTTGCGTCTGCAATAAGAATGGGTATAATAGGTGAACAGAGTAGAACCCTAGAAATGGCGTAGATTTTTTAAATTGTATGTTGTGAAATTTATCTGTGTATAAATTTGATGAAGTAACCGCATCATCGCTTAACATCAGAGAGAACATTAGGCGGCCAAACGCGGGCCTAGTAATAAATAAAAAAAGAATTTCGTACTTCATCAATACAAACAGAAATTTTGAAGTAAATAAAAAACTATGCCAAAGCCTTAACACCGTTCACCTATTATACCCATTTTTTCCAGACGGTAAAAAAGTCATCCACTAGGTATATATGTATGGCTTATTATTTGCTTTTGTATAGAAAATACGTCAAACCGCCACATTTATTCTATAAATAACAGTAAAATGACGATTGAAAAAAGAGCCGTAAATAAAATGTTTAACTTAAGTACTCTGTATACATATACAAGGTTAGTCGGAAAGGGGGTACTAATCCGCGGGCCACATATAGTATCACTGACGGTTTTAAAGCAAGTGTTCAAATTTCAAAATTCGATATCTTTTATTTCTACGCAAAATGATTATCATTTTAGTTTTTTCAAAAATTCTTCATCCCTGCTTTAGTTACGAATTCAGAAAATGGTGCTTCTGATTCATGACCCCAAATATGACCTAAAATGTTAACACAGCTGATCATAACCGGGGATAGATAGATATTAGCGATTTTTTTTTAAGATCTTTGTACATCTATTTCTCTTAAACTATTGACTTTTGGGAAAAGTTGTAGAACAAAAGTTATTCATTATTATGTGTACTTTAACACCCTTTCAGATTAGTACCCCCTTTCTGACTAACCTTGTATAATCACCGAATGACCTAGTTTTTAGATTAAGTTATAACGCAAATAGGTCTTAAGAAACGCAATTATAAATTTAAATTACAATCTCACATCAAAGATCCAAGATTATTTCTCAAGGAAACGTGTTAAGCCTTATTTACGTAACACGTAGCCGTGACTCGGTATAATCGTTACGGGTTTACGTGACGTGACATAATAGAATCCTCCTTTAACGTACTTATAAAACTCCTGCGCTGTAATAAAATGTTCATAAAAATGATCGTTTTGTTGTTTTTATTGCTTGTTAATTACTTTTGATTTTATCACCTGATTATGAGACCAGTAATTTGAGTAATTTTCTTACTTATATTACTTGTCTAATCGGGTCTTAGGGGGTCGTTCATTAATCACGTCAGGCTCAAAAGAGGGGGGGGGGGGGGGGTTGAGAAATATCTCACACGGGAGGGGGAGGGGTGTAATGAGATGTTACATGTATTAAGTTTTTCTTTATTTTTATGCCAGTCAGAAGCTATCACGGTGCTTAATTTTTCAGAATTAAATTTGATTATACCTGTATTTAAAGATAATATTCTGAATTTTTTTAAGATAGTTTTTACCAAAAAAATACATGTGGTTTGGGGGGGGGGGGGGGGGTAATCTAAACCACCACCACGTATCACCAAAAGGGACGGGGTGGTTAAAAAGTTGCTAACAAACATCACTTGATTAATTATTATATCATTTATTTCAGGTAAGACCCCTTACCTGGAGGCACGGTAGTGGCCCCGCCATGTCGAGTCCGTCTTTTCCCGACTCGAATTGATTAAGGATAAGTAAACAATAGTACCTACACCACTACCTACCCTCTTGATGACTACAAGAATAATATTAACTTCGAGATTATTAACCGAAGTCTCCAACGAAGCGGCTACTTCTTTGACCTATCTTTACAAGTTAGTTAGTTAATTCATCGAGACATTTTCTCAAGCTTGTTATTACAAGTTAAGAACTGACTAACATTATAAACTTAGCAGTTAATCTCTTTATCGGATTTCAAACAGTGTGGAAGCTGAAACTCATCGTGACAGTAAATTCTTGTTTAGGCAGGCTCCAGTTACCTAGGGCTCAATTCTTCTAAAAGGAATCTAAATAAATCGTAACTGAACCGTTCATTCAGACAGTTTTCAATTTCAAAAGCTGCAAAATTGTTTGATACAAAAAACAAAACTAATCATTTTGACAGTTCGTAAACAAAAACTGACTGAGGGCTGTGGTTTGTTTGCGTTTGGCAACGACTTTGTTTGTCGAATTGGCTCCCATATCGACAATCCTAATTCTAACTTTAACATTAATACACTTCTCATCAAAAAAATCGAAACACTTACGAAATTATATTTATGGCGACAATTAAACAAAAAAAAAGCATTAATTCACTATAGAAAAAACATAATTTAATAGCTGGAAGTTTGGCCTTTACAATGGTGTACGAAACTTCCAAGTTTAATTTGTTTTTATTGAATTTTTATCCAATAAATGAATGGAACATTGTTTTGAGATAAACGTGTGTTTAGAGTTGCGAGTACATTTGTCGTGCAAAAAACGCAAAATAACGCATTACTTTAAAATTTTCCGTTTGTAATTTGTTGATTAGGCTCTGTGACGTCTGATAAAAAGTTTTTTTTCTAACACACATGCATACTTCACCCGTTGCAGCCGCCCAAGTAGTGGCATTGCTGGATTCTGGGATTAGTCAGCGTGTTGTGGCTGCAAGATTGCATCTAAGCCTCTCGTCTGTTCATAGAGTGTACCAACGCTATCGGGAGACTGGTTTATTTACGCGCCATCCAATATCTGGTATATATCCAATATATGTCCAATATATGGTAGGAATCGGGTCACTTTTGAGTGAGACGGCCGGTTTATTGCAACAGTTTGTTTGCGAAATCGTCGCCTTCGCGCTTTTCAACTGCAGCAGCAGCTCCATGTTGTTCGAAGGGTGACTGTAAGTGGCTCTACGATTCGGAGAAGATTGAAGGAACGTAGACTGATACCACACAAGCCAGCTAATGGGCCGAAATTAACAACAGACCATTTTCATATGTTTTTTCCATAATCAATAAATGCTTTTTTCTTGTTTAATTGTCGCCAGAAAAATAATTTCAGAACTGTTTCGATTTTCTTGATGAGAAGGGTATTATACAGGGCGTCCCACGACTTTGCCACATGGAAGGGAAGTACCATAAATACTGTAGATAAAAAAAAATACTGAATGAAGACTTCATTTTTATTTTAAAAAAAATACGAACTGCATTCAAAGAATTTCAAAAAATCACCTGTCTGAACCGAGAATCGAACCCGCTAAATGTGATAACAAAAAAAAGTTGTAATTTTATTGCACTAATCGAAAGGCTCGACCAGATACATTTATTTCTTCCAGTTAAAATAGCATCTAAAATAAACGGAACACCATGAAATTTTACATTTATTTGAAGTAATAAGACATGTTTAACTGTGCAACTTACAAACAACTTAATTTATTAAATGCTCAAAATGTATCTGTTCCTATTGTATACAAATTGTCACTCTTTTAATAGTCTCGCTTACCGTTGTTTTTTTTTTTCATTATGAATATTTGAAATAATACTTCGAAATAGTAATAAAGCAGAAAGTAGTACATAAAGTCAGTTGAAAGCACGACATAGAGAAAATGCTATTCATTATTCTGAACAAAATTTTAAATTAAATCTTATTTTTCATGGTGTTCCTTTTACTTTAGATGCTATGTTATTTAGAAGAAATAAATGTATCTGATCGAGCCTTTCGATTAGTACAATAAAATTACAGTTTTTTTGTTTTCACATTTAGCGGGTTCGATTCCCGGTTCAGACAGGTGATTATTTAAAATTCTTTGAATGCAGTTCGTATTATTTAGTTTTTAAAATAAAAATGAAGTCTTCATTCAGTAAATTTTTCTATCTACAGTATTTAAGGTACTTCCCCTCCATGTAGCAAAGTCGTGGGACGCCCTGTATATATGCAAAAGTAAGTTTGTTTGTTACATTTTCAAGCCTAATCCACTGAACCGATAATCCTAAAATTTTGCATTACGTTGTCAGGTGTACAGAAACGGACAAGGTACCTTTCATCCCGAAAAAAGTACTGTTCCCGAGAAAAACAACAATAACGTTCTTATGATATTGGATGGCGCCACGTGTCTTTCGAATCATGATTGAATTATTCCCGAAAAATACGGAATACGCGATAAACGTAGCCGCGAGCGACCTCGAGTGTACTATAATTGTAGTATGTAGCAGTGATAGCCTAGCAGTTGAATGCTTGCCTGTCATGCACGAGGGTAGTACGCACGGTTACAGATCAAACTACATATACATCTCCAGTATAAGCTGATCTCGCATTGTATAGGATTTCCTTACAGTGAGATCTCAGTGTAAACTGGAAATGTATGGCTTGATGTGTAGCCGCGTGTAACTCTGACGTTTAGAATTCACGTGCGGATCAGAATTTGATTATCACTTGCAATAACGGTGAAGGAAAATATCGTTAGGAAAACTGCACACCTGAGACAAGAAGGAACTCGCTGACTACTCCAAGGGACGTAAAGCTATGCTGACTCTTACTCGTATAAGCACTTTATTATTGTTATGTTATGTATGAGGTATTGAATGCTCTACACATTCTTTACAACTGGTGTAGCAGACGTGCTCTCAGGAGATCCTAGGGCCGTCTGTTACATTACAGTTTGCCATAAAGTTCTCGATGAAGTGTGTACGGGTAGTCCGCCAAACCACATCAATTTTCTTTTTGTTTGGCATGTTTGCCAAACTTGAGCATACTTAAATGGATAAAAATGATTCGTTTTTTAGGGTTCCGTACCCAAAAGGTAAAACGGGATCCTATTACTAAGACTCCGCTGTCCGTCCGTCCGTCTGTCTCATCTCATGAACCGTGATAGTTAGACAGTTGTTTTCACAGATAATGTATTTCTGTTGCCGCTATAACAACAAGTACTTACTAAAAAACAGAATAAAATAAATATTTAAGCCCTCCTTAAATATTTATTTTATTCTGTTTCCCATACAACAGACATGATTTTTTTGCCGTTTTTATAGATAATCGTACGGAACCCTTCGTGCGCGAGTCCGACTCGCACTTGGCCGGTTTTCTTGTTTCTTCTATTGCCGTAGATGGTCCTTGCGGACCGATTTTATGTAATCTGTCAATTATTGGCGAGACTTGAAGGGTCTCCAGCCAAAAAAATATTTGAGTTTGTTGTGATGGCAACCGCGAAAAACTTCATTGACAACTTCATTACTTCTCTCGTGTACGAGCAAAACGAGAATAGCTCATGCCGTGGAGAAACGATTAGCCAGTCAGCAAGGTTGGTAGCGGGGCTGACTACCCAGGTCGCGCTGGACGTATTCGTATCATCACTCGTGGAGGCTACTTCAGTGAAAACAACACACATGCGACTGTTTAACTGTGCGAACGAAATGCGTTGAATGCGGCTCTGTGATTGGTTGCCTTGTAGGTTGCAGAATAAAGGCAACCAATCACAGAGCCGTAAACAGTGCGTTCGAGCACACTGTGAGACCTTATAGTAATGTTTGTGAATACGAATATCACTAGAATATTAAGGAATGTATTTAATAACACTTTAAAGTTAATGAAAATAACAACAATAAATGTTTAAGGCACACTTCAAAATGAATGCTTTCCAATAAAAAAAATATGGTTCGCCACTTCGCACTGTACATCAAGGACCATTTGTTTCTGAACGCACCCATTACACGAATGGTGGAAAGTGATCGGCGAAGTGAATCGTTTCTTCGTTGAGTGGTCACATGTCTTACATAACCTACCTTACAGCTATCTATTTGTCATTTAATTTCTTATTTTGAAGCTAGAAGCATTACAATTATAGCAAAATCTATTGTTTTTAAAGAAAACTTTTAAAGTTAGAAGTATTCAAATTAAAGCGAAAACTACTAATTTTAAAGCTAAGCCTTTTTAAAGTGGAAACTGTTATTTTTAAAGTTCATTTATACAAAATACCTGGACAAACTTCTACAGAACACAGTACTTACTCATGAATACTTATGAACAACTTTTACTATGGGACCAATTCTAAAACACAAAAAAACAGCTGTTCCATACATTTTGATCGAGTAATAAGTATTGCACTTTTGTGCGGAACAGCTGTTTTATTTTTTATACCTCAGATTTGGTCCCATAGTAAAAGTTGTTTATATTCATGAGTAGAAGTTTGTCCAGGTATTTTGTTTGAATCTTATACATATAGCTCGAATATTAACAATTCACAGGAGATTTAACGAAATTTATTTTTTAGGTACTATTATTTCCCTAAACCCTTGTAACCAACCTTGTTTAGGTTGGAAATACAACCGACTCTATTGAAGATATGGAAATCAGCTTTAAAAGGATAAGACTAACCTGCAAGTGATAGTATAGGCACGCAGCGTCTACGTGGACAAGCATTCTCACTATCGTCAAACATCACTTCACGACACTATAACGTCGCCATACAGTGAAAACCTCGAGAATGAAATTTGGTCATTTTATTTTATCACAACGTATAGGTACAATAATTATAAGAGAGCCGCTTAATACGAAATTATTTTGTAAGCACTGAAATTAAGCCTTTATTGGGGATATAACATTTGTAATAAACTAATTGACTAGCTTTTGAAAGCCCACAGAACCCGTGCAATGACCAAATGCATTCCTGAGGTTTTCACTATAAGGCGACCCAACAAAGTTCACACACAGCGAGTTCACAAAAGTTCAAAGGTTTTTGTTGCACTTTTCATGAAATATATCAGAGACTACGCATCGATCTTGGCGGTCGCGAACGAACGTGTGAAGGTAGTGGGCGTCACTCACAATTGCCAATATTTGCGGGTAGAAGGAACAAAAAAAAAAATTGTGGGTAGGCGTGACAGTTTGCAAGCGTTTCGTTGTACGTAATAGGTTGTAACAGTTAAAATCTCGTATCTGTTACATCTGTTCCTGTTCCACGTAAATAACAGTTCCAAAAACCTGTTACACAGTAACAGTCTGTTATTTCATACTACGTGGGAACAAACTATTGTATGTATTACCACAGATAGAAACGTTTAACCTGTATTCTGTAACAGCTGTTCATGTAAAATAGCAGGGAAAACAGTATCATGTGGGTTGGCAGTGACAGCCTAAAAATCCCTGCGTCATACGCGTTGGTACTTCTCTTTCTAACTAAGGTGTTAAACCTATGTGAGAAAAGGAAAGAGCTTGTGACGACTGTAACAGGGTGTCACAGGGTAACATGTTACATTTTTTATCTTATTCTAACTAAGGTAACTCTCATAAACATGAATAAAGTAACGCTTGTGACTGTCGTATAAGGGATTTTATTATCTCGTGGAACAGGAACTGTTTTCTCAGTTAGTTTGTCACAGTTACAGTCTGTTATTTTATGATACCTGTTTTATTTAGCTGTTACGATAAATACGCCTCACTCCTAGTACGTACTCAAAAATATGTGTTTGATATCAAACAGATCGTTTTTGAGGTTTCCATTGCAGCAATTAAAATTTGTTTTATACTATAACCCAGTTCATATAACATAAGACAAAAGTATCCCACCTAGGTACCTATGTACGTATATATTTTTAACCATTTCTTGAATTCAAACTCAAAACTCATTTATTCGAAATAGACTAGAATTACTTTTTTGTACTTCAATGTTACGATAGACAGCCCATAAAAACGCCCGCCCTTCACCGCTTGCTACAGTTCGTTTTTGAATCCCGGAGACTGAATTGACAAGCACAAAATGTCTAATTAGAAATTAATGTTCCTAAAATTTACAATTTTGACATTTGTGCCTGTCTTTAGTCTCCGAGATTTAAAAACGCACTTTAGTGTCTATGCTGTGAAGAAGAAACGGGACAACAAACTCCCCAGCAACACAGTTTCGAGTCAGGTGAATAAATTAATTCAGTCTATAAAAAAAAATACATTAAGCAATTAAAGGAAAAGTAATATAAAAAAATAATTCTGTATGCATTCAGACAAAATCATAATGGCATGTATTTAACGCGGCGACAAACTAATCTGATTTAGGGTTTTAAAAATAATTAAAATGGGTAGCAAAAATAATAGGTTGGCAGCTACAGTGAAGTAGCATTTTAAGCAGGCAGGGGGTTTTAAAAATAATTAAAATGGGTAGCAAAAATAATAGGTTGGCAGCTACAGTGAAGGAGCTTAAGTCGACGGAGCCCCGCTGCGCAGGGCTCCTATTTCTGTCTGCAGGGTTTAAAGTAACCTAACACGAAGGGGATGACGGGGGCTTCGTTCGCTCGCTTCGCTCGCTTCGCTCGCTCACTCTAGCCCCTTCGAACCTAACCTATCCATGTCGGGATTCCCCTTAACCACCCTGCTAACATTATTAGTCGCCAAGTCATTAGTTATAGCTCCTCGCCTCATTTTATTAGTTGCAAACACTTAGTCGCCTTTTAAGTTATTAGTCACCTGGAAAATAATAAGCCAATCATAATCACAATCAACTGACACAATAAAACAATCAATTCAACTCTGTTAAATCCCTGCTGAAAACAAACATGTTGCTTATTTCTTTAAATTTCTTTACTAAAATGATTATATTGATATGTCAAATAAAGTATCAATAAGTTAAGTTGAAAAACAAAAACCTAAAACAATCTTGACTCACAGTGAATTTGTCAGACTTGTACCTATTGGAAAAAAAATATTTTGGTCTTTCTTGATTAGCCTTAACAGACTTATAGGCAAACGTATTTATACAGGGTGTTAACGAATTCGTGTAATTCCTTCAAACCGCGTGATCTACTGGTGACACTGATTGACCCTGCATAGGATTTTTTCAGCATCAACAAAAAAAGTTTTTAAAAAAATGAACCATGGTATTATGTATCTGAGTAATTTTAGCGTCCCAAGTTAACTGACTGCGTGGAGCGATATCGCGCTAGTCGTGCCCGTCAGCTGTGTCGCCGTGACGTCATTAATTTATGCATGGCATCGAAATTTTCTATCACATAAAAATATAATTTGGGAAAAAAAAGTTTTTTTTTAATTTTTAATCGATCCGTGCGAGGTTAATTTATACCATTAATAGATCATGTGGTGTTCGGTACATATATAAAATAGTCTGTCTTGCTCATTAAAGTAGTTCGGAATAAATCATCATACAGTAAAGACGTGTCAATTATTTCAAGAAGTCCTACAATCGATATTGAACCTTAATCACTTCAACATGTGGTTTGAAGGAATTACACGAATTCGTTTACACCCTGTATTGTAATGGTTACCAATGCCGGTGATACTTTTTAAACCTAGTATTTATGAAAATAAATTAAGGCTCGAACCCACAGAGTGCGTGTGCGGAACGGCTGCGGGCCGGGTGCTGGCCGTGGCAGCTGTTGTATTTATTTTATTTGCTTGAAATATGGTACACAAGTGGTTACATAAAAAATAGACCAAGACATATTACACCAGTAATATAGGCATGCGAAATATTAGGTACATTAAGTTACACTCATGTCAAATGTGTTGAAGTTGAAAGCGAATGAAGTTAGAAATTAGAATTAAACATTATTGTAACATAAATTATCTAACAGCATGATACAGTGTCTCTTAATAAGCGCAGAAGCGGCAAGAATTATGAAATGTATGAAATTGTACTCGAGATGTGACACTGACTACGGAACGGAGCGTGTGCGGAACGACAATACCTCTCGCAAACAGCAGGCTAATTCACCACCAGTTAAGTTTCAATCAAAAAACGCATTTCGTTTTCTCATAATCGGCGATCGCAACTTGATCGGCGCGTCACGAAATTACGTGAATTAGCCTACAGTTTATTTATTTTATATAGCTTTTGCCCGCAGCTCCGCTTGCGTGAACTTTTGAGCCCTCGTTAAGCCCCTTGTTAGGTGTAGTTATAAAATCAAAAAAATCTTTCATCCCCTATTTCACCTCTTACAGGTAGAATTTCCAAAAACCCTCAAACACGTGTACGTTTATTTCTCACCAAAAGCCTACATTTTTAAATCCATGCTTCTATCTTCAAAACTACCAGATTTCTCATACAAACTTTTAACACTTATTTCACCCCCTCAGGGGTTGAATTTCCAAAAACGCTGAAACACGTCTACATTTATTTCTAACCAGAAACCTTAGTATTTAATTTCATGCTTCTTACTCCTAAAATGACGGACTTACATACAAACTTAAATGCCCTATTTCAACCCCTTACGGGGTTGAATTTCGAAAAATCCTTTCTTAGTGGATGCCTACGCTACAAAAGGAACGGTTTAGGCTGTGCGTTGATAGATCAGTCAGTCAGTCAGTCAGCTTCTCCTTTTATAGATATAGATACACCAGGTTAACACAACAAGGAAAAACAATTTAAATACAAAAATGCATAATTGGCGGGTTTATCGCACAAGGCAATCTCTCCCAGAAAACCTTTGGATGGACTGGAAGAATGGAAAGAGAAAAACGGGCACTCTAGGTGTACATGTACATTAAGTACATAATATTATTACATTATAACTGCTGCCGACCCGCACCCAGCCCGCAGCCGTTCCGCACCGACACTCCGTGGGTTCCAGCCTACCTATTTTTCGTTCCAGTTAGTTTCGCAAAGGGCATTTCACGATAAGATTTAAAGGTAGAATTAATCTAGCGGGTTATCTGTCTGACCTCCATTTTGTCGTCCACTTTGAACGAACTCATCATGGGTATCTTTATGCAAAGGAGGGCGCAGAATAACTCAAATTTATATTACTTTCTGTATAATACAGTTTTGTAAGGCCATCAAAAAGTAGAAGCATAATTTGTTTTTATAATTTGGTGCGTAATTTAAATTTTTAATTATTCTTAAGTGGAAGCTTTGTGCTGGTGATGAGTAGGGTCACCGGTGCGAGATTATGAGTTCTTGAGATCATTGTGTAAAGGAACCTTTACTTAAAATTGATAGCTTATTTATTTCTAACATTTTTTAACCTAAATTAATACAATATAAATCTAAACTAAATCTAAAGTAAAAACGTAGACTTAACTATCAATATAAACTAAAAGATTGCATCAAAGTATTCCTCCGCCTCGCTGTCCGCTGGTAACGTGCCCAGAAGGCTGGCAGCGTTGCCACGTTGTATGCATAATTTCCTATGATGTTGCTATATTTGCGCCGTTTGAGTTCTTTGGTAACAATCTGCTAGCCCTAGGTCACTTGTTGGAGCAGCGGTGATAATGTGGCGGTGTGTTCATTACTTGTTAATGAAAACTGAGGCACAGCAGTACCTCAGCTACCTAGAATCGCCTGAATTGACACACTCACACAGACACGCACTGTATACTGAGTATAATATACTCTTTGTAATGTACTCTATGACAGCCGTTACAGAGTGCATTGTGAAGCTCACTTAGGGCCCTTTTCCTGTCATGCGTATTTTCGTGCGGATCTGGTCCGCATGCGGGTGATAGCACGCTCCTGGCCACACGCAGGACAAAGATTTCGTTTACCGCTGCAGTGTCGTGCGTGTCGCCAGTGACTAAACTCGTGCACAAAGATGAACGTTAAAAAAGTAATCGTGCGTACTATGACCATGCGTGCGATTCGCGTCACAGTAAAAACAACACTGAAGGCAGAAGAACGCCGCCCGCATCCGGTTAGCACGCACGCGGACTGCACGCCCCCAGCCAATCCGCGTTCCGCGCGCGTGCTGCCCGCATGATAGGAAAAACATGTATGAAATGATAGGATGCGGGCAGCCTGCACGCGGACCAGATCCGCGCGCGGGCGGAAATACGCATGAAAGGAAAAGGGCCCTTATAGGTTTTGTTGCAATGCGTGTCTGTGTGAGTATGTCAATCCAGGCTCTAAAAGGTAGTTGAGGTACTGCTTTAGCTTATATTTCTACTGTGACTGAGGCGGAGATAATTAAAATTGATACATAAACATGTACCTAAGTCATTCACAATAATCATTAGCTGGCCAAAAAATTGACGGACGCTAAACATTATAAAAGTAAAAACGACGCGAATGTTGCATGTTAATAAAATAAAAATGAAGAAAAATAATGACATGTAAATAATTAGAAAAATCTGAATGAGTTTTTTCTTTGATAAATAACTAATGGCACCAAAAAAAGGCTGTAAGGCCGGCCATACACCGGCAACTTGAAGCAGTCAGGATCGACTACTTTAAGCTGCAACTGCATAGTAAACTATAGCCTTCTACGTAGGTACATACACGAAACAGCTCGAGCAGTTGCAACTGCTTCGGGTGGTTGGCGGCACAGCGTGCGGTCAAGCAGTCGCCAGGCATACACTGACTGCTCGAGCTGTGTGTGTATGTTTATCACTGGCTAACTGCTCGAACTGCCCGTGTATGGCCGGCCTAAATCACCATAAATCGTACTTTATTTGGACCTTCACGGATTTGAATGTTGCCAGTATAAAGGTAAAATCAAAATAAAAGGACGATATTCTCGTTATCTACGAGTAGCTACGAGTCGATGCTTGAAGTCACTACGGGCGGTACCGTCTTTATTGAAGAATCACTCAACTGCTGCACTTTTCCAGTAGGGTAAAGTACTGTATTTGTTTGTTGTGAGCGAAGCTCTTATCGTTTGGTTTACGGAAAAGAACAGGCTTTTTGAAAATGATGACAAAAGAATTATTATGAAAAGAAGATGTACCTGGTACATACGCTAGCATCTTCCAGATTCCAGAATTACAGGAATTTGTTTACACCCTGTATACATTTTGTAAGCAAGATTGATTATTTTATATGGAACAGCTGTTTTTTTTTGCTAATTTTAGTTTAGAGTCGGGAGTTTTGCGGGTTGGGTTGGAAATTAGAAGTGTTCTAAAATAATTTGTCAAAGTAATAACCTAAACAAATATATTTAAATTTTCCCCGCCAAGCTAACAATGACCGACTTTTCAGCTGTACATAATTTTAATTGTTCGTCTTTTTCATTAATCGTAAGAACTGAACATCTAGAATGCTTCGTGATAACGTAAATGATTGGAATTATTCTAATAATAGAATAGTACGTAATCTTGTTTCCAGTCCAGTGATAACATTGTGAGAGAATATCGAAGCTTGAATAGTTAGAAAATTATCATTGGCTCAATTCACTAACCTCCAATCTACAATGTTATCGATTTTAATAATTTAATTGTATTTTATTTTTGTAAGTATACAAGGTTATTCGGAAAGGGGGTACTAATTCACGGCCATTTAAAGTATCACTGATGACAGTGATGACGGTTTTAAAGCTAGTGTTAAAATATCATGAAAATTTGTATCTACATGAAAATGGTTATTTTTTAGTTTTATCAAAAAATCTTCATCCCTGCTTTAGTTACAAATTGAGGAAATAGAGCTTCTAATCCGTGACCACAAATATGACCTAAAATGTAAACACAGCTAATCATAGCTAGTGATAGATATACACACATCAAAAGTGTCTAGGGATCAACATATATTTTTGCAATAACTTTTCTCCTGATTGATATTAATTAAAATTTTCTTTAAGGATTCATCAAATAAAGTATTTTCGTTTGTCACAGTAACGATAAACCAAGTCACCTTTGCATTAATAAAGAAATTTGCCATTTTCCTAATAAAGGGATTTTTGACATTTGAACCACTAACACAAAAGTTCGAAAAAAAGACTGAAATAACAGTTTTCTTTAAAATTTTATTGGGTAACTTAAACAATTAATAATCCGTGTTTCTACCGCGAACACTAACAACACAAGAACATCGGTTTGGCATACTCAAAATGAGTTCATCCAAATCACGCTGTGGAATGGCCGCCCATGTTCGTTGCAACAACAAAAAAAGGTCTTCTTGCGACTGGATACCCTCCATATTCGGCAGAGCTCTTCTCTGTAGCATATCCCATGCATGCTCAATCGGGTTCAAGTCTGGCGACTGAGCAGGCCAGGGCAGGACATTGATGTTAGCTGCGGCGAGAGTCTGTCTTACAACTCTTGCGGTGTGCGGTCGTGCATTATCATGCATTAACTGAAATAAGGGACCGATTTGCGCTTGTAGAGGAACGATGACGTCTGATACAATCGTCTCAGCATAAATTTGAGCGTTGAGGTTGCCTCTGATCCAAATCAACTCAGTTCTTCCGCCGATCCAAATACCCGCCCATACCATGATGGTTCCACCACTATAAGGATGGACTTCCTGGCAGGATTTTAATCGCTGTTGGCGTCCAGGGGTTCTCCAGTGTCGTATACGTCTTGTATCCGGTCTCATACCAAAACGAGACTCATCAGAAAAGCACACGAAACGCCATTGTTCTTCTGCCCAATTTCTGTGTCCAAGAGCCCATTGATATCGAATCCTACGATTGTGCATTGCTATAGGTGGTACCCGTAGCGGTCTTCGGGAATGAAGGTTCACTTCATGCAAGCGGTTTCTGACTGTTTGGTCGCTAATTAAGTTCCCTGAAGAGTGATGAAGCCTCACGGCTAACATCATGGCGGTTATTGTTGGAGCTCTTCGAGTTAAGATTTGAATGTATCGGTCTTGTCTCCGTGTGGTGCAGCGATACCGTCCTCCATGGCGCTCAGCCACGGTACCAGTGCTTCGGTAACGTGTCCAAAGTCGACTGATAACACTCTGACTTGTATTCAGAGCTAAAGCCACAGTACGTTGCCGGGAACCAGCTTCTATCATTCCCACGGCTCTGAGCATTTCTTCCCTGCTTAAATGACGTCGCCGCTCCATAATAACGTTGGTTTTAATCAGTAGTAGGGAAACAGTAGCACTAATAATGTCTTCAATGCGTTGTATGTTTTTATAGGGAAAATATTGACAGCTGATTTTCATCTTTTACTCGAATTTGATTCACAGTTCCTGATTCAAATTATGAAATGCACCAAAAAGGATCCATATAAATTTATAAAATCATAAATTTATTACAAAGCCACATCTCAATCTCAAGAAATCCGCATAAAAATGCTTGATCCCTAGACACTTTTGATGTGTGTATTTTAACGTATTTTTATGAAATCTTTGAACAGCAATGTGAAAAAAAGTTACTGATTACTATATGTACTTGAACACCCTTTCGAACTAGTAGTTACCCCCTTTTCGACTAACCTTGTATACACACAGGTGCACCATCCGGGAGCCTGCGTTTTTGCCAAAATTATTTTGACAAAATTTCATTACCCAAACGCATTTTAGCAACCTTTTTTTGTATCAATGCAATATTTGGTTTGATTTTAGTACGCACATTTTCATCTGGTCAATTTTTTACTCGGCAGAACATTACCAAAGATAATATTATTATGGCATTTGATCTTTAATCAAACGATCTATTACAGCAAACAATCTTTAGACAATAAACATTTAAACACTGTTTTAAGCTTTCACGGTTTGTCTCTAAATTTAAAATGACACTTACGGGATATCTTCCGTGATTATTTATTGGTTTGAGTTCCCGATATTTCGACGCTGTTGCAAGCGCCATGATCGCGGGTTGACTCACAACAGCGTCGAAATATCGGGAACTCAAACCAATAAATAATCACGGAAGATATCCCGTAAGTGACATTTTAAATTTAATAAACATTTAGTCAAATGATTGTAACACGCTAATATCTTTTTTAAATCGAAACAGCTAGGTTAGTTAGGTTAGAACTATGACCACACAACGCACGAACCGAGCGAGCGAAGCGAGCGTGCCGCGGTAGCGGCCGGCGAGTGCCAGGAATATATTATTTTTATTTTGCGTAAAATATTTTATACCAACTGAAATGTTTGACTACATTAAAATTGGTAAAAGTACTAGTTGGTAAGCAAGTTATTGTTTAAACGTTCGCTTGCCAAACATTAGGTTTGCGTTACAATTACTTGTGAAGAGTTTATTTGCTAAGTAGTAATTTGGCAAATGAAATTATGCAGAAAAACATTTTTGGGAAGGGAAAATTTGGCAATTTGATTTCGATGAAACAAGGGTACCTAACCCATACACAGGTGCACCATCCATACGTGCAGTGTGCACATATCATTCGAAGCATTATAAAATGTCGTATATCTTTTCCAGAAAGTATTAAAGATCCCTGTATTTTTTCTCTCGTGGTGTCGACTTTACGTGAAAAGGTCATGCCGTGGTGAAAAGATTAACCAGTCAGCAAGGTTGGTAGCGGGGCTGACTGCTCAGAGTGCGCCGAAGTATCGTTATTCGTGAAAGCTCTTTTATTAATGATGATATAACAGTGAGAGCATAACATTATTAATATCGTTTTATTAATCCCTAGTTAGCTGTAATTCGAATTCGAGAATATTCAACGCGTAAATTCACACATTTAACATCAGTAAAAGCAAATATTATTTCATAAAATACACACTACAGAGTAACATTCGACCACGAACATTATAAATTATGTATCTGAATAGAATAGCTCTTTGATATAAAGCTGAAGCTAGCTAGACAGCTCGACATTACGCTTGAACATGTTCTGACATGATCACAAAGTAAGCTATCCAGCGAAAACCGCTTTAAAGCCATGTTTAATCGTGAATATATTTTATTGTATCACTATTCATGTATTTACAAATTCTGTGTAGCATAATAAACCAATCATTCACGTATGCCAAGCTTACCACAGATTAGAGATGGCGATAATTGTTGAATTTATTTATTAGTTTATGGTTATTTGTTAAATAAAATTAACTGTTAATTTAAATGGTTGAAAATATGTGTTAACATTTTTATTCGATCACTAAGGCTAAAAACTCACGAAGCGGTTGTCACCCACGCCCGCCGCGGTGGAGGAGCAGCTGTTTTATTTCCAAACTCACGAGACCGGAGTTCTGTGCGGTTACGCCGCCGTCGCGGTTGCGATTATCGCTCGCAAACTTGGCGGGCGATTATCGCAAGATGAGCGGTTGCAAGACGGGCGGTTATTTACGATCAGATTGTTTAGTTGAGTTTCAGACCGCCATGGACACACCAGAAACGAGCTGTTGCTTTATACTTACTTCACAGAAAGGAAAATGGAAACTGCTCTTCAAAAACAACATACATCGGATTTCTGTACCCCCCGCCGCCCACCGCGGTCGCTCGCCAACCGATCGCAGAGCGCGCGGACGCAACCGCGCGATTCTACTAGTTGCCCGCCGATGCAGCGGGATCCGCAAACAATCGCGCACGCCGCGGGCTTAATACGCGTCGTGAAATGTGCTTTAATTTTTTACATATATAGTTGCATTCTACAGAAGCTGCGGGCCCGCAACCGCGGCGGGCGCGGGTGAAAACCGCTTCGTGAGTTCTTAGCCTAAGGCGTCGTAGGTTACGATCGTACGAGCAAACGATGCGATTTCGTGGCGCGATGAAAATGATCGTGCGATGGTCCAACGGGTGTCCTAATAGGTCGCGCGATGCCCATCGTGCGTTTCCAATCGTGAGATGCCGTCGCGTTGCTGTGCTCGCGCAATGACGCGTGAACATTTAGGACACTGAACAAAGATCTGTAGCTTTGTTTGCACGATCGAACGATCAAACCCATCGTACGATCGTTATTAAGTACTTCCTGTGCTCGCGCGATGACTTGCGATCTTCAATTAGGACGTTCAAAGAGATTTGTGTATTTAATCTCGTCGTGCGATGAAATCGCATCGTTTGCTTGTACGTTCGTAGCCATTTAGGATGACGCCTAAGATATACCTGGTCAACGAAGTTAATAATGCAAATCAACTGAATTCATTTCTTCACACTTTAAAAGGCTAGGCTTAGACGCGGCGACTCGCCTTCTCTAAACGTAGCGGTGGCGCTGTCTGTGGCATCAATATTTTTGTTCCTTAAGGTCACAGCTCATTAGACCCACCCGGCACCCGACCCGCATCGCCTCGTCGCTCGACGTCCACTCGTTGTCAGCAGGTGGTTCACGGGTGGACGCTGCGTTATCACCAGTAAACGTCGCGTGGTCAACTAGAGGACCTCGTGTGGTCATCGAGTGGACATCGCGTGGTCAACCATTGGACCTCACGTAGTCAACGAGTGGAAATCGCGGGGTCCACGAATTTCCGAGTAGTGTGTCAGCAATTGGCACCAGGTATACACGTGTGTTTGGTTATGTCAAATTTTACCAAAGTTTGACATTTATTTTTGAACTTCTTCAATGAGTCTTTCTTTATTCATTTTGAAAGCAAAAACTATACGTCCGACATGTTAGAAAGAAGGGCTGGAAATAGCGGGTGGGTGGGGAACGGCGCATCGCTGACGCATTGTCCTCGCGTGAATCACTCGCGGGCCGCGCGCGGTCCACTCGATGGCAGCGTGCGTTTGACTCGGGACTTGTGCGCAGCAACGCAAGGCAAGCATGCGAGCAGCGAGTTGTCACCGAGTGGTCAACTCGTCGTCCGCGCGTGGACGGCATACGCCCGAGGCGATCCGGTGACGCTACGGAGTTGAGTTGATGTAGTGAGCGCACATCCATACAAGTTCATATAAAGAATGCTAACCGCACGAGGCGAGGCGACGCGGGTCGGGTGCCGGGTGGTTCTAATGAGCTGTGACCTTTATGGTTGATTTTATTTAACGGTTAATATGGTTGTTTTTTTATTACTTGAATTTATTGGTACCTAGTGTAAATTGATCGCGACAGCGCTGTACTGACACCAAATCAATTTACACAGGGTAAATATCGGGTCAGCACTGACTTGTCTCGAGTTTGGAGTCAGTTACTTACCCTGTGTAAATAAGGCTTTAGAATAAGAACTAAAGAGGACCTACCTGTAACATACCATAGTGAATAATATCCTATTTTTTCGATTAGTTTAAGGGTCAAAATACATGTCCGATAGCTGCTTCCGGGAGCCGGATCCGACTATCTGATCGGATTCATGAAATACACGTACGATTCTCGTGTCAGATTTTTTCTAGACGACGACGACGCCCGGACGATTCTTAAGTATCGTCTGATCAGACTATCTGAAGACCTCCGCGTCTTACATTTGTTTGAACATGAATTACACGTACGATCAGACTATCGGATCGGATCTCAGAATCCTAAGCACCGTGCGGGCATCGTCGCCGTCCAGAAAAAATCGGACACGAGAATCGTACGTGTATTTCATGAATCCGATCAGATAGTCGGATTCGGCTCCCGGAAGCAACTATCGGACGTGTATTTTGACCCTAAGCGTTCCAATGTACGCGTAGTCGGTTACGCGTACACAAGAACGCTTAATAATAGTACGGAGGTGCCTGTCTTAAGCCTTGTGCGAACCAAGCGTTCCTGCGTACGCGTAACCGACTACGCGTACCAACGTACGCGCTGTCCGTACACACCTTTAGATACAAAAGGGTAGACATCGTTATGGATCAACGCACCCGATGTTATAAAAGCTGTTGTCATTCGACGGAGCTCGCTTTCTGTGCCAATCAACCGTTGTAGACTGACCTTTATTATCTGACTAGCTTGTCCCTATTATTTTTCTGTTCTTATGTAAATTAATATATTGTGGCCTAGCTCATGTTACTAACCATTAACTCAAATATTGGTATTCTCAGTGGTGGAGAGTCTATGTTGCTTTTATCCTAATCCTAACTAATATTATAAATGCGAAAGTAAGTCTGTTTGTTTGTTTGTTATCATTTCACGCCTAAACCACTGAACCGATTGTAGTTACTGAAATTTTGCTTATACGTTGTCAGGTGTACAGAAACGGACATAGGGTACCTTTCATCCCGAAAAAAAGTACTGTTCCCGAAGAAAACAACAATAACGTTCTTATGATAATAGATGGCACCACGTGTCTTTCGAACCACGATTGAATTATATTATTATAGAAACTTTAGTAGTGTGCTAAGAGTTTTTTTGAGCTTAATTAACGCGAGCGAACCCGCGGGCCGTAAAGGTGTCCGTTTCTTTACACTTGACAACGTATATGCCAGGATGATCGGTTCAGTGGTTTAGGCGTGAAAGGGTAACAAACAAACAAACTTACTTTAGACTTTATAATATTAGTTAGGATTAGGATAGTAAGGATAGGATTAGAATTAGGATTTCATTGGTTTTTTCACTGTTGCTCATTATTTTTGTATTAGTTTCGAGATAAAAAAAAAATATAATCAAATACCCTATTGCTTTCCAGCTGCATTTGGCAGTTGTATGGATTGCAGTGGCATGGATTGCAGTGGCATGGATTGCAGTTGCATGGATTGCAGTTGCATGGATTGCAGTTGCATGGATTGCAGTTGCATGGATTGCAGTTGCATGGATTGCAGTTGCATGGATAGCAATTGCATGGATTGCAGTTGCATGGATTGCAGTTGCATGGATTGCAGTTGCATGGATTGCAGTTGCCTAGATTGCAGTTGCATGGATTGCAGTTGCATGGATTGCAGTTGCATGGATTGCAGTTGCATGGATTGCAGTTGCATGGATTGCAGTGGCATGGATTGCAGTTGCATGGATTGCAGTTGCATGGATTGCAGTTGCATAGATTGCAGTTGCGACTTGATGTGCTTTTGCAGTTATGATTACGAGTATGAAATAGGATTAGCTTTATTAGCTCACCTGGAGTGTACGACAATTTTCAGAGGTAGCAGGATTTTAACTGAAGAAAAAAGATAATAATACTACTTAAAGATAAAGTCGTCCTTGAAAGATACTACGGTCTTTAAAACTTTACGAGTCAATTCACAAATAATCTATATTAGTTCCCATTATATTTAAGTACGATCTTTCTTTTAACTGCCCTATAAAAGATAAAAGGAAGGTACTTCGATATTTAGATAAATAAGACGACTAACTAAGTAGGTTTTGTATTATAATTTTCGTGGGACACATTCATATTTATGATTCGTTACGGTTTTCTCACGTGCATTTTTCGTTATTCCCGACTAGTTCGACTTGCGACCTCGCCGCGTGATCAGCTGATGATTAAGTGTGCGTCCTAAGTGACGGCGCACGGGCGTATTGCGGATTGCGGAGGGGCTTTACCGTGGCTTTACTGTCGATATCTACCTGTCTAAGTGCACGCAGGAAAGTTGACGTGTACGGGCGTGTTTAGTGTTTTGTTTATTTTACTTTGGTTTTAATAATGTCGACATCAAAATTCAAACGTTTCGAACATTTATTTAATGCGCCATTCATTCCGCCTACGCGGTGCGCCAGAGTGACGGCGCACGGGCGTATTGCGAATTGCGGAGCGGCTTTACCGTCGATACCTGGGGCCCAATTCTCCTAAAATAAATTTATTGTTGCCAAACGCAATCGAACCACAACCGTCAGTCAGTTTTTGTTTTCGAAAACTTTCAAAAATATTGATTTAGTTTTTTGTGTCAAACAATTTGATAGCTTTTGAAATTGAGAACTGTCTGAATGAACGGTTCGGCTTTGGTTCGGTTGTGATTTATCAAGATTTATTTTAGGAGAATTAGGCCCCTGTAGTGCACGCGGGAAAGTTGACGCGTACACGCGTGTGTTTATTTTACTTTGGTTTTAATAATGTCGATATCAAAATTCAAACGTTTCGAACATTTAATTAATGCGCCGTTCATTCCGCCTGCGCAGTGCGCCGTCACTCAGGACACACACTAAAGGCTCCGTTTAGTTCCGAAACTAGTCGGACAATCCCGAAAAATGCACGTGAGTAAACCGAAACTGATCATAAATATAAGTAGGTAATATCAAATAACAGTGGCACACATATTTACTAACTGTTCTTTGCCCAACCAATGAAAGAAAGAAAGAAAAAATATTTATTTTGGACTCACACAGACAGTTACAAAATCAATTTATAAAAAACAAAAACAAATAAAAAATAAAAAACTACCTGCACGAGGCCAAAAAAGGCTCCTATCTCAGCATAAAAACAACAAACATCTAGGCCTATTGTCATTTGGTTTGCCGCATAAAATTTCAAACTGGGCTGTTGCCTGCTGAAAGTTTCCAAGATACCAGCAGGTACCATCTTGTCTAGTCTGGAAATCGAACTCAAGCTTAGCAGCCGCGACTGCAGTCTCACCAGGGTTTCTCAACCTTGGACAACAATAAATACATTAAAATTACGAAGCTTGCATGGCGTGGCATTTGTTTCAGCCCAATTCTCCTGAAATAAATCTTGATAAATGGCAATCGAACCAAGACCGAACCGTTTATCGAGCAGATTTCGTTTTCAAAAGCTGTCAAATTTTTTGATACCAAACAATACCAATCATTTTGACAGTTTTCCTAAACAAAAACTGACTGACTACGTTTGCGTTTGGCAACAATTTTGTTAGTCGACCTCTGCTTGCAATAAAAAAGTAAGGGTGCTTACAAATCTGACGAATGTGCCTGTTTGCGAAAGGCTCGCCAGCTGCAAGTTTGGATTACGTAACGCGGTCTGTTCGCACGCTGCTCGGCTGTCCCATTTCAAAACCTAGTAAGGGCTTAAAACGAAATTTTACAGGAGAACGCATAAACGTTAAATCGGTCAGCCTTTGAAAAGTATTTATGTTAGGTAAAACCAGGTGGTTAAAGTGACTTACTAGGTTTTAAAATGATCAGAGGCAGTGAATGGCACTTTCTAGGTATCGATGCTTAAACATATCTGCTCATTATGTGAGTTTTCAACGCTGGTGTTTTTGTATTTGGTAGAGACGTTCTAGATTAACAAGATTATGCAATATAACGACTTTTATAAAAAGTGTCCCTTACTAGGTTTTGAAATGGGGCAGCCGTGTTCCTGCGTGCTGCACGCATAGGCCGTGACGCGTATTCGCTGCGCGTTCGCCAGATCTGTACAGACCCTAATATGATGATTATTATTGCTTATTTTTCCAATAATGGTTCTGTGTCCGTGACTGTCATCGTTGATCTCTAAGGGCCTTATTACAAAAGATGGTTTGAACCAAGACTAAGGTAAACCCTGGTTTTAAATATACCCATCACTTTCTTATGTCATATAACAAAAAGAGACGGGGCTATTTTAAAACCTAGGTTTTTCTTAGACCATGTTTTGTAATAAGGGGGTATGGGTCCACCGTTAAAAAGTTTGGAAAAGGCTGCCAAACAAAGTTGTTTGGGCGATGAGGATCAACGAACAACTTTGTTTAGCAACAAATATTAATCAATGAAAAATCACTGAAAAGCATGATTCTGTGGTGTAGAACTTTCGAGAAGTTCGGACGGGTCTGGTACGTCCGTAAGTTGTAACATAAATAAGATCGGCTTAACATGTTCTCCGAAACCCGAAGGGGTCTCGAATTGCAAACGGCTATCCGAGGCTTGAACGCAGCAACGTAGTAAAGCTTCGTGGGTTGATCAACTTGAGTCCATTTAAGTAGTTACAAAATAATTGACCTATGAAGACGTCATCATACATCAAGCACATCTAATAATAATAGAGCTCCTTGTTTTTACCAACCATACCTAGGTCTGTCACGCAGCATTGCTGTATCCCCGCTTAAAGCGCAGTTCAGACTATGCTATAATATACAAGTTGTAAACGAATTCGTGTAATTCCTTCAAATCACATGATCTATTAATGGTATAGATTATCCCCGCACGGGATTAATAATAATAATCATTTAATTCAAGTCACAGGACTCATATGTGTTGACTAATATAATAACTATCAATCTAACGTTTCACGTTTTTACAATTAAATGTGACTAAAGTTACACGCCACTATTTTCGACTGTACTTTTATCCTATATATTTACAAAACGCCTAAAAGAAACATTATTCGGCCACAAGTTGTCGTCGAGAAATATATCCAAGTGCGCCTCGCTTACAAACAATTTAAAGGCACTATAACTACGTTCTCTCGCCATCTTTATCCTGATAGGCGTTACTTTCTCTTTAGTTTTGGTATAAATATACTCTGCAATGTCTCCAAAACATCTTTGTGCACATTGGTTATAAAAAGAGGTATTTTAAAATCAGCAGCCTTAAACTTGCTGTTCTGTTCCAAACAAGCTTTCCCTTTGGTAGCTGTAAACTTATGACGAAAACGTTTGTTTTGCACTACTTTCCAGCTTTCATCCTTGTCTTGGACATACCACGATCCTTTCTGTGCACATATCTCCGCATATGACTGAATAAGATTGATTAAAAATTAAAAATAAATTTTTTTGCAATGTATTTTTTTTATTATTTATGGAATATTTCGATGCCATGTATAACTGAATGAAGGCACGGCGACACAGCTGACGGGCACGAGTAGTACGATATCGCTCTACGCAGTCAGTTAACTTAGGACGCTAAAATTACTCAGATACAGAATACCATGGTTAATTTTTTGAAACCTTTTTTTTTGTTTTTTGTTGATTCTGAAAAAAACCTATGTTGTGTCAATCAGTGTCACCAGTAGATCACACGGTTTGAAGGAATTACGCGAATTCGTTAACACCCTGTATAGCTTATAGCAAATATTGTATAGCACAGCGATATCGCTTAGCATACATTTTATATGGACACGTTCACACAACGCTATGCCATAAAGTATTGGCTTGCTGTACGCGATAAACTTGAACGATTCTCAGAGCTATATCGTACTCCGGTCCCGCCCGCCTCGCCTGAATCCTACCTCCTCTGTAAATCGATCATCGTCAAATAACTTGCTATACATTGCAGACCGGCTTGTGATATAGCGTATAGTGCGAACGTCATGCTATGCAGATTTTTTAATCACCGTCCAAAATGTTTCGAAGCATTAGGTATCATTCAAAGATTCTATTTTTGAATAGAAATAAGTAGGTGAATTTTTCATAACAAAATAATTTTCCCGGAAGAATTATCAATTTAACGTGGTTACTAAGTAAAACGTTAAATACTATGCTTGTTGCTCACGCACAGAATCAGAGAAAGGGACTCTCTTACCATTTAAACCGCCTTGGACTGTGGTGGAACAAATTGAGCGCCGCGATTCACTCCCGTTCGCCCTATGGTAGGGCCGGCTCTGCATCAGAGTGAGAGGATTTGTCTTTTTTTTTTTCAAAAATCTATCCATTTATAGAAACAACAAAGCGCCTAAAAAATTTGGATGGTGATTAAAAAATAAGCCTGTATGTAAGCTTATGACGTAATATGCTTTACTATATAGCGAAATAGTATAGCAAAGTCTGAACTGCGTTTAACTATCTCTAAAACGTGGTCTGTTACACAAACGTCGTAACTAAAGTGGCCTCACTCACGCGCTTGACGCGGCTTCAGGCACTATACAGGCTGTAAATGAATTCGTGTAATTCCTTAAAACCACATGATTTACTACTGGTGTAGATTGGCCCCGCACGGCATTTAGCTTGATTAAAAATAAAAAAATAATTTTTTTTTTCATGCTTTCAGGGTAATTGATCGTGTCTAATAAACCACCTAATAAAGATTCTGTAAAAAATCAATTTCGATGCCACGCATAAATGAATGAAAGCACGGCGACACGGCTGGCGAGCACGACTAACGCGATATCACTCTTTGCAGTTAGTTAACTCGGGGCTCTAAAATGACTCAGAAAGAGAAAAACAATTTCTTTTCTGTTTTTTTTAGTTGATTTTCAAAAATACCTGTCACTAGTAGATCACGCGGTTTGAAGGAATTACATGAATTGAAAGACATTGGAGTACTAGAAACGTCAGAAATCGCAAAAAAACTCTTAATTGTTGTGGCTACAGGAAAATGACAATATTTTTTGAAAATAAATCCAACTGCCCTTCATGCCCCATCTCAAATTACCTCCCTGTATTTGTCAAACATCCGCATCCCATCCCATAATCTCCTTGAAAAATGGTTTCGAGTTGTTTGCATCAAAGGGGAACCTTCACCTCTCAAACTAAATCGAACAAAAGATATCAAAAACTTTCTTGAAACTCATTCCACCTTGAATTTAATCCCTTATCTTTAGAATTCTTGCCACCCGAGCCAACAGTTAAGAACAGAAACCGAGGTGGTCTATAATAAATCCAGTATAAAGCGCTTTGCAGCGCTGTAGGATATCGGGTAAAGCCACTTACTACGGCTTACATAACTGAGTGCATTTGCGAGGCCCGCTGCAGCAAAATGTGGATGCGGTTTTAATAGGGCTGCCACAAAATATAGGAAATGTATTACGGTTTTCCTATATTGAAATTTATGCATGTTGAACATGTTTTGTAAAGGATTGTGAGGCTAAGAATTATACAATATTTAATGTAACGGATAAAATCTGGTACACTGCATCGGATAAAGGATTGCGACTTGCGACCCATTTTTATTTAAATATTTTTTTTATGTAATAGCAAGACTGTGTTTATTTATTCTGGCTCCGCACTGTTTACTTTCTGCAATGCAACCGGCATGGATCGATCATGAGGCTGGCGAGACATCCTCACGATCCGTCGATGCCGGATGCGTTCGCAGAAAGTAAACGGTTTGGCGTCAGAATTTTTTTAAAGTGAAACCCACTCGTTTTAGTTCGGGTGTAAAGTGTTATGCTTAATATTATTATCATTTAAAAACGCAAAAACTTTTTAAAAATTGAAGAAAAGTTGACTTTATGCTGTTGCATTAACAGATGGTTGACGCGGTAGCCCAGTCTATACAATAAAAATTATATTAACTAAACGTAAAAACTAAATTAGAAGGAACATCCCTAGTTTCGTGTTGGTGTTGTCTGCCAACGACTGCTACAATTAACATAATGCTTCAGTCCAAGCAATTAACAGCAACGCGCATACATGTACTCCATGGTAGGTAAAACATTTGACAATGTTTGTATGAAGAAAAAATAAAAAAAACAGTCTGTTGATCCCACTACTGGGCAAAGTCCCCTTCCAGACAGAGAAAAGAACGAGCATTGAGTACCTCGCTTGGTCATTACGAGTTTTCAATTTCGGACCAATAAGAGTCAATAGGCACTGTCGACTCGCCGGAGACTTGGTCTCTCGGCGACCAAAACATACGCATAGTCGCCCGGGCGACCGGCGACCAAGTGCGTTGAACACCTATTTAAACTATAGAAAGTTACAGTCGCCGTCGACCAAGTCTCCGGCGCCCAGTCGACAGTGTGTAATGGCTCTAAGTATCCGAATTGCGTATCACATTCGTAATTTCAATAGTTTTCATTTTCACAATACAACAATACTCATTGCGTGGTACATATACTTTACAGCAAATAAATCGAGCCACTTCTATTTTTCAGGTAGGTATAATTGTTATTATTTTTGGTATTATGGAACAGAACAATTCTAAACATATATTACCTAAAAGGTTATTTTGCTTTACAACGAGGGTAGTTTTTTTGTTTTTTGAATTATATAATTCATTAATTAAAAACTAATAAACAGGACACGTGAAAAAGAGTGGCTCGATTTCTTTGCTCCCAAGTGTAGTTGTGGAGAAGTTGGATTGTTAATACGTACGTTGCTATGGAAACTGTTGACCTGTCAAAATCAAAGTCATAGGCGATTACAAGTGTTTTGCCCAATTATTAAAAAGATTCCTCAAGATGTTAACCTTCACTGTATGCCAGTGGGTGTCCACTGCAGACCCACCGTATCCCTGGCCGTACCCCTGGTGGTACGGTCGGTATTTTAAAGTTTAACGATACCACTGTATTAAATGATCGTAGTGCTGACACGGACAGAAACTTATAAGCAGTTATCTCGCATATTAATGACTCATTCATTAGTTACATATGTAACTATTAGTATTTGAAACTCATGATACTAACCGTGCTTTTGACCTGTTTTTTGATTTATTTACTCTATTTTACTATTTATGTTTTCCAGTAGTAGTATTGGTAAAATGAAAAAAAAAATGTTCATTTTCTTTTATTTTCGTGTTATATTCTGGATTTGCATATCGACGGTGAAGTATCAATATCTAATAACTACAAAACCGTCATTTTACAGGAGGCGAAAAAAACCTTTCATTTCTATAGTTATTAGGTATTTTTAAGCAAATATTTCATGAATAAGAACAATTCAAGACCGATAATATCATAAATAATAACAATTCAACATTGTAAATACAAGCTCTTTCATATTTTACCTACGAATATGGATTAAAGTGAAAATCGCTAAAATGTTAGTTATTAGATATTGATACTTCACCGTCGATATTAGATTTGTTCAATTAATATTAAGTAAATTAAATTGTTGTAGTCAGAAGTGGTTTTAACTAGTGATACAACACTATTACCTGGTGGTATCGTTTTACTTTAAAATACCCACCGTACCACCAGGGGTACGGTCAGGGGTACGGTGGGTCTGTAGTAGGAGTGAGGCGTATTTACCGTAACAGATACATAAAACAGGTATCTTATGATAACAGACTGTAACTGTGACAAACAAACTGAAAAAGCAGTTCCTGTTCCACGAGCTAACAAAATCCCTTAAGTGACAGTCACAAGCTTTTCTCTATTCATGCTTATGACAGTTACCTTAGTTAGAATAAGATAAAACATGTTACTGTTACTCTGTGACACCCTGTTACAGCCGTCACAAGCTCTTTCCTTTTCTCGCATAGGTTTAACACCTTAGTTAGAAAGAGAAGTCCTACTGTTACAGAAAACAGGTTAAACGTTGTTATCTGTGGTAACAGATAACACACAATAGTGTGTTCCCACATAGTATGAAATAACAGACTGTTATTTCGTAACAGGTTTTTGGAACTGCTATTTACGTGTAACAGGAACAGGCGTAACAGATACGTGAATTTACCTGTTACAACCCACTCCTAGTCTGTAGTGGTGGTGTCTTAGATTAACTAAGAAAGTGCACATAACACTGAAAAAGTCACATTGTTACAGGCCTGGGTTTGAACCCGCAACCCCGAGCTTAACAAGCGAGTCTGTAACCTCCGGGCCACCACGACTGGTCAGTAGTACAATATAATAATATTTTATATACAGGGTGTTCCAAAAATAGTGTCAAGCATGTTCCCCGATTTTTTGTAATTTTCGAGTTATGACTTTGTCTCATGTTTTAACCATTTTGATCATAGTGACGTGAATAGTTTTTTTTTATAAATTATACGAATAGAGGATTTAATTTAAAAAAAAACGTATTTTTCACAACTATTCATGACACTATGATCAAAAATGTCATTAAAGTCAGGCAACCTAAAGCGTGAATTACATGGAAACGGCAGAAGGCGCAGGCACGGCGCAGGCGCGTCGCTTTCATACATTTTGTACGAAAAAAATTTGAAGCGGCACGAAAAATGCATGAAAGTCATGCGCCTGCGCCTTTTGCCGTTTCTATGTAATTTAGGCCTAAGGGCGCTCTACCTACTGTTTGGAACCCCCTGTATACTATCATTACCTAAGACTTACATAGGTATCTATCATACCATATCTCACGAAACTTGGTTCTATTGTGTCTAAGTTAATTACATTGTCTATGTTGAATACGTGATATGTTTCAGTGCAACAATGGGCAGACAACAATTAACATAATTAGTCTTCAATTAAATTAATTGAACACTAGTTACGATGATTAGTTTTGATAGTAAACCTATTATCATTTATTTTCATTTTGGCTATTTATCTATAACTTGTGGTTTCGGCTACATTATGACTACTTACCTAATTAATTCCCTTGAGCGTTCTTAAAGGAAATTGGTTCTAAGTAAGAAACACCAAACATGGTCAGTAGTGATGTTCCGATTAGTCGGCGACTAGTCAGTAAAGCCGACTATCCGGCCACTTTCGTAGTCGGCGACTATTCGGCAAAGAGCGCCGACTATTAGGCTTCTTACTTTGAATGTTTTTATCAATCAAATGTATAGGAGGAATTACATACTTACTGCTAAAAAAAAACACACACACAAGACTTTCTTTTTGACATGATTAAATTGTAATTGAACTCTTTTCACTTAAATGAACAATAACAGCTTATTGTCTTTATTTTTTTACACAAAAACACCGCTCTGACCCGTACAAAAGCAAAAATCAAGAAACAATGTGAAATAAACAACACGTTCCGACAGACGCAGGCGGCGTTTTTCGAGTACCCCGAAACCGTGATCGGCTAGTCGACTAGTCGGCCACAGTCATGGTCGGCACATCACTAGTCATGATCAATATGTGGCATATTATATTTTGAAAACAGGTAGTAATTTACACGTGTCCTGAAATTAATACAACTTTGTAAGTAATAGGTATTAATAGTTGGTAATCAAATATAGGAGGACATCGCCGTCGAGGTCGACCTCGGCATAGGTGGCGTGACGATCTAGACGTGTTTGCGCGGCTGCCACGGTCAGAAACGGCACAAAATAGAGATGTATTGAAGACAAAAGGGGAGGCCTTTGCTCAGAAGTGAGACAGAAAATAAAAGTAGTAAAAAAAAAGCATAAATTCTTTCTTCCGATGGGGAAACCTTTCCAAAGACTGGAAGGTAGGCCGGAGTATGTAAGATTGTAAGATTTTTACTCACTAAAGCCCCCCCGACCGTCCTCAACAAATGCGGAGAATCTCCGGAATCCGACTACCTATGCCTAACTACAACAATGTATTAAATTCAAATTTTCCAATACCTGCGAGCAAACTCGTGAAATTCTATGCGACATGTACACGAATGATTTGCCCTTAACCGAAACTTATGTAACAAATCCAATATAAAATCAATTTCTATTCGAATCGAAAACGAAACGTATTTCTAAAGCAAAAATAGGGCAATAATGTAAAAAATCTCTTTTACTATAAAAAATATTTAAAGACATATGCATTAGGCATTTACATCCAATGAGAGTTTGTTGGGCGTAAATACAACGTACTTAATGCAAAATGAATAAGCCTTTTATATTCATAGTACGTACTAACAATACTACAAATATTAGACTAGCCTTCTACAACCCCATCATATAATAAAAAATGTATCATGAGGTCTACTGAAAAGCTTAAAAACCGCAGGGCAGCTTGTGGCGAGCTGTTGGTGAGTGGCGACACTGCGTACCTTATTGCCTCAGAGAGTTGGTCAGGGCCTCGTCTCCAGTTTGCCTTTATTGGCTGGCTGGAGTGGAACCCCAAGAGTGCCCGCAGGACTCTCAACTCTGTCTTGCCTTAATCGGCCGGCCAGAGGGGGGCCGCCAGAGCTATATGCTCGGGGGTGGAAGTGTCTAAAGGCGTAATAGCGGGGAAACCCACTCCGGGTCTTTTAGACCCGCGACGGCGAAACCGGGGCCACACCTCTCTACACTTCTAGCCGCTCACACGTCTGTTGCCCCCTTCGCCTATGTACTGGCGGCTTTTCAGGGGGCCCAGCTAGTGAGCTGGCGAGTTACCGTCTGCCAACAGGTTTCAATTTTAAATGTTGAAAGGCAGACGCCGTTTTCTTCCGGCAATAGAAGTTAAATAGTCCATTTAACACCCCATCCCATAGACCAGTTTTATTTTTACCATATTTCACAATAGTTTTGCACCCACCTGGGACGGTCCATGACTGTACTCCAATAGTGCAGCCGTGGATGGTCCCCGGTTGATGCCCCACCTCATTTTAGATTAAAGTTCTCAAAGGGGCCTCTGCGCGTTGGACCTGTGTCCCCGTGTATGCCTTCCAAAGGACCGGACGTCTTCCGCATGGAAGATGAGCCGTGATGTCCAAAGAGCTACAAATATTAAGCTTAGTTTAAAATGAAATGCAATAGACTGTTCACACGAACGTTAAAGGTACAAGTGCGAGACGGGCTGCAAACTGCAGACTGGATCCGCAGACCGCCACTCGAGGTCCGAATATACTACCTTTAAGGTTCACTCCTTAAAGGTAGTATTCCAACGGCGACCGCAAACTGCAACCACAGATGACAGCAGCAGACAAGCGACACTACTGGTTCATACAAACCAATGTGACTTGCGGTCTGCGGTTGCAGTCTGCAGTTTGCAGTCCGTCTCGGACTTACCTACCTTACCTTAATGTTAATTATGCTTGCACATAAACGCCGTAAACGACAACTCACGTATGAATAGGCTGTAACTACATATTTGACTTGTTTTTTTTTTCATTATATCGAAAATACTATCGATTCTGAACCTACTTTGAAAAGGAGATGTTTGATTTTGGGCCACCGCTATGTATATAAAAAATAGGAATAAAATAGGGGATTACCATAAAAATACAAATAAATTAATTTGAAGAAGAGTACGATTGTACTGGATTATTATTTGAGGACGTTTTTTAATATGTAACCCTATATAACCCTTTTTTTCTGGTAGCCATGATAGTTTTGTGTTTGACATTAACATGAGTTTGACAACTTTGACAGTCCTAGGTTTCGTGATGTGTGTGTGACACAATCGAGTACAACACCTGCAGTTCTATTTCATTATAACTACAACGAAATCCAAGTATTTTCGTCTATAAACAACGTAGATAGGTTATGTAAGTACACAAGAAATAAACACTATGGGGTCAATGACATGTCAACAGTTGTCAAAATGACATTTCACATAATTTCGATCCACCATATTTTTATGTGTTGTGTTGCTCTCCTTGACCAAGCTATCTTGAATGTACAATTAAACAAAATAAAATTATAGAAAATTAACAATAAAAAACGGTTACTTTATTGTATAGCTATATTTTCATATAGTGTACATGGTGCTAGCCCAAGCTCCATACATTTCTGAAACATCTCCTTTGGTCGATTATTGAAAAAAACTAACCCTGTATATTCGAACAAACAAAGATTAGGCATATTAGTTACACTTCAAATTGTAATACATAGCTAGTTAAAAAAAAGCTGAAAGTGCACCAGCATGATCCGTCAATTCTTAAAAGCTTCTCGACTTTCCATGTTACGAGTATAATATGTGCCAAGTGTTTTACTCGTTTTTCTTTCTCCGAGAGCCAGCTGCCAGCGCGAACAGTGTTATACTGAATTATGAATATCGTCCCTTGGTTTTGATTTGTAATAACGAGATTTGTTTAATATTTTGTGACAATGTCGGGCGAATGTTTTTTTTTGTTTATTTGCACCACAGGCAATTGTTTTATTGAGTACAAACATAAATGTTCTTACCCCTCGTTTACATCTAGGTACCAAACAGGGGCCCAATTTTTAAAAAATAAATCTTCCTTAGTCGCAACCGAACCAAGACCGAACCGTTCATTCAGACAGTTTTCAATTTCAAAAGCTGTCAAATAGTTTGACACACAAGCAAAACCAATCATTTTGACAGTTTTCGTAAACAAAAAACTGACTGACGGTTGTGATTCGTTTGCGTTTGGCAACAATTTTGTTTTTAAACAAGAAAGTTACTTAAGGCGAGCTGAACCCTGGCGCGGTAATCGGGTAAGCGACGGCAATCGGGTAAGCGAAGACGCGCGGGCCGAAAATCACTTTAAAAAATCGATAAAAAATATATAAATGTAATAAAAAAAAACGATCGGGTAGAATCGATTCCAAAATTAATTACCTATAAATTAATATTAATTATAAAAATGTATTATAGTAAGTACTTGTTTAAAATGAAATTTTGCTTGTAAAAAAACTGCAAATCGAAGTAACTTCAGTATTTTTTTCTATCGAGAAAACTATATTGCATCGTGTATTGAACGGGTACATGGTATAGAGAAGGAATGTATCCTAAAATATAAATTTATTTTGGGTTCTAAATGTTTTAATTTGCCTATCAAAAATGAGTTCTAAAACAAGCAAAACCTACCGCGCCAGGGTTCAGCTCGCCTTAAAAAAAGGTGCTATCATAGTGCTTACTTTAAGTATTATATTTTGTACACGTTTAGTACCTACGTGTTGAAAACAAGTAACTACTTTTACCTCGACATAATTTGTTAACGACATAACTTGCTTTTAGGCGTAAACGCCAAAACAAGGCATATCAAACAAAACATGAATGTTTAATGAGACGTAAGTACACACAACAAGACAAGCACAACATTATAAAGTCTCAAAGTAGAAAGTCAATATTCCTTCATTTACTTTGGGTATTATTCGAAAACTAACACTACAGGGTGTAAAATTAATCGTGAAATTCCTTGAAACCATAATTATGATCTATTACTGGTATTAGTCATGATGTTAGTGTAGTACAAGTAGTTAGCTTATGTTAAGTATTTTACTCCCCCCCCCCCCCCCCCATTGGCTGGAGACCCTTCAGGTCTCGCCAATAAACTGCCCGGTTACGTAGAAATGGTCCCCTAGGGCCGCCTACAGCAGTCCAATAGAAAAAAAAGAAAAAAAATGCATTTATAAATAAATTACGTATGTGATAGAACATTTCAATGCTACGTATAAATGAATGGAAGCTTGGCCCGGATACAGCTGGCGAGCACGACTAGCTTGATATCGCTCCGCGCTCCGTTGAGAATAAAATATATTTTCTTTAGTTTTTTTTTTGGTTGGTACTGTAAGGCCTCTTGGGGGGTTACCATGATCTGTTATAGCAGGAATGTTTCAATATTATTGCGAGAGTGGGTAAGAGATAGCGCTAGAGAGCTGTCTAGCGCTGTCACTTTCCCACTCTCGTAATAATATTAAAACATTCCTGCTGTAACAGATCATGGTAACCCTCTTGTTCACGGCACGGTTTCTTAACCGTACGGCGAATTAACCGCGCTGTAGAAAAATCGGGTGAGCTTGTACACACGGCTACACATCAAGCGATACAAAACCAGTTTATCTTGGCGTCGCTTTGTATAATCTTTTCGCACAAGTAACGGTCAGCTTATACTGGTTTTGCATAGCTTGAAGTGTAGCCGTGTGTACACGACACGGCTAACCAATACCCAAAACTGATTTGTATCCATTTTGTAACACAAAATCACCGTTGGAAAGCTGTCATGCAATGATTGCCCGTCGCGAAAACGTCCGGTGCCGTTAACAAACTCTCATAGACCGTCACACAACACTAATGTAAATCAAACCGTGCGCAAAAGAGGAGCAGCCACGGTGCACACGGCGGCGCAGGCGTGGCGTTGGGCCGCCGTATCCGTCAACAAACTTCTATAGTAGTCCATACAACACTGATGACCGTGCCTACACACGGCTAATTAACCGTAGATTTTTACGACGAAAAAACGTGTGTGAACAAGAGGCCTAAGAGTCCCTTGCAGGATCAATCTGTGCCACCAGTAGACTTACGGGGTTTGAAGGAATCACAAGAATTCGTTTACACCCTGTGTATCTAAAGCTGCCGCGATGCAACAAGATACTTCCTTTACCACTACCACTTCCCCAAAAAAGATCACTTTCCACTCTAATCTTTGGCTTCAATCACAGATATAGATTTAAGGGCAGTTTTTGAAATTGTGTAAACATAAACGTGTCACATTTTTTGTTCCAACTACCTACGTAACGAGCGTAATTTCTACTGGTAAGTAAACATTGCGCACGCCTTGCACGCGTTTTCGCAGTACATGGTCACGCATTCTGCAACAAGTCACGCTTGCAGACACGGCAACGGTCGAAAGGGAACTGAGTAAGCATCATACAAAATAGGAGCATTGCTCCTACCGGTGGCTTATAAAGTAGAAAAGTATTTTGTTTTTTCTTTTGGTTTTCTTGTAGATGGTCCTTGCGAACCGTTTTTACGTAACCGAGCAGTCGACCTGAAGAGTCACCAGCCAATGAAGAGACCAGGGGGGTTCCCATGATCTCTTAGAGCAGGAATGTTTTCATATTATTACGAGAGTGGGTAAGAGATGGCGCTAGAGAGCTGTCTAGCGCTGTCACTTTCCCACTCTCAGAATAATATTAAAACATTCCTGCTCTAAGAGATCATGGTAACCCCCCAGCTTGCGTTATCTATTACGGGTGCTGTCTGTCGGGACTGGTCAGCCCTTAACTGCCATGGCAATCGTAGAAGGCATATTTTTCTATTTGTTACTCTCATGTGAGTTTATTTCTTACATTAACCTGCATTATTCTCACACTATTGTAATGGAATTGTTATGAGCTACTATTTTAAAAAGAGTGTGTTTGGAGTTTCTTGCCAGCTCTGCTCCATGCAACCTATCTTTTTGGATACGTGCACCTAGTTTTGGGCCTTTTTACTGTCATGCGGGTTCGTGCCCGCGTGCGTGCGTCACCCGCATGCGTGGCGTTCGCAGTTCACCTTTTCGTGCGTGTTTCACGCATCACAATAAATACATGTATGAAAAGGTGAAATTCAGGCGCCACGGGTGAGGGTGACTCACGTATGCGGGCACGAGCCCGCGTTACAGTAAAAAGGCCCTTTGACGTTTTAAAAGTGCCTGAAATCTGGTCTATTTGAAATAAAAACTTTGACTTTTGACTTTATTCAACTTTATATCTGTGGCTTCAATATACAATACACACGATATTCTCCGACTACCCGCACTTGAGTCAAGTTCCATGTTTGCAATAAGTGTTCCCTTTCGCTCAAGTGTTTAGTTTTGCCAAGTCTAGGGGCTCTCTTTATCTGCAAACTTTCTAGACGACTCTTATTTAGGTCTCCGTAATACTGTGAAGAAATAGCGTCATTTTGTATGTATTGAAAGTTGTTTTCGATTATTTTGTTTTGTTGATGTTTGTTGTAAAAGTTGTTATAAGTTTTATTTGATTTGGTAGTGTTACGTATTTATTTTACTGTGTTATTATATTTTTATTTGCGTCATTTTAACTTTAGTCTGACTTCTAATAGTTATTTCTGACATAATAATATAGTTTAACAGTGTACAAGGTTAGTCAGAAGGTGGGTCCTAATCCGCAGGCCACTGATGATGGTTTAAAGCAAGTGTTAAAATTTAAAAATTAGATAATTATTTATTTCCATGTAAAATATTTTTACTTTAGTTTCGTCGAAAATTCTTCATCCCTTCTTTAGTTATGAATTTAGAAAATGGACCTTCTAATCAAAAAAATGTAAACACAGCTGATCATAGCTTAGGATAGACAGTTTTAGCGTATTTTTGTGTAATATCTGAACAGCTATTTCTCTTAAACTATTCACTTTTGAGGAAAGTGGTTGAACAAAAGTTATTCTTTATTATGGGTATTTGGATTAGAACCCCCTTTCTGACTAACGTTGTATATTAAACAACCATTTTTTACACCAAAATCAGCATAATTATCTTAACATAATACATCAAAATAACTTTCTTTTTGATCAACTTTTTTTTCGCTTCTTAAATGCACTTTTTATGACCATGTAAGCCTCTGTCGGGAACTTCGTGGAGTGAGCGCCATCTGTTGTCTACCGCATAACTAACCGTGACGTCAACATCGGACCACCACTGCCCGTTGGAGGGAGGAGACCGGCTCGCTCGGTGCGCCCGGGGGATTGCTTCTTGGACCGTACGACGGAACACTCGTCTAGAGTATTCTGTGTAGATCAGCTGAAGAAGTCTGACCTTTTATATCTGACTAGCTTGTACTTATTTTATGATCTTGTAATAACTTGTAATAATTATCTAAAGTATTATAATAATATTGTGATCTAGTTCATGTTACTAACACTAACCCAAATACAAGTACTCTCAGTGGTGGAGAGTCTATGTTGGTTTTATTTACTACATTTACCTTGCTCACAATCCTGACATACCAATATTAGCGATAACTGTAATGATAGAATCACTCCTTAACGATTAAATTGTAGTGTCGCTAACACCTCATAGATTCCTTTTACCTACCTATAACATTTTTATTGGAAAAGTAGTATTTAAACGATTGAATATAAATTCAAATTAAGGGCGTCAAAAATACTGATTATGGCGTACTGAAATACTAAGTGGGCGAAAGACTGATGGCGAACACAAATATTGAAAACGGCGACTAAAAATTACGAATTTGAGGTAACTACTAGTTATTCAGAACGATCAGTATAATAATTCTTAAGCGAACAAATTTCACTCACATTATTGTTGTATGTTTGTATGGTTGTTTGGGTTTCCAAAGGAGCGTCGACGGAGCCCCGTTTTTTCGCCCAAGTTAGTATTTAATTCGGACACTTGAAATTTTTGTTGCTAGCTTAGATTAACTATTTCCCACTGCTAGTAGCTCATTTTACGAATTTTAATCATTCATAATTATCGCCAGTTTAGTTAATTTTTCGCAAATATATTTGAATCCCGCTCGGTTTAGTATTAAAGTATCTCATTAACAGTCTTCCATATATTATTTATTCGCCCGATTAATAATTTCCCATTTTTATTTAACTGCACTTTAACAGTGCCATCTTCTTTGCCTCCCAAAGTTCTAACGCCATCTATTATCGCAAATAAGAACTAATGGTGGCAGCTTGGCGAGCGAGTGGGGAGATAGGCAAATTAGCCCTGCGTGAAGTTTCAAGTTTGACTTGTTTGAACAAGGGCTTTGATTGATGTTCGTCCACAGACTACTAATGGCCTAAAGTGGCCATATTCTACTGGTACTGATGAATTTGTAACTTCCTGTATCGGAACTTTGTTAACTTTATTGCCTCAGTGATTGAGCGCTTGGGTTTCTGCGCTACTCGCAGGATTGATTTCCGCACGTAATTGTATTTCCTACAGATAATTGATCTGGTTCTGGGTGTTTGTCAAGTGCATCTGAGATTTCTGTTAGTGCATCATCGATACAACAGAAATCCTAGTGTTTGTTTCAGTTTTGTACTAATCCAACAAGTCTACGTTGATTTCAACTATCTCAATCTAAGAACTTTAATTTCCTTTTTTTTTGCACACTTTCTTTTCCATTTCACTTTCGACATTGGCAGAATTGTCGACATCGGCATTAATTGCCATTGAGAAAAATAGAATAGAATAGAAATCCTAGTGTGGAATAACGTTTAGAGTAAACAATGAGTGTTTCTTGTGACCTACGCAAATGTCTTGCTGATTGGTCGCGTCGTGCGTCGGGTCGTTGAGCTCCCTAAAATAAAGTTGAGTCGACATGATGGCTGATGCATCTGTACCGTCAGTTTGGACAGGTCGACTCAAAGCTGCTATGGCTCTTTCCTCAAAAGGTTTTGCCCTACACTATTATACTCGCATAGTTTTTATACTATATTGTCTGGACTTTAAAAGGGACTTTGACCTGTGAGTTTGTGTCGGTTTTTCTTCTCAGAGCTAGTCAGATAGGAAATGCCAGCGCCATCTAGTCTTAAAAAAACATAATTATAAAATTGACTTGTGAAAGTGTCTGTAACAGATTTATTTACATAAATAAAAATCAGTTATCATTTATTATTTATCAATAATACGTCTACTAAGGTACCAGTGTTCACCAACGCTGATTAAACAATTTTTTTGTCAAAAAATGTACTAGAATTTAAGTTTAACTTAAACGGTAGTTTATTATTGAACATTAGACTTAGTCCCGAAAAAAAAAACAGCTGTTCCCTACATTTATGTTCGCTTAGCTCGTCAAAATGTAGGGAACAGCTGATTTTTTTTGCGCGATTTCAAGTTTGGTCCCATAGTAAAAGTTGTTCATAATGATGAGTACAGTGACCCCTTAACCCTTTATAAGGCAGTGGCAGTACTTTCGCCACCAACTTTTTTGGACGATGTCCCGAAAACCTACATGTTTTATTTTTAAACCTGGCAATGTTACGATTTTTAGCTACTTTCATTATGAACAAAAAAAAAATGGTCAATTTTTTTTTTTTGTTTTTTTTTTACAGTCTTTTGTCAAACTTTTTATTATTTGCATTTCCTAAAACCTTTTGCCTTATAAAGGGTTAAGAGGTTGTGCGTTATTTATGTTACACCTTGTATATGTAATTAAAGGGAACGAAACAGACGCTCGTCGGCGCTGACCGGTCAGCGTCACTTAAAATCGTTCCCTTTAATTATATATTGATCGATCATCGCCGACAATCAGCGTGATTCTATATCCGCCCTTAGTAACCACCATTGAAATAATATTATGATAAGTACTTTCAATAGATTTATTCAACAATGTTTGTTCATTAAAGCCTCATAATGGACGCAGTGACTCTTGAATTTTAATTGGATTTTCATTGTGTTATGCAATAACAGCATTTAATTAATTGGTAGCATTATTTACTGCACGTTTCAAAATGGGATGATTGCCAAAAAATACTATCGAATGGCGGGTTATTTTTTTTATTATTTTTTTATTTCTATACTTATGTATATTTTAGTCTGTCGTGATGGCCCGAAGGTTAAGCACCGGGTTACAGGTTCCAACCCAGTCATGTACTTAAACTTTTTCAATATGATATGTACTTTCTTAGTATGTCGTTATTGCCATTGAAGATGGGTAGGCCTCTGGTGTGGGACGCGACTTGTATTGACACCCTTGCTCCCCATCTTCCTAGCTCGGCGGGCTGTGCTGGCGCTGCCACTGCGGCTGCGGAGACCCTCAAACAGCGCAAATATAGCAACATCATAGGAAATTATGACTTTGAGCCGTTTGGGGTGGAAACGCTCGGGTCATGGGGTCCAAGTGCGCGTCTCCTTTTTAAGGAAATAGGAAGAGGACTGGTCGACACTTCACGTGACCAGAAGGCTGGCTTGTTTTTCGGCCAGAGAATTAACGTTGCCATACAACGTGGCAACGCTGCCAGCCTTCTGGGCACGTTACCAGTGGACAGCGATGCGGAGGAATACTTTGATGCAATCTTTTAGTTTATATTGATAGTTTAGTCTACGATATAATTTTTCTTTGTTTTTACTTTAGATTTAGTTTAGATTTATATTGTATTAATTTAGGTTCAAAAATGTTAGAAAACTTTCTTAGTTAAATCTAAGACACCTCTGACATACGGTGAAGGAACACATCGTGAGGAAACCTGGACTTAATGGTCTGAAATCCAAATGCCAACCCGCAGTGAGCAAGCGTGGTAATCAATGCTCGTTTCTTCTCTGTATGAGAAGAGGCCTTTGCCCAGCAGTGGGACAGTTATAGGGTGATATTTATTTTTAAAAAAATCATTTTTAAAATAAAACAGTTTTAGCTCTCTGGCTTTATGATTTTGTTTGTTCGTTTTTGACGGATTTTTGCAGTATGATTTATCAGTCTATCTCCGAGTGGATATTTCTACAAACCATCTAATTTTTATCCAATCAACCTATACACACGGGAATAGAAGTCGTGGTTTATTTTTAATTGGATATTTCATACTATAGGTATATTTTTTACAAAAGCTTTTTTAGTATTTAATCAAAAGTCACTGCACCACTGTAGCCCGATATTTTGCGGATAAAAAATATACGAAAAATAATTTACTCTATGCAATGAATTCGAGCTTATTTTTATATTAACTTACACACATAGAAAGTAATGAAAACCAAACGTGTCGTTAAATATAAATAAACTCACGCTTGTATTCCCCGAAGGGTTGGCAGAGATGTAAGGTACACCCACATTTCGCCGTTACGTTTTACGTCGCATGTAATAAGGGACGAGCCTATTGGCATCGACCGGGCACAAATCCAGACTCCGGGCTGCTACTGAGAAATTCCACACGGAAAAACCCAACAACACTTTGCCCGATCTATGGATCGAACCCAAGACCTCACGCTCAGCAGTCGCGCTTGCGGCCGCTAGACCAACAAGGCAATCGTTAAATATAAGTATTTATATAAGCTCAAATGTGGTCAGCAATTTGTAGACACGTAGTGTCGTCGAAAATTTACTGTATACTATAGTATACAGTAAATTTTCGACGACAAATAGTTTTACGGAATTCCGTGTCGCGCTAAGAATCTAAATTGATGGAAGACACCCCGCGGGAGCCGGAGTTGGGAATGGCTCGAAATATCAGGAATTGAAACTTAAACAAATGTATCGAGAAGTTGAATATACTGTACTACGAGTAGCTTTTGCCCGCAGCTTCACTTACGTGAGATTTTGAACCAACGTTGAGCCCCTTTTAGTGTAGTTATAAATTTCAAAAAGTCCATCTTTTATTATGTTTACTTAGAAGAATGTTTGTGCCAAATTTCAAGTCAATAACCCCATGGAATAAGGATTTCCATATAAACGTTAACAACCCATTTCACCCGTTTTTTTATGCGGTATTGATAAAATAAATATGATCTAAAGGTGATTGATAATACGTGGTGGATATGTTCGTCATGATATGTACAGTCAGCATCAACTATATCGGGACAAACAGACTTTTCAAAATGATCTGAGCAACTAAGAAAATGGAATATCTCAATGATACAAAGGCTGTTTCAGAATAAACACAGTACACGACAAAGGGGAATGCCAAGATTTCCTTTACGACTCGGCCAGAATGGACAAAGATGAAACATATCTTATTAAAAAGGGCAAATATTGTAGAATGTATTACAATATCAACATTCCCGCTGGAAGTACACCAAGAAAAGTTATAGGTCGATAAAGTTGACCTTAATAGTAGATTTTTAACATAGGGAAGAAAAGTAATTCGAAAATCGAACTAAAATTTTCTTTATACTCCGTCTACATTTTCATGAATATTTTTTTAACCATTATTGTATTGATAGACCTTCAACATTTTTGTAAAAATCTTAATATTATTGTTTGATTAAAGCATTTATTTATGTAAGTAACAAAATTAAACCATTTTTGGTCAGAATAGTACCTAAATAACCAAACCAAAACCAAAGCAAAATAAATCTTATATTATTTTGAAATTGTCGTTTATTGACGTTACCATGGCAACGATGCTAAAACATGCATGTCTTATCCAAATTATATTAAAATCATACTTTTACTAAACAAAGTATTTTATTTAACAAAAATCTTGCCCAACCGGAATCCATAATATTGTATTCACGATAGGAATATTATTACACGTATAATATGGTTACTTACTTCGATACAGATACTTACTTTGTCGCATTTAATCGTAAGAAATAAATGGAAGTTATTTTAATTGTGACAAAGGTGTTGTCGCCATTAAAATAAAATCGTAACAATATTCGATTTTAAACGTAATCGATTATCAAGTATGTATACAATCGAATGGAATATAAAATAAAAAATAAATACAGTAATAATAGCATGTTTGAAAATTATTTCATAATATTACAAATATTAGTTTAAAATTAGTATAAATCAAAGAGATTAATTAAATATGATAACTAACATTATTGAATGTCTTTGGTACCTATACATACTCAGCATAATAAAATATTATGTTATTTATTGTGTTTCGTATAAGAAAAAGTAGGCCTGTTTATGATAAATCACAAGAATAGTGACAAACAGGTTGTGTTTATGTAGTGGTTACTAGGATTATTCGTTACAGTTTATTGCTAATATAGCTTAGTACTTTAATTAGTTGTTATTAATGGAAGAGCACAATTCACATATCTCAAACAAGAAAAATGAATAAAAAATAAATACTTTGTTACCTAAATAACATGATATTATTATGATATAATTATTTACAATTACATATTGTTTCATGGTTGTAATCGATTTATAAATGTAATTTTAGTACCGATATAATTATATTTTTATACTGTGCAACATTTCTATTTGCAGTTGTAGATAAAAAAAACCGTTGAAACTTTCTAACCAATATATTAAAATACTATTTAAAATGACTATCCGACGGTGTACTTCTCCAGACTTTATTTATATTGCATAAATCTTACAAAAAATAAACGCGAATTATCAAAATTACGGCACGTCTGTTCATACTACTTTGTATTGGCCGGATCTTGGCATTCCCCTTTAATTCTGACAAGAATTTTATCCCATTAAGATAAAAGTTGTTTAGTCAGAGTGACGATACTTAAGTACCTACATCCGGCGTACCGTGTGCAGTCAGCCCCGCTACCAACCTTGCTGACTCGCATTTTTTTTCATCACGGCATTATCTATTTTCCTAAAAAACAAACACTTACAGCGATTACATGCATCCGATCCGGATTCGTGAAAATACGAATCTAGAGTCTAAAAAACTCGGACCGAATTCGGATATCGCTTACGCACTTATCCGATCTCTGATCCAAATTCAAACAATTCAGGGGCCATCTTTGGCATATCCATTTGGCGTCCGATTTGAATCCGAGGTAATGCGAAAGCGTTCACACAAACAGTACTACGGCTACTTCGGTCCGTCAATATTTCTTCCGAATTGGAAACTCACGGATCACGGAGAGAAGGGAGGAGAGGGCGCCGCTGTGCCACTAATAACATCGAGTCCGCAGTTAAAACGATAATAAAAATATATAAAGTGCAAAGTAGCAGTGAAACAGTGATTAATCGTGTTAATAAACTTACAGTGACTCAGTTACAAATAAAAACTACAGCGAAATAGTGTGAAAATAACTACATATTCGATAAACAAGTACCAACAATAAATCAGTGAAACAAAGTGAAACAAAACGCCGTAAGCACTGCCAAATCGTCAAATAAACGCGACAATTACAGAAAAACTAAATACCTATTAAAAAGTGCAAAAATAGAATAGATTTTAAGCAGATACAATTATTATAACCTAAAAAGTGCCGGTCACAGCCATAGACAATCAGTGTTATTATTATAGACTTGGATGACAATGACAAATGTCAATCCACGATCGAGAACATTCAAATTCCATTCACTCCAAGTGCGCAAGTAAACATTGACTCCATTGACCTGGGCACAAAAATTTCTCCAGATGGCGCCTATATACTGTACAGGATGCCAACAAAAAACAAATAGGGATATTCTTACTTGCTCCTTATGCAAGGAAGTATACGACCTACCGTGTGCTAACATTGCAAAGGAAAAATTTATCCATATGACTCAAGCAAAAAAAAACTTATGGAAATGTGAGGCTTGCCATTGCAGGACTCCCAAGACAGGCAACCTAGACATCCAGATACAACAACAAGACCATAAGCAAATGAAGCCATTAAATTCACCACCAAAAGATACAGCAGACAACAATATAACACTTAGAAAAGTAACCAACAACTCAATTAACAACACTATTTCAACAGAAGACTTAAGTTTCTTAGGAGACACAATTCGATCTGATGAAGAGCAAACTACTGTAAATACAGGCATTCAGACAACCATCTCCCTACAAAGTGTAAGTGAAATAATTATACAACGCTTGAAGGAAAATAATAAATACATAATATCAGAAATACAGAACACCATAGAAATAGAAATAAACAAAGCCATCGCCAAGCTAAAAGAGGACATCGAAGGGAAAACAAACTTTTTATGTAAAGAAAACGAACAAAAAACCCTGGATATAAAAAACATAAATAAAAAAATCGAAGAGTTAAGCAAAGAAAATGAAGCCTTAAAAGAAGAAATTAAAAAGTTTAAACCCTTACCGGAAAATAAATACAATGAAATCAATTCGAAAAAGATTGTACTCTATGGCTTTCCTGAATACGAAAACGAATCTGAGTACGAATTGCACTACAGAATTGCAGAGATGTTCTATGAAACTTTACAAGTGGACGTAACTCACTGCATCGAAGAAACACACAGAATAGGAAAGAACAACAGGAACAACCGACCCCTAGTAATTGAGCTGTTAAGTAAAAAAACGGCCAAATATATAATAGAGAATCGATATTATCTACAAGGAACAAAAATATTCGTATCAGAATTTCTAAATGAAAAGGAAAGACAGGACAGAAAATTATTACGCGAAGAAATGCTAATTGCACGAAAGAGAGGCCAATATGCGATAATAAGAAATAACCAACTATTTATTAACGGCAAAAAAATACCCATCAGAGGGGAAGAAATTAAGGAGGATTCAATACCATACCAGAGTAACCAAAACAAAACAATAACATCATCTAGAAACAAGGCCGAGAATCATAACAAATCAGATTTTACAGAATACAATACTTTTCGAGACTACAACACAACAGTTTAAAGTTCTATTCCAGAATATACAAAGTGTTTGTAATAAATACCATCTACTGGAAGCTTTTATCCATGACAAACCTATTTATAATGTAATATGCCTATGCGAGACATGGTTATCACAAGAAAAACTGGAACTTCTGCATTTCAGCGGCTATAAAACTGCGACAGCCTACTGCCGTCACACTCGAGGTGGTGGCGGGGTATGCATCTTACTACAAAACTGTTTAGATTTTAAGGAAATATTAGATATTAAGAGTATGTCTGTTGAATATTGTATTGAAATATGTGCTATAGAACTAATTAAGGAACAAATGCTAATTGTAGTTATTTATTGGAATAGAAGAGAGGAAGATATATTTATTCGGCAATTAAAACAAGTTATGAAATTTATAGACAAAAAATACAGAAAATTGAAAGTAATATTGGGAGGAGATTTTAATATAAATATTTTAGAAAACAGTTTAAGAACTAACTCTTTCTTAGATCTCATGTTGGAATATAAATTTAAACAACTGATAAAAAACCCTACTCGTATTTCACCAACTACCTCTACATGTTTGGATTTAATATTTACTAACTTTAATGAAAAATATAACTATACTTCTGTTGAAGAATTAGGCTTCTCAGATCACTGTGCTACAATCTTACACACTAAAATACAAAATGTAACAAAACAAACGACGTACTGGTATACACTAAAGAGATTTTACAACGAACTAAATATCCAAAAATTTAAATCCGAATTAATTAAACAAAATTGGCTAGATGTAATATTACCAAACAACAATATTGAAGAAAATTATAATTCATTTAGTAATATACTGAATACAATCTTGAATAAGTGTATCCCTGGAAAAGTTGTAAAACTAAAAACTAATTATAGAAAGTTTTGGCTAACAAAAGGCATAAAAACATCATGCCTAAACAAAAGATTACTTAAAATCCTTACACTAAAAATAAAGAATCCCATAATATCAAAATATTATAAAAAATATGAAAAAACATTAAAAAAATCCGTTAAAACAGCAAAAAGATTACAGTATATAAATAAAATTAGAAATTCAACAAATAAAGTAAAAACAATGTGGAACATAATTAATGAAAGGACAAACAAAACAAAAAGAAAAGAAAAGTCCAATATTAATTTACAAATTAACAACATATTAACAAACGAACCTAAAAAAATTGCAAATACATTTAATAACTTTTTTGCATCTATTGGTGAAAAATCTAGCCAAACCCAAGATCAACCAAAAGGTGCCCCAGTAGCCTGCCCTACAGAAAACACCATCTTCCTTAGTCCGGTAGAACCCCATGAAATAAATAGGATAATAAAAAACCTCAAAAACAAAACAAGCTTTGGGATAGATGAGCTCCCTCCATCTTTATTAAAACATTGTGCTGACGAACTAACCTTACCTCTATATAAACTCATAAACCAATCTTTTGAAGAAGGGACATTCCCTAGTCAATTAAAAAAAGCCTTAATAAAACCCATTCATAAAAAACACGATAAAACTGACCCAACTAACTACCGCCCTATTGCGCTACTGCCTACTGCATCAAAGATCTTTGAAAAGGCAATGTGCGACCGCGTGTACTCATTTTGTGAAAAATATAAAATACTAGACGACAGTCAATACGGATTCCGCAAAAATAGGTCTACAACTTTGGCTGTCTATAGATATATTCAGGAAGCCCTAAACATAATAAATAATAAAGACTATGCGGTTGGAATTTTGTTAGACATGACAAAAGCCTATGACAAGGTGCAATTTAAAATTCTATTAGATAAATTATATGGTATAGGCATTCGGGGAAATGCTCACAAATGGTTCGCCTCATATTTGAACAACAGAAAACAAATAGTAGAGATAGAACACTTCAATAATCACACAAAAGAAATAACAAAAATAAGATCAGACATAAAAACCGTAAATGCATCAATTCCCCAGGGTAGTGTACTGGGATGTTTGCTATTTTTAATCTACATAAACGACCTTCCAAAGGCTATAAACGAGACATGCGTTCTATTCGCAGATGACATATCCCTACTCACTTCATGCAAAGATAATACAGGTATCAACGAAAAGCTAAACTCCCTTCTTTCCCCAACTATCAACTGGATGAACAACCATAATTTGGAAATAAACTTTACTAAGACTAAAATTATGACTTTCCACCCCCATCAAAAAGCCCCCCTTAATCTCAACTATAGCTTCAACAATATTCAGTTGCAGCAGGTTGACGCATTCACCCTCCTTGGACTATCCATAGACACACACATTAATTGGAAATCTCACATACAAAACATAAGAGCGAAGTTATCAAAATTCTCATATGCTCTACGAGAAATTAAAAAAAACCACCAACTTTAAAACTGCACTCGTAACCTACTATGCATACGCCCAAGCATGGCTCACCTATGGCATTATTTTGTGGGGGAATAGCACTGAGTCAGCCACAATATTTACCCTACAAAAAAAGCTAATTCGGATAATGACAAACATTGAACAGACTGACAGTTGTAAACCACACTTCCAAGAACACAATATACTCACCCTAACTTGCTTATACATTTTCGAAATGTGCAAATTTGTACGAAAACATCCAGACTACTATACCACTCGCCAGGATATCCAAACAAGATTCACTTTAAGATACAAAAATAGATTAAATTTACCTACATCTCGACTAAAAATGCACTCAACTGGCCCCCTCGCTATGTCAGTAAAAATATACAACAAGTTACCTAAAATCTTAACAAACGAAATTAAAACCAATGTGTTTTTACACAAATTAAGACGCTTTCTGGCAACTAAATGTTATTACACAATAAAGGAATTCTTTGACGATAAACTCACTTAACAAAAAACTAACAAAATAAGATAGTACATGACAAAACTATATACACCATTCAAATCTATCTCAAACGAAATATGTAATAATATAATTATTAAGTACCGACACAAAAACTAATAATATAAAAATAATACATAAATAAATATAAAAATAAAATATAATATAACAGAGTTAATAATAATATGTAAATCAATAATATATAAAATAATAATTTATAATAATATATAAAATACTACAATACAATAAAATATAATTAAAAAATATATACAATACTTATATTATATAATTATACAAAAATTTCTTTTTCGGGAACCTAAATGTTATTACACAATAAAAGATTTCTTAACTTATCTAAACACTAACAAAATAAGACAGTACATGACAAAACTAAATACACTCATTAAAATCTATCTCAAACGAAATATGTATATAATATAATTATTGAGTACCGAGACAATAATTAATAATATAAAAATAATACATATTTTATAAATAAATATAAAAATAAAATACAATATAACAGAGTTAATAATAATATATAAATTAATAACATATAAAGTAATAATATAAAATAATGAAATAATAGTTTAAATAATATATAAAATATTAGCAGTACAATAAAATATAATATAAAAATATATACAATACTTATATTATATAATTATAATTATACAAAAATACTTGATTATAGACCATTTACCGAAATTGTATACCAAGCCCTCTTCCTCTCTCCTACTACCTCTGCTGTGCCCGACAGGGTCCATAGTGATTCTGCTATATTTTTATTTATAAGACCTAATGTTACACTATGGAACGCAATAAAGTATTGAGTATTGAGTATTGAGAAATCGGATGACGGAAATCGGATCTAGTGCGTAAACTACCATACAAATAGTTCTATGACTACTTCGGAACGTATTTTCTCGGATTCGGATCGGATGCAGTGCGTAACCGCTCTTAGTCATATTTACATTTGGAACTATACAGAAGAAGGAAGAGACGTAATGATTATACAAGGTTAGTCAGAAAGGGGGTACTAATCCGAAAGGGTGTTAAAGTACACATAATGATGAATAACTTTTGTTCTACAACTTTTCTCAAAAGTCAATAGTTCAAGAGAAACAGTCGTTCAAAAATCTCAAAAAAAAAAACTCTAAAATCTATCTATACCCAGTTGTGATCAGCTGTGTTTACAATTTAGGTCATATTTGGGGTCATGAATTAGAAGCACCATTTTCTGAATTTGTAACTTAAGCAGGGATGAAGAATTTTTGAAAAAACTAAAATAGAAATCATTTTGTTTAGAAAAAAAATATATCGAATTTTGAAATTTTAACACTTGCTTTCAAACAGTCATTAGCGATACTATAAGTGGCCTGCGGATTAGTACCCCCTTTCCGACTAACCTTGTATATATTAGGGTTTCTGTTTTCTCAACATATTTAATATGTAAGTATATAAAATATATGAAAGCTCTTGACAGACAACAGCTATAACAACTTAATAAATCATATATTATATTATCAAGACATATTTCAACACATCGAGTTGTCACACTCGACACTGTAAATATACCAATTTACCTTGATAATAATACATAAAGTACATATGCGATATATCTTGAAATTTTAATACACAGCAGATTTATTACGTATTAAATAGATATCATAATTTATAGCTGTCATCTGTGACTCGCTTAAACCTCGTTTAATTTAAGCTATACTGTTTATAAATATTTTGAGATATTGTTCACAGTTTATTCATATTGGCAAACACAAATTTTTGAAACACGTATTCTTTTGTTATTTTTTTTCTACACCGTACCAAAAAGTCTTGTGTCTTCAGTTTAACAAAAGATAATAAAAAAATGAATTTAAAAAAAACTTGTCCTCTAGCGGAGTTCGAACCATATTCATGGTCCATCTCCAGGAGTCGCGACCTCGCCGCGTGATCAGCTCATGATTAAGGGCTCCGTTTGAGTCCAAAACTAGTCGGGCAATCCCGAAAAATGCACGCGAGTAAAGAAAAGAAAAGAAAGAAAGAAAAAGTATTTATTTTTCCGCCCCAAATGGACGCACACGCTTAAAATTAGAAATACAAAATTAGAAATTAAAAACTTATAACTATAAAATATAACAAAAACAAGTAATAACCTGGTATCAAGGCGCAAAAAAAAAAGTTAAGTAAACCGTAAAGTGTGTAAAGTTGAGTAAACCGTAACTAATCATAAATATTAACAGGTGGTCATAGAAGGCACTTTTTTTTTATTTTGTTGATTAGTTTCGCTGCGTTTAATCGATTTGTAACTACCAATTAACGATTGTAATTGCCGTTAAGTCTCGCGCTGTCATTGTCACTTCACATTAAAGTGCTAAAAGCACGAAATTTACAGCAACTTAAAATTGAGTAGCGTTTGCGTATTTGCCTATTAGCGTGTCTTTCGTCGTCAAAATGTAAGTGCGTTTTTAATGTTCTCCTTGGTATTACTGATAGATATAGAACTGAAAAACGAAAAGTGTAATAAGCGTTACAGAATAGAAATATAAACTACAAATATTACTGGTGCTAACAAATTGTTGGTGAAATCGTGTACATTCTACAATAAGGCTAAAAAAATATAAAATTTATGAAGGCAAAATTCCATGTATAGCTAGGTCTGAAATAAAATTACAGTCTGCGAGTGCTTACATAACTTTAAATTATTCTAAGAATGCGAGGTAGGTACCTAATTTTAAGTCTTTTAACTAAGAAAAAAATTAAGAAAAAAAAAATTATAAATTCTAAATTATAGTACCTACCTAATATAATTTAGAATATTAATATATTAGTATAAAAATCTGTAACAGAGTAATAATTTTTTTTCTAGGTGTAATGACGTTAGGTTTTTTATAAAAAGTCTTTGGCAGAAAAAAGCACAACGTTTTAATGCTTTTGCGATTTTAAACCGTTTTGCCCCACTCTATTCACGGTCATTGAAATATAATGAAGAACAGACAATTTCACACTGCAAGGCCGAAACGATTTTTCAAATGACCCATTCACGTCTATGTCAATTTGTTTAAAAATTAATTTCTGCTCTCTACAGACACAAAAATGTACTTTATATCTTTCAAAATTGAGCTCATATTACAGCTAGCAGAATGAAACGGGATTGAGATCATAAAATACTTTTTTTTTTCATCAAAATGACAAAGAATACGACCAGTTAAAGCCTGTACAAAAAATTGGTACCTACAATCTGGTAGTGCTGTCATTCTGTACTAGACTTTAATGTATAGAGATAAGGTTGGAATTGTTTTGTGATGTGGTGGGGCATGTATTTTTAATGTTACGTTATAATAAATTGTTTATTTGTTATTTCGCTCGGCTGTCGCGGAATATGTAACAATGCCACATTGTTATGTTACAAATAGTGTTTCATCTTACATTCAACTCCATTAGCTTTGAAGAATGTTTATTTTGCACTTTGCGTACGGGTTCCGTATTGTATTTTGTTACTCTATTATTTATGGCCGCATGAAAGCTGTCATAGCCTAGCGGTTAAACGCTTGCCTTTCATGTAGGGTCTGAGTTCGATCCCGGCCCGCACAACAAACTTTTCGAATTAATATGCGAATCGGAATGTTGCGGTAACGATGAAGGTAAACATTGTGAGGAAACCTCGCACCTGAGAGGGTATAGAAAAGGGGGTCATTAACGTTGTCGATTGTGTGTATAGTATGCACATGAAATAAATGCCTTGCTGTAAACTATATAAATAAAAAGAACAGTCCTGACTGATTGACTGACTCATCAACGCCCAGCCCTTGGACCTAGAAAGCTGAAATTTTGCACAGAGGTTCCCTTTATAATGTAGACAAGTAATAAGGAAGGTTTTTTTCGAAATTCAACCCCTAAGGGAGTTAAATAGGGGATGAAAGTTTGTATGGAAATTCGTCACTTAACGGGATCAAAATTTCACGCAAGCGAAGCTGCGGGCAAAAGCTAGTCCTTACTAAAATTACACATGCAAAAGTGCATCCGTCTGCCTGTTTGACTAAACTACTGAACCGATTTTAATGAAACTTGGTACAAAGATAGTGTTAAACTCACAAAAGAATAGGCTACTTTTATTCCGAAAAACAAGGAATACGCGATAAATGACATCCACGCGGGTGAAGCCGCAGGAGACCTCTAGTTTATATTAATATATTTATTTTTTCATGACATGACGTTTTTGGTCATAGTGTCATGAACAGTTGAGAAAAATGCGCGTTTTTTTAAAGTTATACCCCCTTATTACAAAAGATGGTTTAAACCAAGACTAAGGTAAACCCAGGTTTAAAATATACCCATCACTTTCTTATGTCATATAACAAAAAGAGACGGGGCTATTTTAAAACTTAGGTTTTTCTTAGACCATCTTTTGTAATAAGGGGGATATTGTCTATTCGTATAATTTAGGAAAAATAAACTAAAAGTACAAGCAAACTTATCTGGCCCGTTGACAGCGTCGCTGTTGTCGCATTTTTTTTTTATTCATTTTGCAATACAGTGGGTAAAGATAATACGAGTATGTAAATGTAAACGCTGCCATATTGAATTTTCAAATGCGCCATTACAAAAAGAAAATGAAAATTTAAACCGAAACCATTTCAAAATATCGTAGCGCGTCATTAGTTCCACTTTTGGCCACCGGGCCAGATAAATTTGTGGCACAATATTCACGTCACTGTGATCAAAAATGTCATTAAAGTCAAAGTTTGGTTAAAACTTGAAAAGAATCATAACTCAAAAACTACAAAAAATCGCGAAACACCTGAGGATGATTAGGGTACCTGTGAGGTTGTTCTAACTCTGGACTGACGCTTGTGAACACTACAATAATAATATTTTAGGTTGGCAATACTGTTTTCTAGAACGCTCTCTTGGAAACGTCAAGTGTTGTGAATAGCTAATGTCCTTGTGTTCTGTATTGATAAAAATTACAATAAATATCCATTGCGCTGAACATCTGCTCTGCCTATTCATTTAAAATTCCTAACAGGTTATGGGCCCAGTCCTCATAACTCGTTCTTAGGCGAAAACTGAGATTGGCAGAGTTTGTGTGGAGCCGTTGCAAAAAGGCGGCAAAAGCGGCGGGCGGCGCGGCGTGGTCAGCATCAGTAAAGTAAGGCATCGCGCGGCTGTTGCGTGATTGTCGTTAGCGGAGTCTGGAGGTGGTCGTGCGGAGAAATAGTACGGCATCAGGCTCTTGCGGGGTGGAAGCTGATACGCATCATCTGAGATGGATTACCACCACACAGTTACACCGGCTATCAAGCTGGAGGGACAGAAGAATTGGAGCGTCTGGAAGTTCCAAGTGAGTGTAATACTGAGAGGGGCTGAT